>CAWUFW010000565.1:3263527-3863527 GCA_963921515.1 Calotriton arnoldi | reverse complement strand
ATATTTAAATGGACATCCACAATCCTTCTAAACTATTCACTCAGCCGTGGTACAAGTGTCCATCCCACGTAACCATTCATCCTGTTCAGAGGATCAGGAGCGATCTAATGTCTAGTGATGTCTTCCTTTCCAATAACTAAGCCCATCACCACCAGTCAGTGAGCCGCCATGGTGTCCGCTCTCTCTCTTTCTCTCTTTCAATGCCCAGAATTGCGTGTGTAGGGACGGGGTAGCCTACAACTTCACTCCGCTTAGTGTGAACAGTAGAGCAACAGCAATCCATTTTGAGGTATGTTCAGATTATATGGAAAAAGTTAGCATATTCCTCATTACAGCGTGCACAGGAGATCCCTGAATGAGCTCTTTTGTTTACCTGTAAATAGATGATTAGTCGGTTCATTATAATGTTAAATGAAGAGGACTATCTATCTTCAGATGTCTTTCTCAGAAACAACTATTTCTTTTGCAGCAGCCCCATCTGCTCCAATGAGTTGTCTTGTTAGTTCAAAATGTCTTGTGTGTTTTCAATGGTGTAGTTACTCTTTCTTCCTACTCATACTGGAAAACGCTTCTAAAAAATGAACCCTTACACTGTGAAAGAATTCTTCAGTACTTTATGCACGAGTATTCCTGGCATGTGTGACATCTACTCCTTACTCATGCAGCACCATATAGTTGCTCTTTTTCTACCTACTAAATAGTACTCTAGGATTTGCTTTTCCATTGCCTCCTTATTGTGGCAGTACTGCTTCATTCTTTTCATGTCCCATTCCTGGTAGCGGCATGGTTTTTTATTAATTAAGATTTCAATTATAGTTGGTTCAAAAGAACTTGCCTCCCTTGGCCAGCGGTTCATGGCATCAAGCAGTGCTACAGGTTTGATGTGGAGTTCTCTGTGGAAGGTCCAGGCAAAACCTCTGTGTTTAGTCTGGGGAACCAGCATCCATTGAGTTTTTGTTTTCTGCACTGGAATTTATCCTGTCTCCTGAGAAACTGTGTTCATTCAATGTCCAGAAAGGGAATGGTACCAAAGGAGACCTGGAAGTTGTAGAGGGGCGGAAGCTGTTGCATGTAGGTGAAAGGGGTGTGTTCTGTGCATGGTCACAGAGTCTGCAACACCCGTCAGTAGCTGTTACAGTGTTGCTTCAACTTCAGTGGCCCTCTGCTGCTTTTTCAGGAGTGGCATCTTCCAGGTATTGGACTGTCTTTCAAAGGAAAAGATCACCATGGAATTGGATGGACTTTCTTTTCTAATCAGGTCCCCTTACTTGTGAACTATAACAAACAGGCTTGAAGAGGAAAAGAAAAGAAGCACAAGTCAACATAAGGTGCTGGTTTAGATTGTTTTCATGCCATTAGCCATGGAGGGCCTCTACTGGAGGCTGCCACTTAATATTTCATACATTTCAACTGAAAGGGAAATAAGATTGCCTGTGAAGACAAGTTTAATTAAACATGCTACTTTGCTGTACTTTCTGACTCTTAGTAGGCACTGCAAAAAGAGACGTCAAATCTCATTTTTATTCTTTTTTCTGTAGATTTACCGTCCCTTTGTTGGGGTAATTGACCTTCATCCTTTAGGTGGGGTCTTTCTTACTTGTTCCTCTAATTGTGGCCAGACTTCACTGGTCGTTTTATCTAACATGCAGGTCCTCAGGCATTTGCTATTAATGTTTACCACCACAGTGACAATATCTGTATTGCAGCATTTTTTATATCCATGTCGCTTTCTCTCTGCCTTTGGTGACGAGATGTAGCTAGCGCTCCAATATCTTTGTTTGAAATAAGAGCAGTTACTCCTTTATATTTTCCTGCTCTTGCTTATCAGGAGCGCTAATGCAGTCTGTATTGTCTTACCAAATTACCAAAGGATTGGTTAAAGAAATAATTCCAGTGCCAGTACAAGTCACATCTATTGTTCCTACTCCTGCTGGGCAAGTCCTTTACTAGGTCATATTCCATTACGTTTGTCGCCATTCTCCACCTTAAAAACTGAAAGCTGTTTGTTATTTCAATTGGATAATCATTAGGATCAATTAGATCCTACTAAGCATTTTCACAAAGTGATGTGCAGTGCTATCTGCTGTTGATAAACAAATGTTAAAGAAGTGTACGACTGCCATTGCGTCTGCAAAACTTCAGTGCCCTAAAAAAGAGCACAGTCAAGGCTCTCGCTGGCCATCACAGGCTTTCAAAGTCTTTGAAGCCAGACAGCAATCCAAAGGAAACATTCTGCAAGAAAGGAGTGTAGCTTTTGATCTAAAAATCCATTCACTTGATTTGGCTTCACTTTAGCATACTTGGATAATTGTTTGAAGCGGCCTGGTGCATTCAACCGTATTTGACTTTTGCTGCTATATCAAACTGCATGTACAGATTTTTCGCATTCCATACCTAGCACACTATTCCTGTAGTACAACCTCATTGTGGTACGTCTTTCCCTGCCTCAGCAAGGGCTTGAATTCAAGATGTTGTTTACCTTGTGTCTGTCAACCCACCACTTAATCTTTGAAGCTCCTAATTTGAAATTACTTCAGTAGACCAAATCTCGTCTCCCAGTTATTATTGATCACCAGCGTGTTTCAGATTGTGTACTGAGTGCTGAAATTAGGGCCCCACTGTTCACTGTCTGAGATCAACTGCTCCTAAAGCTCCAAGAGCGAGGTGGTTGTACAAGTGTTTCACTTTCTCTACACATCAGTCAAGTTATCATTCTCAACTAAATCATCATCTGGAGTATTCACGCCATAAAACCTCTCCTCAGTAAGCTCATCCTTCGAGGTACCATCATACCTTCTCGTTTTAGCCACCTTATGTTCCGTCTTTTCTTTAAGCGTGTTTTAGTTATGTACTTGGCACCAGTCTTAAAAGGGTCTTTTCTCTTTGGAAACCAAAGTACATCTGCTTTTTAGTCTTACCTATAGTCAATCTAGATTTTTCAATGTTGCTCTTTTTGGGTCGCTTTACTCTCGCGTACCTTATACACCCATTATCTGAGCCACAACCTTGGACCTTTCAGCCTCCACCAGTTCTGGGTCTATATATGAGCAATGATGACCTTTATCAGCAGGACCTGCTGCATCTCCACTGAAAACGTATTTTTTATTTTGTCTTACAATATTACTTACTTTCCCTGACTTGTTCATCTCCCCATATATTTCTGAACCCCATCTTGTATAATCCTTGTAACCTACTCCTCCAAAACTATCTGGATGCTAGTCACACTTTTGCCGCCTTCTCCCCAGAAGGTATCCCATCCACTTATTTTGAATGCCACTTACTGGCATAACTCTCACTGCCAATAAAAGATGCCAAAGTTTAGATAAAGACAAACACACACTACCTTAATTGTAGGGAACTCTAGAAGTGACCCACACCTGGAGTGGCCACCCTGTTCCTGGGGAAATTAAAATCCCAAAGATGCCTTAGTAAGTGGCTCCTAAGGTCTTGCGGCGTTTCAGCAGGCTGTGGAAAGCTATATAAATGATACAGTAATGCCAACACAGGATCTAATGACAGTTTTCAAGATCTGAGATGGGTGTGTTTGGGACAGGGCACACAAGCCCAACATGAGATGACCTAAGAGGACTCTCGCCTCAAGCTGAATATATCCGACCCCAGAAGCCGGCCTGCACAGTACAGATAATTGCTGTGGTGCATTGTCAGTTCTTCTATGCCATTCTCTCCAATTTTACCATCTTTTGATGCGCCCATATTAAGGCTAAAGAGGGATGTGTACTGATATCGTTCAGGCTTGAAGTTACATGCAAGAAATATTTGTCATGGTTCCATCTGAGCTCCACTTATTTTCTTGTGACCGTCTTGAAGAAGAATACTTTTAAGCCTGAAATTTAGAATGTGAACCACTTTGAGACCAGTCCTGATAGCAGGATTGGCCTGTGCAGGGAAACCTGCGTAACACATATTATAAAGAAGTTTGTACTGGATAATACATGTTGCTGCTTGCATTTCTTCAAGGTTCTGGGATCCTCTGCATTCCGAATATTGGCATGGCACGTGCTGATGGGAAATCAAGTCATATGGAAAGGGCAAGATCGAGATTTGATTCAGTCAGCCTTCCAGGTCCTCCAGGTAAGTCTGTTTTATTTACAACTATTGTAATGGCAAGTACACATTTAATGGTGATCTGGAAGGAAAGAGGTCATTGCTTTTAAGTTGCTGTATGATTCAAAGACCAACAAATGTAGTTGTGAATGACTATAAAACAGGATCGTAGGCGACCCATTAATATTGACAAAGAACAATGGATATACAGGTTCATAGAGCACGCTGTGACCTTTAAGGTCTCCTGGCGCTGAGGTATGTGCTCATTCTAGAACAAAAAAAGAGTGAAATAATGAGAAATGATTGTACATAGAGCCCTAAGGCTTCCTGAATAGAATTAGATTCTGCACCTTGTACAAGGAAAGGGGCAGAGAATTCTAAAGAAGAGCAGATCTGACAAAAAATGACCTCGACCATGTCTCACCTGCTTATACTTGGTTATGATGACGGGAAGAGTGCAGCCTGTTCTCAGAAGTATAGTAAATATACTTCTGCTGAGATAGCGGGGTCCCTTTCCATTGAACATCCTATGCATGCCGCACAAGGACTTGAAGATGTACCTTTTCATAATAGGGAGTTAATGTAGGGATTTAAGAGCAACCGTGACAGATGTTTAGCCTTTTAAGAGCGCTGCCGGTGTTACGGGGTCCAGAGAATTACGATAATCTAGATGACTAAGAATGGTTGACTGAATCATTAACAGTCATACAGAGAAAGGTTAAAAAAACAAAACAAAAAAAGGCAAGATTTTTTGTAACAGCCATATAAGAGAGAAACAGGTTCTAGATAGATTGTTGTCCTGGCTAGTGTGGGTCAGCTTGTTGTCCAAATGGAAACCTAAATCTCACGGCATGTCGGCAGAAGTGAGATGGAGACCTTATGCAGCTGACCAAAATTTCATAGGAATGGTGGAGGTGGGGGAGCCATTAGAGCAACACTGGAGTTCGAGGCATATGAGCTGTAGATCATATGCTTGTGCATAGATCGCCATCTAGTGTTGGGTCCGGATGTTTGCATTTTGTTTTTCTTCGAAGAAGTCTTTTCAGTCATGAGGTAAGTGACTCCTCCTTTCGGTGATAGTGCACATGGGCATCGACTCCATTGTTAGATTGTTTTTTCCCGCCATCGGGTTCGGATGTGTATCACTGTGCTCCGGTTCGGCACCGTTCCTCGGACCCCTTCGACGTGCAATCCATTACCCTCGACGATATTGTTATTGATAGCGGTTCCCCATTCGTCGCGTATCGCTCCAATTTTTAAATCTTCGATCGGAAAACTCGTGGAAGGCCGTTGGGCCTACCCGCGCCAACCGCTCTAGCAGTCGATGGAACGAACTTCCCTAAAGCTATGTCCCGGGTGTCGTGCTAAATTTCCAAGCACCGACTTGCACGAAGTGTGCAACCTCTGTCTGTCCCCGGAACACAACGAGAAAGACTGCGACGCGTGCCGATCGAAAAAGACTCTTCGTGATCGTCAGGCTAGACGTCACAAGATGCAAAAGCAAAGCAGCTCCGCACCAGACATCTTCGGCGAAGATCCCGACTCCGAACATCATGCCCAAGGAGCCGAAGAAGAAGAACCCTTCTCCGTGTCCGAGGCCGACTCAGACGTCGAAAAAGAGGAGCAAGTTACTCCAGGTCAGCGTACCGTGAGTAAAGACAACCCCTTGCCCCCCCAACAACCTAAGACAAAGGCTCCGGTCCCTCCTCTGCCTTCGGGCCAAGGTCGGCACCGACAAAAAGTTACCGACGCCCGCCCTCGGGCCCGTCTCCGAAACATAAAGAAAAGCCTTCCGGTTCGGGCTCGAACCGGCCTCATCTTGGTGCCGACCCAACACCTTCGGAACCGAAGCACAAGTCCAAGCCGACACCGTCGGCGCCCAAAGGCTCGGAGCCTAAACCTTCGACGCCGAAACAGGCCACCAAGGAAAAAGAGACTCCGTCTAAAGAGCCTCGGTCCGATCACTCCATTTCGGATCCGAAACAGAAACAGTTGGTGATTCACCCTGATAGAGGCCATATTCAGGCTACTTTACCAAAAAAGAGGAAATTGGACTTACCAGAGGACTACCACATTCCTCTAAAGAAGAAAAGTGTGGGTACTAACCCTTCCCCTCCTTACATCCCACCTACTTCTCCTACTAATCCCAATTTACTTATTTCACCTGAAAATTTACCACCACCACCAACTTCACCTAACCCACAAGATGATGGGGATGGGGATGACAACCAAGATCCCCCACAAGACACTGATCCTTGGCAGGATTATCACACTGATCCAGATAATGATCCAGATTTGTACCCCTCCAGGCCCTCCCCACCAGATGATAACATTGGATACGTTGAGCTCCTTAACCTCTTCCATGCGTCCGACGTCACGGTGCTCGTGTGCGTCGGACGGCCGGGGGCTGTCCAAACTGCGCACGTGTCAAATTCCGCCGCACCGCGGCGGAATTTGCGCCGCGTCGAAGAGGTTAATAGAGCTGCTCAATATCATGGGGTGGAGTTGCATTCAGAACCATTAGAGCAGAATTTCCTCTTTGAGACTCTTAGTTCCTCTCACAGAGTCACTCATACATTACCTATGCTCAAAGGCATGTTAAAGCACACTGAGGACATTTTCAAAGACCCTGTCAGGGCAAGAATTATTACTCCTAGGGTGGAGAAAAAATATAAGCCCGCACCCACCGACCCTACATACATCAAAGGTCAATTACCGTTAGACTCTCTTGTAGTTTGTAATGCTCGCAAGAGAGCCAGTTCCCAAACATCAGGTGAAGCTCCTCCTCCAGATAAGGTGTCCAAGCTCATTGACGCCTCAGGCAAAAGAGTAGCTTCACAAGCAGCTAACCATTGGCGAATTGCCAATGCTCAAGCTTTGGTAGCTCGTTATGACAGGGCTCACTATGATGAGTTAGAGAAACTCATGCAGTTCTTACCCAACGAACACAAGACTAAGGCTAATGACCTTATTCAAGAGGGTAAGCTCATTACAAATACCTCTATCAGGTGTGCCCTAGATGCGGCAGACACTGCAACCCGTACAATTAACACCAGTGTACTCTTACGAAGGATTGCTTGGTTGAGAATTTCAGGTTTCAAACCTGAGGTGCAAACCTCCATCCTCAACCAACCCTTTGATAAGGAACATCTCTTTGGACCAGCAGTTGACACCTCGCTGGAACAAATGAAAAAAGATACAGAGGTCGCAAAGTCCATGGGGGCTTTGCAGTCACCCTCCAATAGGGGTTCCTTTCGCCGCTCCTTTTACAGTAGTGGCTCTAAAAACATATCCACTGACACTACCTCCTCCTCTTACAAGGGTAATACTCAATTCGACTCACCAAAGGGTTATTTCAGAGGAGGTTTTAGAGGTAACAATGGCAAGGGAAGAGGCAGAGGCAACTCCACACGCTCTTCCCCCTCCAACAACAAACAGTGACTTCCTTCCTGTACCCCCCGATCATTCCACTCCTGTCGGAGGACGTCTCTCCCAATTTCTCCCTGTCTGGAACTCCATCACTTCAGACAAATGAGTACTGCAAATTATCCAATATGGTTACTGCCTGGAACTTACAGCCAATCCCCCAAATATCCTTCCACGATCACATGCAATGTCGCCGGAACATCTCTCACTCTTAAAGCAAGAGGTTCTCTCTCTCCTAGGAAAACAAGCTTTAGAACCAGTCCCATTACAATACCAAGGGACCGGGGTATACTCCCTATACTTCTTAATTCCCAAAAAGGATGGCTTGTTAAGACCCATATTAGACCTCAGACAACTAAATCTCTACATCAAATCAGACCACTTTCACATGGTCACACTACAGCAGGTTCTCCCGCTCCTTCAACAAGGCGACTTCCTGTCCACTCTGGATCTAAAGGACGCCTATTTCCATATTCCCATTCACCCCGCTCACCGCAAATACCTCAGGTTTATGGTAGACGGCCAACATTATCAATTCAACGTTCTCCCATTCGGAGTAACTACAGCACCCAGGGTTTTCACAAAGTGTCTAGCAGTAGTCGCGGCTCATCTAAGAAGACAGCACATTCACGTCTTCCCCTACCTAGACGACTGGCTAATAAAAGCCAGCTCGCAACAGAGCTGCCTACGCCACACTCGAAAAACAGTCCAACTTCTTCACGACCTCGGGTTCACTGTAAACCTCACCAAGTCTCATCTCCAACCATCCAACACACAAGTGTATCTAGGAGCCACAATAGACACTCAAAAAGCTCTAGCGTGTCCCAACCCAGTCAGGATCTGCAACATGCAGACTCTAATATCGCAGTTTCAACCTCAACACTCACTACCAGCTCAAGTGTTCATGCAATTGCTAGGAATGATGGCATCTTGCATTTTAATAGTTCCTTACACAAGACTCCAAATGCGTCCCCTACAAGAATGCTTAGCACGTCAGTGGAACCAGGCTCAAGGTCAGTTATCAGATCTAGTGTTGGTGGATGGCCGCACCCATCGCTCTCTGCAGTGGTGGAACATACAAAACCTTTCCAAGGGGCGGCCATTCGTCGACCCGGTTCCACAGATAGTGCTAACAGCAGATGCATCGCTCACTGGTTGGGGAGCTCATCTTTAAAAACATACCATTCAGGGCATGTGGACTCCCCCATCAAAGGCAACTCCACATAAACCATCTAGTATTGCTAGCAATGTTTCTAGTGTTGAAAGCATTTCAACTTCATCTAGTAGGCAAAGCTGTCCTGATTCGCACAGACAACATGACAGCAATGTACTACATACAAAAACAGGGGGGGACACACTCTCTCCAGCTCTCACAGCTAGCCCAGAGCATCTGGAGATGGGCCATACCTAAAAAAATATATCTCCTTGCAGAACACCTCCCAGGAGTAAACAACCAGATTGCAGATCTGCTCAGTCGTCAACGACAGCAGATACACGAATGGGAACTCCACCCTCAAGTTCTCCTCCCATTCTTTCAAATGTGGCGCTTCCCAGAGATAGATCTGTTGGCCACCCACCTAAACACAAAATGCCCAAACTTCGCATCCAGGTATCCACACCCATTGTCCAAAGGCAATGCGCTATGGATGAATTGGTCAGGGATATTTGCTTACGCTTTTCTGCCTCTCCCACTCATTCCATTAGTGGTTCGGAAGCTCAGACAGCAGTCCCTGACACCAATCCTAGTTGCTCCCACATGGGCCAGTCAACCCTGGTTCAGAACCCTATTGAGCTATCGGTAGTTCCTCACCAAAAACTACGCCTTACTCCCAGTCTTCTCACTCAGAACCGTGGAGAGATAAGGCATCCAGATCCCAGTCATCTCAACCTTGCGATCTGGCACCTGAAATCCTAGAGTTTGGTTATCTCAATCTTCCGCCAGGCTGCATGAACATTATCAAAGAGGCTAGACGCCCTACCACAAGAACATGCTATGCAGCAAAGTGGAAGCGGTTTGTCATTTACTGTAACAACAATAAAATCAATCTGCTAGATGCTTCAATTCAAAACATAATTTGCTATCTATTACATCTACAGCGTTCCAATTTAGCGTACACATCTATACGCTTACATCTTGCTGCAATAGCTGCATATCTTCAAAATAGACAGCATTTGTCTCTTTTTAGAGTGCCTCCTATTAAAGCATTTATGGAAGGACTTAAAAGAGTCATTCTACCCAGACTTCCACCTGCTCCAGTGTGGAATCTCAACATAGTTATTACGAGACTCATGGGTCCACCTTTTGAACCATTGCACAAATGTGAACTACAATTCCTCACCTGGAAGGTAGCCTTCCTCATAGCCATCACATCTCTGAGGAGAGTGGGTGAGCTTCAGGCACTAACCATAGAAGCGATACATAGAAGAGCCATTTTTAGAAATACATCAAAACAAAGTGGTTCTAAGGACTAACCCCAAATTTTTACCTAAAGTCAATTTTGCCTTTCATATCAACCAATCTGTTGAGTTGCCTGTGTTCTTCCCTCAACCAGATTCAGTGGCAGAACTTGCTCTTCACACCTTAGATGTCAAAAGAGCATTACTATACTATATAGAGAGAACAAAACCTTTCAGGAAAACCAAGCAACTTTTTGTTGCTTTTGCTCCACCACATAAAGGCAATCCAATAACAAAATCAAGTATTGCACGGTGGATAGTTAAGTGCATTCAAATATGCTACATTAAAGCTAAACACACATTAACAATTCTCCCTGGGGCGCATTCTACACGCAAAATAGGGGCTTCTATGGCATTCTTAGGCAATATACCCATAAATGACAACTGCAGAGCTGCAACATGGTCTACACCACACACATTCACAAAACACTATTGTGTAGATGTGTTAGCAAGACAGCAAGCTAGTGTGGGCCAGGCAGTTTTACATACACTATTTCAGACCACTGCAACAGCTACAGGTTAGCCACCACTTTGGGAGTTACTGCTATGTAGTCTATGCACAAGCATATGATCTACAGCTCATATGCCTCGAACGCAAAATGCTACTTACCCAGTATGCATCTGTTCTTGGCATATAGAGCTGTAGAGTCATATGCGCCCACCCGCCTCCCCGGGTACCTATACCTGTTGCAGTAATATATTACTTAGATACATGCATTCATGGACAACTCCTTTTACTACTCTTACTAACTCCATTATCACCCTCTGCGGGAAAACAATCTAACAATGGAGTCGATGCCCATGCGCACTATCACCGAAAGGAGGAGTCACCTACCTCGTGACTGGAAAGACTTCTTCGAAGAAAAACAAAGTGCAAACATCCGGACCCAACACTAGATGGCGATCTATGCACAAGCATATGACTCTACAGCTCTATATGCCAAGAACAGATGCATACTGGGTAAGTAGCATTTTCTGTTCTGTCCTATCTGCATTAAATTTCAATAAGTTATCAGACTGCCAGGAGGTTACAGCCAGCACACAGTTGTGGAATACTGCACAGGGAGTTAGACACCATGTTGTCAAAAGAAAGTAGCAATTGGGTGTTGTCACCGTAGTTCATAAATGTATCTGCATATGATTGAATAAGCTAGGCTAGAGGGTCGATATATACAAGTTAAAAGGAGTAGGTCTCAATAAGAGTCCTGTGGAACATCCGTCCGCAAACCCTAAACCCAAAACAAAATGAGTGGAGATGAGCAGCCTGATATCTGCTGTCCAAATAGGATCTTAACCCTTTGAAAGGCTTAGTCCCAAATGCCTGCCTTAGCCAGACTTAAAAGCAGTTTGTCATGCGACTCCATAAAGAAAGTAGGAGTGGGCGTAACTTGCATAATTTGCTAGAGCGTAATTACAGCAAAATTATGTGAGACTAGGTTGAACTACGCAAGGAGGGTAACCCTACATTCTCTTCCAGGGGATCCTCATCAATAGTCATAAGCACATGAATATTCCCGCCCATGCGCGGGGACCCCGGAAAACATATACACATATATGGGAAAACATATATGAAGCTCTATATATATATACATATATATATTATAACGAAAAACAACAATGCAGCCTTCTATAAACTAAGGGCTGAGTAATGCTATAAGAATTTCCTCTGCACATATATACAAACAAAAAAGCAGGGAAAAACAAAGTACATTTGAAACTGCTTTAATGCACAGTAGAAACCATAATCCTGCAAAGAGGAATGAAAGCATTGCCAGCTCACAGGCTGCATTTTGAAACCTTAGTGTATAAAGCTGAAAAGCTAACCCATAGGAACACATAGAAAAACTGGCACCGTGCCTTTAAGGCAGCCATGACCCCTAGCTTCCCATCATGCCTCAGGGGTGACAGTTAGGTCAGTTGTTCTTTCCGGCTCCTTCAGTCAGGACCCTGGTTAATCAGCTCTCTTTTTTCTGGCTTTTTTGTCAGAAATTATCTCCTATCTTTTTACTAAATCTTATTACTTCGACGTCTTTTTGCTGTTGGAGTAGTTTTTTGCCATTTTGTAGAGAGTTGAGCATTTTTCACCACTCAGAAATGCCTTCTCTATTTGACTCTTCCCCTTCTTGTGGTAAAAAGAAGGCGAAATCAGACTCCCATTCTGTCTGTATTGTTTGCCTTCCTGAAGATCATGTTCCCAAGACTTGCCAACATTGTCAGTCCTTGTCCAAGCGTACTTTGAAGGACAGAGAGAGGATTCGTCTCTATGGACTGGCTGAAAAAGGAAAACCACCTCCAGAGGCAGGTCTCCGGTGAGGCAGAGGAAGGAGAGAGCCAGATCTTCCTCCAGAAGTAAGATCCCGATCTGCCCTCCATCGGCGACCTTCGACGGCGGGCTCGCCGTCGAGAGAACACCGGTCGTCGTCCACGAAGAAAGGTATGTCAGACCCTCTGCCGTCGTCAACCCGGCGACGATCGGTGTCGAGGAGTCGTTCTCCGTTGGTGCGGGATCGCACAACGTCGAGAAATATCTCTCCGTCATCGCCGTCGAAACGGCGTTTGACGTTGAGACATTCTCCGTCGTCGCCAGAGGTACGGCGATCGAAGTCAAAGCGGGCATCTCCGTTGACGTCGTCTAGGCGGCGGTCAACGTCGAGGTCCAGATCTGCTTCGGCGGCGAAGGACTCGTCGTCGAGACCTAAGGTGAAATATTCAAGGCGGCGTTCGACGTCGAGGCACCAATCTCCGTCGGCGTCGAGAAGACCTCCGCCGTCAAGCACCTCTCCGTTGAGTTCTGCTAGACGCTCAACGTCGAGATCGAGATCCGAGAGGTCGAAGGACCCGACATCGAGAAGGTTTTCTCCGTCGATACACACTCCTCTGTTGAGGTCTCCTAGGCGCTCAACGTTGAGAGCGGGATCAGTGAGGTCGAAGGGTTCGACGACGAGAGGTGTTTCCCCGTCGCCAGAGCATCATTCGACGCCGAGAAAGGCAAGGTCGACGTCGAATTGAAGATCTCTCTCGAAAGGCTCTTCGGTACTGGTGTCACATAGCCGTTCGACGTCGAGGCACTCGCCATCGACGTCGCATTATTCCTCACACCGTTCTACTTCCAAAGACCACGCAGAGCCTTCATTATCACCTAGGGGCTCTACTCACGTGATCTCGACGTCGAGAAGCTCATCTTCCCTGTCTCCAGAATGGCAAACACGGAAATCTCCGCAAATCAGAACGTCACCAACACAAGGGCATAAATCGCCTTCTGTTCATCTTTCTCCAAGATGGCTTCTTCCCCTCCACCATTGGCAGAAAGGACCTACAGGAGCAGTGCAACGGCCTGAGGACTATTCCAGTCTGCTACATAGATCGCCACTAGCACGGTTGGTGCAAGCTGTGGACAGGTCACCTGCTGCTCTGCCCAGAGATCGCCACAACACATCTCCGGTGCATAGATCTTCTCATACTCGCCGTAAAAGACAAAGATCCCCTTCTTGGTCATCCTCGACTAGATCCTCTAAGAGGGATTATTCACCTACCCTCTCGGACAGTGCGCCCTCAAGAGTATCACCTATTGATGATATTAATACCTTCCACGATGTGCTTTCCAGAGGAGCGCAGAAACTGAATATAGAGATGTCCGCACCACAAACATCGGCCTCAGTTATATTCAAAACTCTGCACCAACGGTCTCTGTCTCGACCTTTGCTCCCACTGATTCCTGGTCTCCTTCAGCCAGTGATGGACATTTTCCTCACCCCATCATCGATCAAATCTGCTCCTGCGAGAATCCAGAAGAAATACAAACCTGCTGATCAGGATCCCCTATTTTAAAATCAGATCCTCCACCGGACTCAGTGATCATCGCAGCAGCGAGGAAAACGCATGCGGTCTCCTCTTCTTCCTCAGTTCCTCCAGACAAGGAGAGTAGAGCCCAAGATTCTTGGGGGAGAAAAGCATGTGGTTCAGCGGCGGCCTCTTTAAAAGTGTCTAGTGCTACAGCCCTGTTGGGCCGTTATGGTAGATCTTTATGGGATTCCCTGGAGCACTTTAAAGAAAAACTGCCGAAAGAGGATCGCCAGGATTTTGCGGAGATTCTCCAGGAAGAGGCACTGGTAGCCAATCAAGTAATCAGTGCAGCAGCGGATGGGGCTTCTCTGGCTGCGCATTCATATGCGCATGGAATATGCGCTAGGAGGTCTTCCTGGTTGCGTTTAACGGCTTTGAAACCTGAAGCCCAGCAACGCATCATAAATCTTCCTTTCTCTGGCAGCTCTCTTTTTGGTGCCCACACCGACGAGGAGATGGCCAGGATGAAGGCCGAGCTGGACACGCTGAAGGCCGCAGGCTTGAAAAAGAAAAAGGAATTCAAGCGCCGATACAGGCCTTACAACCGCAAGAACTACCATCAGAGGGTTCAAACTCCTCAATGGTCGCAGAGGCAATTCCAACAATCCAAGTCACATTTTCAAAGCCGTAGATCCTCCAGAGGCAGAGGAGGACAGCAGCAGCAATCCTCTACCGCAGCCAAAACCTCAGGCAAGCAATGATGTTCTGCTTCCTCTAGCGCCGTTG
Organism: Calotriton arnoldi; assembly: GCA_963921515.1. Classification (NCBI taxonomy): domain Eukaryota; kingdom Metazoa; phylum Chordata; class Amphibia; order Caudata; family Salamandridae; genus Calotriton; species Calotriton arnoldi. The sequence goes on along the minus strand of CAWUFW010000565.1, from coordinate 3,849,010 downwards.
CCCACTCCAGTGGGAGGAAGTATCTCAAGTCATGTAGCAGAGTGGCGCAACATAACCAAAGATCAGTGGGTGCTAAATATACTGAGCAATGGATATGTGCTACGTTTCCGCGCACCCCCAAAGAACATTCCTCCAGTAAGATCACACCCTCGCCAACTAAAAATGCTACGTCAGGAGGTTTCGATCCTTCTACACAAGTTGGCCATAGAAGAAGTTCCTCCTGCTCAACGAGGAAAAGGAGTCTACTCCAGGTATTTCCTTGTGCCAAAAAAAGACCAAACACACAAATTCAGACCTATCCTGGATCTTCGATCTCTGAACAAGGTCATCCAGAAGGAGAAGTTTCGTATGTTGGCGCTACATCAAATATATCCGCACCTGCAGAAAGGGGATTGGATGTGTTCGATAGACCTCCAAGATGCGTACTTCCACATCCCGATTGCTCCACGTCATCGCAAGTTCCTGCGATTCATGGTAGGCGCCAAACATCACCAGTTCAGAGTCTTACCGTTCGGCCTCAAATCTGTGCCGCGTGTATTCACAAAATGCATGGCAGTGGTGGCCGCAGCTTTACATCGCCAAGGCCTGTTCATGTATCCGTATCTGGACGATTGGCTGTTGAAGGGTTCGTCCCCCCAAATGGTGAGGAACCACTATCGGATCTGCCTAAATCTGCTACACCGCTTGGGCCTTCATGTGAACATGGAAAAATCAGTCCATCAGCCCACTCAAACTCTCCATTATCTGGGCACCACCCTAGTCTCCAGCGTAGGAAAAGTGTTTCCTTCGGAGGAGAGACTGTTATCAATGAAACAGAAGTGCAATACCCTTCTTCAAGCGCATCAGCCATCAGTACGACAAGTGGCATCACTACTGGGGTCGATGGCCTCTTGCATTTTTCTCATCCCCAACTCTAGATTGAGAATGAGACCGTTACAGAAGGATCTGGAGGACAAATGGGACCAAGCCTCAGGACATTGGGAAGATCGAATTCTCCTTTCCCACTCAGCAAAAACGTCCATTGTCTGGAGGACTCAGCCAAAAAATCTCCTAGTGGGAGTCCTTTTCCATCAACCTCTCCCGAAACAATCCCTGATCACGGATGCCTCTCTTCAAGGATGGGGGGCGCACATGGGTTGCCTACAGACTCACGGCAGGTGGTCGAGCAAAGAGCAAACCTATCATATAACCATGTTAGAGCTGCGGGAAGTTCATCTAGCTCTCAAGGCATTCCATCCATCGATGTGGTCCGAGTCGATACTAATACAGACGGACAGTACAACCACCATGTATTACTTAAACAAACAAGGTGGGACATGCTCTCGCCCACTGTCCCTGGAATCGCAAGCGATTTGGCACTGGCTCCTGGCCAGGAAACTCTCGATCACAGCGGTGCATCTGCCAGGGGAACAGAACATGCAGGCAGACGCTCTCAGTCGGCACTTCGAAGAACAAGAAGACTGGGTGCTCAACGACGAGGTGGTGGCAAACATCTTTCATCAATGGGGTCGTCCATCCATCGACCTCTTTGCAGATGATCTAAACAAAAAATGCCACTCCTTCGCGTCCAGATTTTACCGGCCAGGAACGAGCGGGAATGCTCTTTTAATAGACTGGTCCGGAACATTTGCGTACGCCTTTCCGCCCCTTCCTCTCATCCCGAAGGTGGTGACCAAGCTCATCCGATCCAGGATGAAGATGATCCTGATAGCACCGGATTGGCCTCACCAATGGTGGTATCCGGACCTGTTACAGCTCTCAATGTGTCCACACAGGAAGCTTCCGTGCAGACCGGACCTACTGACCAAAATGGGCGGGAAGATTCTGCACCCCAACCTTCCCTCACTGAGCTTGGCAGCATGGCTCCTGAGGTCCTGCAATATGGCCACCTGAATCTCCCTCAGGACTGTATGAACATTTTGAAGGAGTCAAAGAGACCGTCCACAAGGAGTTCTTACTCTTTTAAATGGAAGAGGTTTTACTTGTGGTGTATGCGTAATGGCTTTAATCCTACTAGCGGGCACGAACAGGTAGTCTTGCCTTATCTCCTTTATTTGGCCAAATCAGGTTTGAAGTACACCTCTATAAAAGTTAATTTGGCTGCCATTACAGCCTACACAAAGTCACCTAACCAACCTTCTTTCTTTCAGCTTCTGGTGGTCACGGATTTCCTTCAGGGGTTGAAGAAAGTTTTTCCCCCTGTCCGACCTCCTTCTCCTCCTTGGGAGTTGAATCTAGTTCTGTCCAAATTAATGGGTCCTCCTTTCGAACCCATTCATAAGGCCACATTACAGCACCTAACGTGGAAAGTTGCTTTTCTAGTGGCTATTAAGTCAGCACGCAGAGTAAGTGAAATCCAGGCACTCTGCTCTAAGGAACCGTACACGGTTTTTCATCACAACAAGGTGGTTTTGAGGACTCATCCTTCTTTCCTACCAAAAGTAGTATCTGATTTCCATGTCAACCAAACAATTTCTCTTCCCTCTTTTTTTCCCAATCCTGCTACGCCAGCAGAAAGGTCTCTTCACTCACTAGACCTTAAGAGGGTTCTTAAATTCTATTTGGAGGGAACAAAGTCCATTAGAAAGTCTGACCAATTGTTTCTAAACTATGGTGCCATTAGGACAGGTTTTCCAGCCTCCAAACGATCCATTTCGAGGTGGATAGTGTCCTGCATTAAGCTGGCTTATCAGTTGGCAAACAAGCCTCTATTGGTTTCCCCTAAAGCTCACTCCACTAGGGGAAAAGCGGCTACAGTAGCTTTCTTACATAATGTACCGATGGCCGAGATTTGCAAGGCAGCAACTTGGAAATCGGTACACACGTTTACAAGACACTATTGTCTTGATTCCGACTCCAGAGCAGATACCCAAGTAGGCCAAGCCTCCTTGAGGAATTTGTTCCAATGCTAGCTTGATTGGAGTTATTGTGTTTTTTCAATGTATTGTTTTCTGCTTGATCTTATGTTTATCGTTTGCCCGCAGGAAGAGGGGATGGGCTTGCTACTCGATTCATGTGCTTATGACTATTGATGAGGATCCCCTGGAAGAGAAGGATAAGTTACTTACCTGTAATCCTAGTTCTCTTCCAGGGGTATCCTCATCAAACTCATAAGCAACCCTCCCGCCTCCCCGGGCAAATGATCAAGGTAAATGTCATCTCTTTGTGCCCTGGCCTTCGGGTCTCCGCAAAGAACAACTGACCTAACTGTCACCCCTGAGGCATGATGGGAAGCTAGGGGTCATGGCTGCCTTAAAGGCACGGTGCCAGTTTTTCTATGTGTTCCTATGGGTTAGCTTTTCAGCTTTATACACTAAGGTTTCTACAATGCAGCCTGTGAGCTGGCAATGCTTTCATTCCTCTTTGCAGGATTATGGTTTCTACTGTGCATTAAAGCAGTTTCAAATGTACTTTGTTTTTCCCTGCTTTTTGTTTGTATATATGTGCAAAGGAAATTCTTATAGCATTACTCAGCCCTTAGTTTATAGAAGGCTGCATTGTTGTTTTTTTGTTATAATATATATATGTATATATATATATATAGAGCTTCATATACGTTTTCACATATATGTGTATATGTTTTCCGGGGTCCCCGCGCATGGGCGGGAATATTCATGTGCTTATGACTTTGATGAGGATACCCCTGGAAGAGAACTAGGATTACAGGTAAGTAACTTATCCTTTAGCGCTAGTTTCTTAGCACAAAATCAATCAATCAAAATGCACCCATGCGGCCAAAATGAATCAGCTGCCTTTCTCACTCTGTTCCGGTACTCTTGCAGTAGGTATTTTTGCCTTAAATTACCCTAAATTACGTGAGCATGCATAATCACGTACTTTTCTGTAATTTTGTGTCACAAGGGTAACCTGAAACAACTCCAGCATAATTTAAAAAAATTCCCAAGCCTAATCGAAAGCAGCAGACAGATCAAGCAACACGAAGGCACACAAGTGCCCATTGTCTGTCATCATTTGAATGTCTATCAGGATAGATACCAAAGGTTTCTGTCCCATGCACAGAGTGAAAGCCGGATTGTATAGGGTCTACGATATTATGCTGTTCCACAATCCGATAGATCTGCATATTGATGAATTTCTCCAAACTTTTTAAAGGAAGAGGCAGCAGTTCTATAGGGCGGAAAATGCTTACGTGGCAGGGTCAGCATTGGGCTTCTTCAGCAGTGGCACAACCAAGGTTTTTTTCCACTTGGCACTGTCACATTCAAGATTGATTTATTACAGACGTTCAGGAGAGGATTTCCCAAACAGGGAGCTTCCACTTTCCAAGCTGCTAGAAAAATCTGATCCAGAGGAGATCTGAATGTGATTGAATTCAACAAATCCACAAGCACCTCATGGATTAACTGATCAGACTTCGATAGCAGGCATCTCAGCTTCACACCTCAGACTAGATAATGCATCAGAGTCATTCGCATTGATGACACAACTATTAGTCAGGGCTTACAGATTCTCACAGACCTTATAAATGTTCTCATCATAGAAGTTGGATAATTCGTCCCACCACTGCTCTGTATGCTTAAAAGTCTGGCTAGTGCATGATGGTGATGACAGGGAGTGTACAACTGGGTAAATCTCCTTGGAAGTGGTATGGGATTCCAAAATCTTTTTTGCAAAAAAATGGCCATGGCTGTTTGTACCAACTTTTGGAAATTTTGTAATGCCAACTTAAGGTTAAATATAGACTCAAGAGTATAGTTGGTTCACCAAAACCTTTCTAGCTTTTTGCAGCCACTTTTTGCTTTTCCCAGTAAATCAATATACAAGGGACAAATGTGCGGACCCAGTTTTGCTGTGGGTTATGAAGAGGAGAGCACAGTAATTCTGCTATTCTTGCCCACTAACTCATTATTAACAGCAGTGTACCTGTGCACACAATATTAAGGTTCCTTAAATCTGTCAGTTAATATAAATAGTGAAAGAGACTCCCTAAAAGAAGCATAAATAAGGTGAAAAAACATCAGGCAGTAGAGATCCTGTGAGGTTAATCTGAAAATGGATTCTAAAGAACGTGGTCATCTGAATAGCATATTAGTGTCTAATAACAAAAAATAAAAAGGTGTGCTTATAGACAACACTTTCAGCATTTGTCCATTGTCCAGTATTAAGATAAATGTAAATTTTGAGTTCTGATTGGTAACTGTGTTCTCTTATGTCCTCATTGCACAGTTACCCTATGACGCCGCCCTTCTTCCTCTTAGGGTTTGACATTTAGGGGCCAGTTACAAGTTGGCTGGATCATCTAGATTATTCCAAACCTAATAACGTTTCCGCTCATATTAAAATGGGAGCGGGAGAATGCTGTTGGGCAAGTTGGGGATAGGGACCAGTACCTAAAAAGGCCGTTGTCTTGCAAGGCTATGCCCATGGAGTATCAGGCATCGAGTGGGGCCAGTAATGTTCTGATGCCTGCAAGTTGGGGATAGGGACCATTACCCAAAAAGGCTGTTGCTTTGCATGGCTATGCCCATTGAGTATCAGGCATCGAGTGGGGGCAGTAATGTGCCGATGCCTGCAGGCCCTGCAGCGTAGCGGTTTTTACTGTCAAAACCAGGCCTGGTGTTCATGCACCATGGAACTGTGTCATTAGCCTTCTTCCACCACCCCTCTCTTGCCTTCTGACATAGCTCTAGTGTGTCATACAACTGTAACCTGTAACTGTAAAAATGTTTCGTATTACTGGACATGGGTAAAGATTGCATGTGTGTTGAGAGAAATAATTTTCTTATTTTAATTGCGGTTGACTTAGTATCGATTGAAACAAATAACTATGTGGTGTGTTTTACTGTTGCCTTTGAAAATGTATTAGTTTATTAGTTGTACAGTCCATTTTCAATTGAACAAATGTTCAAGTTCTAAAACAGTGCCCCTAATTTGCAAAAATCTCAATCTTACTGGAGAATGCAATGACTTAAAGCTTGAATATTCTAATCACCCTCACTCAAGATCAGCAGGGTTGGTTCTTTCTGGTATGTCGCATGGGTAAACTTAGAATATTCTAGGTCTGTCATTGTTCTTGAGAAGTAAGGTTCATGGGCTACTTTCATCCCCTTGCAGATTGCTGATGATATTTTGGTAAAATGTAAGAAAAGAGGTAAATAAGTAAATGAGCTGGGTGAATTTATGGGAGAAATTAAGTTGTCCAAAGGGCCTTGAGTCATTCTTTGATGAGTTGTTCATAGCAAGCCAGAAGGTTATGCCTTTCAACTGTAGATGATAAATTACCTTCCATGTTCTCTGCAGTTGATGTATCATTTTTGTTTAGCACCCAAACAATTACCAGGAATGCCATCAGACCATGCAGGCTCAATTTTTGCAAAAATTGTTGGTTGACATCTGTGAGACAAAGTTGAAGCATGGTAGACATTATTACATTTATCTTCACCCCTTGAATTCAAATTGGTTGCATTTAGGCATTGGAGATTGAGTGTTTATGGGCTACTGGGAAATGAGAGCTCCATAATTTTGTTCACTGACATGAATTGAAGGCAACTGTGCATAAGATGGTAAGACCCTGGAGATGCGCACTTATCAATCTCTCTGTTCTTCTATACTTTTATTAATGCTATTTTTAGTGTCTTAATACTTTTTTTTTTATAGCAATCTGTTAGAATTGGGGTCTCTGGTTGTCAATGGTTTGCACACTGTCCAAGCAGGGACCATCAATGTAGTTAGGGTAAGTAAGTTTCACCCTCAGAATAACCCGTGCTCATCCCCTTGGTAGCTTGGTAAAAGCAGTCAGGCTAATCCTCAGAGGAAATGTGTAAACTATTTGTACATACACACAGTAACGCAGTGAAAACACCACAAAAGTACTCCACTCCAGTTTAGAACAATAACCAATATGTATCTGAATAAAACAAGACCAAAATGACAAAAATCTAACATACACAAATCAAACTACGACTTCTCAAAGATTAAATTCAGTTATTGTGCTTAGAAACTCAATAGCTCCAACTCGGGCTATAACAGCGTGCTTGATGGAGTTGAATCTCAAAATTCGGGGCGAACCGCGATGGAACGTGTGCTGGCTACTGAGTCGTACGGACCCCGGTTAAAATACCTTGGAAGCAAAGACAAAACAAAGACGTTGCGAAACGCCGGGGAGGTGAGACATTGCTGGGGCCTGTTCGCCATCAGTTCCTTACTATTGGTGCAAGTCGTTGGCATGTTGATGCTCAGGATGGCGCGTTGCACAACGGAGGTGAGGTGTCACTGATGCAAGTGAGGCATGGGTTCCTGGAGGTGGTGCGGAGTCGTTGAGCCGGTGACACCCAGGACGTTGCAAGGCACAGGGGAGGCGCTGCGGTGTTGGTGGTGAGGCATCAGTTCCGCTGGCGGTGCAGGGTTGATGAAGTGTCGAGAGTTAAGCCACGCGGCGTCGGATTCACGCTGTCTTTGTCACACGTTGAACCACAGGTGCTGCGGCAGAGTCGGGTGTCACAAACTTCGGTGATGTGGCGCTCGGGACTCATGCTGTGGCAGACCTTCGGAGGCGCTGTGGCAGCGTCGGGCTTGCATTGTAAGTCGCGTTGTTGCGTTGAGTGGGGACCATGGCTCCGGTGCAGGCAGCAGCACGGGGTCGAAGAGCGGCACCGGCTCTGAAGTCACGCTCAAAGTCGATGTGCTGGTTTCTTCTAGTTGAACACAGCAAACTCGCTTCCAAGGGCCAGGACCTGGATTTGGCACCACTTGGAAGAGCAGGTCACTCAGCAGAAAAGCCCAGATGCTGCAGGTGAAGTCTTTGATGGCCCTGAGACTTCCAACAGGAGACAAGCTCAACTCAAGTCCTCGAGAAACTTTGAAAGCAGGACGTAGAAAGCAAAGTTCATTTCTTTCACTCCCAGTACAGAGCAGCAGCCGCAGGCCAGTACAACAAAGTAAACAGCATAGTGGCAGTCCCTCCTGACAGCAACACAGATCTTCTTCCTGTCAGAATATCCGCAATCTAGAAGTGTTCCGAGTATATGGTGTCAGAGGCACAGTACTTATACCCGTTTCAGCTTTTTAAGTAGGCAAACTTCAAAGGAAAGTCTTTGTAGTGCACAAGACCCTGCCCGTCCAGGCCCTGGCTCCGGCTCCAGACACACTATAGGGGAGTAGAGACTGCTTTGTGAGGGGACAGGCACAGCCAAATTCAGGTGCAAGTGTCAGCACCTCACACCGCTCTAGCTTAGGAAGACCCATCAGCCTGGTGATGGTCCATCAGGTTATGCAGGGAACACCTCAGCTCCCTTTGTGTGTGACTGTCTAGAGTGAATTCACAAAGCCCAACTGTTATCCAACCCAGACGTGTATTCTAGGGACAGGCAGAGGCACAGAATGGCCAAGCAAGAAAATGCCAACTTTCTAAAAGTAACACAATGAAGGATCTAGCTACCTTTTTTGTATGCTGCTATCTACTTAGACAGACAAATCGAGGAGACAATCTCATTGATACTCAAAGAAGGGTTAGAACAAGGAATCGTGGGTCCTAAAGAATTTGACTTTTTGCTAAAAAAAAATCCAAGGATCCCAATAATGTATTTTCTACCCAAGATCCACAAGCGACTAAGACTAACACATCCGCCCGGAAGACCGATTGTGTCCGGTTGTGACTCTTTGATGGAACCGATTTCCAAGTATGTGGACATCTTTTTAAAGCCATTTTTGGAAGAAGTCCCTTCTTTGTTAAGAGACACAACAGATTTTATCAATAAAATAGAGGGTCCAGAATTCAGTTACCGGCAACACTGGATGGTGTAATTTGATGTCATTTCATTATATACACAGATACCCCAGGATGAGGCCCTACAGGTTATTGAATTTTACCTGGAAACTAGAACAAGGCCCCACAGAGTCCCAACAGATTTAATTCTTAAACTGGCTGAAATAGCACTCAAAAAGAACTACTTTAAGTTTGAAGATGTGTTTTACATTCAGACGAAGGGAACCGCGATGGGTTGTCCCTTCGCTCCGGAGATGGCAGTACTCTATATGGCGAAATTCGAGGACAAATTTATCTTTAACAACAATCCCTTTGTAAAACATCTCACACAGTGGTACCAGTATATCGATGATATCTGGTGCTAGTGGAATGGCACAGAAGAGGATCTCGAAATGTTCTTTGGGTGGCTTAACCCGAGGCATGAAGACATCAAATTCAGCATCACTAAAAGCAAAACAAACTTGACCTTTCTAGATGTTGAAGTTATACCACACGATAATGGACTCATAACTACTTTCCCTTGAAAACCAACGGATAAGACACGATCTTACATTATAAGAGCTCGCATCCTAGGAATCTGAAGGATAATCTCCCTTACGGCCAGCTATTAAGAATTCGAAGAAACTGCTCCCGAAAGGAGGATATTGAGATCCATGCGTCAGCGTTTTGTGAACAACTGAAAGATAGAGGATACCCCAAAAAACTGCTGAAGCATGCTACTAAAAGAGCATGGTATACGCCTCGCAAGGATCTTTTTAAGAAAAAAGACAAATAGCCCATGGACAGATTGGTGTGTGTGTCTACCATTGGCCCTCACATCACTAAGTTTCGGCAAATCTTCTTAAAGAATTGGCATCTTCTTCAAAGTTTGGAATGCCCTTTTCAGAGACCATTGTTTGCCATGAAAAAGAACACCAGTATTGGACAACACATTGTAAGAGCTGATATGACTGCTGCTAGCAAGAAGAATGACCTACAAGTGCAATGGAAATTAAAACCTGTTGAGGGTCATCATAAATGCGGCAACTGTTCAGTCTGTGAATTCACAATGGAAGGAACTGAATTTATCCATAATTCCATTAAATGGACTCATAAAGAATTCTCTAATTGTAAAACAAAGAACGTTGTTTACGCAAATAAACCAACGAATTGTGCAGCACCGTTCAAGAATCAAAAAAAGTGTTAACAGCTCCAATGGTAGCGCATTTCTTTGAAAATAAACACAGGGAAAAAGATCTAAAAATGGACTGTCTTGTCGGGGATTAAGTCACACACATGAGGAGGAGATATTGAAGCAGCCCTACTACAGAAGGAGGCATATCTCATTCTAAAATTTAACAGTACTGTCACAGGCTCGAATGAAATGTCTGAACTATCCAGAACATGACATTATCAAGAGTAAATACTACAACTCCCAAGATGCAATTGACTGGTGCTGGGTTATCTTGCTTAATTCGAAGTAACATCCGGATATTACCAAAGAACCTTTTTCTAATACCAAGCTACATACTAGACACTTGCGAGAGTGAGTCACACGACCCTAATAATTACAGGACTACATTACCCATAAACCATCTTTCACTCAGCCTCTGGGTGGAAGTGTTAAATCAAGTGAAACAGGAAGTCTACGTGTCCGTGGCGGCGCGAAAACCTCAAAGAATTTGAACAGAGACGAAGGAAGACCCATGTTTGATCAAGCGCATTGTTGCAATAAAGTAAGAACATGTTGTTTAATTGATGAACTGTGCAGCGCTAGCTTAAAAACAGCTAATACGCGATGACTATACTAAATGTGTGGTTTCATTATAGGCAAAATACAGCCCGTGACCGTGTCCGTTGCGGTTCCTAAATGCTAAAGGAATTCGACAAAAAAAAGGAAGAGCAATGTTGCTTCAAGCGCACCGTTGTGACTAAGTAAGAATATTAAGCTGATGAACATTGTAGCGTTAGCCAAACAGCGATAATACGCGATGACTAAACCAAATGCGTGGTCTCATTACAGGCATGAAACAGGCCGTGACGGGGTACAACTCTAATGCTCAGACTGTTTGAAAAAAGAAATACAAACAGGTACATACGATTCAGTTTGTGTATCTTAAAGAGTAAAGCGGGGGTGCGGCACTACGAAAACACACTTCGTGCTAATTTTGAATGTTTATCGTTTTCAGCCTGAACATGTATTCCGTAGCAAGGGGCCTCATAAGCTAGCAACGTGTGCTTGAATAAAGGAATTCAATTAGGTACATGATCTTATTGACAGAAAGTAAAATTATCGCTCACTATGATGTCCTCCGCCTACAGCACTTGCTCATGATCGATTATGTTTTACCTGTCCACAGCAATTCCCAAAAAAAGAATAGGGAATCCCCTTGCCACTGCCCAGAAATATTGGAGATTAAGAACCTGTATGAAGTTAAAATATTTGCACTTACGAGGTAAAGCACAGTATGTATTATGTCCGAAGTAATTGAGATGGAGGAAGTGTGTTGAGTATGCCCATAATAGCAATCATTTGTAATATTTTTTTTAGATTACACAAAGTCAGAAGCCCTGAAGAGAGCCCCACAAGTATTACTGGGACTCGAAACGCCTCGGCAATCTTTTTTATCGTTGAGGAACTGTTGATTTATGAATGTAAACAGCTTTGAGGGAGATGTAGCGCTGACTCCACCCCAGCTGTCATAACACTTGTTCCCAATGTTTGGCATTCCCCTTTAGGACTACATGAATTAATCAGAAAGGGTTTGCCACATGTTCGAAATGTGACTAGTGTATCATTCTTTGTATTAATGTCGTATTGTTTATGTGTTTAATGTAGAGCACAGTATTTGTCATGTTTACTTGTTTGAAATGAACAGTGTATCTTCTGTTTCAGGCTTTTTCATGAAATTATGAAAAATAATTCATGACATGAACAAAGTAAAGGTTAAATAAATAACCAGGTCCAATGAAATTGGGTATTGGCCCTTTGTCTGTCTAAGTAGATAGCAGCATTCAAAAAAGGTAGCTAGATCCTTCATTGTGTTACTTTAACAAGGCCCTATCTAGCTACTCATCTTTGGGCCTATTCTCTTTTGCAAAACTTTCTAAAAGTGGCATTTTCAGACCTGCAATTTAAAAACCAGCTTCACCAAAAGATGTGTTTTTAAATTGTGAGTCCAGAGACACCAAACTCCAATTTTCAATCATCTCCCAATTGGAAAATACACTTGTAAAATGTTACAAGGCGGCACCCATGTGAGAGATAGGCCTTGCTGTAGTGAAAAACTAATGTATCCGTTTTTCACTACCAAGACATGTAAAACTTAAAACCACCTGTCCTACCTTTTAAATGCACTGCACTCTGCACATGGGGCTACCTAGGGCTTACCTTAGGGGTGCCCTACATGTAATAAAAGGGAAGGTTTGGACCTGGCAAGTAGGTGTACTTGCCAGGTCGACCTGGCAGTTAAAAACAGCGCACACAGGCTCTGCGGTGGCATGCCTGAGACACGTTTTAAGGGATACTTATGTGGGTGGCACACTCAGTGCTGCAGGCCCACTAGAAGCATTTGGTTTACAGGCCCTGAGCACACCTGGTGCACTGTACTAGGGAGGGATGTACTAGTAAATCAAATAAGACAATAATGGAGAAACCAAATACCATTACGTTTTAGACATAGAGCACTTGCACTTTAGCACAGGTCAGCAGTGGTAAGGGGCTTGGAGTCCTAAAACCAAAAAAAAAAGAGGAGGAAAAAGGCAAAAAGTTAGGGGATAACCCTGCAAAAAGATCCATTTCCAACACAAACTTTCACTTTACTGATTACAGTTTAAAGTGAAAAAGGGCCTTGCGTTTGTGATGGAGAAATCTTTAACCCAAAAAAGTAGTTTAGTTTTTTTTTGTTTAGGAAAAAGGCAGAAATGTCAGTCTGAGTTTGGGAATATTGGGCCAGATGTACGACCCGTTTTTGCATTCGCAAACGGGTTTGCGAACCCGTTTGCACATGCAAAAACCTATTGGGCCATGTACATAGCCTATTCAGCTAGTCGCAATTTTTTTGCGACTCGCTAAATAGGTTTTGCGACTTGCTATTTCAAAGGGGCGTTCCCTTACAAATACTGAGTCTCAAAACCATGTACAAATGATATGCGACCGCAATTGCGGTCGCAAAACACTTGCAATTACCACCTCAAGTAGGTGGTAATGCATTCGCAAATGGGAAGGGGTCCCCAGGGGACCCCTTCCCCTTTGCAAATGCATGCAAAATTATTTTTTAAGGGCTGGCAGTGGTCCCAGGGACCACTGCCTGCCCTTAAAAAATGAAACGAAAACGTTTCATTTTTATTTTTTTTAAATGCATCCCGTTTTTCTTTAAGGAAAACGGGCTGTATTTAAAAGAAAAAAAACCAGTTTTATTTAAAAGCAGTCCCAGACATGGTGGTCTGCTGAGCCCAGCAGGCCACCATCCCTGGGAGGGCTGGCATTCCCAATGGGCTTGCAAATTGCGAGAGGCTCATTAATATTAATGAGCCTCGCAATTTGCGACCCCATTGGCAATCGCAAACAGTGTTAAACACACTGTTGTACATTTCATTTAGCGCCTCGCGATTTGCAATGTGTTGCAAATTGCGAGGCGCTAAATGAAATGGTCTTATATCTGGCCCTTTGCCTCTTCAACGCTTCTTTATTATTTATCATCCATCTTTGAGAGATCCTGAAATTACATGGTCTGAGTTTCTTATGCCTATATTATTTGAATGTGACAACATGTTTGACCGTGGAAGATGAAAACATGATTGACGTGATTTGTTTTGAATCTTGTAAAGTTGAAAAGTCAATACATAGGGTGTTTTTGAAGAGTATTTCTAGTTTGCCTGAAATGTCCATTTGTGTTTTCTCCCTTAGGCCATGTTGCCTGTTGGATGTGTGAGGACTATCCCATATAGTGAACAGTACGAAGAGACGTATCGCTGCAACTTCCTGGGGCTCAGCCCTCATGTGCAGATCCCACCACACATACTGTCGTCTGGTAATAGCATCATGTTTGTTTGAGACTGTGCCATTGCCACCACCTTACATCTTCTTATCACAGTTATCTCATTGAGTGCTGACTCTACTCCTACCCAAAGCATGACTTGAGTGATAACTGCATATGCCAATTTTTCATAGCCTTCCATAATCTGCTCCCACCTGTGTGAGAGCATTCAACCAAAGTAAGGCCTCACCCACCTGCGCTTAGTCCCTTTCATGCTTTTTGTTGGCAACTCCCTTTCAAAGTCAGTGTTCGCACAAACCATGTAGATAACATGTGGCATTCGGAGTTGAGAATGGAACAGATGCCTCTTGCTTTATATTACTGAGATTTAACAAAATTTAAGGCATTTAATGGGGGTAAGATGTTTGAGTGACTGCACCCATATATTCCCCATCGTAAATAAATTGAGTATGGATATCTAGATCCGAAAATGATAGGGTAATTTTGAGCAACCCGGGAATATTCAATTTTCCCTTTTTAACATGTTTACCTGTATCTCCCTGTCTTGACCACTAAATGTTTTGAGCGGAGATTAAAAAACAGAGAACATGTTTGAATGAATCAAACTAAATGCAGACGGTTTTGCACATCCTTTTTTCACTTGTGATTTATTTGTTCATACTTTTTGCCCATTGGCTATTTTTGTTTTCAGTTTTATGTTGCCTAATTTTAAATTTTTTATCACTTCTGTTTTTTTCTTACAATTAGATCAAATCAACAAATGAAAGTTTAATTTGGATTTTGACCTAGCCCGGAGCCAAAATTTTTAGATGCAGGTAGACTGTGTTCCTTCCAAATGAGTCCTAAATAAACAGTTAAAAAACTTGGGGCTCATTCTCGGGTTAATGCCACCATGGGTCATTTAATAGGCTTATACTGTTGGCACCTGCTGTTCCTAGAGTACCATGTAACAGAGAGAAGTTGGAGTTTAAGAAAGTGTGATTAAAAAATAATTGCAGTGCATGGCCTCTGATGCTCCCACTGAATAAATACATGCTCAATATATTTGCATATTTTATGAGACAAAATATAAAACCTAAACATGGCTTATTGCAAGTCTCATTTGCCTTTGCATTCTAGTTCAGAACAATTCTTAAATGTAAAAGCTTTCTAAGTAAATGCAGCTTCAGATACGTGTGTTTTATAAACAGTACCTTCTTTTTATCTCCTCACATGAAGCTGTTTGATTGGAATTTGAGTAGTTATCAGAACAAGATGCATTTTTGTTTCCAAAAGCTAATTGTTAGCGAGCACCAGCAGTAGCCTGTTTTAATAGGGCCAAAAAATAGTATTTCTTCCAGATAGCCTGTCTCCCTCCTAAAGTACTTTATTACAAATTGCTTCAAGGAAAACCTGGATTATTATGCATACAGATTTCTGAGATAAAAAATGATGGCATATTTTTCGTTGGCAGTTTTAGGACAGAATACGCAGCATCTTCTTTTGGGGAGTAAATCTATCGGAACCTTCTGTAGGATAATGACACTTGAAAGGAATGCTATTTTCTTCTACGACCCACAAGCTTCCACAGACTAAGACCTAGAATGATTAATTATTTTGGTTGCTGGATTATTCCTCCCATCTACATAGTTGTGATTTAGTTGGTAGCCCTGCACCTATGGATGTTCTTGCAGTTAAATTCTACAGTTATTGCAGTAGGTGTTAAAAGATTGTAGGTCCCCAATGTGAATTGTCTTCGTAATCAAGACCGTAAGAATGTTTCAGGAGGATCAAGGGTATCCCGGAATGCTTTCTAAAACGGATGTTTATCATACAAATTTTTGAAAAACAAATAGAAAAATGTTTTTTTTTTTTTTAGAGCAGAAACAGATTGGCAGAGGGTGTACAGGTAATTCCCACTTTGCCAGATGGTTGGGAACTGCCATAAAAGCTTCACAAAACCAAGTGCTGGCACTTTGCCGCATGAACGGAAACCTTCTTCTTTTGGAAATGATGAACAATTGTCACTAGAACATTTGCTTCTAGCTGTTGGGGAACCATATAAGAAAGGTAGAGGACCTCCTTAAATGAAGCTGAAACTTGGTCTAAGAAGGCAAGTGCTCACATATTTTTACATTTATTTAAGAGGTAGGTCGAGGAAAAAATGATCCTAACCACTTCTGAGTACAATCAAATCTTGTTTGCAGACATCAGGTCCCATTAAATTGTCACGGCCACCTTTGTTTAGAAATTAAAGTGGCATTTTGTTGTCCAGCAAATATATGGGTGAGCCTCTAGGTATTTCTAAATCACTGGTTAATAAACTTCACAGCACTCCCTTGTAGAAAGCTAACAATTTCAGTCAGGGTAACCTTGAGGGTCTCTTATCACACTACAACTGAAAAATAATGGACGCTACCTAAGGGAGCACAGATTTTCTTCTGAATAAAGGGCCACTTAACAGAGTCAGTAGGCTGATCATTAACTAAGATGGTGGGAATTGCCTTCAGTCCTAGGAAATGCCAAATATCCAAGTACTTTGTTGTGAATCGATGGGGCCTTACGCATCGATGAGAGTCTACTTTCTGAAGACTAAATCCTTATTTTTCTTGGGACATGGTCTGCCAAGATGCTGTTATTTGTGAGCATCTAGTATGGATTTTTGTTCTGTGCACAGAGGCCGTTCTAGTCCCTAGGTTGTTGTCCATGCTGATTGCAAAATGGTTGCAAAGGACTTTGTGGAGATTGAATCCTGGCTCGTAATATTTTCCTTCTTTGGGTTAACTAAACTCAAGGTGTTGACTAAGGAGCTTTACCAGAACTTAGACATCTTAGAATTGACCTCTTCCATGGTGCACACCACTGACTCAGCCACCAGATTTGATACCAACCTGACCCAGCAGGATTTCTCTAGTGAGAACTTTCCTATGCCATGTTTTCTCCTTGGTCTCATAACAACAAACACTTAACCCCTTCCATGCTTGTGACGGAGCGGTTCCGTCATGCACGTCGGATGCGCAGTGCGCATGACGGAACCGTTCCGTCACGGTCCCGTAGGTTAATTAAAACCCCCCCGCACAGCGCGAAAATTCGCGCCGCATGGAAGGGGTTAAGTGCACAGACAATAAAACAATCAATGTTATTTATCTACATTCCATATTTTGGGCTTGATGTATGAAACATTTTCTACTTTGCAAGGGTGAAATGAAAAATACAAGGTATCAATGGCATTGTGGATCACAAATGTCTTTGCCACTCGCAATATCAACATTGTGATTCTTTGCAAAAAGAAAGAGACTAGTGAACGTCTCCTCTCCACCCGCAAATTGCCAGCAAATGTATGAATGACTAATTGCTGTGGTTAGTCAGTAAACAATTAAGTCCAAGCTGTCCAGGACAACTGCTGTGGAGTGGCAGCTGCTAGCATCGGTGGGTGGGATGTGAACAATGAGGCAGGATGGGGAGGTACTCAGTTGTCCATGGGCTGTTCCAACTCCACTCACTATCTCTTTCACAAGGTTTTTTTTATATTGTACCCCCTGTCACCATAAGGAGTGGGTGGCTATACCAGCAAATTGTGAATAAGAATGCTGAGATGTCTGCTGCCCGGTGTAGACCACAATCACTGTATTCACATCCATTTGCTAGCATCTGCAGATTGCAACCTGCCGAGTGAATAGTAATGAGGCAGAATTTGTGTGACTGCTTTCAGATTTCCCCTTAGCACTGCACCAGATTGATATATCCGGCCTAGTGGAAATATTTGTCCTTGTCGCATCACAGCCAGTGCACAATTACAGTGTCTGTGATGTGACGCACTCAATGCTACACCTGGACCTGTGTGCTTAGAAATTAGTCAAAATACATGAAATGTTTACAAACATAATAGTTTCTGGGACTAAAATCTACACATTCAATGACGCATCCTAAAAACAAATGTTAATAATAGCAACTATAGACTCCTACAGAATATAGGATTTCAGTAATGTAAAGAGCTCTGGTGTCCCATGAAACCTTGTGTTAATGGGGAAAAAACCAAGTAACTGAACAAAAGCATGGACAGTTTATCCTTTCC
This sequence comes from Calotriton arnoldi, assembly GCA_963921515.1. Taxonomy (NCBI): domain Eukaryota; kingdom Metazoa; phylum Chordata; class Amphibia; order Caudata; family Salamandridae; genus Calotriton; species Calotriton arnoldi. The sequence continues at coordinate 3,831,252 of CAWUFW010000565.1, read as the reverse complement.
CATACTGTCCATGTCATAGTCTGACCTGAAACTGCAGAATAACACACAAGGTCATCTTCTCATGTCTCTTCTCAACTGCATAATCTTTGCCCATATGAAGTGTAAGCCCACTTAACAGATATTCTTTTTCAGGAGGTTATACCTGTTGTCAACTCTTGATATTCAATGAGCTAAGTATTAGTGCCTAATTCCTGTTCAAGAGTAAGAAAAATACTGTTGCTGTTCACACATTGCAGAAACTCCACATTGTCACCCTGTGAAGAAGCCCATGAATGTGTAAAGAGTAGTTTTTAATTATTAACAATTTTTATTTTGCATTCATTGCATCATTACTGAACTTGTCATATTCTAGTAGTCCAACAAAATATAATGTATAAACTGTTGATTTGGGATTTTGTGTTCAACAGTGTTATGACTGAGCAAGCCTATCTGTAATCCAAACAAAAGTAAATATGCACTGGATTTCAAGCCCCATTACCTCAATTGTAGATGTGTAGCCTAAAATGAGGTGTGACTAAACAGACCTATGCTGTCCGCCAACATTTGCTTTCCAGGTTCCTGGTCTTTGGTTTCATAAGCACTCTAAGCTTGGACACCATTCGATGCCAACCCTGCTGCTTCTCAAAGTAAACTTTCTGGAGTGGCTCAACTAACCCCCACGAAGGTTTTCATCAAATCTCAGAATTGCTTGTAAAGAAGATAGGATTTCCTATATTGTAGCTTAATAGGGTTATCTGATTTACCCACAGGAGTCAGCAGGAGACCCAGATATTTAAATTGAGTACTCTCATCCTACAAATCTTTGCACACCTAAGTAAAGTCTTGGGTATAAAAAAATTGCATCTGCTTCTGGGAATTACAGATCTGATTCACAGTTTAGAAGCTGTAGACTTTTTGATTTTATTTATGCACGACATTTCATGGAATGGAAATTTCACTGAGGTGAGTTAGTAATAGGGGAATATCCAGACTTGCCCACAGCAAATGTTGGGAAAATCCAAAAGACTGTGTGTTGGCTAACATTTAAAATGCATTTCCCACCTAAATGTACTTGTAAGTCAAAAGCTAGGCATAAATGGCGCAGTTAGTCAGGGAAAAAGCATGTAACACTCCCAGTTATCAGGAAGTGTATAGAAAAAGATTTGTTCACATGGGCAAACGGTTCCTATGAAGGGGAAAAAAGGTAAAAAACCAAACTTTTGCGCAAATCTATGACTGTGGGTTTTTCACGCTGCAGAACATCCAGTTGTAGACATGACAGGTGGGAAACTACTTAAGTCTGTGTCCCTAGCAAGTACCTGTCACCTTGGTAAAATTCATAAAATGATAGGAGTTATTGTAGACCTATTCCTAGAATTTTGTGGTATCTTCCTTTCTCATTCTCACAAAAGGTGTTGGGAGAATGGCCCTGCTCCAAAAAGAACAGTCCAGCCCGAACTGTCAGTCCAGGTCCTCCCTGAACCGAAACATATGCATGTTCAAGGTACTACACAACCTTGGCTCCACCTACCTGAACAGTTGCATCTCCTTCCAGCAACCACCCAGACAGCGCCGCTTTGCAGGATTCCTAGCACACATCCCATGCATACACAGAACTAGATCAGGAGGAAGGGTGTTCTCTTACATAAATCCTAAAGCGTGGAACAGCCTACCACTCCACATCTGAGCCTCCTCCTCTCTTCTTGATTTCCGCAAGAAGCTGAATACCCAGCAACTCAATTAACTACCCTACTATAAGCAGGGCTAGACACACACCAGCTCAACACCAGGATACCCTCACAGGTAAAAGTGTTCTTTACAAATAAACAGAACATAAAATAGCATGCAAGCCAAGACTGGTTTCGTCTTGATTAGGGTTCATCAGTTGGGTATAGCTTAGTTCTAGTGGCACAGTGAGAACGGGACCCACGTCTGAGCAAATCCTTTCCACTTAGGGCGTTACATCAAACACACATGGTATGTGATGGGTGGAATGCTTGCAATTTGTCTAACCTCTGGCAATCGCTACAACGTATCTCCCTTTTCTGCCTTGCTCACTCAGCTTCTATACATGTCTAACTAGTTTTTGCCAACTACTAGTGTTTGGTTTATCGACTATCAAATGTCATGAATGTGGTTTTGGTTATTAGTTTTCTTACCATGAATGAGTTAATGTTCGTAGCATATTTTGCGGTGCATGCACATGCTCTGCATACTCCTGCTACCTAGTATGGCCATTGACGTTTTCAAGTTGTTTTTCTTCTGAGACGTTTTGAGGGAGAAGATACCTCACTTAGCCCACAAGGCAGGACAAAGACTCCCCCTTAGTTTTTTTTCTGCCTTCATGTTTGGATGTTGCAGTCCCAGCTCAGTGACTGACAACCACTTTTCAGTGACCTTCAGTGACAGTCATTGCAAATTCTACCCCTGTGATAGAAGAACTTTATATTGAATCAGCGACCGTGTAGGTGTTGAATTCAAGCACCACTGATATAGCTTTCTAGCGGAAACTCAGGTTACATTGAGTTTCACTGTTGGAGGAGTGTTTTGTGGAGAGAATACAATTCCAATTCTCTTCTAAATGTAACTCAAATTTCCCTGGTCTGACCAGCATAGGGTCTGTATCCTCTGCCTGTCTTTGGAGCACGGGAAGTCAACCCGCTCAGTGTGTAAGGCATTAAAGTGCAACAAGACCATCCTTTACAGGTGCGGACAACAATAAAAGATGCAACATCAAGACTCCCCCGAGACATCAGACCCTGTTCAGATCTGAGGACATCATCAGTGCCTAGCAAGAACAGCCTAACTGTTCAGGTATTCAGCCAGTGCAAGGAAAGCAAAACCCAGGGTCTTTGTCCTCCAACGGTTCGGAGGCAGAGGAACTTCCATTGTGCCAGAGCAAAGGCCCCAGGACAAAAACTAAGCCTCCATTCCACCACATTCACTCGAAGGACAACCCCCGGGATTGACCTAAAAAATGTCCTCACGTTAAGGTCAAGCACTGCTCGTGAGGGAGACGGGAATAGAGTCCTGAAGCGATCCACAAGATGCGCTGACCTTCAGATCTGGCTCCAGGCTCTGAGATCTCTTGATTCCGAGTGACCCCCCCCGCCCCTCATCTCCAGGAAATCCTCAGTAAAGGTCACTGTCCCTTGACATCAATCAACACCTGCTTGACAGGTCTCAACGCCGTACTCCAGTGAATTCCCACTCACCTTCAAGCTCCATGAGGTGCCCGACCGGAGGTCCGTGCGGCTCCCCTCACCTACATCAGACAGTGAAAGGTTTCATTCACCCCTCAAAGTGGAAAATCCTAGCTTGACCAACCCCGTGGGATGAGCCCAGTGCACCTCACATACATAAGAAGAGCAATCTCACCTTTGCAGAGAAAATATTGTAGGAGCTACAGTCTTTTCCAATTTATAAGAAGATTACCTACCAGTGCACCACCAGAGCTCACTGTCCCTAGGCCTCACGCACCACCACTAGCACCTCCTTGGGCGCATACACCACCTCTTTCCCTGGCAGCACAGTCCTCAGTCCACTCAAAACACACTGACATGGACCAAGGGAGCCTTTATGATACCCATGATCAATACCACTACCTTTTCCCAGGTGTAATAGGTAGGCTAAGAACACAGGAAAGTTGGGGTGCCTACTGCAAATATTGGAGAAATCCACAAAGGTTGGCGGGTATTTGCAAACATTTCGATTACATTTCCCACCTAAATGTATTTGTAAGGTTACATCTTTGAAAGGTAGGCATATATGGAGCAGTCGGGTAGGGAAAAAGCATGTAACACCCCATTTATGTGGGTGTGTTAGTAAGGGTCTTGTTCATATGGACAAATATTTCCCATGTCATCTGCAGTCGTACAGAGGGTAGTGCAGTACCACAATGTTATGCCCATGTGGTTGAGAAGGAGGGCAATCTTTTTAATCAAAACCCTCTCTGAAACCGATGTCTGTCTATTACTTGCCCATGCAATAAAGCATGGTGACATGCAGTACAGATAACTTCAGGGACCTCCGCCTAACCCCTCCATCCACCCCTCTGCCAACACCTCCCAGTCAAGATTAGGTTGTCACCCATATGTCTGGGAAAAAACCAAGGTGGTTCGAGACAACCACAGTTTAAATTAGGTGCTGGGTCCCAGCTGATTTTCTAGTAGTGCACACAAGTACAAAGAGAACCTCTGCTCAGGCAAGAGAGGTTGCTCCTCCTGCAGATAAGGAGAGCATGAAAATTGATGCAGATGTCGAGGTAGCCACTCATTGAAGATTTGCCAATTAAGTTGGACTGCTCTCCAGATATGATTGCCATCATTGTGAGGAGATGGAAGAGTTGGCGAGGGACCACCCAAAAGCCTACCACAAGAGTGGGCAATGACAGGTCACGGAGGGGAAAGTTATCTTAAATGCAAATTTCTGGTGTGCTCTGGACTTTGTTGACGCAGCTTCCCGGGAAATTAATACCAGCATCTCGCTGGGACACCATGCCTGGCTAAGAGTTTCAGTCTTTAGACCGGAAGTCCAAGAGCACCTCATCAGTGTCCCATTTGATAGAAAGCATCTATTCGGTCCTGAGTTCGGTTCCATGCTAAAAAAAAACTAAACAAGGCACGGACTGCCCAACCATGGGTGCACTGCACATTCAAATACTCAGGTGTGCCTTCCGCAAACAGGTCAGAGGAGGCCCTAAGTCTTACTCAGAGGCAGGGATATATCCAATAGCAGTCCTTTCAAGAGACCCTGGGACCCAAGTCCGTCAGCAGAGAGAGCAACTCTGGCAACAGCAGAGGCAAGAGTAGAGATGACTCAACAAGGGTGCCTCTATCTCCAGGCATTGACTCCCCCATCGTTTCCCCAGTCACACAACACCGACCATGGAAAGAGTGAGGTTATTCCTTCCAACTATGGGAAGCAATAACGTCTGACAAATGGGTGCTCTCAGTGGCACAGCAGAGTACTGTCTACCACCAAACATACCATCTCGTCGCCATGTAATGAGCCTCGACCATCTACGACTGTTATAGGAAGAAGCCCAGCGCTCCTTGCCCAAGGTGCCATCAAGGTTGTGCCCCCTCACCAGGATAGCCGAGAGTCTGCATCCTGTATTTCCAGCTCGTTTGTGGTCTTTCCCTGAACTGCACCCTCAGGGCAGCAGTGGGCGTGGTGGACAATGGAAGGTGAAATTTACCATTCTAACCCCGGTCCTAGAATATTTGGGGAAAGAACAACTTTCACACAAATATTCCAGGAGGCTTATTTGCTATTCTGATTCCAGTTCTGATATATTTTGAGAAACGTTATAAATTCCCCAAGTATTTTTTAGGAAAGGTTGAAAAGTAATGATTTTGAATTGGAAAAGTGCTGCCTTGGGGACGCAGCTCAAGGCAAAACACTCGGAATACCATATTTTCTGATCCCCCAAGAAACAGAACTCGTCAGCCTATCTTAGACCTCAGGCCTCTAACCCACTAAATACTTTTGAAGCACTTTCATATGACCACCATGTAGGACATCATTCTGTTATTCTCAAGGAGGCTTACTTGCACATCACTGCTACCACAAGGGCATCTTCCAAATGTGTAGCAGCGCACCTGTGCTGAAATGCTGTATTTGTGATTTCTTACCTAGACGATTGGCTAATAAAGAGCATCAGGCAAGAGTAATGGCTCGCGCAAACTCAGATGGCAGTGTCATTGTTACACAGGCTAGGTTTCACAGTCAATTCCATAAAGTTGCAACTCGAGCCACAGAAGATCCAGCCCTTTCTAGGGTGTGTACTGAATGTTGTTATGGGTAACGCCTACCCAAATCAAGAAAGGGTGTCAGCATTTTAAATGCTGGTGTCTGAAAAAGAGGTATAATTTCTCTTATGGTAAGGATGATAATTAAACTTTTGGTGATGACTGCTTCATTTATAGTGCTTGTAGGAAGCTGGCTGTCTATGCAGTGTACTAAATCGAAGTACACTGTGCAGAGAGTCCAGTGGGTCCTCAACTGGTTTACAGAGGCTAAATTGGATAATACTAATGCTCTCTTTTGTTGTAGTGTGGGTGAGCAGTTCGGCTTATCAGAGGGTAGTGCTAAGCGTTTGTTGTACTCACAGAGGCAATAAATGAGACATACACTCAAAGAATAAATCCTATACCAATTTAGAAGAATAACAATTCTTTGTATATATATTTTCTAACCAAGCACTACGTTCAAAGGGCAGTATTGTATTTCTTTTGAATTTTCAAAGATAAGCAAATAGTTCAAAGTCGTGCGCAATTATGCACCATACAATCCTATGGGAGGAAACAGCAGGTAGGTAAAGCTCACAGCACAGACAGGTGTAGGGGTCCACCTTCCGGGTTTAGAGTAGCAGGAAGCCAAGGGCCAATATTCTACCAACAGTTTGTCGGGTGCGTCCCAAATTCCGCCGGGAGCAGGGAGTTGGTAGCTGGCGCACTACAGGGAAGGGGGACCTCTCTAAAGACAGGCTACACAAGGGGACTTGCTGGCAAGTCAGAGAGCTCCCAAACAGGGGCAAGGGTCACAAGGGCCTTAGGGACAAGGGAGCACAGCTGGTTCGTCATTACCCAGGCCGGGTGGGCTGGGTGCAGAGCAGGTAGATTGGCTGGCCCCGGTGCGTAAAGGTGCTCCTCATGGTCAGGGGCCAACAGCTAGCAGGGGCAAATGCAGGATTGCTGTGCTACTCTCAAAGTGGGTCTCAGGGGTCTTGAGGTCCCTCAGCGGCTGCTGGGCTCTGGTACAGTTGGAGTCCCCACTGGACTCTTCAATGTGGGTCTTGGGTGCAGGGCGTCCGGTACTTCGGGATTGGTACTGCAGTTGATCTATTCACCACAGTGCAAAATGCCCAAACTTCGTCATGTGTCCATAGGAAATGCAATATGGATGCATTTGTCAGGGATAGTTGCCTCGCCTTTCGTCCACTGCCTCGAATCCCAAATGTTATGAGGAAAGCGTCTATTACTTTCACTTTGGTGGCATTAACTTGAATGAGACAGCCTTGATATTAGATGGTACTGGAAATGTTGCTAGCTCCTCATGAAATGGTTCCACTGAGACCACATTTACTGACTCAGCACCAGGGCCGCTCAGAACCCCTATCTCAGGCAGCTCAATCTAGTAATCTGGTTTCTAAGGTCATAGACTTTGGTTACCTTAAACTTCCAGATGAATTTATGCAAATTCTACATCAGGCACATAAACCTACAATGCATGGCTGCTAAGTAGTAAAGTGGAAAAGATTTGTCCATTTTATTTGGGTAAGCAAATAGTGCCACTTTAAAGCATCTGCTCACAAAATTATCTAGCACTATCTAGTATCTTTTACATCTGAAAAGTGGGGTTGGCATAAACCTCCATTCACTTACATTTAAAAACAGTATCTGCCTGCTGCAATAAGAGAATGTTTGTTTCTCTTTGAAATCCCTGTTTTTAAGGACCTCATGTAGGGCCTTAAACTAGTGATTCCTCCAAGAACTTCTCCAGTGCCCATCCTGGAATTTAAACATAGCCCTGAAACGACTTGAGTCCTTCTTTTGAGCCACTGCATTCATGTGACTTGCAATTTTTGTCCTGGTACAGTTGGAGTCCCGACTTTGTTTCTATCATCTCTCTTAAGAGAATCAGAGAATTGCAAGCACTAACTGTAGAGGAAGCTTTTATTCGGGTATATAGTGCTAGAATTGTTTTAAGAACAAACCCAAAATTTCTTCCAAAAGTCGTGTCTCCATATCATGTTAACCAGACAGTTGAATTGCCTGTCTTCTTCTCCTGAAAGAGCTTTGCACACTTGAAGTCAAGAGAGCACTTATTTACTACATTGACAGGACTAAATCTGTGCATAGGAGAAAGAAACTCCTTGTCGCTTTTGTAAAACATCATACAGGCGACCCTATCTCTATGGGTGATATCGCAAGATGGATTGTTAGATGTATAAAAACATATATGCTAAGGCAATGCCACTGAAAAGAAGGACACTCCTATGGCTTTGTATGGGAACATTCCCATAGAAAACATATGCTACCTGCTCAATACCATACACGTTTACCAAACAGTACTGTGTGGACGTTCAAGCCCACCAAGAGGCATTAGTAGGCCAAACAGTTTTCAGAAATGGCATCACACACTGTCTAGCAACCGCTTATGCGAGGTACTGCTTTACAGCAATACATGCTACAAAAGGAATCTGTAATCCCGTAACTATCTGTTTGTAGCTTGTAGTGCTGTAGATTCACATGTACCCTCTCTCCTCGCTAGAAGCAAGCAATGACCCAACATATTTTCCAATTTCTGTCCCTTCACAATGTACAACACATATATTCAGCCATGGTTCTCTACACTCCACTGACATTATTGAACTAATAACAGGGTGAGTAATATTTTCCTTTCTAATGTCCCTAGAAACTTATTTTTGTTATTTTTTGGGGCATTTATGAGCCGCACAGTTTGGTATTAATGTGGGACTGCAGTGAATTTGGTGATGACTTTCCAAATGGTTTCAAGGGTTCCCCGGCACACTGAATACGAGTAGGTTTTTGGAGCTGTGGTGTCAGTAGGGTAAGGAATATGCCTTTATTAGTAGTGTGTATCAGGTTTAGTGGGCTGTGGTTTTACAATGTGAAGCAGGACGGCTGGGGCAGTGGTGTTTAAATGTTATCTTATTCAGCGCATGTGCTCTCTGCCTGGCATATGTATATGTATTTTAGGTAGCATATGGAGTCGGCTGGTGTTGGGCGCCAGAGTAGCTAGTTAATTGCATGTTCAGGCAGTGTTGGGTTTGTGTTAAACGTTCGCATTTTTTGCGTTCTGTTGTAGGAAAGCTGTGGCATGTATTTGTGCATGGGGTTTGTGGATGGTGGTGCTCAGTTATGCTTTGCTGGATATACAGTGAATGCTGTTGCATGTTACGCTTGTATGAATGTTATAGGTTGGAACCTGGTATTTGACGACATTTGAGGTTTACCACAGTCCTTTAGAGCCACGAGTTAGCGTTGAAACCGGTGAAAATTACGTTTGTGTCCGATTTAGCCAAACCCGCATTAGGAGTTGAGGGCAAATTGCACTTCTCCTGTGTTTACATTCACCATCAGATTTTACACAGTAAAAATTACTTGTGAAAAGCTGTGTGTAAAGTATACTAGCTTGCAAATTAAGTGCAAATATCATTTACCTATAGTGGCAAATTAATATTTATCCTGTGGCGTTTTTGCTTCCAATATTTGAACTAAGGTGTAAATGTCAGCTTTAATGCTCATGATTTCATTTGGTTATGCAGGGAATGTCAGATTTCAAAGCTTATTTGACCTCATATTTTGTAGCACATTTGCTAGTTGTAATATGTTTGTTATTTACAAAACCCTCTGCACCATACAGTAAACATTTAAAAACGCCGACACATTTCAGTGGAATCGTCATGATTTCAGAAACCACTTCTTCAGACAACACATTCTTTTCCATTTGGTAACAAGATTGTGGCACATCCCCATACACTTTAGATTTAGATAAAGATGGGTTCCCCTGAAGTTGTAATCTATTCTCCAACTGGAGAGTTTCTGTCTTCACTTGCTACATCAAGTCAAGTCCAAAGATCTTTATTCGACCATCAACTGGTCATAAAAGCCACAGAATAAATACAAAGTTCATATTCAAATTATAACCAATTCAATTGTTAAAAACCTAAAATCACAACAACACGTATGTCACAATTAAAACAGACCGGTTTACATAGGATAGGATTTCCTGAGTTTTATAGCATCAATTATAAAGCTAAGTGTTGCATAGCAAATTTCTGGGGAGGCAAGGGATTGTAAAAACCTTAAACCCTCTTTATATGAGGTAAAGTGATTGTGCAAAAGCGCTGGACGTAAAAATTGAGAACTTATCGGGCCATACAATGTGCAAAACAGCATAAAGTGCGCAGTGGACTGAGTGGAAACAGCATCACATGGACACTTCGTGCCCAAGGCGACCCTAGAGCCGGCCAAAGGAAAGGCAACTAAATGATGAATCAAATTTTGTCTTAACCTTGTAAGATAAAATCTGTGCCGCTGATCTCCTATCCAAGTTAAATTGCAATCAATTCCAGGACCAATAAAAATTTGCATAAAATTTATGGTAGCACTTAAGGTGAGAGACTTTTCAATTCTGCTTTCTTCTCTAAAAGAGGCAAAAGCCTCTTTAACCCTTCCTTTGTCTGAGGGCCTAGCCTTCTGGGGAGTCAAAAAGGGCTCTCAGATCCAAAGTGTAGAAAACCTTTTTTACGTATGCCATCCATGGAATGGCATTCATGTTATCTAAGTTTAAACAGTCTCTCGAACTTCCCTAGAAAAACTGGCCCGGTCAGTGCTCCATCATTTTATCCATAATAACAAAGGGTCAATACCAGTATGGTCTTCAGAAATCCCATCACTTGCCACATAAAAAACATAAAAATAATTGGCAAAGCCAGTATGTCTAGTTTTGATGTGGAAACACATGGAAAGATAATCACAAATGCTGTTTAGCACACTTAAGCCAGTCCTAATGTCTTTGCCAAAGCTGGAGAAAGAAAGCAGCAAAAAGGATCCTTCTCTTGGTGGAGCCATATTCCAAGTCTATTTGTATTTTAAAGAACTGGTGACAGTATGTCCTACAGACAGCTGCGCTTCAGACCAAATCTAAAAACGGAGCAAAAGTGGTTAAAGCACTACAATCATGCTTGCAGGGATGCTAAAATCTGTTATGCTGGAGGGTGGTAGGAGGCATGATGGACTGGAGACCTAACTAGTAAACCACTTCCAAATGATACCAGTCTTTACACTCTGTAATATACCATGTATTTGCATATAGTTCTGCAAAATATTTCATCCTCATTCATGACTGAAGGTCTTATTGGAACTGAATCTCTTTCCGAATAAAGCTTGTTTTCCCAAATTTAATCAAAATATCGAGAAGCAGAAACCAAGTCTGTCTTTTAAGTGGACTGCAGTTTGAGTACTAAGACTACCAGCCTCAAGTGCCATTCTCCATGATGCAGAACTGAATGCATGATATAACTAATGCTCCTGCTTTGTTTTCCTCAGGTCTAGTATTGTCACTACTGACCTGCAGTGATGCCCTCTAAGCGGCTGAGCTACATATGCAACCCATGTTAAAAAAAACTTTGCTTTACAATAATGTCTATAAATGAAGGACCAAGACCATGAAAAAAAAGGGGAAAGGGCTCTTCCATTTGTCTTGCAATTTGTAAAAAGGAGTGGAGGAAAAAAGAATCCCTCTGCCACAGTGTACAATTCCCCACAGGTGCCTACTTTTTAAAACAGAGTCCCCTGCCCACCCCATCCCACTAGGTTTTTATTTATTTTTTAGGTTTACATTACTTCCTTTTACTTCAGCTTTTTTTGGGTTTTGCAGTACACCCCGCTAGAAAGAGGGCCTTCTCTGTGAGGCGGGAGCTTCTGGGCTCCAGTTATCTTTTTATTTGATCCCACTTGTTTACATTTTAGACGTGATCATGTCACGTTCCAAGTCATGCTTTACATGCATGGCAGGCTTTATCTACATGACAAGAGCGTGTTTGAGCTAGTCTTGGCTGGAATGGAGAATCAGCTCTTAGTAGAACTTAGACTGTTAATCATGTGTGCGTACGTTCAGTGGCTATTTTACACCCTGCTTTTTGTTTTGCTGTACAACTGTGGCTCTCATGGAGGTGTCTAACTCCATTTTGGTAATTAGATTGCCATCTTAGTGGAGTGCTCAGCAGGTTTTATGTCTTTTATGGTTTTACTGGGCTCACTTTTACATAATTTTTTTTGCTTCCCAGTAAACTACACTAGAGGAGGAGCCTTCTCAGTGAGGTGAGAGCTGCTGGCTCTAGTTATCTTTCTGTTTGATTCCAAGCCACACCTTCTCAGATGGCTTTATCTACACAACTCTACACAACAAGAGTGCGTCCGTGTGCCTGACGCACTAAAGAAATGACAATGGCTAGCCCATCTTTGCACACTGCCTGAATTGCGCTGAGTGCCAGAAATTCTACATATCACACTGTTTATACTATGGTTGCCTTCACAGACTAGTTTTCAGATCATGTACACTCCCAAAGCACCCCTTTTGATTTATGCTCATCTGATACTAATTTGTGCAATACATGCATCCTGCATGTTGTCGGCCTTGAGCACTTTCCCCCAGCTCTATTACAATCTGCACCCTCTCAACAACCTGGTATTTCAGCCATAAAAGGTCTGTCTACCTCAGCGTCCAGATACTTGATCCATGTGAGGTCTCTACATAAAAATAATATTGAAATCTTTGAATGTATTGATAAATATAGATTACAAATCAAAAAATGTTTAATGGCTAACAGTAACCTAGCCCTAATATTGCGGACGTTATCCTTCACAACTATATAATTGCACATAGAGACCGTGGCAATAAATGGCTTTGCAGTATTGCATCATACATCTATTCCATGCTCCATTTTGGACTCCAATAACACACATGCTGAGAGCATCATATTTTTCTTATACCCAGATCTTACTACTTTTATTACAGAGGCTCTTTATCGCCTCCCGGGCTGAGATCACCATGACACCTCCAACTTAAGGAATCATTGTCTGCACTTGGCTTTTCTTGACTAAAGAGCCAACACATGCAACTAGTCATATCTCTGATCTGATTTTGGCTAACTTTGAGTCTATCAGTACTATAGCCCCACTTCCCCTTGCATAGTCTGACCATGCAGCTGTTCAATTTAAAATTTCTCTCTCTCAGTTTCAATAACTAGATTACCTTTGCCATGGATACCATTGTTCCTGAGCGGCACATTCAGCTTAAAATGTTGAGTCCCACCGTCCCTTGATGTTCAGACTTTCTTCCATAAGCCAAAAAACACTGCAAGCATCGGGAGCAAAAATGGAGCTGTGACTAAAACCCTTGCTCCAAACTTGGATATAGAACCAAACAATAGGGAATAAGAATGCCAGATTAAAAAGGCAAAATCAACTTACTATGCATCTAAAATGGCAGAAAATCCTACATGGAACATCTTGGGAGACTGCTAATAACAACACCACCCCTCTCAGGCACAGTTATTATTATGCCTCATTTTTTTTATCGTGAAAATCTATTCCAACTTCCTTATCCCTATGTCAGACACCTGTTCCATTTTAGATAAACCAGCCATCTCTAAATCTAGGATATCTTTGTATGAGTTTGTCTTGCTATCAGAAGAAGAGTTAGAAATGTCCTACATCAGACCAAGTCTGGTTCACCACTTGACCCCTGTACACCACATAATCTTCAGTTAGTGTTGAGGCAGCTCCACCCTAGCCTCCAAATGAACTCTGCAATAATGCCATCTTAATGGAAAAAGGATATGGTAGTTGCTATCTTTAAGAAATCCACTACAGATCCCTTTATACTTACTAACTATAGACCATTCTCCTTCTTATTTTATTACTTTTGCCTTCTAAAATTCGTGAGAAAGCCATAAATCTCCAGCTCTCTGCATACCTTGAACCTAACCATCTTCTAGATATATCTCAATCTGGCTTCAGGCCAACTTTTAGTATTGTACCCACAGCTGTTATTGATGACATTAGATTAATCTTAGATCATAGACGATCAGCTGCCCTCATTTTTACATGATCTTCTGTGGCATTCGACACTCTGATACAGTGCTTCTTCATGTCTAACCATCTTTGCTGTTGGTAAACGGACGGTGAAATGGTTCCAGTATTCCTAAGTGACAGTAGACAGTCTGTCACTTGTTCCTCCCCTTTCAGTCTGAAGATTTTTCTATAAAGTGTGGAGTGCCTCTGGGTTCTTCCACAAGTCCCAGGCTATTTGACACTTACGTCTCATCATTAGCCGTGTCAGGTTTTTTGGTTTCAGTGTGTTCTCTTATGCAGATGATACACAACACAAATAATCATCTCCATCATAAAAGATTTGGCTTCTAAACAGTCTAAATTCTGTCCTCCCCATTCTACCCCATGTATAAAGTTGCTGGCTAGAATGCACAAAAATTGTCTTAAATTGGATGGAGACAAGGCAGAGGTATTGATATTTGGCAAGCACTCTGTATTCTGGTATTCCAATTGTTGGCCAGCACAATTAGGGCCCATGCCCCCCCCCCCTGTAAGTACCGCTAGAAATATGGTCCTCATTCAATCAAAAATCCTTCTTGGCCCAAATTACCATGGTCCTGGCAGCATGCTTCCACAGTTTATGGTTGCCTAAAAAGATCTTTCCAATTCTTTCACTTGCTTACCCCCAAACTGTTTAGGCCCTCATGGCTAGACTATTGAAATTCTCTGTGTACTTTGGACTCTGATACTTTCTCGTAAATAGTCTACAGATTGTTCAAAATGCAGTAGCGAGGCTGCTCCTTTCCATGTATCTGTTCAGGGTCATCTACAGACTCTACACTGGCTTCCAATATGGAATACATTCTGTATTCAAGGCCTTGTCTATCGCTCATTAAGCCTTGAACGACAGGAGGCAGTGTACTTGAAGCAAAGATTTTCCTGGTAACTCCTTCTCGCTCTCTTCGCTCTCCCATCTATTTCTAGGTTCAATACACAGATTTGCCTCTGCAAACCGGCAGGCAGATCCTTTTCTTATCTAGCTGCAAGAGCCTGGAACAAGGTGTCAATACACATTAGAAACATATCTAATCATATGCTGTTCAGAAAAAAAAATCAATACCTGGTTGTTCCAAAATTAGTAATCTGCCAGAAAGCTTTGAGACCTTTATCGCCAGGACACCCCTTGGGTATTTGCTGTGCTTACAAATCTCATTTCATTCACCTATGTGGTAGCGTGCATGGGCAACTCACTATGGCATCGCCGCCACATCCGACAGTTAGTTCTGCCACTGCCGCGGCTCTTGGCCCTCCCATTGATATCTTCACACTGGCAAGCAATGGCCGGCTGGTGACCAGGTCAGACAGTGAGTATGCCCTTATGTGGAGGAAGTGCACCATCAACCCTGACTACTGCGGGTCGATCTTTAAGTGACATGATAGACTCTGCACTTTAGGGAGATGTAGAGGAAATCCATTTCGCCAATGCCGGTAGTTGGCAAGCGGTTGGACAAGTGCAACAATATTAAATTTGTAAAAGCTGGTTTCAGAAGTGCACCAGTTACACTCCTTCACCTTAATGCACAAAAGCATACTAGTAACACGCACACACCTTTTATCTGTTGTTTCCTAGAGAAAGACGAACACCCACGCCTGTCAGTTATTTCTGTATATGTCAGTGAGATGTTTATGATTAGAAAAGCGAAAAAAGATCTGAAACAGTTTTTATTTTTGTGTCATATTTTTTCAGTTATGGAAGCTAGTTATCTCATGTATTCTCTATCGTATTTATATATTTTTGTGAGGGCTGATGAACTTCTGCATACAGTGGTTCCACTTTCTGAAGAAGAGTTTCAGCATAGCTTAAACATAAACTTCAATGAAAATGGCAAAAAAACTTCAGCTGCATTCACAGTAGTTCATTATTTTTTCTGGGAATCCACAAAGAAAGGAAGTGTAATACTAGAAGAGAGAGGGTCTGATAAATTACTAAATGCAAGCTCGGCCTTGCACAAACGTCCACTATTTCATAAAAGAAAACAAAGAATTACAGTCTGACAATCCTGCAAACCTTTCTTCCTTTTCTAGATTTGACATTTGACCCAATTCTATTTGTAGTGGTGTCTGGAGACCGCTCTTTCCCGCCATCCTCATGCCGGCATGAAGTTGACTACAATAAAGTAGTTCTCTTCATTCCAAGGCTGTATGCCAGTATGCCAATGTCTACTTTCACTTTTGCTTTCATTTCTTTTTTTAAATTTCTTCTTGTGATTGTTTATTTTGGAAGAATATGCAAGCAACCTTAAGATTACACTATTTTTACTTTGTAGTACAATTACACTTTTAATGTCTGCTGCATATCTTTGTAAAAAAAAAAAAAAATATAGAAAAAAATCCCAGGCTGGCTTAAGCCAGGCCTATTGGTCTGCCATTGCTAGTTTAACTTGGGTATTGCTTCTTTGTTTTTCTACAGTGATGGGTGAAGTGAGGCCCTTTATTTGAAGGCCGCGTTGATGTCCACATTTTATAACCACTTTTTAACATTTGCCTCACAATACCAATAGTTTCATGGATACTAGTTGCTTGGAAAGATGTCTGAAGAATCTTAACCTTATATTATTTCGTGTTACTTTAGAATTTGCTGTTATTGTCGATGTCCGTGGGGCCACCTGCTCCAACCTGTATCCTGTGTTGTTCGTGGACGATGAACCCCTCAGCAAGTACGAGTTTGTGGTCAATAGTGGAAGCCCTGTTGCAACTGACCGAGGTGAGAAACCACGAGAAACGAGATGCCTCGAAAATGAAAAGAGATGGTTTTCTATTTCGATTCTTATTGCACACTAATGTGAACAGATATTCTCAGTCTGGAAACTTGTAATTACTATTTTTTCTTCAGCACGGATTGCTGTTGTTTGTGCACATATAGTTGGAATGTCATATGTCGTAATACAGGAGAGTTAACAGTCATCAGCTTTGATATATACAACATCCTGAAAATTTCCAAGGAGTGTAAGTCTATGACCTTTTGGTAATGGTTATATTTGCACATAGAGTAAAAATACCCCTATTCCAGTGGAGATATTGGATTTCATTACGGTGAAGGGATCATAAGGTGAGTGTATGGGCTTGCAAATTGTGCTGTACCGAGTACCCCTTCTCCGATAGAGTTGGGCACCCTACCCAGAAACTAGTCTCCACCCATTTGAAAGTCACCCTTACTGGCCACAAGCAACTGACTGGAAACATTCTAGGAAAGGTGAAAGTACTGAATCGGACATACCACTTTCCCCCAATACCCGACCACCTGTTCCATCCAGATCCAATTGCCACGGTCAAAATATGAAGTATGAACTCCAAGGAAGCCTAATGCCCCTTGGGTAACTAAACCCGCTCCTGTTCTATAAAAGCGAATTGACTCTTGGGTTGTAAATCCCTCCCCCTTTCAAGCTGCCTTTGCACAGTGGGATTGAGCCAGCCTCTGTATCTGTGTTCAGTGCAGCCAATTTGTTGCACTGAGAGGTGAGGCAAACCTCCCTCCCTTGGTACAAGTCACAAACCAAGTCTCAGTTTCCTCCTGGGACAAGTGTGGTGCTGGAGGAGGGGGCATAGCTGCTGTGAATGTCCCGTGCTGCAGTCCTAACTTGCCAAGACCTATCTTTCTCTTACCACCTCCTATCTTGGAATTAAGCCTTATTCTTCTTCGGTGCTGAGACTTGTTAACAAGGCAAAGGCTGCTAAGTTAGCTTGTGATATGTCTCATACCAAAACAGGAAGGAGGTCTGCTTCTTCCAGTTTGGGGGCACACTTTCTCTCACAAATCAAACAAAACCCAGAAAGATGTACAGGCACAGAAAATCACTTCTCAGCCCATTTTACTGCATGTGAGCCTCAAGCACCTTTTTTAGGTCTCGCCTGGCGACGCAGCGCAAAAGCGCTGTCGCTAGCGAGATCTATTGTTACTAACTTGCTTTGGAAGGGAGACAGGAGATGTGCACGCGCAGGACGGACTGCAATTATGAACGCGCCCGTGAACACGCACGTACAGACACGCGATGTGCACATCTCCTGTCCCCCTTCCGTCCTCGCCAGCCGCAAAACATGAGCTGTGCACGCATAATTAAATCTACAATCCCCAGCTGTCCTTGCACCCCTCCAGTGTCAGCCAGCCATGCGCCATCTGCCAACCCCCACCATATTCCTCCACGACTACACACTGACGCCCTCTCCATACAGCTACTCTCCCCCGCATTCCTTACCGTCGTTCCGCCATGCTTCAGCGCGATGCCCTGCAGCGTGTCCCCAGAGCTCACAGGGTGCTCGGTGTACCTCGCAGCCCATGCGGCCGCCGTCACGCTGGCCGTGCTGCGAGCGTGCCAGGCTCAAGGACAGTTCAGCCTCCGATTCAGACTCGGAGCCTCAGCGCAGATAAACAGCGTGTCTTCTCCGGCGATCCTCAGCTTACGCCGGGACAGCCGATGTGCACGCTCACGGCGTCTTGTGCGCTCCCACCGCGCTTTCAGTTTCGCACGCTGAGACAGTGCCCAGTGTGTGGTACAGAAGTCTGAATGACGGTGCAACTGAATGTTACGAGGCATTCAGGGATGTTCGTCACACATGGCTGGCTTATATAGAGCAGTAACCATTAGTGTGTGTGAAGTGGAGAAGTCTGCCGGTGGGTGAGTAGCTGTCTGGAAGTTTGCCAGTGTGGTGTCCCAACAATTAGTCAAGGGGTATTTATGAAATCCTAGTGTGCCCTCCTTGTGGAAGGGGACACTTTCCGCCTGAACCCAAGCAATCACAGAGCTCTTCCAAGCAGTAAGTAGAAAGGGAATGGGAGATTTCCATTTACGTGTGATTAGACGCTTAGCTAACAAGCATTTGCAATGCAATAGGTCTCGCATTTGCGAGAGTTTAAGCTATTGGCATTGTAAATGACAATGCCTTTATTTATGTTTTAACAACCAACACGTAAATAAAAGGCATTGCCATTTACAATGCCAATAGCTCAAACTCTCACAACTGCGAGACCTATTGCAAATGCTTGTTGTTTGGAATTTGCGGAGACACATCAGGCCAAGGATTACATTGCACCACTTACTCCTGAATCCTTTCTTTTAGGGCAGGTCCTTGTGCTGGAGTACTCAGTGCAGACCTAGCTCCATACACATCAGGGTCACTCTAGGTTCACTTCTGTATGCTCTGGCTGAACTGCTACAGATGGAAACGCCTCAGTCAACCTAGCCAAGAGCCCAATAGGCTTCATTTAAGGTTCTTGGGAATAGACACAGATACCAAGGCTGTTACCATTGGCCATGAGTAAATGTACCCAACCAAGCAGTAAAACTCAGTGCCTACACTGGAGAATGCATGGTATTGATACTCTCCATGTAGCCTACCCACCATTATCAACTTTGATCATCAAGTTCTCAAGGAGGCCCAGGATGTCTGGAGTAAACCCCACACCGATCCAAATATCTCAAAGACTCTTGGCAATAAATATTGGACTCCCTAGCTTTTTGTCTCTGGGAACCCAGAGCCTTGCCAGTTGTAGCGATTGATACTTCCCTGAATACTGCTTCTCTACCACATGGACACTGGAAGTAAAATGTTTGGAGTCCTATGGCAAAAATATGAACTAGTCCAGTGAACCACTCAGACACGCTAATTCATATCTGTTCATAGTGAGGTAAGTGCTACAGCAGTGGTTTATATTTGACCTTTATGCCTCCTTGTACCTCAACTATTCCCAAGGGGTAAACAGCTTAATTCATATCAAAAACACAAAAAGTGACGGGAGGAATGCTCGCAGTTTGTCTTACCACTGGCAGTCGCTCGAGTAGCATTCCAACCCATCGTTCCTTTGCCCACCATGCCACCTCGGTTTGGACCAAGCCATTTGCAAATCAGTCTTGACCCTGCTCCAATAGGAACAATCCAGCCAGAACTGACCATCACTTTTTGTCTGTTTGATGTACCACCCTAAGTTGCAAGAGTGCGCCCAGAAGTGGGTCCCATGCTCGCTATGCCCCATGAACTAAGCTACACCCGACTGACGAGCCCCAATCAGAGCGAAGCCGGTTTTGGTTGCTTGTGTTTCGGTTCAGGGACCTTGGACTGTTGGTATTAGAGCAAAGTCAAGACTGATTTGCTCATGGCTGGTTGGCATGATGGGCAAAAGAACGATGGGTTGGAATGCTACCCCTAGCGATGACAGTGGTTAGACAAATTGCAAGCATTCCTTCCATCACCTTTTGTGTGTTTAGTTCATTCTTAACCTGCGCAAGGAAGTGGCTAAGTAGAAACTACTTATGTCCAGGGTCCTCTTTGACACCTCCGCCTGGACCTTGACCACTGATCTATTCATCTGCATGTATGCATTCAAAACTATCCTGTTTTAAGCCTGAACCTCAGGAGAAAGTGATAAACTTCTCACTTGAATGGGAAGACCTGGTTCAGTTCTTCCACCAGTGAGGTTATCAACTAGTACAAAACAGGCCCAGTCACAGCCAAATTACTGGGCTCCACTGTCATCACTGGACTTGAGTCACCAAAGATGCTTGAGTCCTCTTGATAGGATAGAAATGGCTTTGCTTACATTTCCCAGCAATCCATCCAGGCAAGTCTACCTCAGTTTGCTTCCAGTGAACATTACTGTGGGAAACATACTTTTGCAAGCCAGTCCACCCTCTGAAAGGAGGCTGAATAACACTTCCATTATTTCCTTTTAAGGAGAGAGGATGTAAAGCTGTGCATTGACCTGGAGCTATATAAACGTAGTCACCAGCACCTGCAGAAGTTAAAGATGCTGATTCTGGTCCCACTCTTGGGAGTTGTTCAGGAAATTGACTTGCTGTTTTAGTGGACCTCTAGAACTCTTACTTCAGTGTTTACACCCTGCAGTAACAGAGAGCTACCTTCACTTAGCAATACAAAACCAACATTAACAGGGTAAGACACTGCCATTCAGTTGATTCAGAATGGTTTCCCAGGTCTTCACAGAGATCCTGGCTATGGTGGCAGCCTTGCTGTGACACCGTCACAGAGGCTTCTTAGAAGGCCGCCATAAGAGTACAATAAACATTTAAGTGTCCAGGTTTGACTGTTGGGCCTTGCCAAAGAATATTAGTCTAGTTTATTCCTCGGTGAATGATGTTGTCTTTTCCCAGACTTGTAGCTGCATTTGGCAGTCAGATGAGCACTTTCAAGACGTAAGGTGAACATTGGGGCTTAGCGAGACACACCAAGGGCACCCTTCTCTAAATCCAATGATGTCATCAAATGACCACTGATGAGCCACATAAACTGTGCTCTTCATTTTGTACTTGCAGTCTCTTGCAATCACAACCTCGTTCTCTCCAGCATTATATACACCTTTTAAGCCAATGGCCTCTTGAAATAAGAAACTCTTCTCTCAGAAGATTGCCTTCCTAGTCACCATAACGTTTGACAGCACCTTAGTGACCTTCATGCCCTATTTACTTCTGAACTGTGCACTGTATTGAAGTGGGACAAAGTGGTTCTGATGATTCATTCCACATTTGTTCTCAAGACACAACGTCAGGATTGCACCTGAATGGAACTAGCGAAGGCTAAAACTGTCAGATCATTTCCTGCATTTTGCACTACTAAACACTGCATGTGACAGATTCTTCATCCGGTGTCCATGCACACATTAAAACTGTTGAGGAAACATTAGTGGTGGTCATCAGGTGTGTACCTATTGAAAACGCTTCTTGCATCTTTATTCTTTGTGCTGCGTAGTTCCACCCACAGGTTAAACAAGCTATAGAGACAGAAATTAGGAGTAGCATAAAGTTACCCATTATTTGTGGTTCCTGGGCCCTGTCCATTATCAACATCCTCCCACCAAACCCTCAGCCTTCAACCATAAACATATTGGCTGCTATTTATTTTAAAAAGGAGTTGCCAATAGCTTTTAGGCTAGTTGCTTGGTTGAACCTAGTTTTAATTGTAATTGGATTAAACCAAACTGAAAGTGTTACTTATAGATCGTCATTATCTTTGTTAATTCAATTTCTAAAAAGTTATACTTGTCTTTTAAAAGTGTTCTCTGATTACCAACATAGGTGGACATATTCAGTGCTTAAGAACTTAATATGCCTTTAATAGAGAAGGATAATTTTACCTTTATAGTGACTGTTGCGCTTAGTGGCTTATCCTGAGTATCACAGTAAAATCATGCATGGTAAATTACTGATATCTCGGACTTTGTTTTTTCACAGGTGCAGTATTACTGTACCATTATGGGTTACCCGCATCGGAATTAGATTAACATAGAAATAGTGCATGTTTTCTCTATTCTTAGTTGGAAAACTCAGAATACTCAGTTTTTTTTCTCTACACAGATTTCACCAGGTTTTCTCATACTCCTGTTTGAACACACATTGCGTTAACAAATGAAGGCTGTAGTCTGAAGACTCTTTCCCATTTTCTACCGAACACATACTCTGCTTTCTAGACATATGACCAGAAATTGCTTCTAAAGCTGTTACACTAAGTTTTGTTTGCTGGTACTGCACACTCAAGCATGTTTCTTACAGGCACGGTACCATCCTCCATGTGTGTCTGTGCCCTCTCCCAGCTTCTTTTATGAAAAAAGGAGTCAATAAGTGTGTCCTTTTAGGCCAGTAGCTTTGAAGGCAACAGGAGGGTGTTGGAAATGGCTGAGTTACCATAAAGGTAACTTAGTCCTTCTTTTGTGTTCTGGTTCATTCCCATTTTCAATTTTGTGGGGAGATTACACATTAACTACGAATGAGAAAGGAAAGAGGTAAAGGCAGCAGCATTGAGAGGCCTAGCCTTGGCCAACAGGTTGCATTGCTCTGGGAGAAAGGCTTCCAGGGCCGTCGTAACGCTGATTTAGAAAATGAATACTAATTCCAAGAGTCAAATGGAACCTCATGGTATCTCAATGTGCTACACAAAAAGTGCAAAAGTAAATAAGGCTTTCTCTGTGCTGATTGGTGACCACTGCAAGTCTCCCACCTGCCCAGTCCAGAAGATGACCTGGTGTCTGAATTTCTGATAGGAATCCCATTGCCACACACCATAACTTTCCCCGTTTTAAAAGCTGAAGAGAAGATCTTACCAAGGAGCACTGAACATTTTCCCAAAATCTCCTATGTTTAGCACGTTTTAGGGTTGCATATAGAAGTAACCTTTATATCATTTGCATCTGCTTCTGCTTCTTACAATCCAAATTTTTTTCACCCCTGAGGAAAGTTTCCTGAAGCAAAGCAATAAGAAACTGTCTAGGATCTTGGGTGCCCTCTGCACACTCCGGTATACCCCAAAAATGTAGGCTGTTCTTCTTGGTATGGTTCTCAAAAACATCTGCATAAAAAGGTCCAGGTGAGGTAAGTATGCACAACAGATAATGTCAGAGGAATTTGGAATACCATACAGGCCAATATCAGCGTTGCATTATGTGACTGAGGGGGTCATTTAAAGTTTGTTGGAAAGGTGCATTTGCCATAACATGGCAAATACACCTTTGCAGCAATCTGTGGGTTCCCCTGCCCCATTTAAAAGTGTGGAAATTGCAGAATTTGCATTCTGGACTCAGAGTTTGCACCAAACTCTGTTGGAAACGTTTGATCTGATGTCCTGCTTGTCACAGACGTTCGCCAAGCCCCATTTAAGGCAGGCGAATGTTACTCATTTTCCCTTTCCAGGACCACTAACCTAGTCAAGGCAGTCAGGAGTAGGGAAACTATGCAATGGCCCCCATACACAGAGAGATAGCTCTATGCATGTCGGGGCCATTGTTATATTGTTCTGCAAGAACAAACTCCTGTTTTAGGAATTTCTTCTTTCATAACAAAATACTTAGCAGAATAAGCACATCAAACATGGCATCTGCTCTTCAAAGAATAAAGGATCTGTGCCTGAATGCAGAGACGGGGTATCTTTAAATCCGAAGGATGGCCCTCCACTAGGGGAGCGGAGGCTATAGCCTACACTGACCTGGCGGGCATGTGGACCACCTGCTTGGACTTAAATCATGCCCTTGGTCTTCATTTTTAGGTCTCGCCTGAGCGAGCGCATGCGCTGCTCTGCAAGACATTTAGAAAGCGGGTTTTCAAAGTGCTACCACAGGCATTTTGGTGGCCTCAAGCTTGCGTGCACGCAAGCGTGCACGCACGCAGCCGCCATCTGTCTTTCCTCCTGTCACGGGTCATTAAGTGGATCGCGATCGCGATGCACTTTTACTTTCGCGGCGCGCGCATACAACTCCTGGTTTCCTTTTGCCGTCACGCGCGCCTCGCTTCAATGCCCCTCCCCCTCCACAGAGCACGTCTCGCAGCTTGTTAACTGTTCTTGCAGCCAGATTCCACGAGAGCAGTGCTTTCAGTCGCTCGGGTCCCACCGGGTCTCGGAGCTAGCAGTCATTTTAAAACGGCTTCATATCAGCCTCTCTATTCAAACGCTTAACTCTATAGTTAAAAACAAATGAGCGATTTCTCAACAGCGACGATAAAACGTGTTAATGTAACCCTTGTCAGCCATGCAGTTCCTGTACACATTTCTTGTTTTGTTCCATCTTGCATTCCCTAAGAGTATATTCATGCAATATTTCACCCTTGTGTGGTGCGCACTGTGATCTGGGTCACCTCAACATGGCTAGGTGAGTTTATTTAGTGGATGTGTGTTCAGGACAGCAGGGCATGACTGTTTATGCTTCTGCAATTTTTGATTGGGGGGAAGTAACATGTTAAGGAGAACTTCAGTGTCTGAAATCAAACATGAAAACATTACAAAGCATCACATCTTCAGTGCACAAAACTCCAAAGCAACTTTAAAGGACAGTAATGCCGTTATTTTCATTCTCCACCCCTAGTTCTCTGCACTTTAACACTGCTCTACAAACCCAGCATCTCCTCACTAATTTCTCTCTGCAAACACAATGTACCTCTTCACTGACTCATCTCTGTATAGTCTCATTAACTTTTCAGTGCCCCATCTCTTCACAGCCCCTATATGTCTTAATTGTCATATTTTGCAACATCCTCTACAACTCTTCACTGCCCCATGTCTTCACAGTTTCTGCATCCCTTCACTGCCCTGTCCCTCTGCAGTCCCAGCATCACTTGAAATACCCCTCATTTCTCCACTGCTCCTGCATCTTATCACTGTCAAACCGCTCTGTAGCCTCTACATCTCTTCACTCTGCCCTTCCCTCCACACTTCCAGCATTTATTCATTGTCCCGTCTAACCAGTAGTGGCATCTCTTCACTTTTCAACCTTTCTACAGACCCTGCATCACTTCATTGTCACATGTGTTTACAGCTTGCATATTGTCACATTAGTGGAACGAGGCACAGGGAGAGTATGATTTGCCCAAGATCAAACAGTTTGCTAAAGTTGGAGACAGTACAAATTACTCCAAAGACTATAGCTTTACCCAGGGCTTTAAGTGGGCCGGATCCTGCCAGTGCTCAGCACCGGCAGTTCTAAAAAGCAGGTGCTGAGACGGGTCCCTATCGGGCTCTCCGTTTGTGCCCTCACCCTCAGGGTGAAAAACAAATCTCAACTCTGCAGCAGCGCCACCCTTCACTGCCTTTGAGGTAACTTCAAAGACACTCCTTATAGTTCTTTCACAGTCTCATAATTTCAGAACTGAAGCATTTTCAATATTCTATACAACAGAGCCATAGTTGTTGCTTATTTATCCTACACAACTAATAACCATTGACAAAGCCAATAGTCCTGGCTTGTTGTTGGTGTAGAGCCACTTGTATTATATGTCTGCATGCAATTTTACATGCTGTACCATCTAAGTTAACTAGATTTCTTTCTACTTTCCCCATAGTTCGGTAGAGAACAAGTTCATGTATCCACTTAATTTATGTGATTGCTATAGTTAAACCCCGTGACTTCACCCGCACGGCTGTTATTTGCATAGATTGACGCACGCATTTAATGTGATTTTATGTTGCAGTACATTTTTTAACACATAATCCACTCATGAAACGGTCTACCAGCAGTGTCACAAAAATGAGTCTAAACCTATCCGGGTTGCTTTTCAAAGACCGACATCAAATGACAGACGCTGTTTTCGAGTGCCCCACGAGCATATTATGTACTCTAGGCTTTCTACGGAAGGTAGTTGATGATTATCAGACCATTTTCTTTTACTTATTTTAGGTTTTGTGACGCATTCAGTAGTCTGATTAATTCATTAAGTTCTCTTCCATGGAACACTATGCATTGAAAAGAGCGCTGTTAGACTCCGTCTAGGCACTGCACATGGTAACACCTGGTGAATAACAACTATTAAACCCAATGCAAAATTACAGTAAGCATGTTGAAACTGCAAAGAATAAGACAAAATCATCCTGCATTTACTTGCACATTTCAGAAAGAAGATGTAAAAATAATCAAGTAACATGCATCACGTCACTCCTGCCATTAATCAATAATGGTTTGTTTTTATTGCATCACCGATTGGTGCAGTTAGTGAAGGAATTATTTCAATAACATTATTTTAATTCATCGTTTAAATTCCTTTAGGTTGCAGACTTGCCCTATCTGGGCATGAATTGCTTTTCCATTCTCCATTAAATAGCACAAAAGCCTGACCTTGGGTGTGTGTGGCCATTCACCAGTGGCATGCGAAGTAACAGTTGATGTTGTAGCACCTAGGATAATGTGCTGCATGGCTAAACACTTACAAGGTCCTAAAGGCGAGACCTATTGGCTATGCCAATGCTTGTTTATAGTCGGAGGGGGTTTCTAGTGGCTACAATTCGGAGTAGTGTGACCACATTGCCCCATCAAATACACTCTTCAGTGAATAACCATGTTATTACAAGTACACGTTGTTGCTGAAATTCTTCTGAAGGGTATAAGCATCCTGCGGGAATTACCTCCAGTCTACGTATTTCTCCTCCATCTTGTCATTCTGCCTAACAAGATTTTGGACAGCTCTTCTGCAGTTGTCAATTCATCTAAATCTCTCAAGCAGTCGTTCTGTAATGGTCACTATTAATTTGCAATTTTTCCTTGGCTAAAACCAGGTCAGGCAGTAGCGTCTATTTTTTTTTTTTTAACTTTTATTCCTTTTGGCGAAAGGGATGGTATTCAGTAGGCAAGAGGTAGAAATCAGCCATATAAGGGTCCTATAGTGCTGGAAACATTGTCAGCAATTTGCTTCCAGAGTGCAGCAGTCTTTGGGCGTTTCCAAATTAAGTGGAGAAACATAGCTTGTTGCACTAAGGACAGCCTCAGATTTTTCTAAAGTCACTTTAATTGAGGACTGCATGTAGTTATGATGTAGTATGTTAGATTGGACTAGTTTGCGCCTGGTGTTTCTAAAACGTTCCATCACGTGTGCATGCCTTAGTCTATTCCCTATCCAATATATCTGCTTCATAGTACGCCGCTCACTTTTCCCTAACTGTCATATTTTTAACTGCGTTTCTCCTTATACATTGTTAAAGTTTGGAAACTGTGATGCTTATCGTCAGCAAGTTCAGTATAGTAATAAAAACATTAGAAATTACATGGCTCCCTGGGAATGAGTTCTAAATTTCCTAGTTTGCTATAATATACAGTTTGAGTCTGGATGACCCCAGACATCATCCGGCCCTCTTGAAGGTAATGAATCTGGTATTGACAAATGGGTCTCTCATGCATTTACAGTTTCCCTGTTGTTGGGATGGGAAACTGTTGTCCTAAGCCCTCCTATGGCCTCAAATGGTGGTTTGGAGTTGTCTGAGCTGAACTAAAGATTGTGGAAGCTGCACTGGTGAAGACGGGAGCTCCTACCTGAGTGAACGGGATCTGGACTGGGATTCGGGGCTGTGGGCTAGGGGAATTCTTCATAGTCTTTAACTTTGCACTCACTGCATCCAAGACAAGTCTGAGCTGAAGGTCAAGGACAGAATGGAGGAAAAAGGTGTTAGTAAAAGCTGGCAGCGGATTCACAACTTATCATTCAGACTCTTCCAGTTACATGGGTCAGATGCGTTTGGGGAAAACTAGTGGGAGGGACCAAGTGGGAATGAGAGTGGGCTGGGACTGCAGTAGAGACTGCTGACAGGAGGTGCTGGGCTTGAATCTCGTTCTTCAAAGTCACTGGACTGTATTGAAACTCAGCCCCCTGCACAGAACCCAAGGAAACTGACTGAAACACTCTGTATAATACACTTGAAGCACCACACCTAGAACGAGACGTTGACTCAACTTTTCAGTGCAGGAATGAAGTGGAGAGGAACTTCTATATCCAGACTACGAGCGGATCTCCAATCAGCTGGTTAAAGGAATCTCTTGAGCATAAGATGGAGAGGTCCCATAAGGATTGTCAGCTCCTAGGGACTTCTCAAGCATTTGTGGACTGTGACAACAGGGTCTTGTCAGAACAAGATGTTTGATAGCGAGTGTGGGGGGAGAGGGGGAGGGAATGGTCTTGCACCATTCGTTAGGCCAGTGAACTTCTCATGGGTGGGGATAGTTTCCTACTTCACTGACAGAAAAGATGCCCAGTACCACACCTGGAGACAAAGATCCTGTGGTTGTTTAATGACTCTTCTTCATAGTGATGGCATCCAACATCTCCTGAGGCATAAGTGCAGCCTTACCCTGCATGCAAGCCATGCAGTTTCAGAGAAACCTCATACCGTAGCACAGGGAGCTTAGGCATGACTGATCCCCAAACATGAGATGCAGAAGTTATGTAGGTCAGCTGCTACAATCTACTGATGGTACTGTGCACATGGCTTAAAGTTGAAGTACTGTGACATAAGCTACTGAGATAAAGAAAGAAGAGGATGGAGGAAAAAGACAGTAGGACAAAAACAGCAGGCAAAAAGGATCAACGGCAAAGGGGTAAGTTCCTATTTCAGGAATCTAAGGAGGTTGAGGGAAGCATGTTTGAACTGACACTGATTGGTGGGAAAAAAAATGAACGGGCGAGGACACCAATTTTTTTAATGGATTTGGTATGCTTCCTGTGGCAGATGTGGCAGATGCATGCATACATGCACAGTACCATTGCAGAAAGCTCTGTATTAACAGCTGTAAAAGCAGTTGCAGTCCTTCTGCCCATACTCAAAAGGTTGAGAACAGAGGAAAAAGCCAGGACGTAAGAGTATGAGCGTTACAAATTAGTACATTTTTTAACCTCAAAATCTTCACGTTTTGCATCGTAGGATTGTCACTGATAGTCATAAATGTAGAATATTCCAATCTGCGTGCGGAAGCCTGGAACACTTTTTTAAAAATAAAATAAAAATCTTTCGTACCTTGAATTGCAAGTAAATACCTGCCATTTTCCAAAGTACAGATCCAACCTCCATAGAACAAATAAGCCAGAATTTTCTGGATTTTTCCGTCTGATAATGACCACTTTTATACAGTACAAAAGACAACATTGCAGTATCTAGCAAAACTATGCTAAAGATTTAACCAAATCCCTGATTGAAAGAGAGAACCCTGAAGAAAAAGGGACCTGTCAGATTAAAAGTGCATGCAGATGGAAAACACGCACTGATCCTTTAACGGGCCACCATACCCCGTCTCCCAGCATGCATTGTACTGGCAGTTGGCCTCACACTGGAGGAGTGGATCTCTGAATGCTTCAGGGTTTTTTCATCCTTTTATTTTGAGGTTATTCTCCTCAAGTCTGAGTTTAAACTCACTTCATTCAATGTCTTCAAAACCTTTGAAGCTTTTCCCTTCATTATTTTGTTATCTTTGAAGGGATTTTTCACCTCAAATGCTTTCATTTTTTTTTAGAGTCTTTCAAGTCGAAAAAAGAAGTCTCTGACGCACACTTTGTGTGGTCTGCTTACCATCCTCACATTTGGTCGAATAACATGTAGATTGTCAGAAAAGGTTAAAAAGAGCATTAAAGGATATCGGAGGGATTAGCTTGAGAAAGAATCTGGATGATCTTGGGGCAGAAGAAAAGTGAAAGAAACACCACAGGTCGGTCTGAGACTACGTCCAGGTGGTCTCCAGAAAAGGAATCCCAAAGGGAGAAGTGGCATCACCACCATTATCCACACTCCTGAGGTCACAGGTCAACATGTCTCAACGTCGAAGTGTGGCTCCACACTATCGAAGGCCAGCTCAGCTGCAGGTGCAACTTCAACGCCGAGGGGACACCATCCACTGAAAATGTTTTACATCAAGGTTCCAATCTGATTAACAGCGAAGCAATCGCCAAAGATGTCACAGCTCTTGCGGTATGTCCATTCACAATCAAGCCTCACAACGTCAAAACATTCAGTGTGCAGGCACTCCTTGCAACCCATCTTAAGATCAATGTTGAGGTACGTTCCATCAAAAAGATTGACTTTGAGATAGTCAACTTTGTCTTCATTTTTTTCTCCAACACTTTTTCTGGACATCTTTCTTTTTCTGGTTCACTGTGGATGTCATTGTTACCATGAGGTCCACTTATATAGGTAATTCCAACAGAAGATCCTCTACAGGTACCACTTGCACCCTTGGATCTTCCGCCTAGACCAATAGTGATTCCTAGGGGCACTTCTATTTTAACCATAAAGAAGAGGACTCTGGTTCTACAGCATCCATCAACCCCGGCTGCAGCCCTGAATTGTGCTATCTCTCCTCAGGCAGCCTCTCTGAGAAGGCATAAGAGGAGATATCCATTAGTTCCTCCTGCCATACATTATTCTTCCCACTTGTCTTATGTCTACATCATCGGCCTGTTCACCATCAAGATAATCACTGATGGGCGACATCACCACGCTCCATCACTTGCTTTTAAGGGAAGCAGTGAAACTCAAAACACAGGCTGAGTGCCTCAGTCCACAGTCTCAGTTATTATGGAGCTGTTACAGCCTGTATCTGCTCCAAGGCCCTTCATGCCTTTTGTCCCTGACTTTGCAGAACTTGCAGAAGAGAAGTTTCTCTTCCTAGCCACAATGAAGATGGTGACCCCAAGGCTACTGAAGATGTACAGACCCTTCTAATCCGGTTACGGTATACTTACGTCAAGATCTTAAATGGTGTGCTCT
This sequence comes from Calotriton arnoldi, assembly GCA_963921515.1. Classification (NCBI taxonomy): domain Eukaryota; kingdom Metazoa; phylum Chordata; class Amphibia; order Caudata; family Salamandridae; genus Calotriton; species Calotriton arnoldi. Next base: position 3,800,677 of record CAWUFW010000565.1, on the reverse strand, counting down.
CTTCGTGTTGATGGTTATAGGAAAGAGCCTCTTTTTGCATAATCACCCTACCCTTAAGTTTTTGGACTGATGCTGCTGGTTTTTTAACTCTGTAGAGCACTGTGGTCCCTACCATCCAGGCTCAAGTGCAAGTGCTCTGACCCCCAAAGTATGTGCACAATTGGGAAATAACTGATTGGCTTTTTGAATTTACCTTATAGTCTCTAGTCCATGGTACAGAAGGTACCCAGGGCTAGTAAGTTAAATGTCACTAGTGGACTGTAGAATGTAATTGCGCCACCACTGCAGTGACCAGATGAAAATTTGACTCTAGGGCTGCCACTGCTTTAAAACTGCCAACTCGACATTGTAAAATAAACCTTTTTGCCAGGTCAATTTGTATCTTTTTAATATTAAAAAGCCACCCTTATGAAAGGCCTTGGTAGCCCACCAGGCAGGGTGCTTAATGTTAAAAAGAGATGCATGTTCATTTTGTGTTTAACATGCCCTGACAGTGAAAACACAAAATGGTCTTTTTCACTGTAGCAAGGTTGGTGGTCCCATTAGCTAACATGGAATTTCACTAGCCACCGGGCTAAGTGCTAACGTCCATTTGGAACCACCAAAGATATTACTCAAAGGTATCAGATTAATTGGTATATTAAACCAGATTCATTGCTGAGATTGTATTTAAGTTGACTTTTAATTGAAAGGTGACTTTAGAAAGTCAACACTTTGTTGCCCAGACCTCTGGCAGCCTTTCCTTTCTATATGCAGCAGTTATCACCCGAGGCTTCATCCTGTCCCCCCCCCCCCCACCCAGCTAGGAAGTGTGAAGCACTCCCAGGAACATGGAACAAAGAGAATTGTTGGTGGGAGGAGGTGTGAACTCTTCCAGTAGGATGACCACCGGGCAATTGCCACAGATGGCCGAGCTATAAAGATGCTACCACCTCAGTGAAGCAAATGCTGATCACACCTTCGCCCGCCCCGCTCCTTTGTGTAGTATGACACGCTGGCTTCTCTGCAGAGGGAGAAAATCCATTGTAGTATAGATTTTACAGGAGAAGAGGCCCATTACGCTGGGTACACCCCAGGGTTGTGCACAGGACTCTTCACAGGGGAAGAAGGCTTGCACCATTTTGGATTTGGGTAGAGAGGAGTATCCTGGGATTGTTTGGTGACCAAACCCCCTAGGAAGTGCTGTAAAGTGGGAAGGGTTGCCTCGTGGGCCCCACTGGCTAGTGAGTCCTCCCCTCCCACAAAGGAGAAGATGGTGTGAAAGTGGCACTGTAGAGCCCCACAGTCCTCAGATCACTACTGGGCTGGAAAGACAGAAGAAGTGCTGCTCCCTGGACTGGGCATAGAGAGGCTGCACCCAAGGGACCCACAAAGAGGATTGTGCCTGCTGTGCCTACTCTTGGAAAAGAGATACACTTATGCCAGGGCGGAAGAAGTGACTCCACAAGCTAGTTGGATTAGCCTTTTATTAAGCGTCGAGTCCACCAAAAGCAAAGGAACCCTGCACTTCTTGAGTGCCCAGCTGCCCAAGAATGTCTGCCCGCAGCTGAATGCCAAAGGGCCTGCTGGGTGACCAAGTCCTGACCTTCTCGAGGTGTCTCTAAGACCATGAGACAGGTAACCGACATCTAAGTGGACCCTGATCCACAGAAAGAAAAGAACTGCTAAAGTGTGATCTGCGTGGGCCTGCTGTAACCCAGAGACCAGTTGACCAGTGGCGACTGGACTTGCACTGGACTCTCCAAGTGCACCATGGAAGAATGAGCCGTGAGGCTGTAGAAGTCCCCTGAAGTTTGTGAGCAGCAGTGTGGCCCCAGGGAAAACTCACCTCATCACTTCTGTGCCTTGAGTATCTTCTGAATCTTCAGCATACTGCATCCCCAAGCATCAGGACCACCTGTTGGCTGGACCACGTTTAAGATAAAAAAAATACACTTAGGACTATAGGACTGCTGAAAGTGACAGGTAACTGTTCCCAGACCTGAGTGGTTCCTGTGATTGGCCTTCACCCCATTGTGGTCCGTCCAAGTTAAGAGAAATAGCTGCACTAGTCAGTCAGTTGGCTAGGAACTGCTCAACTGATTACAAAGATTTATTGCATCTTTACAGAAAGAATTTACTTGTCTTTGAAAAGTCCTTTCTTCGGTTTCCCTGGATCAATTTTTGTTGTTTTGGTGTATTTTAAGATAAAAATCTACTCTATTTTTTTTTTTTAAATTAACGTTGAGTAATGTGTTGTGTTTCTTACTTATGAACTCTTCTGGTACTTCTAAATTCTTTACACTTGTTCCATTTGATTAAGCCTCACTGCTCTGTGCCACAGCTACCCAGGACTGAGCTAAGGGTTTTTATTAAAGAACCCTAACTAGACCTGAAAAAGATTGTGACATTATTACATAGTGAGATCTCACAACCACATCACAGAATGATCCACTCTCCTGCAGTGGTCAAGAAGAAACATGCAAACACAAGGAGACGATGGACAGAGCCCTGAAACTTTTCAGACACTCACCCCTAGTCACATATCTGGGTTGAATCCATCATCGTTCTTTTGCTCACTTCGCCACCCCAGTTCAATCAATCAATCAATCAGGGGTTTATATAGCGCGCTACTCACCCATGAGGGTCTCAAGGCGCTGTGGGGGTGGGGGGGGGGCGGCTCCGGATCTGTCGAAGAGCCAGGTCTTGAGGTCCTTCCTGAACGTTTGCCGGGTCGGGGAGCGTCTGATGTTCACCGGGAGCTTGTTCCAGTTCAGACCCAGCAATATGCAAATCAGTCTTGACTCTGTGCCTCATGGGAACAGTCTAGCCCGAACTGCCAAGCCAGGTCTTCCCTGGACCGTAAACAAGCATCCTGGGACCGGTTTTGGGGTAACACCCCTCATCAGCCAGGCTAGCTTGAATCCAGTGGCAAAGTGAGCAAGAAGAAACATGCATCAGCCCCAGAGACTTTGATGCCTCCTAACAGGGAGAGTAAATATATTTGTGCATCAGGCTGTAAAGTTTGTGGATCGGCTGCAACCATATTCAAGACAGCTAGAGCCACAGCCCTACTAGAGTGATCTGAAAGAGTCCTTTGGGAATCACAGGCTGCTTTCGCACACGAGCTCCAGAGAGAATGGAAACAATATTTAATGGAAGTCGTGCACGAGGGACTACTTGTGGCCAATCAAGTGATCAGCGATTCTTTTGAATCTGTGGACCTGTTGATCGCCTAAATTTGCCCTAGTCTGTTCCTCAGATGTGCTTCATGACTGGGGTTGAGATCTTTGAAGTTTAACACAGGAGGAGAAGTTGTGATAATTTCTCCCAGCTAAACAGTCTCAAGTGGTCACAGTTGCATCTTTGATGGGTCAGGGAGCCCATCTGCAAGATCAGCACCAACTGTTCAAAGGAAATAAACAATGTATACCAAAACAGGATGTCAAACAAACCACCCAGGCCCTCATTTTTCCAGCCTGGACCACGGCAAGTCCGTTCTTGCAGCATTATCTAAAAAACCTGGCACGTATCAAAACAACCCTGCATTGTGCAGCAATAGCGGTCGTGGGCACAAGAAAATATGATCAAATCACATTCACCGTACTTGCTGTAACTGACTTCCTACCATGGCTAGATTCACTTTCAAAATAGTCATCATTACTCACAGAGCTCTACACAAAGGTTTCCTCAGCTATCCTGCTAGGAAAGACAACTAAGGAGACTGCCTACCCTCCTACTTGAAATGCTTTGGATGAGAAAATCCAAGACTATGTAAGAATCCTTCTTGGTGAATGCACCTAGATTATGGAATTCCATTACCCCAGAGATTAGAATGGTTACCTCCTACTAGAAGCTGTTCAAGAATAAGCTAAAACCTGTATGTTCACACACCACCTGTCTGTGGAGTGGTCACAATCCCTTTCTCAACAGAAACTGCAGAAGGTACTGATTCCTGGAATTATAGACTATTTATACAACCCCCTTGCCCCCAACTTGTTTATACACAACCTAGTTCCCTCCTGGGTATCTCCCCTGTACTTCCATGTCAGTTTAATTTCAGCATGATACTCAGTGCCTGATATGACTCCCCTATATTGTTCAGACTCTGTCTCTTTCCTTGGATCAGAGTTTATCTTGATACCCAGACTGTTTATCTCAACCCATTTGCACTCTGATTTATTCTCTGTCCATGCTTGGTTCAATGTTTCTATAATCGTTTATATTTGTTGTTGACTTGTTGCATATGTAAAGCGCACTGATACCCTAGGTATGGTTAGCACTATATAAAACAAAGTAAGTAAATAAATCTGCCAGTGTGGGGCTTGTGGTCGGAAAAACAACAACTCTTTTACATTGATTTTCTGGCAATGAAGGCAATCTATCTGGCTCTAGAGGCCACCCTCCTTATCGAGCAGCGTCCTAATCCAAACGGACAACACAACCACAATGCACTAAAAACATGGCGGCACCAGATCCAGTTCTATCACTGGAAGCCCAAATGATCTGGCACTGGCTCTGGCAAGGAATTTAGCCATTCAGGCTGCACACTTTCCCAGCCTTCATCATTGTCAGGCAAACCTATTGAGCAGATACTATTTAGAAAGCCATGAGTGGGTTCTTCACAACATGTCTTGTAGTACATATTCCATAACTGTCAAATAGATTTGCTTGCCACCAGCCAAAACACTAAAATGCCCAAATGTTAGCTCCAGAGTTTAGCAATCAGTATTGATTATCAATGCCCTTTGATGAATTGGTCCAACAAGTTTCTCTACGCCTTTCCACCAGTCCCAATGATGCCGTCAGTGTTACTGAAGATGAAACACTCAAATGCACAATGCCACTCATTGCCCAGGAGTGGCTGAGGCGGTTGGGGGTCTCTGATGCTTCTACACTTGTCCATGAGACCTCACAGGAATCTGCAGTCCAGACCAAGCCTGTTGTTCAGGCTGCAAAGTTAATTACATCAACCAACGTGGCATTCTTCAATTTGGCAGCACAGGATCTCAGATCATGCAATTTGTCTATCCAAATTCACTCCAGGAAGGTATGAACATCCTCAAAGAGGTGAAGCAAGTGTTTACTAGAAAATTATATGTTTTGAAATGGAAAAGCATTGTGGTTTGGTGCCTTGAAATGAATAACAATGACCACACATCCTGTCGAGAGGATGTAGCCATTTCTAACCTTCTTCACTTGACAATGTTGTTTGCTTCTATACATGTTCTCTTGTCTGCCATGACAGCTCACAGAAATGGCGGGCCTGTACAAAGATCCATCTTCATAATTCCTGTGATGAGACATTTTGGAAGGTCATAAAAAGATATTTCTTCTGAGACAGGTGGCTTCTTTCCCGATGGGATCTTAATTTGGTCCTTTCTTCACTGTAGTACCTTATTTGGAGGCAGCTTTCTTATTAGCTATTACATCAGCCAGGAGGTTTAGCGAACTTAAAGCTCTTTCTGCAAAAGAACCTTACACAATATTTCAGCCCAAAAAAGTGGTATTAATGAGACTCCCTTCTTTCTTCTCGAAAGTTGTATTCAACTTTCACATCAACCAAACAATTTCTCCTCTGGTTTTCTTCAGTAATCTCTTTTCTACAGCAGAGAAGTCCCTTCACTATCTTGATCTCAGAGGAGACTTTAGATTTTATCTAGACAGGACCCCAGTCTCACATAAACTAACCAATTGTTTGTCAGTTGTGATCCTCTCTGTATTGGCATGGCTTGCGCCAAACAATTCGTAACCAGATGGATAGGCTTGTGTATTGCCTTTTTGTTATCATATTGACAACAAGCCCCTTCCTGGCTTCACCTAGAGCTCATTCTACTCAAGGAAAGGCAATTACTGCAGCCTAGTTAAGGAATGTCCCAATAGCAGAGATATGTAAGGCAGCCACCAGGAAGGCTATCCACTCTTTCACTAAACCCTACTATTTAGTTGACTCCAGAGCTGACATTTTAGTTGGCTAAGCTGCTCTGAAGAGTCTCTTCCCATAAGTTTTGATTGTCATCAAACTATACTGAGTTGTCTTTTTTGCTGTTGATTATTAACAACCGCATGTTGTGGGATAAGCTAGCTATTTGATTCTGTGTTTGTGACTATCAGTGAAAATCCTATGATGCAGAAGGAAATGCAACTTCCAGTCTTAGTACTGCATTATAGGTACCTTCACTGAAGTAGTAAACAAACCTCTCTCTTCCTTGGTTGTCCATTGATCCAACATCAAATGAGACATCTGTGAATTAGAAATTCCAATATCTCATTTAAAAAGAACTAAGGCGGGGGACGTGGCTAGCAGACGAAGAGAATGGCGGCGTGTTAGCGAGGCTCCCGTACCCTCGCCATCTATCCTCCAATATCCTGGCCTAATCAGAGACACGGACCCGAAACTCCGAAGGTCTGCTGGTCCTGCAGTCCACTGACTCAAACAATTCTGCCCCGAGGTTCCAAAAACAACAGGAAGACCGGGAAAGTCGGGCGGCCGAGAAAAGAGCAGACAGCATGGCGGAGCCGAGACCCACGACGGAAGCCCTGAGGTCAGTGTGAAGAGCGCCTGCTCCCTGCCTCATTGGGGTCGGCTCTCCGCTGCGCGAGGAGCCGTCCATTGATCCGATCGCGAAGCGAGACCGTGCCTCCCGCTCCACGGGGACCACGAAGATACGACGCCGGGGGTGAGAAGCGGCAGTGGCGCGAATCGAGGCCCCGGCTTCAGAGGCCTACTAGGCCTGTTCTGGCGCGCGTCTCCGAGACCCGCAACTCCATCGGAAACCGCTGTGGGTGAACGGCCCCCCCCCCATAACTCAGTCCCTCGCTGCAGCTAAAGGTGATCTTGCGGGATTTGGCAACCGCCGGGGCAATCCATGTGGTAGGAGACGGCCCCGGAGTGGGACAGCGTGGCGGCGAGGAACAGGCCTGTCCTGGGAAAATACGGACTGTGTAAAGAGCGCATACCCCCTCACCTGGCCTTACAAACAGCGCACTACCCGCCTAGAGGTACGTAATACCACACGCTATGGACGGTTGTGGACTGCGGTGCTGAGTGATGAGTGCAACAGTGGCCTGCACTTAAGGCCCTGGGAACGAGGCGGTTCTCGATTGCGGCCACACTAGTGCAAATTAATTATAGAAGAGGAGCATTGGGGCAGATCCCGAGGGCGATTGAGGCCCCCGCAGGCAGGCAATACTCCCCATGCACCGGCAGAAGTAACGCGGACGGCCGCGCAGTGAGACACAAGAAGACCACATATCCAGCTATTGGGTGAAGGGTGGCGACGCCTGAACTGTGTGTGCTACAAGAGACCAGACCCAGGAAGACCCGACAGGCCGCTGGTGAGACTGCCATCCTCTCCAGGCAGGCGGCGGCGAGTACCGAGTCTGGTTCAGGGACAAATCGTCGATTTCCGCGCGCTGCAACTTAGACATGGCAACGGGCAAAGGAACCAAAGGCAATGCACACAACAAACTGGCCAAATTTGCCTGGAACAAAGCGGGGGAAGAGCATGACTCATTGCAGATGGAGGCCTCGGAGACACAGAATGTTCCAAAGCCACAAAGCGACCCCACACTCCACGACATCATGGAAGCCATCAGTGGAGTGCGTACTTCCCTGGACTCAGTCACTATCGAGGTATCCCTCATACGAGCCGACTTCCGCAAAATGGACGAAAAAGTAACAGACCTTAAAGAAGTCACAACTATACTACAAACGGATACGTCCCAACTCCAGACGCAAGTGGCTGAACTTCAAAACCAACAAGCCCAGATGGCGAAACAGCTAGATGAGTATGAAGGGAGAGCTCGAAGGAATAACATACGTATCCTGGGCGTACCGGAGCGGACGGAGGGGCCGGCAGCCGACTTATATGTGGAAGACTTGATCTTAAATCACCTACAACCCAAGAGATTATCAAGCTATTTTTCCATTGAAAGAGCCCACCGGGCGCAAGGGGGTCGCCCAAAGCCAGGAGCTCCCCCGCGGCCACTTATCGCCCGTGTTTTCAACTATAGAGACAGGGACACCATCCTTCAAACGGCACGATCCAACCCTCCACTTAAATTGGACAACAATGTGATCACGTTCTTCCCAGACTTTACGGCCAAGGTCCAAGCCCAACGGCGTAGCTTTCAGGCTGTTAAAAAGGAGCTCCGAGATCGGGAGGTAAAATACGCCGTGTTGTTTCCAGCGAAACTCAGAGTGGAATCAGAGGGCAAAACATGGTTTTTTGCCTCACCAGAGGGCGCATGGGAATGGCTCGAGGGCTGGCGCCGAGTGGGAGGCCAACGCAGAGATCGCAACGGAGGACAGGGCTCTCAGAGAGCTAACAATGGGACACAGCTGGGAAGCGAATCCATACTAGCGGAATTGGGAGAGACGACGCGTCGCTGAGGAGATTCTATCTGTGGTTGCACTGCCCCGTAAGGCGCACAGATAAGGGGTCTACAAAACCGGGTGAGATGGTTCCTAAAAGAGTTACTTAAATGTGGGACGAATGCAGGCTCAATTTAAGACTGAAATTACTAATTCGTAATGGGTCGGGACATATTGACCTCTTATGTTCTGGGCTAGAAGCCTACACACTTGAAATGTAAGGACATAGATATGTGCGAGGGTGGGAGGACTGCCAGCCCGCACCTTTCAGTATTTTTGGGGGGGAAAGAGGCACTCTGCCTAGTTGGGGAGTGGGTAGTTTTACATCCACGGGCAGGGGGGCAGGGAGGGGGGTGGGGGGATGGGAGTTGGTCATTTCAAAGTTTGTTGAACATACGAATCACTGATCGCATACTGTCACTTGCATGTTCCACTGCTGATAGCAGTTGCAAGGAGGAGTCAAATGTGAATTGGACCGGGACAAGAGACGGTGCTTGCATAGTACTACGGGGCCACGGTACACTAGGTATACAGGCTGAATCTGCTGAGCCCAGGGTAATTTTGACATGTTGCTGCTTGATTGTCCTCACTTCAGATGATGGGGGGTAAAACGGAAACGTCACTCTCAGTGCTTACTTGGAACGTGAATGGGATGGGGGACAAACTTAAACGAGGAATAGTCCAACAATATCTAAAACGTCAGGCACCGGATGTAGTGTTATTACAGGAGACGCATATGGTTGGGAATAAGAGCAAGGCCCTCACAAGGTGGGGTTACAAACTCCTAGTACATGCGGACTACACCTCGGGATCTAGGGGGACATGTATCCTAGCTAAAAAGAACTTGGCACTTATAGTGAAGCGTACGTGGGCAGATCCGAGGGGCAGATTTGCAGTCCTGGAGGCACAATGGGAGGGGCGGGCACTAAATGTTATTTCATTGTACATACCGCCAGCACTGGGCAAGGAGGCACTGGCAGACCTGGGCAGGATATTAACAGATCTTCCGGTAGGCCCGTTAATCCTGGGAGGAGATTATAATATGACTATGAATGACCTAACGGGCAGACACCCACAAAGGCTAGGGGCGAGGCCAAATGTGTTAATGGACGAATTCACCAAAGCCATGGGTCTGACGGATGTGTGGCGTACACTACAGCCCGATGGGGCCGAATACACCTACTTCTCCAATGCACACAAAAGTTCATCCCGAATTGACTACTTTCTAACATACACAGCTAGTATTGGTAATTTCCGTAACCCCCATGCCCTCCCGAGGGGCATTTCTGATCATTCCCCAGTTAGCGTTGACTTTACACACTGGGAACAACAACCATGGGCCACAATCACCATAAATCCCTGGCTTTTAAAAATCCCTGATATTAAAAAGGAATTGTACACGCAGACCATTAACTACTTTAAAGAAAACGTAGGTTCCGTTGATTCGGCATTGACCATATGGGAAGCATTCAAGGTGGTCCTGAAGGGGCAGGCCCTGTCTCTCCAGGCCGGCTATGTTAAGAATAAACACCAACAGTTTGTCCAGTTGGAAAGTGAACTCCAGCAATTGGAAATCGACAGCGTAACCACGCCAACTGATGACGTTCTCCACCACCTCACACTTAAACGGGAGGAATACAAAATTAGAGTTAGGGAACAGACGATGGCCAAACTCCTTCGTACCCAACACAGAGTGTATGAACTGGGGGACAGGGCTGGAAAAACCCTGGCCTGGCTAGAGAAACGCGACCAAAGTGAAAGATGGGTACCCCGACTGACCTTGCATGATGGCACACCCATCACACATCCTAGGGACATAGCAGAAGCCTTCGCGAACCATCTAGAACAAATCTATTCCCCCTCCACTACTTATACGGCGGAGGACTCCCGCCAGTTCCTATCTGATAGTAACATACCAACGCTCTCTGAGACCGACAAAGACACCCTAGATGAGGACTTGACAGACGAGGAGATCCAACGGGCCATAGGTAATATCCAATCGGGGAAGGCGATAGGACCCAACGGGACCCCCATTGAATTTTTAAAAATGGTCGCCCCCCAGGTGACGCCGCACTTACGAGCTATGTATAACGAAAGCTATGAGCAGGGGATTCTGCCAGAGGACCAACGCCTGGCGTCCATAGTTGTGATTCGTAAGCCAGGGAAGCCCGCTGAGGATTGCGGTTCCTATAGGCCGATCTCGTTAATTAATATAGAAGCTAAGATCCTAGCGAAAGTACTAGCCTCACGATTGGTCACAGTCATCTCCTCCTTGGTCCACCCAGACCAATCTGGCTTTATGCCAGGAAGGAACACAGCACTTAACATTCGGCGCCTCCACAACGTGCTCGCGCGGCGAGAATACATGGAAGAAGATGCAGTGGTGCTGTCTTTAGATGCCTCCATGGCGTTTGACTCTATCGAGTGGCCATACCTATTCGAAGTCTTGAAAAAGATGGGCTTTGGCCCGAAATTTCTGGGTTGGGTGCAATTGCTCTATACGGATATAAAGGGTCAAGTGCGAGTCAACAACTGCACGTCTTGTACATTCACGTTAAAAAGGGGCACTCGACAAGGGTGCCCTCTGTCCCCGCTGATCTTTTCCCTTATGTTGGAACCGTTGGCCGCTTGGGTGCGGAGAGCTGTAATGATGAGGGGATTGAAATGGGCAGAGGATCATGACGACCGTATATCTCTCTACGCGGATGACATCCTGCTTTCCCTTGCCTCTCCGTATAGATCTATCAATGGGGTGTTAAATATCTTTACAAACTTTGGGAAATACTCCGGCTATGCCATTAACTGGAGCAAGTCGGTGTTGTTTGTGCTCCGGGGTCCGGTCCCGCGACTTCCTGAGGGGTGCAATGTAGAAGTAGCCACAGACGGCTTCCGGTATCTGGGAATATATGACACCTCAAATCCCACCCTTTTTTATGACCGTAACCTGGCACCACCGTTGGCCAGGCTGCGCGCGGACGTAAAACACTGGAGATCTCTACCTCTCTCGTTGGTTCCACGTTTTCTTTACATCCTGCAAAATTGCCCACATCGGGTTCCGGATGCCTACTTCTCGGGGGTGGAACGTGAAGTCCGGACGCTGCTATGGGACGAGGGAGCTCCACGTATTGCAATGAAAAAGTTGACGAAGGGGTGGTACGATGGGGGAATTGCCCTCCCAGACCTTAGGCTCTATTACTGGGCGTCGCAGTTAGTGGTAATAAATCACTGGATATATCGCTCCCCTATAGACCCTGCTTATTTATTGGACAGATATCAAACTGGAAGGTCGGGATACTTGGGGGCACTGTACTCAAAAGCTAGTAGAAGGCGATATTTCGGGCCCACCTCACACACTATAACAATTTGGCATCAGGCAAACTCCCGCCTGGGATGGTCGAATATAATTACAAAAGCCACACCCCTGTGGTATACCCAGAGACTGGGACTCCTGTGTCACCAACCTGGCTTTGATAAATGGGATATTATAGGGATTTCCACTGTCGGGGATTTAATTAAAAAAAGATTCAATACTCAGGTTCGAGGAGTTGAGGGAGAAATATGACATGGCCCAAGGGGAAATATTCAGATATCTGCAAGTTAGGCATGCCCTCACCACGGCCCTACCGGATCTCACAGACATACCGGAGTCATCACCGTTGGAAGATCGACTGCTCGATGGGCCGCTACATTCAAAAGCCATATCCCTAACCTATAAAAAGCTCTGCAATAATCTACCTGACACATTCCACAGACTTAGAGAGCAGTGGCAGGACGACTTGGGACCCATTGACGATGAGGACTGGCAAACGGCATTAACGTCCCCCAAAGACGCAGCAATCACCCCCCGCTTCAGACTGATACAACTTCGAATTCTACATAGATCATACATGACGGGGGTCACCTTGGCAAAAATAGGCACTAGACTAGACACACTTTGTCTTAGGGGCTGCCAACAACCTGCTACCTTCTATCATATGATTTGGGAATGCCCCGAGTTAAGGCGAATTTGGGAGGGGGCCACAACTCACGTCCAGAGTGCCCTGGGGAAAGAAATAATTCTTACACCGCAACTAGGTCTCCTTAACATCTGGGCCCCGACTGACCTTACAGAGGTGGAACAACAACTGACCACACTAGGTTACACCCTGGTTAAGCGGGAAATTGCTAGAGGGTGGGGGGCGACAGAAACACCTTCTCCCCGAATGTGGATAAAAGAGTTTGATAAATGCATGATTGCAGAGACGGAAGTATTCAAGTCACGAGGGTGTCCCAAAAAATGGGATAGGAAATGGGGTAAATGGAATACGTATCGTGGTAATCTATGTGTTTCCCCATCAGTGGAACTAGAAATGAATTATGATAGAGCGAGACATACTGAAATATTGTAATTGTGATTATTCTCTCCTGCGTAACTGTGATGATGTATTAAGCAAGTATTTGGAAGGTCATATGGAACATGTAAGTGATTTTATTGTTAAAAGTAATAAAAAGATCAATAAAAAAAATGCATGCTGCAAGATGGAACCCTCTGGCTCCTCAAAATATGTCAGAGCCCTTTGTCTTTCATGTTTCTGTCTGTCATATTGAGGTTTGCAAGTTCAAATCGAACTCTTCAGCATAGTTTTGCTATATGCTGCAATATTACCTTTTTGTATTGCATAAAATTACCCAAGAGTCATTTTCAGAAAAAGCTTGCTTGTTTGTTCTAAGGAGGTTGGACTTGCAGTTTGGAAAGCAGCAGGTTCAACCTCCAATTGAAGGCATTAATGATGATATTTACTTAATTAAAAAAGGAGTATTCTGGGGTCCCCACACGCAGGCATTATTATTCTGCTTTTTATGACTTCAGTGAAGATGCCCACGGTGCCGAACTAGGATTATAAGTAATTAACATTTCCTTACTTAGTCTGGTAACAAGCTTCCTACAGGTATGTAGATGTTACAAAAGGAGAAGTACAAATAAGTCTGTGGAAGATCTTCAGCATGTGTTTGCCCAGAATGATGCACAGTATTATATAAGTTGGTACCACAGGGCTATACAATACATTTTTCACCAACTGATAAAAAGTGATTAAAGGATCGTAACATCTGGTGTAATCAAGTATAGGTGTGCTTTACTAAACACTGGTTGGTAGGAATAGGGGGTATTAACTTATATTCCTGTTAAAGGAATGTTGAAAAGATGGGTCCTTGTGTCGTTCCCTTGCAACTCCTTCATTAACAATCTAGAACTCTTGTGTGAATGGGTAAACACTGATGTCTGATGACATAATAGAGATGTCACTTTTTGTTCCTTGATGTTAACCCAAATGCCTGTGACAACTGAAAACAGTAACACAGTATTGTGCAAGACCTTCGAATGGTACTGTCTGGGTGAATAATTAACTTTTAATGCCTAGCTTATTGACCTGTATGTTTAAGTTTGCAATAAATCTTATGAACATAAAAAAAAAAAAAGTAAACAAAAAGCAGGAATTAAAAAGGAAGATAATTGTCAATTAAACTCAAACATTTTTTAAAATACTAAGAAGCACCACATTTGATTTACATATGCGTAGCTTTTTGGGATTCATAATATATGTTTTCAGAGCTTCCTGGTTATAGTTCGCCCTAGCCAGGAGGCGTGGTTTTAGACATCTACTTCACAAATCCTTCATACTTTACAAAAAATCATGTGAGCGTTCAAAAGCACAGAAATGGCACAGGCTATTATACATCATCTGACAATTATTCCTAAGGTGTTGAAGAGATTCAATCTTAGTTGCTTCAACATCTTGTCTATGAAGCTTGCCAAAACTGCACTAATTGTTTTGGTACAGAAAAGAAATCTGAGAAATAATTGTTGCCTTAAAGCTAAAGAAACAGCTAGAGAACAACATTATTATCTTACTGTTAGGTTCACTAGCAACGAAAGCTGGATGGCACAATTGGAAAAGAATGTGACACCTTTAAAACAATGTAATGCGGCACTTGTAAGGTTTATTAATGGTTTTGGAGGTCAGTCATTGCAAGCTATATTATCAGTATATGGAACTCAAGCATTCATTGCAGTGATGTATGGTCTTGAACTCTGGGGAATGGAAATTGTACGTCTCTTATGCCCTACCAAGTAATATATTTGGGTCCAAATAGTATCCTTGCTCTGCCAGATCTATTAGTGATAAAGTACAATTGTATCACACATTGGAGAATGCGCTGTGTAAATGGTATGCAGCTGTGAATCTGGATGGCAGTATGCTTTAGCAGATTATCTGTGTTAAAACAAATAAAAACTAAAATGTCTTGTTTAAACAAGATTGGCTCAAATTATATTGTTTGCCAAAAGAGTTCTGTGTGCCATAATAATTCAGAATTATAACTAAAGTTTCTTTATTGAGTTGCTCAATACTAGGAGGATTTCACAAAGTGGTTTGCACACTGACCTGAGGGAAATTGTAACCGCTTACCTTTTTGTCTATGGTGGTTATCACATAATTTGTTAGGGGATGGAAAGAGCCAAACCAGAATGAAGTAAATCGCTGTTTTAAAAAAAAAATCTTTCACCTCATTAAAATGGGTGCCATGCTTATATTGTACAAGCAGAAGATTGTGCAGATGTGCAAGTTTAGAGCTCCATTCAACCGTTGATGATGTCGATTTGTTTCATCATTAGCAGTGCCTTTCTAACATGTTACTTTTCTTTACTTTGTGTTGTCTTCCAGTCGGGCCGACCATCCTAAATAAAATTGAAGCTGCTCTCAGGAATGAGAACCTAGCAGTGGAGGTTGTGGATCAGTGCTTAGTCTGCCTCAAAGAAGAGTGGATGAAGTAAGAGAATCCTCTGTAGCATACTTTTTTTCCTTCTGTGCCCCTCGCTGCCCCATTTACGTTGTGCCCGTGATTTTGTCTGTTTTTATCCCCTTTTTCCTTCTGTGCCCTCGCTGCCCCATTTACGTTGTGCCCGTGATTTTGTCTGTTTTTATCCCCTTTTTCCTTCTGTGCCCTCGCTGCCCCATTTACGTTGTACCCGTGATTTTGTCTGTTTTTATCCCCTTTTTCCTTCTGTGCCCCTCGCTGCCCCATTTACGTTGTGCCCGTGATTTTGTCTGTTTTTATCCCCTTTTTCCTTCTGTGCCCCTCGCTGCCCCATTTACGTTGTGCCCGTGATTTTGTCTGTTTTTATCCCCTTTTTCCTTCTGTGCCCCTCGCTGCCCCATTTACGTTGTGCCCGTGATTTTGTCTGTTTTTATCCCCTTTTTCCTTCTGTGCCCCTCGCTGCCCCATTTACGTTGTGCCCGTGATTTTGTCTGTTTTTATCCCCTTTTTCCTTCTGTGCCCTCGCTGCCCCATTTACGTTGTGCCCGTGATTTTGTCTGTTTTTATCCCCTTTTTCCTTCTGTGCCCCTCGCTGCCCCATTTACGCTGTACCCGTGATTTTGTCTGTTTTTATCCCCTTTTTCCTTCTGTGCCCCTCGCTGCCCCATTTACGTTGTACCCGTGATTTTGTCTTTTTTATCCCCTTTTTCCTTCTGTGCCCCTCGCTGCCCCATTTACGTTGTGCCCGTGATTTTGTCTGTTTTTATCCCCTTTTTCCTTCTGTGCCCTCGCTGCCCCATTTACGTTGTGCCCGTGATTTTGTCTGTTTTTATCCCCTTTTTCCTTCTGTGCCCCTCGCTGCCCCATTTACGTTGTGCCCGTGATTTTGTCTGTTTTTATCCCCATTTTCCTTCTGTGCCCCTCGCTGCCCCATTTACGTTGTGCCCGTGATTTTGTCTGTTTTTATCCCCTTTTTCCTTCTGTGCCCCTCGCTGCCCCATTTACGTTGTACCCGTGATTTTGTCTGTTTTTATCCCCTTTTTCCTTCTGTGCCCCTCGCTGCCCCATTTACGTTGTACCCGTGATTTTGTCTGTTTTTATCCCCTTTTTCCTTCTGTGCCCCTCGCTGCCCCATTTACGTTGTGCCCGTGATTTTGTCTGTTTTTATCCCCTTTTTCCTTCTGTGCCCCTCGCTGCCCCATTTACGTTGTGCCCGTGATTTTGTCTGTTTTTATCCCCTTTTTCCTTCTGTGCCCCTCGCTGCCCCATTTACGTTGTGCCCGTGATTTTGTCTGTTTTTATCCCCTTTTTCTTCTGTGCCCCTCGCTGCCCCATTTACGTTGTGCCCGTGATTTTGTCTGCTTTCCCCCCATTTCCTTTCTGTGCCCCCGCTGCCTCTCGCCATTCCCGCCGCTGCGTCCCTGCGGCCCCGCCCCCTGACTGCCCATTCGCTGCCCCTGCCTCCCGCCTCCCAGCTGCTCCTCCCTCCCACCTCCCCATAAATGGCGGCCGCTGCGCGGTGAGGAGAGCGACCCTTGACCTTGCCAGGTAGGTCGCTCCCCCACCACACAGCTCCGCCTGTGTTGTCTGCCCGCTGCTTCTGCAGGTAAGATCGCCCCTCAGCTGCGGCCCCGGTGCCCGCACTTCTTGCTTCCCCCTTTTTTTCCTTCTGTGCCCCTCGCTGCCCCATTTACGTTGTGCCCGTGATTTTGTCTGTTTTTATCCCCTTTTTCCTTCTGTGCCCCTCGCTGCCCCATTTACGTTGTGCCCGTGATTTTGTCTGTTTTTATCCCCTTTTTCCTTCTGTGCCCCTCGCTGCCCCATTTACGTTGTGCCCGTGATTTTGTCTGTTTTTATCCCCTTTTTCCTTCTGTGCCCCTCGCTGCCCCATTTACGTTGTGCCCGTGATTTTGTCTATTTTTATCCCCTTTTTCCTTCTGTGCCCCTCGCTGCCCCATTTACGTTGTACCCGTGATTTTGTCTGTTTTTATCCCCTTTTTCCTTCTGTGCCCCTCGCTGCCCCATTTACGTTGTACCCGTGATTTTGTCTGTGTTATCCCCTTTTTCCTTCTGTGCCCCTCGCTGCCCCATTTACGTTGTGCCCGTGATTTTGTCTGTTTTTATCCCCTTTTTCCTTCTGTGCCCCTCGCTGCCCCATTTACGTTGTACCCGTGATTTTGTCTGTTTTTATCCCCTTTTTCCTTCTGTGCCCCTCGCTGCCCCATTTACGTTGTACCCGTGATTTTGTCTGTTTTATCCCCTTTTTCCTTCTGTGCCCTCGCTGCCCCATTTACGTTGTGCCCGTGATTTTGTCTGTTTTTATCCCCTTTTTCCTTCTGTGCCCTCGCTGCCCCATTTACGTTGTGCCCGTGATTTTGTCTGTTTTTATCCCCTTTTTCCTTCTGTGCCCCTCGCTGCCCCATTTACGTTGTGCCCGTGATTTTGTCTGTTTTTATCCCCTTTTTCCTTCTGTGCCCCTCGCTGCCCCATTTACGTTGTGCCCGTGATTTTGTCTGTTTTTATCCCCTTTTTCCTTCTGTGCCCTCGCTGCCCCATTTACGTTGTACCCGTGATTTTGTCTGTTTTTATCCCCTTTTTCCTTCTGTGCCCCTCGCTGCCCCATTTACGTTGTACCCGTGATTTTGTCTGTTTTTATCCCCTTTTTCCTTCTGTGCCCCTCGCTGCCCCATTTACGTTGTGCCCTTGATTTTGTCTGTTTTTATCCCCTTTTTCCTTCTGTGCCCCTCGCTGCCCCATTTACGTTGTGCCCGTGATTTTGTCTGTTTTTATCCCCTTTTTCCTTCTGTGCCCCTCGCTGCCCCATTTACGTTGTGCCCGTGATTTTGTCTGTTTTTATCCCCTTTTTTCTTCTGTGCCCCTCGCTGCCCCATTTACGTTGTGCCCGTGATTTTGTCTGCTTTCCCCCCCATTTCCTTTCTGTGCCCCCGCTGCCTCTCGCCATACCCGCCGCTGCGTCCCCTGCGGCCCCGCCCCCCTGACTGCCCATTCGCTGCCCCTGCCTCCCGCCTCCCAGCTGCTCCTCCCTCCCACCTCCCCATAAATGGCGGCCGCGCACGGCCGCGCAGCGGACGTGCGCAGCGGGCGCGCCGCTGGCGCGCCGAAGGCGTGCCTAAGGCAAGCCCGTCTGCGCCCGTCCGTGCCTGGACCGCGCCCAGCGCCAGAACCCCTGGATCCCACCGATGCAACACTACTCGACGGACCTACGACGCCGCCACACTCACCGCACTCAATGCCGGCCGGAACCCTGCCTGCTACCGAGCCTCACCGAGACGCACCCACGGACCCTTCACCTGCCAAACCTGCCGATTCACCTGCCCCCGGACGTGCACCACCTCCGCCAAGTCGAGCACCAGCAGCAACAACCTGAAATGCATCCTGTTGAACACCCGCTCCGTCCACAGGCACGCCGTGGAACTCTGGGACCTGCTCGACGCAACAGCACCGGACATCGCCTTCCTCACCGAAACCTGGATGAACGCCTCCTCAGCGCCCGACATCGCCATAGCCATCCCGGACGGATACAAGATCACCCGGAGGGACCGCGTCAACCAGACGGGAGGAGGCATCGCCATCGTACACAAGAACACCATCCGCATCTCGACTAACTCCGACGAGACCTTCACCGCCGCCGAACACCTACACTTCCAGATACACACTGACCCCAAGACCACCCTCCGAGGCACCCTCATCTACAGACCCCCGGGACCACGCACACTATCTAGCGAAGACATCGCAGACTTCATCAGCCCGCACGCCATGCCCTCAGCCGACTACATCCTCCTAGGGGACCTCAACTTCCACCTGGAGAACAACAACGACAGAAACACCACCGCCCTGCTGGACAACCTCGCCAACCTCGGACTCAAGCAACTGGTGAACACGCCCACCCACTACGCCGGCCACACGCTTGACCCCGTCTTCTCTTCCAGCAAGCACATCTCCTTCAGCCACGCCACCGGACTACACTGGACCGACCACAGCTGCGTCCACTTCAGCTTCAGAAAGACTGCGACCCACCACCACCCGCAACAGGCTCCCCGCCGGAGCTGGAGCAAGATCACCACCGAGCAGCTCACCGCCTCCCTCAGCCAGAACACACCCACCAACACAACGGACCCAAACGAAGCAGCCAGCAACCTCGCCAAGTGGCTGACCGCCTGCGCCGACGACCTCGCACCACTAAAAACCCTCCCAGCAGACCCGGAAGCAAGAAAACCCCTTGGTTCACCAACGACCTCAAGGAATCCAAGAAGAACTGCCGCACTCTCGAGAGAACCTGGCGACTCGACCAGACCACAGACAAAAGGACCGCCCTCAAGCACGCCACCCGCAAACACCACCAGCTGATCCGTGCCACCAAGAAGTCAGCACTCAAAGAACGACTGGACAACAACGCCCACGACAGCAAGGAACTTTTCAGCATCGTCAAAGAGTTCTCCAACCCCAGCGCCGGAAACAACGACATCACCCCCTCGCAAGACCTCTGCAACTCACTCGCCACGTTCTTCCACCGCAAGATCATCGACATACATAACAGCTTCGACGCACAAACCACGCACCCTACCGCCGAACCAACGCCCGCCACCACCACCCTCTGCAACTGGACCCCGATCAGCACCGAAGACACCACCCGCACGATGAACTCCATCCACTCCGGATCACCAACCGACCCCTGCCCACACCACGTCTTCAACAAAGCCGACGCCACCATCGCACCCCATCTCCGGGACATCATCAACTCCTCCTTCCACACTGCCACCTTCCCGGAGAGCTGGAAGCACGCCGAGCTTACTGCCCTCCTGAAGAAACCAACGGCGGACCCCACCGACCTCAAGAACTACCGTCCCATCTCGCTCCTTCCGTTTCCGGCCAAAGTCATCGAGAAGACCGTCAACGGACAGCTTGCCGCCTTCCTCGAGACGAATGGATCCCTCGACCCCTCGCAGTCCGGGTTTCGGGCCAACCACAGCACCGAGACCGCCCTCATCGCAGCCACCGACGACATCAGAACCCTAACCGACAACGGGGAAACAGCAGCCCTCATCCTCTTGGACCTCTCCGCGGCGTTCGACACCGTCTGCCACCGCACCCTAGTGAAGCGCCTCAGCAACATCGGAATCCGAGAGAAAGCACTGGAATGGATCATCTCGTTCCTCGCCGGAAGAACCCAGAGAGTCCGCCTCCCCCGTTCAGATCCGAGGCCACTGAAGTCATCTGCGGCGTTCCACAAGGATCTTCACTCAGTCCAACGCTCTTCAACGTCTACATGAGCCCCCTCGCAGCCATCGCACGCCAACACAACCTCAACATCATCTCCTACGCCGACGACACCCAGCTGATCCTCTCCCTCACCAACGACCCCACCACCACCAGAGCAAACCTACACGACGGGATGAGAGACGTCGCCGACTGGATGAGGAACAGCCGCCTTAAACTAAACTCAGACAAGACGGAAGTCCTCATCCTGGGCTCATCACCCTCCGCCTGGGACGACTCCTGGTGGCCCCCGGCCCTGGGCACCGCGCCCAAGCCAACGGACCACGCACGCAACCTGGGCTTCATCCTGGACTCCTCCCTGTCGATGACCAGACAAGTCAACGCCGTCTCATCCTCGTGCTTCAACACCTTGCGCATGCTCCGCAAGATCTTCAAATGGATCCCCACTGAACCCAGGAAGACCGTCACCCAGGCACTCGTCACCAGCCGACTGGACTATGGGAACACCCTCTACGCCGGAACCACAGCCAAACTTCAAAAAGACTCCAGCGCATCCAGAACGCCTCCGCACGACTCATCCTGGACATCCCCCGACACAGCCACATCACCGGACACCTGAAAGACCTGCACTGGCTCCCCGTCAGCAAGAGAATCACGTTCAGACTCCTCACCCACGCACACAAGGCCCTCCACGACCTGGGCCCAAAGTACCTCAACAACCGCATGACCTTCTACACGCCCACCCGCCAGCTACGATCAACCAGCCACGCCCTCGCCACCGTACCACGCATCCGCAGAACCACCGCCGGAGGAAGATCCTTCTCCTACCTGGCAGTCAAGACCTGGAACTCCCTCCCAACTCACCTTCGGCGAACCCAGGACCATCTCTCCTTCAGGAAGCAGCTCAAGACCTGGCTGTTCGAGCAGTAACTTACCCCCTCCCCCAGCGCCTTGAGACCCTCCCGGGTGAGTAGCGCGCTCTATAAATGCCGTGATTGATTGATTGATACTTGTGACTTATTTGTTCCAAACCTGCAACAGTTTTAACCTGTGGGAGATGCACCCTATTATGCACAGCTCTTCTTCAGGCTAGTATGCGATTGAAGCATATGATTTTTATCTGCTCTGCAGTAAACATGACACATCTGCGGTCTTTCTTTGATTTGCAGATAGTTTCAAAGCTGAACCATAATCTTTAGTCTTTGCTATAAGTGGATAATCACAAAATGCCCGATGGTTTCAGATGAATTTCTTTGCAGGGACCTATGTTTAACCAGATGGTTACAGGTTCATATCACCGCTTAGCCTTTCATCCTGCCGAGGGCGCTAAAATTAGTACAAATTAGTACTACTGAGTTGGATAGTAAACATTGGTTATTCAGCACCAAGATAGTAAAAGTAAACACGTGCTTTATAAATACACATTATGTTATTAAAGTCTTCATAAGACCGTTATCAACCTGTCTGCCACGCTGAATGAAACTGGTTATTTGTTTGCCCTGGTATTTATTCATCCTATAGGATCCTATAAGGGCAATCTGAGAACTTAACCTTAATTTTTTATGCCACAAGCAAATCTACAGAAGTAAAATAAAAAAGATAGAGTCTTCTTTTCAAAGCACAAATTCTCCTAAAAAGAGGTCCTAAAGACTTAACTGTTAATCACATTTTGAAGAACGTTGTTACTTGTAGGGTAGAGAGAAAATGTACCTACCAATATGTACCTTCAACATCAGTTACTCTTCTGATGCATTAATTCCACAAATGCAATTTAAATTTGTGGTACAACTCTTACATTTTCATAAATCCCACAAATGTCAGTACATTGCTTTAATATAATAATAATTGAATCCGAATCATAACAATTATATTCTTATAATCATAATAGTTCCATTCATTGTTGACAAACTAGGCATGATGTTGTAATCTCCACTGTTAGTGTCACGTCTCACAGTAAGTCGTCTTTCAAATCAGCAGTTGGTAGAATTTCTCACAACAGACTTTCAAAACATCTGACAGGAGTTTCACGAGTTACCTCACTTGTCTTGTATCCAAAGATGCGTGTTTCACCAGTCGCCATGTTTATCTTGTATCCAATTACATTTACGCTTAGTGATGGTGATCAAGAACATCTGAACTCACTTTTGCTTATACTATTTTTGCTACAGTCTTAATATTATTTTCAGAGAGAGACAAAGTTCATTCGCTTAGGTGAAGTATCAAAGATTTATCCTTAATATAAGTAATGATTAGGTCAGCTTAATGACTCCAGAGCTGCAACTTCCCAATTCTTGAACAATGACTAGAACAATTATGATTATTCAAATTTCCACTAAGTGGATCATGCTCCTGCCTGCATTTTATAGAGTTTCCTTTAATTTCACAATGTGGTGACACTATATTGGACAAAAAGAGGACTCTGCATGCAACTGGGACAAGAAGGCAATTAGTATGCAAATATAATATGCTTACAATATGTTCCTGAAAGTCTGTGAGAATATTTCATAGAGTGTTAAACTGTGCTGACGGTTGCCTAATGGAAGAAAACAGAGTGTGTTGGTAAATGGAATTGACCCTCCGGGGACAGAATGAACAGAAAGTGCCCCAATGATCAATCCAAGGCCAAATCTGCGCAGACCCTTTGTTAGTGTGGTAGGGGAGGGGTAGAAAGCAATGAAAGATCCTTTGAAAATTAAAATAGATCTACCAAAGGAAATGATAGCCCAGAGAGAAGAAAAAAAATCTAATTTGAAATACCTTGGAGTAGTTGTCGTGGAGGTGAAAAACACTATGGAGAATCATGTGGTGGTGGATGAAAGATTGGAAAAGGGAAAGTTTTCAATCTTTATTACCTCTAATGAGTTGCCAAACCAAGAGCCAATCAGTAAGGACTGCCTGGAAAGTGGTATAGTGGCTAAAGGAAGAGTGTCTCTTTAGTACATCACAAAAAGAAGCAAGAGCCTTTGTGAACCATGTTCATGTTTGCTAGTTATAGCTATTGACTTTTAGGTCACTCATAGCTTGGTGTCTAGCAGAAGTATTTTCATCATCAAAGGCAATTTTATTGTACCACAAACCTGTAGAGGTTTGGCGGCCTTTTTCCAGACCTCAGCTCAAAGGGACATTCATAGATGATGTGCTAGATAGTAGCACAAGCTATACTATGAAAGGAAATAATTTATTCTGTGTTTATATGGTCTACAGAAGTACCATAAGGCCCACTCCAGGATAAAAAGTATTTGCCTGGGATGTTGTCCCAGTAATCCAGAAGTTAGCCTGCCAAATTTTTCTCCAATGCCTGCCTTTGTCTGGCGTATCCAGGGGTGTAAATTTTGTTTTAAAAAATACTTGTCCAGAGGGCAAAAGTAACTGAAATATACTTGTTCTGTTAAGAAATTTGCTTGTCCCACACACTACCTTAATCAATCAGATGGCCGGAACAAACACATTACTATTTTTTTGTATTTATTTTTAAGTTTTAACCCCAGGAATCTGCTGGTATAGAGATCATACTATTAGTGCTCTTCTAGTGTGGAGCTAGTTCACCTTAAATTGGAACCTGTGATACAAAGGTCACATGTAGATTCATGCAATGTGCACATTACCCGGGAAACATCCATTACAATGCAGGCATTACAATGCAATGCCTTTACAGCGCAGCCAATTTACAACGCATGCCATTACAACGCTGACCAGCACCTTCCCTGAGGTAAGCACCCGGCGGTGTTAGAATAGTAAATTACGTTGTAAGGGTGCATGCGTTGTGATGGCTTGCGTTGTAATTGAAGTTGCGTTGTAAAAATCGCGTTGTAAAAGTATGCGTTGTAATAGTTTGCGTTGTAATGTCATACATCCACATTTCCCACTTGTGCAGGACGATGACTCCAAACTTTGATCAATAAATCACATAAAATCGTTTCTTTGGGAGCATTAACCCACTCAGCTTTCTCAGTGAGATTATAATATGGGACTTTCAGGAATAGACAGTGATCTATGCATAGTTTTGGTATTTAAATGTGTGACCTGTATGCTAAACGTGCATCTCTTCAGCATGTTATTAGCCCGCTGAACTGTCTGTATCTGTAAACTTCAGACTACAGTTAGAACTCTGCGATGGGCACATTCCATGTGGCATCTCATTCACATTTTATCCAGCAACATTCAGATTAGCTTCTTTATTACTTTAAAATGCTCATTCTTTTCCTATTTTCTGCACATCTTCCCTCTTGGCCTTTGGTTTATGGTTTCTCCTTCCCTTCCCATCCTATATTTTTGATGATCTCTTTTTAATTTTCTTTACTTATCTTACATTACTTATATTGTTTTTAGGACGTTGCTGATTTAATTTATCCTCCAATTTCTCCTCTTTTATGCCCCCTTTTCTCTAATTTCCCCTTTCACTCCCATTTTCTCTCACATTCATGGGGTGGGCGCTGCTGAAGTGAAGAGCGGAGCAGAGTCTTCAGAGAGCAGCTATTGTTTTCAGATCGTAAAGATCTTTGTAGCGCAGAGGACAAAGTGCGCTAGAGAGCCGACACAGATTTTCAAGCACACACACACGCACACACACACACACACACACACACACACACACACACACTCAAACTCTGCAGCAACAGAGAGAGGCCCTGCAGACACACACCACCCTTCAGAGAGAGAGAAACACACACACACACACAACCTCCTGAAACGACGCACCGATAAAGCAGACATTATCACACACCCTCCTACACACAACCTTCAAAGATAGAGACACACACCCTATGGACATATTTACACCAACTCCTGTATTGTACACAAACACACCGTGCAGAGACAGACTCGAAGCTGTGGGGGTGCACAACCTGCAGGCAAACAGGGCCAGACTGACACTCCATGAGCCTCAGCGGCTCGAACGATAGAGGCTGCTGCCTGAATCAGTCACTGAATGAACGAGAGGAGAGAGAAGCAGTGGGACGAAGGGAATGGAGTGGTGAAACTTCTTACAAGGGAACGAGATGCAGACTGAGGGCTAGGGCAGAGGCAGCCGCCATGCGAGAGATGGGCGAGTGCAGTGGCTAATGGGGCTACTATGAGGGCAGCGAGCAAATAGTTCTGCATATAGGTGAGGGGTTTAGATGTTAATGCTTGAATGAAATCCAACATGAACTGTTATGTGACTACACACATGAGCAATGCAAGAATGTAAGTAGAAGATATCAAAGGGCCGACCACTCACTTCATTTTAAATAAAAAAGGGTTTATGAAAAGCCTTGTGTGGCAATTCAAGTTACCTCCTTGCCATGAGCAGTTGAGGTACAAAGAGTCAGGAAAGCAGTTGAGGATTCAAGTTCCTTTAATCACAGAAGATCCCAGCCATCCATCAGCCGGTCTCCTTCCAACTGACACATACTTACAAGTAATCACATTCCATCACCATGGGAACCCACAGCATATGACATCAAAGTGACACCCACAGCTGTGCCTGATCGGGACACAGCTGTGATTACCAATGCAGCATACCTGTAAGGAATACCACATACCTCCCTCCTCTGATTATTGAAAGAAAATAAAAACAATAAAAACAGAATAATAAGGAAGAAAATAAAACATATACAAGAGTATACGCACAACAACTTTATATGAAGAAACTACCCACCACAGAGATCAAACAAAATCTTCCAAGTGCTTGGGTTTCTTTTACCATCCTGCCGGACCTTCTTGTGACAACTTCACCCTCTGACTCGGATGAGTTTTTGACGTTACCACAAGCCCCTTTGTGTACAACAACTCTGTTCATATTCCAAATGCGATGATCCTGCGTACGTACAGCATTGTTAAAGGTCTTGACAACAAGAATTGGTTTGGAATATTTCATAACACCATCCAATCCAGGACGTTTGATCATGACAAAATCCCCAACCTGCACATTAAGCCTTTTCACAGAATATTTATCATCAAAATATCTTTTCCTTTGCACAACTTTCTTCACTTTTCTCATGCGCCAATTGTCATCATCACATTTTTTGCCAATTGCACATTCAAATTTATTGACTTAGGGAGGTTCCACAAATGTGTTTGGTACCATACCTCTAAAGAGCTGAAAAGGCGTTTTCCCTGTGATGCAATGAGGGGTGAACCTAAACATTTCAATCTGCTTTAATAATTCTTCTTTCCAGTTAAGAGAATTAGATTTAGCTAAAGCAATTGTTTATTTTAGAACTCTGTTTAGTCTTTCCACCATTCCATTTGTCTCTGGATGGTACAGTGAGCACCTCTTGTGGTTAATGGACCTATCTGAAAGAAATGTAGTCATCTCTTTAGAGATTCATTGCACCCCATTGTCAGTGAGAATGGTGCGTGGGAACCCTTCACAACCAAAAAGAACATCTAAGAATTTGATTACATCTTTGCTCTCAATGGAATTAGAAATACAAACTTCTGGCCACCTGGAGAACATGTCAATCACAACAATGAAAAACTTCTGCAACCCTTCTCCATGGATTGGTCCTAGAATGTCCAGTGCAATCTTACACCAGGGATCTTCTGGTAACTTTCTAACCTCCATTGGTTGAATCCTTGTCTGTTTTGTCTTATCACTAAGTGCACACAACGAACACTCTCTGACAAGTCTCTCGATCATTTTATCCATTCCAGGCCATCAGTAGGAACAACGTAGCCTCTCCTTACATTTTTACATTCCCAGGTGAGAAGCATAAGCAAGTTCAACAAGCTCTTCCCTCAGTTTCTCCAGAGGAATCAACTTCGTTCCCCTGAAAAGCAAACCCTTGTTGGTGCTCAACTCATCCTTAACCTTCCAATAAGACTCACATCCAGCCGTACCTGTCTTCTTAGCATTCCAACCACACTCCAACAAATGCATCACTTCCTTGAGAACACTATCCATAGATAACACATTACGCCACTGATCCTCAGAAATGGTTTTGCAATCAACCAGGCACACAAAGTTAGCTTCTTCGTCAGGCCACTCAACATCTTCAGACACCTCATCCCCTATAGAGACCAACCTCGAAAGGGTATCCACCACTGTGTTCCTCACTCCTGGTAAATACTCCATGTGAAAATCGTGCTCTTGTAGCGCAATCACCTACTTTGTAATTCTACTAGAAACAAGAACCAGACCCTTCTTTACAAATACCTCAATAAGAGGTTTATGGTCAGTTCGTACTACAAACTTCGATCCCCACAATAATCGCCTAAGTTTCCTGACCGCCCAATGCACAGCCAAGGCCTCCCTTTCAATCACAGAGTACCGGGATTCTGCATCTTTCAATCCACGGGAAATAAACATGATGGTGTTAATGCCGTTTTCTCCCTTCTGTTGCAAAACAGCTCCAAGACCTTTTAGGCTGGCATCAGTGTAACCCGAAAGATAGTTTCTTGGGATCAAAACTCTTAAGTTTAGGAGCACCACTCAGAAACTTTTTGAGATTGGTAAATTCCTCCTCACACGCTTCATCCCAAGTAAGTACAACTCCTTTCCTCAAGCGGCACCTCATGTTGACACTCATGTCGGCAACGTTTTTGAGAAACTTCCCGTAAAATTCCACCATTCCCAGAAATTTCATTAAGTCTTCCCGCGAGGTAGGTGAACTCATCCTAGAAATGGTATCAACCAACTCTGCCTTGGGAAATACCCCTTCACCTGATATGGTATGGCCCAAGTAGTCAACCATCTTTGTGCCAAACTTACATTTCTCTGCTTTTATCGTGAGATTTGCCATGGTCAGCCTACTCAACACCTCTCTTAAACATCTCTCCTGATCTGCCACGTCTTTACCAAAGACCAAGATGTCATCCTGGTACACGCAGACACCACGAATATCTTTAAGAACTCTTTCCATCACCCTTTGAAAAATGGATGCAGCGAAACTAGGCCAAAGGGTAGCCTGACAAACCTGAAAGTGCCAAAAGGAGTCACAAATGCCATCAAATCCCTTGACAACTCTTTCAATTTGATCTGGTGGTACGCCGAGGTAAGATCAATGGTACTAAAAACTGTAGCACCACCAAGCAAAAGAACCAGTTATGTTATGTTAGGCAGAGGATACATATCAACAATTACACACTTGTTGAGATGCCTTAAATCCACACAGAGACGCAGGCTACCATTGGCCTTCCTGGCGGCTACAACAGCAGGAAGCCACTCAGTGCCCTCAACTTCCTCTATGATACCACCTTCCTTCAGTTTTTCAATCTCATCATGCATTTTGTCACGAACAGCAATCGGGGCGCTTCTCACCTTGCAGTATACCGGCTGTGCATGAGCTACCAAACGTATTTCATGTTCATAATCGACCAGGCATCCCAACTCCTTCTTAAAAACTTGTGGAAACTCCTTTCTTATCTGCTCAACCAAATCTTATTCATCCGTAGATCCGACACGACACAACACGTCTCTTTCTTTTAAAAGAATAGGAATGGGACCACTAGGATCCAAGATGACTCCCAAATCACCTTGATGTGACCAATTTATGACACTGTCAACTTTCTGTGACACGTAAATCTTCCCTGATGTTAATCTCTGTTTGTATTCAATGACTCCTTCAAAGAAGCCATGCAATTTGATGGGCTCACCACCATAGGCACACGGTCTGATATCAGGTTTGCTTAATTTAACTTTGCCAAGAAGGTAATTTTGATCAAATCTGTTAGAGACAATAGTTATTTTTGCCCCAGAATCAAATAGAACATTAGTAGTTTCACTATGAACACTAATGGTATGCACAGGTGAGCTTCTCACCTAAGCTTCCCCATGAACCTGTAACACTATTTGACCACACACAAAATCTGTATCTCCTTCTTCTTGCACTGAATCAACCTCCACAGACACTTCTTTCGCTTTAGGTTTAGCAATCTTAGCTTTGCATGCAACAGCAAAGTGTCCTTTCTTCCTACACTTAGTGCAGACCGCTTTTAGGGCTGGACAACTTCTGTCATTAGCTAAATGTCCAACTTTATCACATCTGAAGCATCTTCTAACGTTCGTAATGCCTCTAGTGTTGTCCTCCTCTTTCCTTCTTACCACATCTTTACTCTTTTCCTTGATAACATGCACACTTACATCTTTCTCATTTACTTTCTTTATGACCCCAACGCATTCCATGGAATGTTCCACCCTTTTTGCAATGACTAAAACTTTGTCTAAAGTTGGGTCGTCTTTCAACCATAGTTCATCACATACCTTTCCAATGACACAACCAACCATAAACTGATCACGTATGCGCTCATCCACCGTGCCACCAAAATTACAAGATGATGCCAGCTTGTGCAGGTCAGTAACATAATTCTCAATAGACTCCCCTTCACTCTGGTACCTTCTTGCAAAATTGTAACGATCTAAAATGGTGCTTATTTTTGGAAGGTAATGTTTATCAAGCTTAAGAATACACAACTCATACTCATTCAAATCTTCTATGTCTGCTTGTGGTGGCATAGGTAGGTATCAAAGTACTTCTTTTCCCTTATGAATTGGATGAGGGATGAAGTAAATACCCACGTCAAAACAGGGCTGCCAGTTGAGGGATAGATGAAACAATTGAAACCATCTCACCCAGGGTTGTTTCTTGGTGTTGGGATCTTCTGAGGCTGCCGACTACGCCAGTGTAGCAATTCAAGTTATCTCCTTGCCATGAGCAGTTGAGGTACAAAGAGTCAGGAAAGCAGTTGAGGATTCAAGTTCCTTTAATCACAGAAGATCCCAGCCATCCATCAGCAGGTCTCCTTCCAACTGACACATACTTACAAGTAATCACATTCCAACACCATGGGAACCCACAGCATATGACATCATAGTGACACCCACAGCTGTGCCTGATCAGGACACAGCTGTGATTTCCAATGCAGCATACCTATAAGGAATACCACACCTCGAGAACTGAATATAAGATGGAGAGAAGAGCGAGTACTGCAGTAGTAATCTGTTTTATACGGAACAAGAATGTCTGAAAAGACACATGCCTTAATAGCTAGCCGAAAGGGAGGGGTCCCCACACAGGCTGTAAATAAGGCTCAAGCACATGTGAGCACAGCACAGAAGGGTGGCAACTGCACAAAGTCAGGCACTCTCAACCCCCTATAGTAACACAAATAGTCCCTGCAAACACACACAACCGGGCCAGAGGCATGCCCTTTCTCTGCACTGGACCCATAACCCCAGCACCCAGTTCCTAGCCAACACAAAAGGATAAAAAGCCAAACACTTCCTGTAAGCCATGGACAGTTCACCATGTCAGTCTTACAGAGTTAGCAGTTGAAACGGGTAAAAGGAAGCATGCATCCGAGGCCATGCAGGGTCAGCCAAGAGCAAGGGCCAGTGGCATGAGGGGCATGGATGAGAACGCCAGGGGAACTGGCCTGAAGGTATTTGATTCGATGGAGCCAGGCCTCGGGAGGGTGCCGAGTAGACACGAAAGGCACAGTAGGGACAAACAATCTTAAAGCAAGAACCCGAAGGGCAGGGAGGAGGCCATCTTCACTCATCTTCCACCAGTCTCTTACCAAACACTCTAGAGAACTCAGTTTTCCCCCTCTTCCCTTGCAGCAACTCCGTGGATCTCAGGAACAAGCCTGCGTATGTTGGCCTGCTTCTTAGGAACGGCAAAAACTAATTGCTGTTTCTGACCCAATTTGAGTCCCACAACCAATAGCATCACAGAGTCCAGCCCAGATTTTTTCCGCCAATGGAAAGTAAAATGTTTTTCCTGGGGGCGGGCTCACAGTTCGCCCTGCTATCTCGGGCCTGGGGTCCAGTCCCCAAATCACAGGCCTTTACAAATCTGACATTGCAATGGGATTTGTTAAAGCAATCCGGCTGTGAGCACCGAAGTGGTTCAGCTCAATTCCTTCCTAGTATGATTTAATGTCTAGTTGCATGTCGGACAAATTAGACATTAAAACTTCTTCACCCCTATGGAAATCCACTTGGTTCAGGCATCAGTTGATATTATTTCACCAACCCTAGGTCTCATACACATCTTCCCACTCACTCTGGAGTTTCAATGGCATTCCAAATCTGGCCTCTCTAACCTTCCTGTGTGCTTTAAACATCAAGTCTCCAACTCTTCATATCTGTTAGTATCATTTCGAAAAACATTGGTCCTAGATGTTCTCATCTTTCACAAGCGGGAATATTGGCTACAAAATTTGCAAGTTGTATAGGGGACATTATACCGTGCGCAGTGATAACAGTATGAGGGTCATCGTTCTCAACTTATACCAGAGAAATAAACATCCCTTCAAGAACTATTTAATTTATGACTCATAAGAAAAGGTCTATAATAAACAATAAAAGCCTTTTCTCCATCCATGCTCATAATACATAGGGATGTAAAAGTAATATTGAAAGCCAACCTTAACTTCAAAGGAGGCTGGAATTCCTCAGGCTATTACATAAGTGAGAGAGCCATAATCGGGGTCCATGACTATTAAACAGGAGTGGAGGTGCTCCTACTGATTTCCTTGTTGACCTGATGTTTGCACCTTCTGTGCCACAGCATGAATGAAATCTGAATTCCCTTTCACCCCTGCTTTCCCTGCAGCGTACCTACTAGATGGCAGAGAGACTTCAGGAGACCCAACCTGTCATACTCAGTCATCGACCATAAAGTGATAAAATGGTGTGGAAGACCATGAATAAGGGCGATCCCCACAATGAACGGGAGCTTTAGGAGTGTAGGCATCCTGTGAAGGGCATACCATTTGCAGTGGAAAATAGCTGCGCTAAAAGGAAAGGTTTTGCCAAAGCTCGCTTGAAGGCCGTCTTCGATGACCTCACACTGACATGTGATAGGGAACCTGATAACCAGAAATAGGAGGTATCGTAACCCATACACAGTGGATGAAAATGAGAAATCACAAAGGTGTAGTGTGACCTGACCAGGCTTGGGAGCGTCTTTGAGAGATCTGTTGCGTCAAAAAAATAAAAAGAAGGGAAAACATATTTTAAATAAGTACCTTCGAGCCCTGCTCTGCCAAAGAAGTAAAAAAATATTTTAGACCTGTACCAGTTTCCTACAAGTCTAAGACTCACTCTTCTGTGGCAGAGAAAAGGCGCTCCGAGCCTCCTTTGAAGGTTCAGACGTCTGATAACCCGCCATGAGGTATACAACAACAGGAGAAAAGGAGATGAAAACAATTGAGAAAAACCATATTCATTGCATCAGCTGCCTCAAAATGGTAGTAGTCTGATAAAAAAACTCCTATAAATCTAAACATTTGACAGAGGAATCAGAAAGTCCTATTAGAAAAGCAAAGAAATCAGACTCATAGTTGGTAATGTCAACTGGTTAATCAGTTCCTTTGTCGGCAGTACGCTCAGTTCAGTCTACGGTTTTGGCAGTGCGACTACTGTGTCTTTGTCGGTGGCAGGTACGAAGGTTGTAAAAGTCTTGTAATTTCCCACTACATCCATGAGTTCATCGTCTGTTCAAAAAATAGTTAAAGTCTCTACTTCCTCGTCAGTTTCATCTATGCCCAGTAACTCAGTATTCCAAGGGTCGGGTTCATTGTCAGTTGCTCTGTTAGTTACGTGCCTTGCTAGTTGTCTCATCTGTTGCTTCATCAGACGCTTCATCACTGTATGTTTTCACCATGGTTGTCACTGTCATCTGCCCTTTTCTTTTCAACTACAGTATCATTACAGAGACACTTAGTTTTTTCCAATTTCAATTGCTGCTGCTGCTCCTCAGAAGAGGCTGTTGCAGAACTCATCTTCTGTAGGGGTGGGTGGAGGACTAATCAGAAGCTTTTAGGAAACGCCTATGAGGTCAGGTTTAGAGGGTTTTTCAAGATGAAAAGTGTGATGATAAACTTCAAAGTAAACAGGGGAAGACTGCTCCTACCCCAAGGAACTTGAATATAAAATGCATTAATATAGATTCTGAGAATGAGGAATACTGTCATTGTGACAACAGGCTAAAAAATTAGCCTCCTTTGTTGCCCTTAATAGGGATTGCCAGCATTAGTTTCTCCTCAGATTCCGATAGTCGTTGTGCCCCTGGAAATGCTTACGTGGCTTAGAACATTTATCAAAGACTTCCAGTTACAAGCCCAAGTTCTGGCTTTTCTTTGCTTCCAGAACTTCTGATCTTGACCCCTTCTGCACCTCTTTTGCTTCTGGCATTGCCTCCCAAGAGTCAAGTGAGTGGTATAAGGCCTCTGTGGCTTCCTCCTCTGTCTTCTCCACCGCCTCCTCTTCCACCACTGCCTCATTCAGCACTTCCTCATGTGGCTCACGTTGCAGAGGATGTCGATGGGGTTGAGGACAATATGGGAGCTATATCTATGATGGCTAAGAAGGTTCACTGGCTGAACGAAGAGGAGATGATGAAGATATTTCAAGCTGGGCATTTGGCAGATCAGAAAACGAAAATTCACTCCCTTCCGGGTCAAAAGATTCTCAGTAGGATGAGTTTGAGGCTTCCAAAGATATGAGTCTGAGCCACTACTGAAAACTCTCCCCCAAGCATAGGAAGGTTCCACAGTCTTATTGAGAGAGCTTCTAATAAATTTACTTGACTAGTCTTCTCTTCAGGAGAAACAAGTTTTCGGTTTTTATTTAAAGAAAAAAGTGAGGAAAAAAGTGAGGAAGAACATCAGAGCGATCCCAGTCCTCCATTATCTATGGGAGGAAGGACTGTTACTACTGAAAAACTTAGCTTCAGTTTCAGCAAGCAATTCCAGAATGGCTAAAACATTTAAAGCGCCAGAAAATTCTCAGTTTCCTTAACCAAATAAAAACTGATTATGTGGTGCCAAAAGCCGCTTAAAGGAGGTCTAGAAACCTGACGACTCCCTGCACAGCTAAAGAAGGAAGGTACTTTGACTCCATGGGGAGGCGCTGAGTGTTTTAGCTGCAAGTTCTTCAAAGACTACAATTGCTTCAATGTATTCTCAACAATTTTAGTGTGATATTGCTCTGTTCATTGATTTTTTTCCAGGTTATAACACGCTCTATTCGTACAGTATTTTAGTACTCTGACATGTTATATCTGTCAACTTTTTACAATTGTACGTTAACATTGCCAGGTATCTCCACATGCAATTACATATTGTTCAGAAGAGGGTATGGCCTAGCAACCGTTGAAGCGACCATCTGTGATCCATTCTAAGACTGCAGTAGAGTATTTTATCTGAGTGCCATTGAACATAAAAAGAACAAAAAGAAAGTCAAAGAACAGAACTCCCCCCCACCCCCCGCTGACGGGCACAAAATGGTCAATTAAGTACTGACTAGCTGTGACGTGTTAGGGTGTCCTTGCAGTTACATGGTTCGTGATTTATGAAGGGGCCGAGGGCTTGGTGGCCAGCATGTTTAGGTATATGCATTTCAAGTTGAGGGTGGGTATTGAGGTGGTATCTTGCGCCGGCTATTAGAGAGGTACTGGAGAACCACGGGCCAGGGCCTATGAGGGGGTTCCTGTTTCGGTTGTGGGAGACTCACGTATGCTAACACTGCTATTGCTAGGGGTTTAGTGTGTCATATGCTTTGAAGGTTTGTAACAGGATATTGAAACACTTAAAGGTTTGAAAGGGGGGTCCAAGGGAAAACATTTTAAGACCTGCAAGAAGTAATCCCCATATCCATCAATCACAACACAAAACTTCTCGGGTCTATAGTGAAAATAGAGTGTAAGAAAGTGAAAAACTGTGAAAATATGTCTCTCAAAAAAGGCCCCTCTGGGGAGCACTCCCTTTCAGGACGAATGCCCTCACCCACCATAGGTGGCATGCTTCATCATATGGGCTTCTCCTCCCAGTGGGAACACCTAGTCCCACTGAGGGCTACAACTACCTCACTGTGAGGTAGGAGCTCTGGGATGTTTTCAATACTACCCTCAGATATTTAAGGATGCTAAAATCCCATATGTGAATTTCAGGTGTTGTGAGAGTGCAGCGCTGAATGTAATGAAAAATATAAGTGAAGCTAAAACTACCTAGTGAGGTCAAAAAAATCTTTTTATTAGCTTGTCCACACTGGCAGGATTAAAAAGCAATATAGAGCAGTTTAATTTAAACTGCTACATAGGTACAATCGGTCGACATGTTTCAGCTTATTTGGTCTATATCAGTACCCAAGCTTTCTTCAGGACCAAATTAATAGTGCTGCTGCAATAGTGAAAAAATATATAATAAGAAAAAAGTAATACTAGACCAGTAATCCAATATGAATATTCGGTACTACTGGAACTTATCTGTAAATTGAGAGACATAAAACATAGTATCACAGACCAACCACCATTAAAATATAATGATGTTATCATTTACATTAAAAGGACATGAAAAATTAACATGTCCCTACAATGCCCGTATGGTGCATCTCATAACTCCACTCACCCTTGTTGAGGGATAAAGAAGCCCGCCTGTACCTGGCAACAACTCAGGGAAGGGGGCCCGCTCTATAAAAAGACAACAAAAAGCGGCATATAATATACCCTCTGTGTATGCGATGTAATAAAACAATAACCGAATGCTTAAACTTCTAGGAAAAAATCTCTGACCAAGGTGTATCACTACTAAGAAACATAATTACCGGAATCTACAAACTCAAACAAAGTTAAGTTTGCACATTACTGACCAGGTATAACTGTATATCTGCGTTAACCGCATTTGACTCCCACTATGGTCAATTATCTCAACTGACTCCCTACTGAAAATTAGTCAAAGGACAAGTGCGATGAATGTGCAGTTCGCAGTTCCCAGTTCTAGCAATTCTGAAAAACCGCCGCACTGGTCTATTCATTAAAGGACTCCATATGCTAACACTAATGTTCATTAATAGGTCAAAACATGTAGACACTGTTACCTCCCGCATAGTATACATATTTCCAAGAGAGCACTATTCCTGCAGGTAAATATGTGTCAAAACTCTTAGCGTTAAAACTGGTAACCTCGTGGTACATTCGACCTACTGTTAGTTCATTTATACCCCAGAGAAACCTACCTCTCCGTCGGTACCCCGTTGTGGTACATGAGCTGCAACCGGAGGCACCGACGGGAGGAATATCACGGTCTTAAATACCTGTAAAGCCGCTGTGTCATGACACCGTAAGACCCAGAGGTAGCCCCGACAAACGCCAGAGATTGTTAACGCGCATGCGCAAGAAACAGTATTACTACCCTTGCGCATGGGCATGCGTGTCATATCGAATTCATGTGTCCCTGTTGTTAGGCATGCGCAAAAGACTAGCTCTATTATACAGCATATACTAACATTTACTCTAGCCCTTCTTTTATTTAGACAGCAATGTAATGGCCACTAAAATAATATCTTTAAATTTCCGTAACTAGATTTGATTGTTGGAACTCATCATTAGAGTAATCTCTAATATATATACTGCGCAGCATCAATGCACATCCATCCACATCACCCCCACTATACATAAGTGGTCAATGGTTACAAAAAGTAGCAAAGTTATTTGAACCATTAATTATAAGGATAACCAAGGAATTTCCTCATTCAATCCTGAAACATCCGTTTTAAGTCTATGGACCCAACGTTGTTCTTTACGGAACAAAAATTTGGATATATCTGTGATGTGATGAGGAATGAAAGGTTGCTCCAGAACTGTCCAATATAGATCATTAGCTTGATGATCCATATCAAGAAAATGATTGGTCATTTTTGTAGATCTCTTTTTACAACGGATAGTACTCTTATGTTCTAGTATCCTCGTTTTTACTTTACGTACAGTCATCCCCACATAGCGTTTCTCACAAGGACATGTAATCAGGTAAATTACCCTTTCGCTGTTACAGTTAGTATGCTTAGATAGGGACCATGGTCTAGCCGTTCCGATGTCTATCTCTGTCACATGTGATGTTTGGGGGCAAGCTGCACATGTCCCACACGGAAAATGTCCCTTAACCCTGGGGAGACCCCACAACGATTCTTGTTCTGAAGTCTTCGGTCTACTCTTGGGCCGTGTATGTACCACTTGATCTTTAATGTTCGGACTTCTTCTGAATGCAAACATAGGAGGAGGCATGGGTTCTTTTCCTATATTCAGAATCTTCCAGTGTTTCAATACACTTTTCTTAATAGAATTAGAGTATCGGCTAAATGTATTTACACAGGTCAGTCTAGATTCTGCATCCTTGGGCGGAGCAACCTCAATCAATGACTCTCTATTGTTATTGGCTGCCCTCTTCCGTGATCTACGGATCGTCTTTACAGGATATTTCTTCTCTTTCAAATGGGTGCTTAAAATATCTGCATGTTCCTTGTACTTTTCTGTGGTTGAACAATTCCTTCGTATTCTAAGAAATTGTCCGAAGGGCAAGTTCTCTCGAAGGGCCTTCGGGTGGTAACTGTCAAAGGACAACAATGAGTTACGAGCCATTGGTTTGGTGTAGAGTTCTGTATTAAGACCTTTCCCTACTGGATAGATACGAACATCCAAAAAAGGTAAACTGATGTTTGAATACTCAAATGTGAAGTTCAAAAAGTTATTCTTAGTATTAAGCCAGGTGTGAAATGCTGTAATAGTATCAGGGGCGCCTCTCCAGATCACCAACACGTCGTCAATATACCGTCTCCACACCCTGATATGTTTGTCAAAGGGATTGCTGTTTTGCAGAACAATAGTTTGTTCAAAATTGTGGACATAGAGGTTGGCCAAACTGGGGGCAAAAATGCTCCCCATTGAAGTCCCCGACGTCTGCAAATAGAAGTCGTCTTCATATTTGAAGAAATTTTCTTTCATTGCCATGCGGGCGCATGTCATAATGAAATGTATTGGAGTTATGCTATCCATGCTCTCCATATTCAGTAAGGACTCAATAGTAGCTAAAGTCTCATCCTGGGGTATCGAGGTATAAAGGGACTCGACATCAAACGAGACCAGATAATCCTGTTCCACATCAAAGGATATCTGGTCCAAGAGTCGCAGCAAGTCCTTTGTATCTTGTATATAAGTTGGCATCTTAAGTACAAGAGGTTGTAAAAAGAAATCAACAAAAGTTGACAAAGGTTCTAATAAAGACCCTATCCCTGAAATGATAGGTCTTCCCGGTGGTGGCAGTATTCCTTTATGAACTTTGGGCAAGACATAGAAGTACGGTGTAACTGGATATGAAGTCACCAAATAAGCTGCCTCATGATCGGTAATCCAGCCTTCTTCTTTTGCTTTTGCTTCGTCCACCAATGTTTTTATTTCTATTGATAGCCGTTTAGTTGGATCCATTTTCAATAGGCGATAAGCCTCTCTATTACCAAGTTGGCGAAGACATTCAGCTCTGTATGTTGAAGTGTCTAAAATAACAATTGCACCCCCCTTATCCGCAGGTTTTATCACGATACTTTCATCTGTAGAAAGTTGTCGGAGGGCTGTTCGTTCTTGTCTGGATAAATTCTGATATTGTTTGATCCCCTTCTCCATTACTTTATGCACATCATGTAGTACTGCTTTCTCAAAAGTAGCAACCTGAGATGAGATGGCGTATGCTGGAGGGTTGAAGGTGGACTTAGGTCTTAAGCCAGTGTTTGATCTATCTTCAGTCTGATCAAACGGGGGTTTGTCCTCAAAAAAAGAACGCAATCGTAATCCCTTTGACAAACATATCAGGGTGTGGAGACGGTATATTGACGACGTGTTGGTGATCTGGAGAGGCGCCCCTGATACTATTACAGCATTTCACACCTGGCTTAATACTAAGAATAACTTTTTGAACTTCACATTTGTGTATTCAAACATCAGTTTACCTTTTTTGGATGTTCGTATCTATCCAGTAGGGAAAGGTCTTAATACAGAACTCTACACCAAACCAATGGCTCGTAACTCATTGTTGTCCTTTGACAGTTACCACCCGAAGGCCCTTCGAGAGAACTTGCCCTTCGGGCAACTTCTTAGAATACGAAGGAATTGTTCAACCACAGAAAAGTACAAGGAACATGCAGATATTTTAAGCACCCATTTGAAAGAGAAGAAATATCCTGTAAAGACGATCCGTAGATCACGGAAGAAGGCAGCCAATAACAATAGAGAGTCATTGATTGAGGTTGCTCCGCCCAAGGATGCAGAATCTAGACTGACCTGTGTAAATACATTTAGCCGATACTCTAATTCTATTAAGAAAAGTGTATTGAAACACTGGAAGATTCTGAATATAGGAAAAGAACCCATGCCTCCTCCTATGTTTGCATTCAGAAGAAGTCCGAACATTAAAGATCAAGTGGTACATACACGGCCCAAGAGTAGACCGAAGACTTCAGAACAAGAATCGTTGTGGGGTCTCCCCAGGGTTAAGGGACATTTTCCGTGTGGGACATGTGCAGCTTGCCCCCAAACATCACATGTGACAGAGATAGACATCGGAACGGCTAGACCATGGTCCCTATCTAAGCATACTAACTGTAACAGCGAAAGGGTAATTTACCTGATTACATGTCCTTGTGAGAAACGCTATGTGGGGATGACTGTACGTAAAGTAAAAACGAGGATACTAGAACATAAGAGTACTATCCGTTGTAAAAAGAGATCTACAAAAATGACCAATCATTTTCTTGATATGGATCATCAAGCTAATGATCTATATTGGACAGTTCTGGAGCAACCTTTCATTCCTCATCACATCACAGATATATCCAAATTTTTGTTCCGTAAAGAACAACGTTGGGTCCATAGACTTAAAAAGGATGTTTCAGGATTGAATGAGGAAATTCCTTGAGTTATCCTTATAATTAATGGTTCAAATAACTTTGCTACTTTTTGTAACCATTGACCACTTATGTATAGTGGGGGTGATGTGGATGGATGTGCATTGATGCTGCGCAGTATATATTAGAGATTACTCTAATGATGAGTTCCAACAATCAAATCTAGTTACGGAAATTTAAAGATATTATTTTAGTGGCCATTACATTGCTGTCTAAATAAAAGAAGGGCTAGAGTAAGTGTTAGTATATGCTGTATAATAGAGCTAGTCTTTTGCGCATGCCTAACAACAGGGACACATGAATTCGATATGACACGCATGCCCATGCGCAAGGGTAGTAATACTGTTTCTTGCGCATGCGCGTTAACAATCTCTGGCGTTTGTCGGGGCTACCTCTGGGTCTTACGGTGTCATGACACAGCGGCTTTACAGGTATTTAAGACCGTGATATTCCTCCCGTCGGTGCCTCTGGTTGCAGCTCATGTACCACAACGGGGTACCGACGGAGAGGTAGGTTTCTCTGGGGCATAAATGAACTATCAGTAGGTCGAATGTACCACGAGGTTACCATATTTTAACGCTAAGAGTTTTGACACATATTTACCTGCAGGAATAGTGCTCTCTTGGAAATATGTATACTATGCGGGAGCTAACAGTGTCTACATGTTTTGACCTATTAATGAACATTAGTGTTAGCATATGTAGTCCTTTAATGAATAGACCAGTGCAGCGGTTTTTCAGAATTGCTAGAACTGGGAACTGGGAACTGCACATTCATCGCACTTGTCCTTTGACTAATTTTCAGTAGGGAGTCAGTTGAGATAATTGACCATAGTGGGAGTCAAATGCGGTTAACGCAGATATACAGTTATACCTGGTCAGTAATGTGCAAACTTAACTTTGTTTGAGTTT
This sequence comes from Calotriton arnoldi, assembly GCA_963921515.1. Taxonomy (NCBI): domain Eukaryota; kingdom Metazoa; phylum Chordata; class Amphibia; order Caudata; family Salamandridae; genus Calotriton; species Calotriton arnoldi. The sequence goes on along the minus strand of CAWUFW010000565.1, from coordinate 3,759,720 downwards.
GTAGATTCCGGTAATTATGTTTCTTAGTAGTGATACATCTTGGTCAGAGATTTTTTCCTAGCAGTTTAAGCATTCTGTTATTGTTTTATTACATCGCATACACAGAGGGTATATTATATGCCGCTTTTTGTTGTCTTTTTATAGAGCGGGGCCCCCTTCCCTGAGTTGTTGCCAGGTACAGGCGGGCTTCTTTATCCCTCAACAAGGGTGAGTGGAGTTATGAGATGCACCATACGGGCATTGTAGGGACATGTTAATTTTTCATGTCCTTTTAATGTAAATGATAACATCATTATATTTTAATGGTGGTTGGTCTGTGATACTATGTTTTATGTCTCTCAATTTACAGATAAGTTCCAGTAGTACCGAATATTCATATTGGATTACTGGTCTAGTATTACTTTTTTCTTATTATATATTTTTTCACTATTGCAGCAGCACTATTAATTTGGTCCTGAAGAAAGCTTGGGTACTGATATAGACCAAATAAGCTGAAACATGTCGACCGATTGTACCTATGTAGCAGTTTAAATTAAACTGCTCTATATTGCTTTTTAATCCTGCCAGTGTGGACAAGCTAATAAAAAGATTTTTTGACCTCACTAGGTAGTTTTAGCTTCACTTATATTTTTCATTACATTCAGCGCTGCACCCTCACAACACCTGAAATTCACATATGGGATTTTAGCATCCTTAAATATCTGAGGGTAGTATTGAAAACATCCCAGAGCTCCTACCTCACAGTGAGGTAGTTGTAGCCCTCAGTGGGACTAGGTGTTCCCACTGGGAGGAGAAGCCCATATGATGAAGCATGCCACCTATGGTGGGTGAGGGCATTCGTCCTGAAAGGGAGTGCTCCCCAGAGGGGCCTTTTTTGAGAGACATATTTTCACAGTTTTTCACTTTCTTACACTCTATTTTCACTATAGACCCGAGAAGTTTTGTGTTGTGATTGTAACAGGATATCCCAGCTCATGGCTATGGGCCTCTTCCGAAGTCCTCTACGTTCCTCTCTGCGAATGGCTACGCTTTCCGCAAAACCCCATTTCTCAACTTCATCTTTCCAGGACTGTATCTTGGGGGGTGTCGATGATTTCCATCTCCTCGTAATACCTCTCATCGCTAGGATTAGAGCGAGGTCTGCGAATTTGGCCTGTACCTCATGCCCCTTCCGTCGCCGGTATAGGCCTAATATACACGTTTCTCCTACCACCTCTCCCAGGGTAGCAATACACTTTCCCCAGTACTCTCGTAACCCGTTACAGGACCATATCATGTGGATTAAGTCTGCATCCTGCTTAATACACCTAGGGCAGGCCGCCGGGAGGGTAGGGTAGATAGAGTGTAGCTTGGTGGTGTTAGGTATGCTCGTTGAGTTATAATATATTGAATAAATTTAAAACATGTATTACGAGATACTCGTTTGGGATATTCCAGTATTGATTTCCACTCTTTGTCGGAGAGTGGTTTGTTGACATCTTGTTCCCACTTAATGCGTATCTGGGTCAAGGGGGATGGTTGGTGTGTGCGGATCCCGCGATAAAACCAACGGATTAAGTGCCTACCTTTTCCCATAAGATAGATTAGATGAACTATTTTGTTTGTGGCGGGTTCCGAACCCTGGGGTGCCCAGTGTCCCTTGATATATCGTACCAGGTTGGCATGAATTAAAAATAAAGCTCCTGTGACCCCTTGTTCGTTTGTAAAGTCTGTATGTCAACAGCATCCCATCCCTGAAGAGGTCTCCCACAGTAGTGACTCCTGCCTGTGTCCATGGAGATAGTTTGCAATTTGTAAGGGTTCCCATATTGGTCGGTATGCCCAGGAGTGGTATGTTAGGGGCGTAAGGCGGAGTATTTTCTGTGTATTTCAATGCCTGTTTCCAGTACGCGATTGCAGTCCTGAGCAGCATTGGAGCGGAAGATGAGACAGTGCTGCCTGGGCATAACAAGTTGTGTAGTGCACCCTGTGTAATCATTTGACTCGTGTAGGCCATTTCGTGCAAGTTTCGACCTGCTAGCCAGTATGAGAGCCACTGTAGTTGTCCTGCTAGGCAGTTGGCGTAACAATCAGGTGCCCCCATCCCTCCGGCATCCGACGGGAGTTGTAGCTTTGCTAGGCTGATGCGTCGACTGCCTGTGCCCCATATTAGGTCAGTCAGTAATGTATTCACTGTTTTGAAGATGGTTTTGGGAATTACCACTGGTAGGTTCGTGAAGAAATAAAGTAGGTGCAGGAGCATCACCATTTTAGATATTGATAGGCGACCCGCGATTCAGAGAGGCAGGGATGTCCAGAAGGTGATCTGAGCCCTCAGTGAACCAATTGCTTTTTGTAAATTCCCTTCAATGAGGTCCAGCTGGTTTCTATATATTTGTATCCCTAAGTACCGAAAGGTGGTGTAAGCTACTGTTCTATTTCGATTTGCGAACGGGGTAGTTTACCTGTCGACAGCGGCGTCACTAGGGGGGTGCGGACCGCACCGGGTGACACCATCACATGGGGTGACACCGTGAGCCTCTGCACGTCGGCGTCCGGACGTCGACGACGTTCGAAACGTCACTCACGTGACACCATCACATGGAGTGACACCGTGAGCCTCTGCACGTCGGCGTCCGGACGTCGACGACGTTCGAAACGTCACTCACGCAAGGAACGCTTTTGGCGGACTCGGAGGATTCGGAGGAGGTCCATCATGGGGTAAGTCGTGAGGGGGTGACACCATGAGTTACCGCACTGGGTGACACCAACCCTAGTGACGCCCCTGCCTGTCGATCTTGGTTCCAAAGGAGAACGCATACGATTTCTCGTAATTGATGGCTAGGCCAGCATGGATTCAAACTGAGTGAAGATGTGTGCTACTGTATGTAAATTATCCTGCAGGTTTTTGGTGTATATTATAATGTCGTCTGCATAAAGGGATATTGCGTGGTGAATGTGATTAATTGTTATACCCCAACTTTTGGATACCATGTGTAGTCTGTGAGCTAAGGATTCGAGCGCAAGCACAAATAGCAATGGCGAGAGGGGGCATCCCTGCCTTGTGCCCCTTTGTATTTGGTATTCTTGTGAAATGTGTGATCCAGTGTGTACCCTGGCTGTTGGGAGAGGATAAAGTATCCGGATCCACCTTGTATATTCATGGGGGATCCCAAATTTCTTTAGGGCGGTCAGCATGTAATCCCAGCTTAGTGTATCGAATGCTTGGGATATATCCAGTGAGATGCATCCCGCTTCGGGTCTCTCTGTGGTACAGGTGAACATTATGTTGCACAGCCTGCATATGTTGAGGGACGTGTTCCATGCTGGTGTGAATCTGCATTGATCAGTGTGTATTGGTTTCGATAAAACGGGTTGTAAATGGCTAGCTAACATTTTACTGAGTATTTTCTATTCTGTGTTTAGTAAGGATAGTGGACGATATGCAGAGAGTCTAGTGTGATCCCTGCCGGGTTTGGGCAGTGAGGTTATTAAGGCTTGGTGGGGGGCAGGGCGCCCGTCTTGTATGCTTCGTTGTAGAGTTTGTTAAGTCGGGGGGCCAATCGTTGCGCATAGGTGGCATATAGCTCCGCTGGCAAGCAATCTATGCCCGGAGTTTTATTTTTGGGGAGCTCAATAATTGCTGCTCGTATTTTGGCCGATGTAATTGGAGCGGCAAGTATCTTATGGGCCTCTGCTGTTATTTGAGGTAGGTTGATTGGGTCCAAGAAGGAGTGAAGCTCCTGCAGGTTTGCTTTTTGTGGAGCTGTGTATAGTGCTTTGTAGTGATCGTAGAAGGCCTTATTTATGTCAGCTTGTGTGGTTGCTCGGGTGTGTTGAGGCGTTATGATCTCTATTTTCGGCGTGGGAGGGGGGCATTTCTCAGGATACGTGCTAGTAATGTGCCTGGCCTGTCTGCCTCTATATGTATTGTTTGCGTATATGTTCGATGATCTATGACTCGCATTTGCTCTAGAAGCTCTGCGTACTTTATGTGGGCTTCTTGGAGCTCTGTTTTGGCAGTTGGGTTTTAGGCTGCTACGCTCTCGAGTCTGCCTAAGGTGTCTTCCACCTGCTTTAGTTCCATATTGACCTGTTGGCGAGTTCCAGAGACTGTGATGATTGCAGTTCCGCGCAAAACCACTTTAAATGCTTCCTACCCCGCCCCTACAGAGGAGGCTGTACTGGCGTTATCAGCTAAATAGTTTATGATAGTGGAAGTCATTGTGTCCCTGAATACCCCATCTTCTAAGTGGCGAGGATCTAGTCTCCAAGTAGGAACTGGGGAGGAGACACATCCGTTGGTGGCCTCTAGTGCGCTGTTGTCTGATAGTGTTTTACCAATGTATGTCGTACGTGTAATTTGCGTTAGGAGCGATGCACTGCAGAATATGTGGTCGATCCGAGTATGTAGGTAAAGTGTGTGCGAGTAGTAAGAATATTCTCGCATGCCCTCGTTGTGGCTTGGCCATATTTCTCTTAGGGACCACCCTTGTGTCCAGATCTGTAAGGGCTTAGCTTGACGTACCATGGTTGCTCCGGGGGGGGGGGGAAATCGGTCTAGTGTGGTATCTAGGACAGCACTGTAGTTGCCCCCTAGTATCCAGGGGAGCTAGGTCCAATCCGCGAGCGCGGTGCCCACTTGGGTATAAAATGTTCCCTGATCTGCATTGGAGGCGTATAAACTCCCTATTACTACTGGACTAACATCTAGAGTACCACGAACTAGGACATATCTGCCCTCTTTGTCAATACGCTTCTTCTGTGCAACAAAGGGGATTCCCGACCGTATCCATATCGCCGCTCCTCGTTCAAACGCTGAGTATGTTGTAGCATGTAATTGACCCCGCCACTTCTTTTGTAGTCTGGTGACCTCAGCTGCTATTAAGTGTGTTTCTTGTAATAGCACTATTTGTGCTTTTCATCTGGCTAATTGTGCATGTATTCTGTGTCATTTGAGTGGCGATCCCATTCCTCATATGTTCCAGGTGAAACAGTTATAGAGTTGTGTTGACTCCCTCTTTGGATCTATTGCACTGTGTTAGGATTGTGTTTCTGCGCCAGTCGCTTGTAAGCTTAAGTGTTCTAACACCCGTCAGCATTCCCCCTGAACAACCTAATACCCGGTCCAACGGTAGAACTTTGTTCGACCAAACTTTACATACAACTCTCATTAACCAATCTATTGTAAATCATGCAACTGCAAAAGGGGCCATGACTGCTTTATAGTGCGTGGGATATCCCAGGTGTTCCCGGGCTGGTTTCCCTCAAGTGGTATGGCTTCCCACCCCGGGGTCCCAGCCCAACCCCGGCATATGTATTTGATTCTCTGAGCCTTGAATACATGACCCCCTGTAAGAGTCTTATGCAGTCTCTAGTCTGGATAAGAGTCCATGATGGGAACTGTTCAAAAGAGGTCTGTAATTTCCTTGTCAAAGGAGGGGTTTCTATATGGTTGGCATTACCCTGTGCACCTGGTGTTTTAGTATACGCCTTTCACCTCTATTATGAATGTCCGCTGGGTATTGTGGCGTCTGTGTGCCTTTTCGCGAGGTTGATTTCTTATCCCCACGTAGTGTGAGTGAAGATTTTCGCATTGGTCTGCAGGGTGCTAAAAGTTTAGGTTTGTCAGTTCTCAGTTCAGAGGTGCATTTGTCGTCTATGGAGTCATGGATGGAAAGAGCAGTTGGCTATAATCTGGTTCTGATTGGGCCGTGTCGATGGTGGAGGATTTATCATCCGTAATTGTCCTTGTTTCGCGGAGGGTGGCTGCAGACAGTAGAGCTGAGCGCTGCCCCTCCAGCATTTGCGCTGGGATAGGGGCCAAGTCTTCCTCCTGTCTCCGTGCATTCGGACGTCGGTTCTGCATTTGTCGTCTTCTGGTCTTAGGTGACGCACTCTGCCTGAGGGCCGAGTCTATAGGTAGCTCGGGAAAGGTGTGCTCAAGCCAGTCCCATGCCTCGGCTGGAGTGTCAAAAAAGTTACTTTTCTGATCGTGTATGATTTTAAGTTTTGGTGGATAAAGGAGGGCGTATTTCAAGTTGGGAGATTGGAGGTGCTGCTTGACAACATTATATGTTGCACACTTCTTCTGGACTTGTAGTGTGTAGTCCGGGAACAATGAAATGCGCACATTATCACGTTTGATAGGTGCTTTTTCTCGCGCCACCTCAAGAATCTGATCACGATCCCTGTAGTTGAGTATTCTAACAACTATAGGACGAGGAGGCATTTCGGGCACTCTTATCCTGGTAGGGACCCTATGAGCCCTCTCTACACAGCGGGTTTCGGTTAATCTTTCCCCTGGCATTATCGTCCGCAGCCAGGTTTCTATGAATAGCATTGCATTGTGAGCTTCAGTGTTTTCTGGCAGCCCTATTATGCGGACGTTATTGCGGCGTGATCGCCCTTCTGCATTTTCCATCCGTTCTTGTAATATCGCAATTTGGTGTTGTAGGTATTCTACTGTTTCAGAGTGTTATTTTCACCATGGGTTCAATTCTTGTAGTATAACTTTGTTTGCATTCACTTCGTCTGTGAGTTTCTTATGATCGGCCCTAATGAGTATAACCTCTGCGATAAGCGAGCCCAACTGTTGCTCCATTACTGTGCGGAATTGCCTTATCTCCTGCAGGATAAGGTCTAGTTTGTCTGGTTGCGAGACCTCCGCATTTGGGGGGCACCATGTTTGTGAGTGGGCTGGTGGGGGAGCGTTAGTGTCTGTATGTGTTGTGCCTTCGGACTCCTGACATTTCCCTTTAGTCCATCCCATTTCTGCACAGTGTCGCTTCCTGGTTGCAGTGTAAGATTGCGTTGTGTGTCTTACGAATTAGTCTGAGTGCTTCAGCGGTAGTCTCTTCGTGGATTTGTGGCTTTCCTGTCTTTAAACCTGTGTCTACACAGTAGGGGTCATTTGCGGTATCGTTGTTATGGGGCTTTAGCTCCGGGAAAGTGCGCGCCTTGAGGAGGATGTTGTGCCAGCTGTGTTCAATTGGCTTTGATCCGAAAGGTGCTCTGAGTCTAGATGACTTTATTACCTCCCCTCGCCTCGTGGGGGGGGGGCGATCAATTTGGGTAGGAGGACAGTCACACCGCTGGGTCAAGGGCGGATGAGTCCTTTGTTGATGTGTGGCGTCTCCCTAGGAACCCACTCGCGGCTGTTTCTCCTATGTGACTTTGAATGCCCGCGAGCTGTGTGAGTAGATTATGCCTGCGCTGAGGTCCCAACTTATTAAGAACCCCAGCAGAAGGCTAGTGGGCCTTGCAGTCTTTGATGGGGCGGTTGAGTTTTTTGGACCCTCTGGGGGTGCTGCTCCCAGGCGGCAAACAGTAAGAGGGTCCTGTTCCATGCAGTTAGTGGGTTACTTTTGCGAGGGCCGCAGCTCAGTTCCCGCCTTTCCCAAAGCTGCTGCGGGCCTCGCTTCAGCGTGTTCAGGGAGGAATGCCTGCCGGGTTCCCGGAGGCAGCCGATACAGTCACACCGCAGCCGGGTCAGGTAAGTCGCTCTGCAGCGCGCTGCAAGACGTTGAAGGGCACTGCCGCACCGGCCTCCCTCGTCAGCGAGCAGTCTCACCTTTGCCCGGCTGGGATTGCTCAGTGTCCTCGCCTCCCCTCTATTCGTCCCAGGGGATGGGCCCTCCTCAGGGTGGTCGGGCGCGTCAACCCAGCCTGCGTTGACCGCCTCCGATGATCGCAGTAGATTGGGACCTCCCGACACTTCACCACAGGGCGGAGCACCACCTCAACCGCGGCTGACGGCTTGCCCCTCGCTAAACTGACATATAATTCGGCTGCAGGTGGGCCCTGAACCAAGGCTCCGGCTGCGACACTGCGGCCCCCAGTTTCCCCACCGCCAAGCAATCACTCAGTCCCTGTCACGGTTCGTTAACCACCACTGCAGAACCTTTGCAGCTTTCTTCGAGATCTGGACCATCTCGGAGAGATTCCCCTGATGCTATGCCCACTGGAACTTCAGGTCACACTGTAGAGCCCGCATATGCCATCTGGAAAGCGTCACATGCAGGAGGCCATGAGGCCCAGCATCCTCAGAGTTAGTCTCACGAAACCCTGGATAGAGGATAAAACATCGGTATCATAGCCTGAATATCCTGGACTCGTCTCTCAGGAGGATAAGCTCGACACTGCACTGTGTCCAGAACAGCTTAGATGAAAGGGGGCATCTGACAGGGAGTCAGGTGTGACTCCAGCACGTTGAGAGTGAACTTCAGGGAGTGCAGAAGGTTCGCCATAGTCTGGAGGTGGGAAACGACAGCCTAGGGCGAACCCGCTGTCAACAGCCAGTCGTCGAGATAGGGGAAGTCTGGCACCCATGATCTTCGCAGATGAGTTGCGACCACCGCCATCACCTTGGTGAACACCCGAGGGGCACTGGTAAGGCCAAAAGGGAGCACGGTGAAGTGAAAATACTCTTGGCCTACCGTAAACCGCAGGTAGCGCCGATGGGCAGGCAGGACAGGAATGTGGAAATAGGCGTCTTGCAAGTCCAACGCTACCATCCCGTCTAAGGGGTGCACGGCAGGCCAGACCTGATCCAGTGTGAGCATGTTGAACTTTTCATTTTTGAGGAAGTAGTTGAGGGTTTGGAGATCTAGGATAGGACGAAGACCCTTGTCCTTTTTTGGGGACCAGAAAGTAGCTGGAATAACAACCAGAGCCTACTTCTGGCACCAGAACCCTCTCTATGGATCTGTCGTATTTCCCTAGTTCAGGAAGGAGCGACAAGGGAATACGGGCACTGTCGAAGCAAGGAAAAATAAAGCTCTTTGCCAGTGATTGGGCGGTTTGTCGCACCTATTTGGTTTTATTTCTAGTTTAGTAGTGATAATCAAGAAAAAAGTCCCCCAATCCCACAAAGTAGGGAAACAGAGTCTTTCTGGTCCAGTTCCTGTTGTGGAGGCTTCCCCCGTCGGGTCTCCGTCCTGTCCGGACCCTTCTAGGACCCATCCGTCCTCACCAGTCAAACAAGGCAACTCAAAATGGCCCAAAAGAAAACACAGACAAAAGAACAGGTCAATCCGCCTGCTCAATACACTCTGGTAGTTATACTACCCTTCACCTGTGCCGTCACCAGTGTTAGAGGGAAAAGGGGTGAGGAGTGAAACAACGACCATGCCCCAGTCACGCCGTAGTGCCTTTCACCCCCCTCCCTGTCAACCTCCGTAAGTAGTGTAGGAGAGGCACTTGCCTGGAGCTACAGCCCTCTGGGACCGCAGCAAGGGGTATCGCTGCATCCTGGCTTTCTTCGGCACGTCCGGATACAAAGGTGTTTTCTCTTAGTAATACCTCGGCTTCCCTGGTCGCCTCTCCGTCCTCCGAGCTCCTCGGCCGCCACCCACGAGCGTCCTCCTCCGCCGGTTCTCCTTCCCGCCGTCCTTCTCCTCCGGTTCTTCGTCGTATCGATCTCCTCCTGCCCGCCGCTCCGCCTCCTCGCCGCCTTCCTTTTCTCCTCGACAGTGGCCGGGGCTTGTGACGTCGCCGCCTGAAGCTCCCTTGTCTCTCGACCTCCGAATTCCTCACTTGGTGGTCGAGGGCTGGGGGCCATCTTGAAGTCCTTGGCCGCAGGGCCCTCGATATCACAGGCTCCCTTGGCCAACAGAGCCATGACTTCCTCGCGCAGCTGGGACAAATGATCCTCCATCAGCGGGTCGTAAAATGGAGGCATGGAGGGAGGGTAGTGTCAAAGAGGAGAATTAGCCCCTTCGAACGATCTGCAGAAACCACCTGTCCGATGTTATGGACTGCCAGTGGTGGAGGTGATGGGGGATCTTGCCATCAACTGGATGCCGATGATCTAAAAGGGCAAGATTAGGAAGGTTGGAGGCCGGTGGGTTGTAGTTCGACCAGACGACTGGCTACCCGACCCACGAGGCCGGTAGGAACCACGCCCTCGTCCATGCAGAGGCTGGAAAGCTTGCACGGCTCAGTGGCTGGGATAGGGTTGGCACGGCTGAAAGCCCCTTCCGTGGCCGCGAAAGGCAGACTGGGGACATGGGGCAGCCAAGAGGCACAAGGACTTGACCGCAAGTCCTTAAAGTGCTCCAGCATCGAGTCTGCCTTATCTCCGAAGAGACAGGTGCCATCGAAGGGCATGTCCATGACAGAAGCCCGGACATCCTCTGAAAAGCCAGTTGTTCTCAGCCAAGCGTGACGTCTGAGAGCCACCGTCAACAAAACCGCTTTGCCCAGCGGTCCGTCGTGTCATAGCCACAGCGTATAGTGAAGTGCACTGCATCTCACCCGTCTGTAACTGTTTGGGCGAGAATGGCCCGGGCCTCTTCTGGGACCTGTGGCAGCACTTGCGCAACTGTTTCCCACAGCATTTGGGAATAGCGGGCCAATAAGCATGTGGTGTTCACTGACCGCAATGCAAGGCTGGCAAGAGAAAACATTTTATTTTCCAAGCTCTCCAGCCTCTTGGATTCCCTGTCCAGGAGAGCGGCAGGGAACTCGCCATGGGAAGTGGAGGCTTGGACCACCAAGCTCTCTAGGGTAGGGTGTTGGGTGAGGAAATTTGGGTCCCCTGGAGCGGGGCGGTGGTAGCGGGCATGCGTCCTATTCACAGGAGCCCCTATGCTGGGTTTGGACCAGGACCTCAAAACGATGTCAGTAAGGGCTTTGTTGAACGGAAGTAGGGGTTCATAGGAGGAGACTCCAGGCTGCAGCACCTTCGTCAAGATGTTGGTCTTGACTGCCACCGTGGGCAACTGAAGGTTGAGGGCCCCAGCCGCCCTCCGCACCACCATTGCATATGTAGCTCCCTCCTCCGATGCCACGGTAGGGGGAGAAAGCATGTCTGTATCTGGAGAAGTATCCAGACCGCTGGCATCACCCAGTTTCTCACACCAGTCCATATCCTGATGATAAGACTTGTGTTCTAAAGGTTCCAGCGACACCTCCCATTCCTCCCCGAGGCCTAGCCCTTTGGAATATGGGTCAGGCTCCGACCTAGGACATTTGGGTCCTGTCGGAATCGGCATCAGTTGACGGGGCTCCGGGTCCGTGTCGGATTCGGGGAGCACAATGGGGCTGGTGCTGGGGCCGAGGAAGATCGTAGAGGCATGACCGGCGCTGTTCCGAATCCATGGGGCGCCTTGGAGCCACCGGCGCGGAACCAGATAGGGCCCCCTCTGACCACACGGGACCCGAAGGTAAGCAGACCACTCAAAAATGAGGCACAGAGCCTCATAAAACTTTTTATTTTGAGTGGTGGTTGCTCCTGCCCCCGGAAAACTGGGGAGGCTGGGTTGTCGGCTCAGGTTCTGAGGAACCAGGCCTCGAACGCTGATGTTCCTTCATCGTGTCAGCCGACGGACAAGGAGAAGTTAAAGCATGCTTCGACTTCTTGTGTTTTTTTGTGTTTTTTACATGAGTGCCCCGATGATTTCAAGTGGGACGAAGAGGACTTCAGTCTCCTGGAATGGTCCTGAAACCTTCCTCTTGAGCTGGACTGTGATTTCCGCAGAGTCGCATGCCGGGCCGCTAGCAGATCCAGGGACCCTTCCCTCAAAGCCTTCGGCGCCATGGCCCCACAGTTGGAGCACGACTTGGAGTCGTGGTCACGCTCCAGAAACCACAAACACATGAGGTGCGGGTCCGTCAACGAAGTGCACGGTGACAGGCACCATAGGGTTTAAAACCTGTTTTCCTCGATGACATCCTCAACACACCAGGAGGGGAAAAAACCTCGAAGGTTGACAAAACGTCGCAAAAACCCTGTCAAACACTGACACAAGGGTAGCTCTTCTCTCAGATCAGCACTTGCTGGCACGGAAAGAAAAGAATGGACGCAGGCGTGCTGCGGTAGGGCCTAAATATGTGACGCGGACTTTACTTCTAGCGCTGTGCGTGGCCGATCAACGCCACCTACCGGAGGGCAGGGGTACTGCTCACTAAAAATCTTCTGGGTCTAGTCTGATGCCTGTGGAATTTCAAAAGTAAGGAATCTGCGGCTAGAAGTCTCTATCAGATAAAGTACTAAACTCCCCATGCAGTATACTGAGAAGAAGGAGTGGGCATGCACTGGGATCGGTAAATAAAGAATTGTGTCAAGAAATCCAAGCTTTATATCATTGTCTCTTTTTTTAAATATCTGTGACTTTTCTCAGGTGTGATTTAAAGGAATGCAGGCTTAGAAAATGAGCACAGACTTCCAAAAGATTGCTGGGGTTTTCCCTTTAACGATTTGTGTGGTTCATAGTAAGAGCATACATATGCCTTCGGCCTCATAGCATCATCTTTGGAAAAAAGCACATTAGTTGTTCTGAGATAGTGGTGTTCAACATGTCGTGAAAAAGGTCGACAATAGTTTTCCAGCAGCGGATCTTTCGTAGATTCACATGCTTGAATTATCTCCTGTTGTCAGACTGGGAATAGTTCAACACCAATGTTCCAGTACACTCACTAAATACGTGTGTGCTGCAGTCTTATCTGTTAGTTTCAGGCTGGCCCTACATCTTCTGGCAACAGCAAAAATAACAAAGCTGTAAATGGTTTATGCTGGTTCCGATTGCTATTACAGAATTGTTCTTTTTGGGACATGTGCCCAGTTTTTCAGTGCCTGAAGTATGCTTTTGAAATTAAATGAAATTGCTTTCATTACTTTCTCATGTGTTGACATATTTTATCTTTATTTCTTTAATAGCAAAGTGAAGGTCCTCTTTAAATTCACTAAAGTGGATGGCCGGCCCAAGGAGGAGACCCAGAAGTTGCTGAGTATCATTGGAGCCTCAGAGGAGGACAATGTCAAGCTTCTGAAGTTCTGGATGACTGGGCTAAGCAAGACCTACAAATCCCATCTTATGTCTACTGTTCGTAGCCCTACATGCTCGGAGTCTCGGAACTGATCAAGATCCCAGATATTTCTGTCCATGTAAAAAACGTATGAGGAAGTATGGGACAAATAATTTGCTCGGCTTCTACATACTTGCGTACCACAAAATGAGAAGAAGGTCTGAGGAACCCCTGCACACAGAGTAGCAATGCACAACATGTTTATTTATTTAGTCACTGTATCGCCTAAAAGCCTTACTTATTTTTTGCTAGATTTATGTTCCTCAGATTAAAATACTCATTAACCTAGTCAAACACATCAGTTCCCCAGCTGTCTAATGTACACTTTCTTCCCATATGTATTGCACAAAAGATCTACTTGTGATTAGAGAAAGCTTAGGCATGGTGTATCCCATAATACCATTGCAGTTCATTGGTCTTTCGGTCAAAGTTTAACAAGTGTTATGCTTTGTCTTGTTTTGGTACGTCACTGCCTTAGTGAAAACATTTTATACTAAAGATTTTCTGTGAAATTAGAATACTGTACACAGCTGTAAAAAAAATGCATTTTAATAATCAAGATATGGCAGCTGTCTTCTATCAGAAAAAAATGTCCTTTCGTGCTGGTCGCCTGCTACTACTCTCAAGCCTCAATTGTGCGCATGTATCGAATGACAGGGTCCCAAAAGGGCAAATAAAATTGTAAATTTGAGTGGGACTGAGTTTTAAACATTTGGATAAACCGTTCTGGATCAAACCCCAAAATTGCTGTTTTTGTACAGTATTAGCTTAAGCTGAGATATATTATTGCTTTCCAAATCTTATTATATTTTGATTATGAAATAAGTGCAAGCATTTTGTTTGGCAAACATCCCCAGTGCTTACCATTCCCACTCCTGGGATTATTCACAGTCTTTGACATATATATAACTGGAATGGGATCAGAGTCGGGCACAAAATTAGTGCTACCAACCATTTGAAAGATCATGCTACATATGCAGCTTTAGTGATCCTAACATTTTCTATTTGTCTTTTTTTTTTTAAAGGTAGCTACTGATGGAAAAAATCTGGAGGTGTAACAGTATTAACAGTACAAATGAGACTAGCTATACGCAGTCTAACTGTTTGTGTAATGCTGTATGTCTTGACTTCATAGTTTTCTTTACTTCAGAAGCACTCTTACAAAATCTTGTTTGACAACAAGAATTTGATTGCACCTTCTCCAAAAGAATTGCCATGGATCTGAACCAATACATACCCCATCGCAATGTGGCTTTTGGAAGTGGTCCAGGCACTTACTCTGCAAACAGAAAACTTGAAGGAATCGTGGCTCTGTGTCCTCAGCATCAAACATAGTTGGATTTACAGGACTGCAAATGTGCATCATTGTTTGCTTTATCACTGCTTAAACATAACCGTCGTTGGATTTCATTTTGTGGAGTGTTACCTGAAAAATTAAAATGTTACAGATAGTTTGGTAAAATCAAAAGATTTGATGCATTGTATCTGTTGTTTACAGAATATACTTTATGGTTTGATTTCCAAAAGTTGCACTGTATCATAGCTTAACCTTACAGCTGCTAGCTAGTCTTATAAGTTAATGTGGCCCTTTTAGGATTCTTATGCAATATTTTTAACAAGCTTAGAAGTTTCAAATATGTGATCTAACATTAGTATAAACAGTGCAGTTGCATTCTCATTTGAAAGATACCACTAATTACAGCTGTATTCCCCAGTAGATATAATCCTGTCACAGCAAGAAACTGTATTTTGGGCTGAGTCTGAAAAGAAGAGGAATAACTAGTGGCGGCCAGCACGGATCCGGGGTGGCGCGACAGGTGTGATGAATGTTAAAAAAACATACCTTATCGCCGCGTCGCTCCGTCTCTCCTCCGCATTGGACTCGTGCCAGAACAGGAAGCCCTCAGGCTCCCCAGACCCTGAGCCATTAGTAAAGGTTCACTTGGCACGCATTCGGTAGCGCTCAGAATGTCGACGGAGGCGGATATTTGACAGGTAGTAAAAACATAGTCAAACTTTTGTTTTCCATTTGGGAAGATTGTTGACGCACCAGCCATCAACATTTCTGGACATATGTGTTTACAGAGGTTTGCTTGTGGTCAGTGGCGTAACAAAGGCCCCTGCAGTGCAGGGTGGCCCCCGAGCTCCAGGGGGCCCCCTCAGCACAGTAAACTGGCCAGAGAGCTCCCGAGTAAATCCGGAAGGGGGCCCCTCCATGCACTTTGCAGGGAAGACCCCCTCAAGATTCGTTACGCCACTGCTTGTGGTGTGTTTATATGCAAGTTGGTTGATGACTGGGTGAGAGTTTGTTTTGGTTGAGGATGCTGTACTGTGGCTTATGAATGTAATGGGCCCTTGAATGGTGGCGGTATGTTGTTGTGAATGCACTGATGTGTTGTATTGGGCCTTTGGCTGGCGGTATGAGAGTCTTGTATATGGGGTGTGAACGGCTTGTGAATGGACCATAAAGTTGTTGGTGACTTGACATGGCTTTATGGCTTATCTTCAGTAGTCTTGGTTTTAATATTCAGTTACTGTGATGAGTATTTATTCTTTGAAGCTTGTATTTCTGGAGGTGCCAAAATCAACCAGTGTAAGTGGTGTATTATTTTCAAAAACGTAGGGCCAGATTTATATCTGTGGAAGTAAAGATACTCCATTGTAACGGCGATGGAGTATCCTTACCGCCAAGATAATGGTCTGCCCGTCCAATATATATCCGGGTGGACCGTTGGTGTAACCATGGCAGAGACTACTCTGTTTGTAGCATGGTTACACCCCTTACTCCTTCGGGTCGTCGGAGGCTGGCCCCTTTCTGCCCACCTAATTTAGATGGGCTGACGAACAGGTCAGTATTCGCTGTCAGGAAATCCTTGGCGGTAAGGAGCAGTGATAACTGTCTAATGCCACCCTCGCCATGGGAAATAACTCCCATGGCGAGGAGGGGGCATTTTTTCCCCCAAAAATAAAATCCCGGTTTGGGATTTTGTTTTTGAAAATTAAATAGAAGAAAAAAGTTTGACAGACTACTCAGTCATGTTGATGTAGGCGTGCATCAAACTTAAAAAAGCATTGACGGGAACCTCTGTTACAGCGGTTCCTGCTAGTGCTTTTGAAATGACCCCCGCTTTGGCTGTCATTTCTAAATTTGGCAGGTGAGCAGTCTTAGCCTAGCCAGTGTTGAGTCCTCTGCCAGGTTGATTGAGAATTCTCTGTCCTCCAGACCATAAATCTGGCCCTTAGTAAGAACTCCGCTTTTTTTTCTCTCTCTCAAATTAAACACCCGTAGGTGTTCAGGGTAGAATAACTTGTATTGATTCCACTCACTTCCCCATTATACCCTGCAAAACTTGAAAGTGCATAAATGGCTAAGATCACTCATTTATTTACATTTGTTGCTGGAAATGTCTGGAATCTGTTGAGATCCACAAATTGACAACCACCCAGTGTTCCTTCATTTCTCCACATAAAAATGGAACCTAATTTTTGTGGGTTACCCTAGTGTCCACTATTAGAGAGTGCAAAATGAGCAACATGGGCTCCTCAAATTTCTCCACTGAAAATTGACTTTTTTTTGTTGCAATGTGGTTAGCTATGGATTTTGGGCCCTAGCTCAGCTGGCAACTTGGGAAACCTAGCAAACCTGCACACTTTTAAAACTAGACAAATGGGAGTCCAGCGGTGCATGGCTCGCTTGGATCTTACGAGGTAATTCTACCCAGAAGCACTTGGAAACCTCAAACTTTAGCAAAAAACACACATTTTCATCACATTACTATGACAAAAAGTTCTGGAATCTGCAGGGAGTCACATATTTCCCTCCTCACTGAGTTCCCACACATTTCTTGATAAGAACTATACCCCTAGTGTGTGGGTGAGCCAGAAGCAGCTACACAAAAGGCACTAAAGCACTGCGTGGCGAGATCAGCGATAGGGGTAACTGCGGAATTTGCTGCTGTGCTCGGCCACCACCCATGGGAACCTCCAACCATACACATTTTTTTTTAAGTTTAAAAGCTTTATTTGAAATAAAAACAATTACAAAGAGTAAGCCATACGGATTTTCTTAAAACTAAAATAGCAAAAGATGAAGAGGCAAATACTAAACAAAGTAGACAGCTATTTACATTTTGACATTTTCATAGGGGGAGAAAGGATAGAATATAATTCTATAACTGAAGATCGAGTATCATTACACAATAATAATAAATAAAGAAATAGTTAACATACCTAAAAACAATGTAATAGTGAGAAATAACGTAGAGTAAAAAAGCTGAGAAAATAACAATTTAACGTTTAAAATTTTCAGAACGTTTGAAAGATACATGCATTTTTGCAACTTTGTTTAAATAATTAGTTATTGGTTACCAATACAGATCTCTATTAGCAAGTGGGTTGTAAGAGGAAGCAAAAGCAATGTCCATTCTATTTTAATGACAAACATTATTCCACCAAGACTTAACTGAGAGTTTAGTTGAACATTTCCAGTTTAGTGTAATTTGCTGAAAAGCTAAATCTAACATAAGGTCAAATTACCCTTTTTCATGTAAAGATAAACCCAAAGACTCTGCCAAACTCCCGGCAAAAAGAGTAACATTAGATAAAGGAGTATGCAAATTAAAGATTTTGGATATAAGAGACCATATATTCACCCAGAAGGAGGCTACATTGGGACAGGAAAACAAAAAATGCAACAAATCCGCTAAAGGGGATTTACAGGACCAGCAGGAATTGTTACTAGTATGTGAAAATTTTGCAACTGATAGGGGGGTGAAATACAACCTATGATATAGAAAAAACATTGATTGAGTGGTAGAAGAGGATCTAGAGATTTTTAACGATCTTGCCCAGATCTTGTTCCAAAAGTCAATGCTCCATTCACAGCCCAAATCCGCCTTCGAGGCCAATTCCAAATTAGTTTTAGAGCGGACAGGGTCTGGGGTGAAAAGATGTTTATAGATCAGGGAAGCTTTTGGAAACAACAACAACATTTTTAAGAGTGGTTCTTCTGAGGATTTAGAGGCATCAGAAGGGAAGGAATAAAAGACATCTAAAATGAACTCCATAAGAGTTGAACATTTCTGCCAAAAAGAGCGTGGACACTTAAAAGTAGCTTGAAAATGAGGGAAAGAGCAAGGGGGGATACCATCAAACATATCTCGGACCCAAACTATTCCCCGGAGTCTCCAGGATTTCCAATATAAAGGTCCATTATTATTTTTGTTTAATTTCTTTATTGGGTTTTTACATGAACATCAACAGTTGCCAATAATGAAATTACGCATTTATACCTCGCTTGGTTGAATCATGCATCAAACAATAAATGTCTTTACAACATATTAAATAGTATTTGGCGAGATGCATGTGCACTGTCAAGTATATCAACATGCCATCACACCAGGTAGCGCCTGACGAGATGCACATGTGCTATTGAATACAACAACATGTTAACCTTTGGGGGGGGAACCGTAGCGATATAAAGGTCTAATATTAATAGTAATAAGGCAGTTATACCAAAGAGGAGATTGTTGGAAAGAATCTCTAGTAGAGATCTTGAGTTGACAATGAGGTCTTAATAAGGAGCATGTGTGACAAAATAATGGAAGAGACGTGATATTTGATTTTGCAGTAAAAGCAAAAATTTCTTGTACAGAGAAGGGTGCGAGCAAAGATCGTCCACTCTAACCCATAAAGGTGTAAAAGGGGAGATGTCTGTAAGAAGCCATTTAGATGCTTGCTTCAGGCAAAAAGTCTTATGGTAAAGTCTAAAGTCAGGACATTTTACTCCCCCGTTAGACTTTGGTTTCTTAAGATGTTTCAGGGAAATTCTAGCCTTCTTATGGTGCCATAAAAATTTAGAGAGAAGGAAATCACATTTTTTAAAATACATGGAAGGAATGCGTATGGGTATCATTGAAAGAATGTACTTACAAAATAGTAAGAGTAATCATCATCTTAATGGAATCAAGACAACCCCACCATGAAAGTAAAAGAGGGTTCCAGGAGGAGAGAAGTTTA
Source organism: Calotriton arnoldi (assembly GCA_963921515.1). Taxonomy (NCBI): domain Eukaryota; kingdom Metazoa; phylum Chordata; class Amphibia; order Caudata; family Salamandridae; genus Calotriton; species Calotriton arnoldi. The sequence goes on along the minus strand of CAWUFW010000565.1, from coordinate 3,740,913 downwards.
GATATACGATCAAGACCCTCCTTCATATTGATTTTAACCGAGTCGAATATGGAAGTATTGAACCAGATTCCTAAGTATTTAATTTTAGAATTATTCCATCAGAAGCCAGTCAAATCAAAATGTTGTTTAAGACAAAATTTGGTAATGGGTTGAATTTCTGTCTTATCAGGATTGATTTTGTAACCAGAGACCAGAGAAAAATCAGAGAACTCTTGCAATAAAGAGGGAATAGAGGTTTCAGGATTAGAAATGAAAAGCAAAATATCGTCTGCATAAGCTGATAACTTCAAATGGGAATCTCCATAAAGAAATCCAGAAATAGAAGTGTTTTGACGAATACGAGACAAAAAGGGTGCAATAGATAAAACAAATAAGAGAGAGGATAGGGGACACCTTTGATGTACACCTTGCTGTAATGGAAAGAATTGAGAAATAAGACCATTAATTAAGACAGAAGCTCTGGGGGTCGTATAAAGCAAAGAAATACAGAGAGATACATTTGGGACCAAAACCATGCCAGTGAAGGGCTTTAAATAAAAAAGACCAGTCAACTCTATCAAATGCCTTCTCTGCATCGATAGAGACTGCAGCTAAAGAATAGGAAAGAGTGAAAGCCTTATTTAGGACGTTAAAAAATAGCCAAGAATTATCAGAGGTTAATCTACCTTTAACGAAGCCGCATTGCTCTGGGCCAATTGGAGCAGGCAGAAGAGGTTCGAGACGTAGAGCAAGCAATTTAGCAAAGATTTCAACATTTACAAGGGATATGGGGCAATAGTTCTGACATAATTTAGGATCGCGACCTTCCTTATGGTTTAAACATATTGTGGCTTCTAAAAAAGTACCATCTGCCTTGCCAGTACTACAAAAGTGTTGGAAAAGTTTCAAACGTTTTGGGAGTAGTAAGTTTGAAAAGTTTAAATAAAATTCTACCGTAAACCTATCTGGAGCCGGAGTTTTCTCTTTTTTAAGAAGGCTCAAGGATTTAGATATTTCTGTAATTGATAGATCCGACTCAAGAGCATCGAAGTCTAGATTTTCATGTGAAGAGGGGGTAGATTGAGCAAGATAGGTATCAATTAGAGAGGTTGATGCAGGGGATTCCGGTGTGTATAAAGTTTTATAAAATTTCACAAATTCTTCTAAGATATTTTGTTCTATAAAAATATGTTTTCCTTCTGACATTTGAATGGAATCTACTAATACACGTTCTTTTCGAGCTTTGAGGTAATTAGCCAAAGGTTTGCATTACTTTATTTCGTCCGCCATAATAATGGGCAATACTACGTAGAAGAATAGATGAAGCGTTGTCTGTGGTTAATTTGTTAAAATCTAGCTTCGCACAAACAATTTTCTCTAGAGTAGAGCCAGAAGAGGAAGTGTGAAATTGATGCTCTAGACGTTTGATGTTGGCTAATAAACTATTATATTGATTAAGTGATTTTTTCTTTTTCCTGGAAACAAAGTTTTTAATGAAACTATGGGCAGCAGCCTTGAATGTATTCCATATCAATGAGGGGGAAACATTTGGGTCAACATTTAAGGAGAAAAATTCCTCAGTAAAAGAAATGAAGGAAGAGGAGAAAGATGGATCTTGTAAGAGAGAGTTATTAAACCTCCATCTAAAAGATCTGGGCTGTGGTCGGAGTAAATCAAAATCCACAACAACTGGGGCATGATCAGAGATTACAATAGGGTCAATTGAAGAGGAGATTCTGGGATAAGGATTTAGAGAGAAAAATGTAATCTAATCAACTAAGAGAGCCATGGGGGGGAGAAAAAAGAAAATTCTGTTACATCTGGGTTACATAAACGCCAAGCATCAACAAGGTGTGTCTGAGAGATTGTGTTATGAAATTGTTTGTGAGCTTTATGAGGAATGAAACGAACTTGGGATTGGCGGTCAATAAATGGGTCTATAATCTGGTTGCAGTTGCCTCCTAGAATAAAAAATTTGTCTTTATACTGGATACATTTTTTTGTAATATTAGTCCAAAAAGAGTAGTCTGGTTGAGTCGGACCATAAACATTAAATACAGTCAAAGATATATTGTTAACAAGTAACTTAACTAGTAACCATCCACCTTTCGAATCTATGTCTTGAGAAACAACAGAACAATTCCACTTTTTGTGACATAGGATAATTACACCATTTTTCTTATTGGAGGTGGGAGAAACGAGGACTAAGCCAACCCAACTCCGTTTGAGCTTCAAAGCCTCTGTCTCCGTCAAATGAGTTTCTTGTAAGATAACTAAATCAGGGTTATAAGAGGCTAAATGAGATAGTATTCTCTGACTTTTTATGGGGTTAATAAAACCTTTCACATTCCAAGATATAACTGAATGTATAAAAATTGAACAATATATGGTATTTATTTATTTAATTGCATAAGTTAATTAAAACCATTGCATTACAATAGAGCATAAAAAACAAAAAGTAAGAACATCACAATTCATAGAAATAAAACAGGATCTGAGAAAGTGCAATAATTAAAATGCCAGCATTTGTTTAAGGGCTTCTTATCATGGTTTCAATTGGGCGTTGCTTTTTGGCTAGACCCATAAGAAAGTGTCACCCTGCTGGCTCCTTCAAATCACCAAGGCTGCTTTAATTTCTTTTCTTTTTGCTGATACTCTTTTTCTTATCAAGTGGTTATACTTGAGGTCTGTGTTGGGAAATGAACTTTCGCAGGCCTGTATTTGAAATAGTCCAGTATCAGCGTTTGAACGGTTCGAGGACTGGGTCGGGGGGCCAAGCCACATAGCACCCCTGATAGTTTGAACGAATCTTCCACAGCGAGCCAGAATATAAGGTTCATTTTGTGTAAAGCATAGAGCAGAGGCTCCCTGGCAGGTGGTTACTTTTTCTTTCAAGCAAAGGTCTCTAAGGAGAAGCCTCCTTTCTGTTGTTAAAGTCGGGCAGCAGCACAGAAGGTGCAGCCATGATTCTCGTTTATATTCACATAGGCGGCATGCTCCTCCTGTGTTTTGATCTGCCCAAGCTCGACTGAAATCCGTGATTGGGAGTGCCAGCAGTCGCATGTACATAATCTCTCTTCTGGCCTTAGGGTTGAGCAGGGCGGTAAAATAAGGCTGAGGTTTATTTATTAAATATGAATCATTCAGCGGTATCTGGAACGGTAGTGTTTTTAATGCTGCCTGGTCTTGCTGGTAAGAAACTTGTTGTACTTGTTTGTTGATACGCGTTTTCCAGATGGGATAGGAAATACAAGTCAGAACAAGTGAAGATTTATTTATTTCAAGAGAATCCATGGCTTTCATGAGCTGCTTGTTCCATGGCGAACCAGTTTTTTCAAATGTGTCTCTGAGGCAGCTTTTTAAGGTATCCCCTGAAGATATTAAAATTCGGATATAGTATTTTAGAAAATCGGCCTTGAGGTTTAGTGATTGTTTAACTAACCCGAGCTCTAGTCTAAGTCTCGCCCTTGAAAGGTGTTTTGGTAGTTGAAAGATTCTTTTATAGGCCACGCACTGAGCTCGCTCTAAGGTTTCTGAACAAGCACCCGGAAATGCGTGGTGCCCGTACGAGAGTGCTGGGAGAAGTGAGGCTTGAGTGACCTTTCTTATAGCCTCTGCTGACGGACTATCTAGCTTGTTGTTCAATTTTGTTAAACCATACGTTATAGCCGTCGATTTATGGATCAGATCCTTTTTATGAGCGGTGGATCTTGCTGTTTCTGTGAGCCAAATCCCCAAGTACTTATATTTCTGCACTGTAATAATTGTCATAGAGCCAATTGTACATGTAATAAGTTTTTTGTGTTTTTGCCGACCTATTACTAAAATCTTGGTTTTTATCTGGATTGATGGTGAGATAGTTGGATGTACAGTATTCATGGATTGATGGTGAGATAGTTGGATGTACAGTATTCATCAACAATATATGAAGAAACACGATCAACAGTAATAAACAAAAAGAGATGACAGTGAAAAAGGGAGAGAGAGCTGTGGAAAAAAAAGGTAATATAGAAGAAAAATAGGAAAAAGGAAAGGGTTATAGATAGGACGTTAAGAGAAGACAGTACATGCCCGCAGGTGACAAAATATATGACTACAAATGAGAATAAAAGAGGACTGACGACTGTAATACGTACCTTCAGGGGAGAACAGGAAGAGAGATACAAGAAGTGGTGACACACAAATGAAGACGACACATCCAACCAGGGAGAACGTACCACAGCGGGGAACCATATAAGACGAGCAGGAAACGGATAAATAAGAGATCCCAAAAAGAAAACCTGTAAGGGTATGATGTGAAAAAGAATAAGGTTAACATGTTATGAGGCAATTATTAAAAAACAACCTGCAGAAGAAACAGTAAATGAGTCCAATTAAACTGAACACATCTGCAATAGAAAGAAGAAAAATCAAGGTATAGAAGTCACAGAAGAAGGACCAGAAGTTTACATAGACGATGTGGAGTGTGAATGGATACATTTCCTCAGGTCTACCGGATCTTCAAAAGTAGAGGTGCTGTTTTGAAAAGTAACCTTAAAGAGGCATGGGTGAAAAAACCCATAGCGTGCACCTAGTGTGCGTAAGGCAGGACAAAGTTCAAGAAATTCCTTCCGTTGTTTGGCTGTTGCTGAAGAGACATCCTGGGAGATAAATAATTTAGAACCGGACCAAACAAGCGTTTTTTAAAGTTTAGCTGCATTTAAGACTTGTAGAAGGTCAGTAAATTTCAGAAATAAAAGAATCACACCCCGTGGCTTCGAGGGAGCAGATGAAGAGGACAAGCGGGGACCCAATCTATGAGCACGTTGAATATTCAGATTTGTAGACGTAGGAAGATCAAGAAGCTTTGGAAGAAAAGTAGTGAAAAAGTGAACAGGGTTGTCGCATTCCAAGCCCTCCGGAAAACAATATAAGCGAGATTATTGCGTCTGTTTCTATTTTCAAGGTCTTTAGCAGATTTTTTTAACAGGAGGACCTCCTTCTCTAAGGTGACAAGTTTGGTGGATACATCCTGTAATTCACCAACATGATGTTCCACTACGGATAGACCGGTTTCCATAGGTGACCATTTAGTATCCAGAACTTGCAGGCGGGAATTAGTTTCCTCTATGAATAGAGGTAGAGCACGTATTTACACTAAAACAGTGCCCAAAGATACAGGAGAAACAGACTTCGGTGGAGAAGGGGGGTCCTGTTTAAGACGCTTATTAGCAGAAGATGGAGTTTGCAATTTGGTTGAAAACGTTGGCGAAGCCAACGGTCGTGAAGAGCTAGAATGAGCCATACTCCTATTGTTGTGCATGGAAGAACCAGTATGGGAGGAGTCAGATTCAGGAGCGTGAGCGGTAAATTTCTTGTTAGTAAGCACCAATTTCCTACTCCTACCCATAAGTCAAGGAAGAAGAAAGTCCGCAGGAACAAGAGGGTTCACAAGCATGCACAATAAAGTCCCTAGAATCAGTCCAATAATATTCTTTGCAATGAAAGCTGCAGTGCAGATTAAAGTTATTCAATCAATCAATCAATCAATCAGGGAATTGTAACCGCGCTACTCACCCGTGAGGGTCTCAAGGCACTGAGGGGGGGGTCCGCAGATCTGTTTAGCCGAAGAGCCAAGTCTTGAGGGTCTTCCTGAAGGTGTTCAGAGAGGGGGCGCGTCTGATGTCTGCCGGTAGCTCGTTCCAGGTCTTGGCTGCAATGTGAGAGAAGGATCTTCCGCCTGCTCTGGCTCTCTGGATGCGCGGGGTTTCGGCCAGTACGAGGTTGGAAGATCGGAGGTTTCTTTTGGGTACGTGGAAGTTGATTCTGTCGTTGAGGTATTTGGGTCCGTTGTTGTGTAGGCATTTGTAGGCATGAGTGAGGATTTTGAAAGTGACTCTTTTCTCCACGGGGAGCCAGTGGAGACTTCGTAGGTGTTTGCTGATGTGTTCGTGTTGGGGGATGCCGAGGACGAGTCTGGCGGCGGTGTTCTGTATTGTCTGGAGTTTGCGGAGTAGGGACTTGTTGATGCCGGCGTAGAGTGCGTTTCCATAGTCCAGTCTGCTGGTGATGAGTGCGTGGGTGACTGTCTTCCTTGACTCAGGGGGATCCTCTTGAAGGTCTTGCGGAGGATGCGGAGGGTGTTGAAGCAGCTGGAGGTGACGGCGTTGACCTGTTGGTTCATGGTGAGTGATGAGTCGAGTACGATGCCGAGGTTCTTGGCGTGGTCTGAGGGGGTAGGTGGGCTTCCAAGGGCTGTCGGCCACCAGGTGCTGTCCCATGCAGAAGGGGTGGTACCGAGGACGAGGACTTCTGTCTTCTCGGCGTTGAGCTTCAGGCAGCTGTTGGTCATCCAGACTGTGACGTCTTTCATTCCTTTCTGGAAGCTGAGTTTGGCAGTGGTGGGGTCTTTGGTGAGGGAGAGGATGAGCTGGGTGTTGTCGGCGTAGGATACGATGTTGAGGCCGTGTTGTTGGACGATGGCTGCGAGGGGGGCCATGTAGATGTTGAAGAGGGTGGGGCTCAGTGATGAACCCTGTGGGACTCCGCAGGTGATTTTCGTGGGGTCAGAGAGGAAGGGTGGGAATCTGATCCTTTGGCTTCCGGTGAGGAATGATCGGATTCAGTCCAGGGCTGTTCCTTGTATGCCTGCGTTGTGTAGTCTGGAGACTAGTGTGCGGTGGGAGACAGTGTCGAAGGCCGCTGATAGGTCGAGTAGGATGAGGGCTGCGGAGTTGCCTTGGTCCAGGAGGGTGCGGATGTCGTCTGTGGCGGCGAGTAGGGCGGTCTCTGTGCTGTGGTTGCTTCGGAATCCGGATTGGGACCGGTCGAGGACGGCGTTCTCTTCAATGAATCGTGTCAGTTTTCTGTTGACTGTTTTCTCTGCAACTTTGGCTGCGAAGGGGAGGAGCGAGATGGGCCGATAGTTCTTGAGGTCGGTGGGGTCAGCTGTGGGCTTCTTGAGCAGGGGTCTGACTTCTGTGCGCTTCCAGTCGTCTGGGAAGGTGCCTGTTTTGAAGGTGGTGTTGATGGTGCGTTGTAGTTCGGGTGCGATGGCGGTAGATGTGGTAGATGTGAGGGGGGCAGCGGTCGGTGGGGGCCCCCGAGTGGATGCTTTTCATGGTCGAGGCGGTGTCTTCGGCCGTGATCGGTGTCCAGTTGGAGATGGTGGGCTGGCTGGTGTTTCTGGGGGGCGGGGGCCGTCTGTGGCGCCTGGTGGATGGTTGATGAAGTTGTCGTAGAGGTTTTTGATCGTGAGGTGCAAATAGGTTCCAAGCTTGTCGCAAAGGTCTTGGGATGGGGTGATGTCTGTGGCTTCGCTGCGTGGGTTGGTGAATTCTTGAATGACACTGAAAAGTTCCTTGGAGTTGGTGGAGTTGGCCAGGATTTTGTTGTGGCTGAAGTTCCTCTTGGTGGCTCTGATCTGGTTGTGGTAGTCCGTCATGGCGTCCTTGTAGGGGGTGTGGTTTTCGGTTGTCTTGGTTTTTCTCCAGTTCTTCACCAGGCGTCTGCAGGTGCGTCTGGCTTCTTGGAGAGCGGTGGTGAACCAGGCGGCTTTCCTGGGGCGTTGTCTGTCGGGGTTGCGTAGCGGGTAAGCTCGTCTGCGCAGTTGGAGATCCAGGTGTGGAGTTCTCTGGCTGCGTCGTTTGCGTCGGGTGCCCAGGTGTGGTTGTCTCGGGTGAGGGTGGAGTTAAGTTGCTCATCGGTAACCTTGCTCCAGTTCCTTCGAGGTGGGTGTGGGGCTGGTTTGGGTGCCTTGGGTTTGTTGATGGCGAAGTGTACGCAGTGGTGGTCGGTCCATGGCGGCTGCATTGTGTGGCTGAATTGGACGCTGTTTCCTGCCCCGAAGATGGGGTCGGGGGTGTGTCCTGCTCTGTGGGTCGGTGTGTTGACGAGTTTAAGTCCGATGCTGGCGAGGTTGTCACGAAGGATAGTAGAGTTGGGGTCGCTGGGGTTGTCGAGGTGGAAGTTCAGGTCTCCAATGAGTATGTAGTTTGTTGAGGCAATGGTGTGGGGTGTGATGAAGTCAGTGATGGTGGTGGCGAAGGGTGTTCGGGGGGCCGGGGGGGTCTGTAGATGAGGGTTCCTCGGAGTGTGGCTTTGGGGGTGGTCTGGATCTAGAAGTGCAGGTGTTCGGCGGAAGGGAAGGTTTCGCTGGAGGTGGTGAGGCGGAGGGTGCTCTTGTGGGCGATGGCGAGGCCCCCTCCTGGGTGGTTGGGGCGGTCTTTCCTCTGGATCTGGTATCCATCTGGGATGGCAGTGCTGATGTCGGGGGCGGAGGATGCGTTGGTCCAGGTCTCTGTGAAGAAGGCGATGTCAGGCGAGAGAGAGTCGAGTAGGTTCCAGATTTCCATGGCGTGTTTGTGTACGGAGCGTACGTTGAGGAGGATGTATTTTGGGGTGTCGCCGGTGCTGGCGTCGACGGTGTTGGAGGCCGGGGTGGCGGTGAGGGTCTGGCGGCAGTGGAGGCAGGAGAACTGGCCGTGGGTCGTGTTCGGCGAGGCCTGTTGGCATTCTCTAAGTCTTCCAGGGTTGAGTGCGAGGAGGGTGGTGGTGTCGGGTGTCGTAGCAATGGGTAGTGGGGGTCCAGGGTTCCTGGCGCTGGCCGCGGTCGGGTCGCGGAAGGGCGCAGACGGGCTTGCTTTTGGCGCGCCGGCGGCGCGACCGCACAGCGGCTGCTATTAAGTAGGGGAGGTGGGAGGGAGGAGAGGCTGGGAGGCGGGAGCGGGGGAATTCCGGGGGGGAGGGACCGCAGGGGCAGCAGCGGTGAAAGGCAAAAGGAACAGGCAGGCACTAGAAAATAAAAACAGTGGTGGAATTAGAGCAAGACACAGATGGGCACAATAACAGTGGCACAACAGGGAAAAATTAAGAAAAAATAAACGGCTGAGAAAGGTTACGGTGGTTGCAGGGAGTCTTGTCCCAGTTGGAGCGGGCAGCAGGCGCAGGAGCGGGCCACAGCCTCGAACCTCCCAAGGAGGAGGTCGGGTCTGGAGGCAAGAGACGGCACAGCGGAGCTGCGGGGAGAGAGTGGACCTAGACCGAGAGTCAAGGATATTAAAAGCAGTATCTACAATGAAGTTGTACAGCCTTTAAATGCCACTGGTCAGAAATAAAAGAAAAAGGGAGAAGATAATTATGCAGGAAAAAAATAAGTTTTGCATAATGTCATGTTGAAAATCCCTTCATAGGTAATGTGCCTGAGGAAAAAAGGCCATTGCAGGAAAATCCAAAATGGTGGCCGCAAAGTAGCTGCTGCAATTTCTTAATATTCTTCTAAGCTGAAGGGGAGAGGAGCCATACCGGCATAACAGATCCTCTCAGGGGGTCTTCCGACATGTGAATATCTCCGTTTCAGAGCGGAGAAGATGCCAGAGGCGCGAAATTCACCGCAGCATTTCCCGCCGCGGTACGGAGCTCGAAGATCAGGATGCCATCTTGGTTGGCGCCGCGCATGCTCCACCCCAACCATACACATTTTTGAAATGTAAACACCTAGTGGATTCCAGGATGGTGTCTCTTGCATGGATCCCACAAGGTTTTCCTACTCACAATGCCCTCAAACTTTGCCTAAAATGCATTTTCCTTACATTTTTGTGAAGGAACCTGACCCCACTGGTGCAAATTAAAACGCTGCTCCACTTGTGTGACTGGGCCTACTGCCCATGATTGGAACGGATCAAACCAAGGTCGATGGGAGTCCCCTCACGAGGTCTAGTTCTAAAAAATGTGTAGATTTGCTAGGTTTCCGTAGTTGCTGGCTGAACTAGGGCCCAAAATCCACAGCCATACTTTAAAAAAAAAGGGGGGGGGGGGTGTTTTCAACGCAAAATGTGATGTCTAAATTGCATTTGGGGGGTCCTTTCCTGTTGCGGACATTAGGCCTACCTACACAAGTGAGGTACCAATTTGATTGGGAGACATGTGGGAATGCTGGATTGTAGGACATTTGTGGTTCCTCACATATTCCAGAGGTTTTCCTTACAGAAATGTGATGAATATGTGCCTTTTTAGTCAAGGTTTGAGGTTTGCAAAGGCTTCTGGATAAAATTACCTGGTGAGAGCCACACAAGTCACACACCCCTGGACTCCCCATGCTTTCTATTTATCAAAAGATGTGCAGGTTTGCTAGAGTTCTCTAGTGGCTGGCTGAGCTAGGGCCCAAAATCAACAGCTACTCACGTTGCAAAAAAAAAAGTCAGTTTTCAGTGCAAAAAATGTGGTGTCCATGTTGTGTTTTGGGCCCTTTCCTGTAGCAGGCGCTAGGCCTACTCACACAAGTGATGTAGCATTTTTATCGGGAGCCTTGGATGGGTGGGAGGGGGATGCAGGTTGGTAGGAAATGTGTGGCTCCCCACAGATTTCACAGTAGGAAATTTGATATTAACATTTGGGTTTTGCTGCATTTGTGCTTTTCAAATGTAAGCCAGTGTGTAAGAAAGAAGACATTTTGAAAAATGCCTTCTGACTCACATGCTAGTATAGGTACCCACAATTTTAGAGATGTACACATAACCACAGCTCCTAAGTGCTATATCTGGTACCCATTTCAGAAATACATAGGTTTCCTTGATACCCATTTTTCACTCTACATGTTTCATCCTATGAATAGGTCTATACTCTGTACACAATGAAAAACCATTGTTAGCTGCAGCTCAGTTGGTCTACCTCTTTGAAAAATGCCAAAACAGTGGTAGGAAAAATAAAAATTTTGATTCAGCTCTATGTGTTCCTGAAAGCTTGGAAGATGGTGACTTTAGCCCAGCAAACTTTTCGTTGATGCCATTTTATTTTTAAAAAAAAAGAACCTTTTTTGCTAAGCACCTTTCCCCAATCCCTCCTCCCCCCCCAAAAAACTACAAATGGTGCCATATTTTGCCTATTTTCTCAGTTTCTCCAAGGCAATCCACAAACCCTGGTTACCTTTAGCATACCCGCGATGTTGGAAAAAAGTATACAAATTTGACGTGGATACCTTGTGGTAAAATATGTTATGGAGCCCTGAGCGTGAAGTACTACCCCAAATAGACAAAAAGGTCTCAGCAGTGGGGGGGGAAAGCTACGCAGTTGAGTTAATGTTAGCAAGCACATTGTGCTGTCAGACTATTTCACTCTGCATATATGTAATACTATCTGCCCAAGGCAGTTTGCTAAATGATCATTCAGCACCACTCTGTGTAACATCGAGTAATCGGCTTATGCCCCGTCTATCTATGTATAGAGATCATTTAGATAACCCTGTTGTATAATTTAGTCTTCATTGCTGCATAATCCTGGCAGCCCTGGTTTGGGGGTTATTGCGATTAGGATGAAACATGTATAAGAAAATATAATAACATTGCTTTTTGTGCAAATAAATGCACTCAAACATGTACAATATATATTTTGGTCCTTGGAGACGTGGCTAAGATGGCAGAGTGGTGAGACGTGAATCTCTGCTGGGAATGTATATCACTCTACAACCATAACAGTGTCCACAGCACTTGACAACATCTGAACGGGCCCATGTGAGCAGCCCGGCCCTGTATGATCTAGGAGTTTTGAAAATGCATTATGGCAGAGCTTGTAGTGGTGAATGGCCATGAGGTGAGCGTACAAAATGGTGGCCTAAGATGTCATCCTGAGAGGCCCTGAGTACGTTCCTTCTCGCCAATAGCTGCCCCAGGTAAAATCAAGGCTCTGTGGGAGACTGACAGTAAGCTTGACCCTACAGAGGAATACGGAGGTGCAGGGTGAAAACCCAGAATTCCCGCAGTTCTACCTGTGCGGGCTGACACCCCAAACTGATGGCCTGAGATATGGCAGAGGTGGTCTATAAAGACAAGCTTGGGAGGAGTAAATTAGCTGAGACAGACCTCATAGATTCTGAAACATTAGGATATGGACTACGGTCACTGTTTGTATGGCAGAGTGGGAGAGACAGGATTTCATAGAGAACATATATTGAGAGAGCGTTGGACTCCTGGGAGAAACCACAACTTTGCATTCTCAGAGGACCTTGGGGCTGAGATGGCAAACCTGCAAACAGTCCCATGAGTGATGAGACAACAAGCAACAGCAGAAGCGCTTTGTAGCCTAGGCAGCTGGCGTAAACAATAAAGAGACATGTCTGAAAAGGCTAAATTTCCCAACCTGATTGAATAGTGCACACTCTCTCACTGCTTCAACGATTAGAGCACTACTAGTAAATGCGCCTCTATGACATTAGGACCACGCTGTTCAGCCTCAAAGTAGAATTTCCTTAAAAAACAGGAGACAAGAAGCGTTTGGCAAAACAGGAACAGGTAGTTTAATTAAACAGTTTGGCAGGCAGAACGGTTACAGGCCCTATGTCTCAGGTGGCTCATCCAGGCATTGTTCTGTGTCCCTAACCCAGAATGGGTGCAACAGTCTATCTGCCCACCTATTGGTGAATTGGGGTTTACACACAATCTACCCCCAGGTAGACAGAAAGCCCACTAGACACCAGGAAAAACAACAGGGAAAAAAAGGGATGCGGTCGACCTACTTAGGCATGTGGCGTTGTGCCCACTCCAAAACAGGCTAAACAGTTTTTCTGCCTCCCCAAAGGCCGACCCTAGGGTGTTTACCCCCAATCTGCCTCCATCAGGGCAGAAAACCTACTAGACACCCGGAAAAACATATGAATTAAAAAAAGGGAATTGGGCAGGCTTTCTAGTCATTGGGTCAAGTCTCCACATCAAAACGGGCCCAACAAGCTTTCTGCTGCCACCGTAAGGTGGATTAGGTGATTTTACCCCCAATCTGCACTCCAGAAGGAGCAGAAATCTGATTAGCCACTAGCGAATTTCTTTATGGTTGGGAGAGCGGCGTCCCTGAGCATGGACCTGTGCAATCCCAGAATTGGTGGCACAGTCTTTCTCCCCTCCCCCCAGAGGTCAGATAGGGGGTGTTTACCCCAAATCTGCCATCCTCAGGGCAGAAAGACTACTAGACACCAAGGAAAACAAATAAATATAAATGGTGCGGCCCACCCAGCTATAGAGACAAGCCTCCACACCAAAATGGGTCTTTCTTCTCCCCACGTGGGCAGATTTATGGGACTTTTACCCCCAATCTGCCCTCTGTGTGACAGAAAGCCCACTACACACCAGGGAACTTCTTTTGGGGGGAATGGCCATCCCTGAGCATGAGCCTGTGCTCCCCACTCCCTGTGGGTACAAAAGTCTTTCTGCCCCCTTGGGGGACAGAAGTCTTACCTACAATCTGCACCTCTGGTGGGTTGGACAGGAAGCCCACTAGACACCAGGCAAAATGCCCCACCCCAGAATGGGAACAACAGTCTTTCTTTTCTGTCCATCCTTGGGTCATATTGGAGTGGCTGGTTTCCGACAGTCTGCCAACTTGGGGGACAGAAAGCCTACTAGACACCATGGAAAAAAGTTTAACAAACAGGAAGGAGCTAGTGGCGGGTCTCACCGGCATTGGGCAGTATCCCACCACAGAACATGCGCAACAGTATTTTTGCCCCTTGAGGGAGTAGAAAGGGTGGGGGGGGTTCCCCCAATCAGCCCCAGAGGGCTAAAAGCCCACTAGAATCCTCAAGGGAAAAAAGTTATTAAAAAAATAGAAAAAGTGTGTGGGGCTACTCACTCAGGCATTGGGACACGCCTCAACTCAGAAGGATAGCAACAGTCATTCTGTCCACCCTAGGGGGAAATAGGGGGTTTGCCCCCACATCTGCACCCCCCCACACGGGAGGTTGGTTGCAAGTCTACTACACACCAGGGATTTCACTTTGGGGGGAAAAAAAGATGGAGGTGGCCGATCCTGGAATCTAACCATGCCTCCACCCCCAAACAAAGCAATAGTCTTTCTGCCGTCGCTGGGGGGCAGATAAGTAGTTTTTCCTGATTGGGTTTTGCCCCTAATCTGCCCCCAGAGGCTGTATAAATCCTGCTAAACACCAGGAGATTTACTTCGGGGCAAAAAAGAATGGAGGCAGCCAACCCTGGCATATGGCCATGCAGCCACCTCAGAATGGGCAATATGGTCTTTCTACCCCTTAAGAAAGGCACATGGGGGGTCATCTCCAGTCTGTGCTGGGGGAGGAGAGACAGCCCTCTGGGTACCGGGGATATTTTTTAAAAGTAATAATGGGGTGGGGGCAGCCAATCCTGACATCACAATGCACTCCCAGCCCCAAAGCCCTAACTCTTTCTCCTCAACAGGGACTAAAACATCCCCATCTCCATGGTGAGCAAGAGGACATTTTGATTCTTTTGGGAGTAGTTTCTACATATGGACCATCAGAGTGGAGGTAAATTCCAATTTCCTCTCACTAGTCATACTGAATGGATGCACTATTCAGGCATTTGGTCAGCTGGCAAACAGGAAAACCTACTACACCTAGACATTATTAAAAACTGTGGAAGTAGCCATTGGGCATTACCTCAACATGACTTCAGGCTCAGAGAGCACCGTCGCAGGAATCTGATCATAATAACATTGTAGTAGCCTGCCAGCAGCTCTAGCTCAGCTACCAGATGAGCCGCCGGAGCAGCTCATGCACACTATGGCGCGGCGCTGCTAGCTGCCACAACCAGTTTAGTTAACAGAATCTGAAAGAAACAGTTAGTTATAGATTCCTTACCTTAGAATTACCCCCAGGCGTCAGACTGGATCCGGAAAGTTTTTCGTCAGCAGTACCCCTGCACGTCGGAAGGTGGCGTCGGTCGACTCCACTTTCGTCGTCGGCGTCGTGGTTGCCGGGATGACATCGGGGTAGCTACATAGACGCCGCCCTCGCGCGCTGACGTTAGTTCTTTCTTTTTCCGCGCCAGCAAGCGCAGATCCGGAGAGAGCGGTACCCCCAGTCACTTTTTGACTGACTTTTTCTCGACTTTTGACGACACCATTTTTTGAGTAACGACTCCTGGTGCACAAGGGATGCCTGGCTTCAAGGCTTGCGGTTCCTGTTGCCGACTGATGTCGGTGACGAATCCGCACCGCGTGTGCCTCTTCTGCCTGGAACACGACCACGACCCCAAGTCGTGCTCCGACTGCCGGACCATGAACCCCAAGTCTTTGCGGGAGCGGTCCCGAAAGCTTCTCGAGCACCCGGCAGTTGGCTCCGCGACGTTCGAGGTCCCGGTCGCATAGGAGGTCGAGGGACAGGTCGGGGAGCCACCACCACTCTTTGTCCAAGTCTTCGCACTTTGGGTCAGGTAAATCGAAGCACAAGAAGAAGTCGAAGAAGCAACGTCGCTCTTCGACTTAACCCCATCCGTCGGCCGACGCGACGAGGGATGCAGGTGGTGCCCCTCCCGCGGCTCCGCGTGCGGAGCCCGAAGGGTCGGCTCCGGGTTTCCCACCTACCCGGGACCGGGAGCGACCCCTGCCCAGCTTCGTCAGTTTTACGAAGCGATGCACGCCATCTCTGGGCAGCCCGACTCCGCCGGCGCACCTTCGGGCCCCGCGGACTCGGCTGGGGGCCCTGGGCTTTCGACGCCGGCGGCTTCAGCCTTGGCACCGGAGGGCCCCCTTGGATCCAGCCCTGGGTCCGGATCGGCGCAGGTCGACCTTGTTATGCCTCCCCCGGCACCACGTCCGCAGCCGGCGTCGGCTGTGTCCCCAGCCGATGTCGACCCCGGCCTCCACCTTGAGGTAGACACTGAGCCGGACCGGCGTTGACCGACGCCAGACCCGGCGCCGACGGGTACTTTTGTGCCCCTGTTCTACCCTGGCTCTTTGAGACCAGATTGGCAGCCAGAGGAGGGTGAGGAGGGCTGGGAGGGGTCTGGGGACCCTTTAACCGACCAGTTAGTTTAGGAACAGGACTGGAGAGAGGAACTGGGGGAAGCCAGTGGTCTGGATACCTCACCAGACCTTGGCATGTTGTCTCCTTCTACCGTGGCTACGGAGGAGGGAGCGTCGTACGCAGTGGTGTTGCGTAGGACGGCCGAGGCTCTCCACCTCGAGCTACCTACGGTGGCAGTTAGGACTAACCTCCTGACGGAGATGCTTCAACCGGCGGCGAGCTCTTCGGAGCCCCTGCTGCCGTTTAATGAAGCCCTGACGGACATCCTTTTGGGCACCTGGCCCAGGCCCAACACAGGGGCTCCTGTGGACAGGATGATTGCTCGACGCCAACACCCCACCCCTGAGAGCTTGGTAGTCCAAGCCTCCACCTCCAAGGGCGCATTCCCTACCGCTCCACCGGACAGGGAATCCAAAAAGCTGGATCATCTTGGGAAGAAGATGCTTTTTTCCTCCAGCTTGGGACTGCGGTCGGTAAACACCACATGTCTGTTGGGCCGTTACACCCACTCAGTGTGGGACACGGTTGTGCAAGTGCTGCCTCAGTGCCCAGAGGAGGCCCGGGCTGTACTCTCTCAGACGGTTGCCGAAGGGAGAGACGCAGTGAAGTTTACCATCCGCTGTGGGCTGGATACCGCAGACTCACTTGGCAGGACGATTTCCACGTCAGTAGCCCTTCGACGCTACGCCTGGTTGAGGTCGACTGGTTTTTCCGGGGATGTCCAATCCACTCTTATGGACATGCCCTTTGATGGCCGTCGCCTTTTCGGCGACAAGGCAGACAATGCGTTGGCGCGCTTTAAGGACTCTCGGGCTACGGCCAGGACCTTGGGCCTCTCCACCACCCGCCCTGCGCAGTCTGCCTTTGTCTCTTTCGTGGCTACGGAAGGGGTGCCCCACCACGTCCCGCCCAGAGCCACAGGCCGGCGCAAGCTGTTCAGCCTCTGCGCCGCCGGGGACATGGGAACCAGCGCCGTGGTTCTGGGGGCCAGCGGGCGGGCCAGTCCACCACAGCCCCCTCTGCAGCAGCCTCCAAACCCTCCTAGTCCGACCTCTCAGGGCCACCAAACGCCAGTGGGCGGCAGGATTCGCCATCACCTCCCCCACTGGCGCACCATCACGTTGGACAGGTGGGTTTTGCAGATAGTCCGAAGGGGCTACTCCCTCCCCTTCGAGACTACCCCTCCATCCATGCCACCTCAGTACCATCGCATGTCGGAGGATCATCTGGCCCTTCTCCAACAGGAAGTTTCGGCACTCTTGGCCAAGGGGGCCATGGAGCGCGTTCCTGTCCCAGAAGTAGGTCTTGGTTGCTATTCCCACTACTTTCTGGTGCCCAAGAAGGACAGAGGATGCATCCTATCTTGGATCTCAGGAATGTCAACCACTTCCTCCGGAAGGAGAAGTTCAAAATGTTGACGCTCGCTCAGGTCTTGTCTGTCCTCGACCCTGGAGGCTGGATGGTAGCGTTGGACTTGCAGGACGCTTACTTTCACATCCCCGTCCTGCCGGCCACCGGCACTACTTGCGGTTCACGGTAGGCCACGAGCACTTTCAGTTTACCGTGCTCCCCTTCGGCCTTGCCAGTGCCCCTCGGGTGTTCACGAAAGTGATGGCGGTGGTCGCAGCTCATCTGCGCAGATCAGGGGTTCCAGTCTTCCCCTATCTCGACGACTGGCTGTTGAAGGCGGGCTTGCCCCAGGCTGTCTCCCACCTCCAGACTGTGGTCGACCTCCTGCATTCGCTGGGGTTCTCCATCAACGTGCCGAAGTCACACCTGACCCCCTCTCAGAAGCTCCTCTTCATCAGAGCGGTTCTGGACACGACGCAGTTTCGGGTTTATCCTCCCGAACAGCGAGTCCGGGATATTCGGGCTATGATTCCGATCTTTCAGCCTCTATCCCGGGTTTCGGTTAGGATGACCCTCAGGCTGCTCGGTCTGATGGCCTCCTGCATCCTGCTGGTGGACCATGCCAGATGGCATATGCGGGCTCTGCAGTGGGACATGAAGTTCCAGTGGGCACAACATCAGGGGAATCTGTCCGATTGCATCCAGATCTCGGAGGGCACAGCACACCAATTGCAGTGGTGGCTAATGAACCAGGATTGGGTCGACAGCAGATCCCTCTCCCCTCCTCAGCCAGAGTTCACAGTGGTGACCGATGCATCACTTCTGGGATGGGGCGGCCACATGGAGGAGGCGGAGATCAGAGGCCTCTGGTCTCCGGCGGAGTCCGGGCTCCACATCAACCTTCTGGAGCTTTGGGCGATTGGTCTTGCACTCAAAGCATTCCTTCCCTCTGTCCGGGGAAGAGTGGTGCAGGTGTTCACGGACAACACCACCACCATGTGGTACTGCAACAAACAAGGCGGGTGGGGTCGTAGACCCTATGTCAGGAGGCCCTCCGCCTCTGGACATTGCTGGAAGATCAGGGCATATCCCTGGTGGTTCAACACCTGGCAGGTTCCCTGAACGCCAGGGTGGACGAACTCAACCGCAGGTGCATGATGGATCACGAATGGCGTCTTCACTCGGAGGTGGTGCAAGGTCTCTTTCAGCAGTGGGGAGAGCCTTGGTTAGATCTATTCGCCACCGAAGAGAACGCGCAATGTCAGCAGTTCTGCACGTTGGAATTTCCAAGGCGGCACTCGCTAGGTGATGCTTTTCGTCGCGAGTGGAGTTGCGGTCTTCTATACGCCTTTCCGCCTATACCACTTCTGCCCAGAGTGCTGAAGAAGATCAAGCGCGACCGGGCCCAAGTCATTCTTGTGGCTCCGGATTGGACACGAAGAGTCTGGTATCCCGAGCTGCTCAACATGGCCATCGATCCTCCGATCAGACTGCCTCTTCGGGAGGATCTTCTGTCGCAGCAGCAGAGGACGGTCCTCCACCCGAACCTGTCCAGTCTCCACCTCCTTGCGTGGAGATTGAGCGGCGGCAGTTGACGTCGTTTGACCTGCCTCCCGAAGTCTACGATGTTATCTTGGCAGCCAGGCGTCCCTCCACTAAGATGGTATACGTCTGCAGATGGAACAAATTTGTGGCATGGTGCACAGCAAAGGCTGTGGATCCCCTTTCCGCCCCTCTTTCTGAGGTTCTCTTGTTCCTCCTTTCTTTGGCCCAGCAGGGCTCTGCTCTGGGCACTCTAAAAGGCTACCTCTCTGCCATTTCAGCCTTCCTTAGGCTTCCTGATCAGCCTTCTCTTTTCAAGTCCCCTGTTGTAAATAGATTCCTTAAGGGCATTACTCATCTTTTTCCTCCTGTTCCCTTCATAATGCCTCAGTGGGACTTGAACTTGGTTCTTACCTACCTTATGTGCGCTCCCTTTGAGCTGCTACATAACTGTCCTCTCAGACTTCTCACTTTGAAAACTGCCTTTCTGGTGGCCATCACCTCTGCACGCAGGGTGTGTGAGCTACAAGCTCTTTCTTCCAAGCCTCCCTTTCTGGCTGTCCATCCGGGCAAGGTCGTCCTTAGAACTAGGCCTTCCTTTCTTCCCAAGGTGGTTACTTCTTTCCACATTGGCCAAACCATCACTTTGCCCACCTTCTTTCCGCCTCCGCATCCTTCAAAAGAGGAAGAGAGGCTCCACCGTCTGGATCCAAAATGTGCGCTTTCCTTCTACTTGGATCGCACCAAACAATTCCGGGTGGATGACCAACTCTTTGTTGGTTATGTGGGCGCTAAGAAAGGTCGGGCCGTGCACAAACGGACCATCTCCAGGTGGGTCGTTCTGTGCATCAAAGCTTGCTATTCTTTGGCAAAGAAGGAGTCTCCAGTGGGACTGCGCGCCCATTCCACCAAGGCAATGGCAGCCACCACTGCTTTGCGACGAGGAGTCCCCCTTAATGACATCTGTCAGGCAGTTACGTGGGCATCTCTGCACACGTTCACCAAACACTACTGCCTGGACAGCCAAGTCCGGAGAGATGGCTTCTTTGGCCGTTCTGTTCTCCAGGACTTTCTGGTGTGAACTTAGTTCGCAGACCCACCTCCGGGGTTGGTATTGCTGGGGTATCTATTCTAAGGTAAGGAATCTATAACTAACAGTTTCGTTCAGATGAACAAGTTACTTACCTTCAGTAACGATATATCTGTAAGAAACATAGGTTAGTTATAGATTCCTTACCGCCCCACCCATCCTCCCTGTTCTGCGAACTGACTTCTAGGGTTAAGGACTTCCTTTCAGGGCCCTAGTTTTGTGCACCAGTGGTCAGTGTCTTGCATGGCTCTGCGCTTCTGGCGTGGAAAGTCGTGTACAGAACTGACGTCGGCGCCTGAGGGCGGCGTCTATGTAGCTACCGCTCCGTCATCCCGGCGACCACGACGCTGACCATGAACGCGGAGTCGACCGACGCCACCTTCCAACGCGCAGGGGTACTGCTGACGAAAAACTTTCCGGATCCAGTCTGACACCTAGGGGTAATTCTAAGGTAAGGAATCTATAACTAACCCATGTTTCTTACAGATATATTGTTACCGAAGGTAAGTAACTTGTTCTTTAGGCAGCACTAACGGCAGAGGCGCTATGCCTATAATGTGTGACAATGCATTTCACTGCGGTGATGCAGAGAACTACACTGAAATCCGTTAGTCTAACGCCTGAAGCGCGGTACTTGGCAGGACTGAGAAATTGGAGCCTTGCAATTCACAACACTCCCCCGGGTGTCTACTTTTCAGAAATACCTGAGTTTGGAGGAGGTGGCGAAAAAAACAAGAAAATAATTAAACCCAGATGGCCCCTGCGCGCGCTGTAAGAATGCGGCCGCGAAAGTGAAAGCAACTACAGGGAAGAGCGGGGGCGAGCGAGCGCGGCAGCCTGCTGAGCTGACCACACGCTCGTGCACCATGGCCTTTTGCTTGCGCGTAACCGCACGGAAAAGGCCATGACGCACGAGCGTGTGGTCAGCTTTCCAAACCCCCTAACATAAAGTCTTGCCAGAGCAGCGCTTGCGCGCTACTCGAGGCTCGACCTAAAAAGGAAAATGGGTCAGTTTTCAGTGGAAAAATGTTATCTGTTCATGTTGCGCTTTTGGGCCTTTCCTGTAATGGACTCTGGGCCCACCCACACAAGCGTTTTCATCGTAGCAACTGTGGTATTGTAGGTGACAGGAAATGTGTGGGTCCCTGCAGATTCCTGGAACATTCTCTCACAGAAATGTGAAGAAAAGGCATTTTTTTAACCAAAGTTTGAGGTTTGAAGGGCATTGTGGGTAAGAAAAGATAGGGAATCCATGCAAGTCAGACCACCCTAGACTTCCCAGGGTGTCCAGTTTTCATAAACATTTTGGTTTGGTAGTCCAACGGAATGCCTCTTTTTGCATGATCAGCCCCACGTTTTGGACTGATGCTGCAGGTTTTTTGACTCTGAAGATGCCAATCAGGCCTCAGTGCCAGTGCTCTCACCCTTAAAAAAATGCATGTCTGATTGGCCTACCCACAATTAGTATAAGTTAACTTACTTATAAGTCCCTACTATATCTACCAGGGGTACCCAGGGCTTTTAAGTTAAAGTGCCTCTCAAGGCCTGCAGCTCTTATTGTGCCATTAAAAAAAGCAAAGTATGACTCCCAGCCTGCCATTGCTAGCTAGCAGAGCAGTTGTCAACTGCTAACTCGACTTTGCCATTCAAAGTAATGGCAAAGCCTAGACCTTCCTTTTTAATATTTATATGATACCCCTAAGGTAGGCTTACTGAGCCCTAAAGGCAGGGTGCAATATATTAGAAAGTTGAACATACGTTTCTTGATTTTACATGTCCTGGCAGTAAAAACCCCACATTGTCGTTTTTACTGTGGAAAAGTTAAAAGCCTCATTGGCGAGTAAAGAGTTACACGCTGACTATTCAGAGTGCTAACTTGTGAATGGCACCGGTAAATATGATACTTTAAGGTATCAAAAGAATTGTTGCAATTAAGCCGACTAGAATTCAAGTTGAATTTAATGTAACCCTTGCCCAAATGGCAGCTTTAATAAGTAGCCACTTTGTTGCCAAAGGTTTTCCAGTGATCGTTTATGGTTGCCAACCACAAGACAGCCTCTGCTTTAATGGGTGGAGGGGGGAACGACTCTCAGGAAGGAACACAAAGAGCCTGCTGTTGGAAGAGATGTGACCTCTACCTGGCAGGAAGACCAAACATGGAGTTAGCCCAAAAAGGAAAGCTTCAAAGGGGATTGGAGGGCAAATGGTGAACACACGCAAAAGGGGCTGTTCTTTGTTCTTGCTGACAGGTTGGCATCGGGGACAGAGAGGGGAAAGCAGTTGCTAAACCAATTTTTCCATGG
Organism: Calotriton arnoldi; assembly: GCA_963921515.1. Classification (NCBI taxonomy): domain Eukaryota; kingdom Metazoa; phylum Chordata; class Amphibia; order Caudata; family Salamandridae; genus Calotriton; species Calotriton arnoldi. The sequence goes on along the minus strand of CAWUFW010000565.1, from coordinate 3,718,889 downwards.
GCATGTAGCCCCCAGTTATCCACACCTCTGGGATGGACTAGGGAGCTTCACACGCCAGCAGAAAGCTTGTGCTATCTTGGAGGTGGCATAATCGTACATACTGGGTTAGCTAGGTGCCACACTTCACAGGAAGTCATCACAAGGTGGGAGGGACCTGGCAGCCCATTGGCTAGTAGTCGCCACATTCACTGAGGGCACAAACTGGGCATGAAAGTGGCAGTCCTGGCACCCAGACCTCAGATAATATCTGTACTGAAGAGTGGACCAAAGAAGTTCTGCCCTGCTGTTCCTTGAATCCACCAAAGAGAGGCTGCACCAGGACTGGACTGCACCTGCTGCTCCTTGGGCTAGCAAAGAGAGGACTGTTCCTGTGGTGTCCTGCTCAAGGATAAGTCGCCTAGTGCCTCAGACAAAAGAAGGGAATCAGAATACACTATATTCGATCTAAATAAATAGAACATAAAAGTACAATAAAAGAAAAATACAATTAATATCGAAATATATCTACAACAATACATAATAAAAACAATCCATAAAAAGAACTTCCATACCTTGGCATTCCCCAATCCGTAACATCCACATAAAGACAATACATAAGCAAAATTTAGTACGAAAGGGAAGGAAGGAAAACAAAAACCTCAACTAAGGGTCCGCTATGCGCTCCTGCCAACATAACGTCACTTTAAAATGTCTAAAGAATGCACTGAAGGGAGTGCCAATATGCCAGCTCTACACGGATGATAACTCCCAGGAGAATTGAGAGCAGGGTTTAGTCAAAATTACAACCCCTAATGGTGGGCTTCGTGTGGGGACCACAACACCGGAGCCCAGATCCGCATTCTTACACCTCAAGGGGTAAAACAGAAACAAAGGGCCGCATCCCTGTGAAATGAAAGGGTCTGAGGAGGGCTACGAGGGGTCGACTAACTAAGGTGCTAATAGTGCGCTACAAAAAATGAAAAAAGCTTAAAAGCAATCATCACTTATCAGACCACAGGTCTGAAGAGACTGATAAAGTTATAAAGTGCAAGGACAGGATCAGGTTCCCCCGTACAAAAAACCCTACCCGCAGACACAGCAATGTAAACATGAAAAAAGGGAGACAAATCCACATAGTGGACCAACACGAGAAAACATCGGGGCATATTCTCAAGGAGCTATCGCCGAGTTATCGGCACTTTATCGCAGCCAAAGTCGCAATAAATTTATCGCCCCATTCACAAGCTGGTGCTAACAGCCGATACCACCAGTTTACTTGCGAAAGCATCCGCATAAAACATCGCCACAGATGACCCCGGCAACTATCGCTAATGCGATGCAGAGTAGACGTTCCCGAGTGAAAATCCGCAACAACACCACACCTCAACATTCTCAACGACCAGCCACATCGGCGATAAGACCACAAAACAAGCGATAAGGCGCGTTAGCAGCAGGAAATTAACACCTGCTCTGACCTGGTGTAAAGTCGGACGACAACCTGCACCATCAAAGGGAGCCCAGCCCAGAGCCACACATGAAGAACAACAGATGCCATGGAGCCACCCACCATGCATCCCGGAGCCCCGAGAGGGCAACAACACCCACCTCCACCACCCCAGGGACCGCCACCACCCCCCCCCCCCCGGACCACCACAGAGGCAGGGCCGAAAAAGACAGCGGACCTTCAGGAAATGCACCAGCCTCACAGACCTAACACCAGACAATGTCAATGCCCACTACAGGCTCAAAAGGACAACCATCCTCCGCATCCTGAACATCATTGCCCACAGGCTGACGGTACCAACACAGCAGACAACCAACATCCCTCCGCAGACAAAGCTGCTGGCTGTGCTGCACCTGTTGGCCTCTGGTACCTCCCAACCAACAACTGCCAGAGTCGGAGGAGTCTCACAGCCAGCCCCATCCAAGTTCCTCACACCTGTCCTGGATGCCACCATCAGCTAGGTACCCCAGTACCTATACGTCCCCCACAATGCGCAGGAACAGCTGGAGACCAAGCAAGGACTATATGCCATAGCTGGATTCCCGCACGTGTTGGGGCAATCAACTGCACACATGTCCTACTCGTGCCCCATGCCGACACTGCACACAATTACCGCAACAGAAAGCACACGCATTCCATCAACGTGCAGGCAATAGTGGACCACAGGGGACTCTACACCAATGTCGTAGCCAACTACCCAGGCAGTGTGCATGATCCCTCCATCTTCCGACAGTCCAACATCAACCAGCGCTTCCATGATGGCACCTATGGGAATGCACTGCTCGTTGGCAAGTACCAAATGAACACCCCACACACCTCAACTCCACAATCATGCAACTCACAACTCTGGCACTGCACACGTCAGAAAATCAAATACAACATGCCCACCCACCAGACACGACAGCACAACTTACTGTGGCAACCTTGGTTAGCCATGTACATGAGCCATCAACGGCATGGCACCTCAGCCACACAATAGCGGAATGTGGGGAGAGGTGGAAAGCAGCCATGTGCGAAGGAGGCAAGTGACCCATGAATGAGAATTTACACAATGCCAAGTGTGGTGGAGATGTGCTGGACAGACTGCAGTATGCAGACCACAGACATATCCATCTCTACATGCACTGCTGGTGTTTGGAGTGTAGGGGACAGTGGACGCAACCATGTCACCCCGTCCAGTGGGGAAGATCGCGGAAATGTAGCTTGTGACGTCCCCCCCTGTAAGCGTGTGCGGAGTGGGCTGGCCCGGCGTATGCCAGGCCAGCGTAGGGGTGTGAATAAAAAGCACGAAGCTCTGGGCATGGTTCTCTTCCGGAATGCCCGTGTCTGCCAGGGCGGCGCCTCCCACCCCGAGGCCAACGCCGTCGCCGTGAGCGGTGTGGCCTGCGATCCTGTGCGCCTGCTGCACCCCGGGCCGCTGGTCCCCAAACCCGTCATGCCCGCCCCTGCGCAGCCAGGCCTCACTGCTCACCTGCCGACACCGGCGTGTGTCAAAGAGGGCCCTCCATGTGCCGGCGCAAGCTCCAAGCCCGAAGCCCGCGACCTTGGCAGCCTCCTCAGACCATCACGGCCTCCGCAACACAGGCCCGCTTTACTCCTTTCTCGTTGACGTACTCCACCGCTGCCTCCGGCCTACACTACGGTCAAGTAGGTCACACATGTGGAACTGAGTCTTGATTTCTGCATGGCGGAGTTCATATCATTGTACGCAAGGAGACGAGTAAGAGGAAGATGCGGTTCAGTCCGGAGGAGAAAAGGATCATCGTTACGGAGGTGATCGAACACTGCCGACAACTGCTCTGGTGTCACTAACTCTGTGCATCGCGGGCCAACGACACGTGGCTGTGGGCCCCTGCTGACCGCTGCCTCGGGCCTACACTGCGGTCAGGTAGGTCACACATTTGGAACTGAGTCTTGATTACACAATGGCCGAGTACACATGTCAATGCAGAGTTTAAATCACTACACTCCCTTAGATGTGGTGACACAAAGTATGTGCATGGCATCCCAACCACACGTGTCTGTGGACCCTTGATGACTACGCCTTTGGCCTACACTGCGCTCGAGTAGGTCACACATTGGGAATTCAGTCATGATTCATTTATGGCAGACTTGCTATCATTGTACTGGCCTCATCGCAGACTGAATCCCCTTTCAGCTCCGGTGCCACTAAGTCTGTTCCCCGACATCCACGGACACTTTCTGGTTGCACTTTGGTGGCGACTGAGTCTATGGACTGGGGGTTGTCTTCATCATCGTGTCAGTGATACTGACTTTGTGGCAAAAATTAGGCTGTAGCATTCCACTCCTCCATTTGCCGCTTCCGGCCGGCTTCTGCCCTCTGCATCATGCCCTGGAGGACACCTTCCACTGCCCCCCCCAAACCTCCGCTACATTCACCTTTGACATCGACGAGGACCCGCTCACCTCGCGTGGCCCTATCTCACTGCACCGCAAGTCACCGTCCCGTGGCGGTGTGCCTGTGCCGGCTGCAGTGCATCCGGGGCCACTAACTCTGTGCAGCTCAAGTCATGGCCCCTGTCTGATAGCATATTGGATGGCCTCTGGGTCGATGGACTGGGGGTCATCAATGCCATGTGTCTGTGGCCCTGCGCTGTCCGCTGCCTCCGGCCTCAACTGCGGTCCACCTGGGCTCACACATCAAATCTAGTCCTGACCTGCCCGGACGTCGCATCACCGCAGGATGCACACGCCACCACCGCCAGGACCAACTCCAAACAACAGGTGCCAGAGTCGGAAGTGTCTTACTGCCAGACTATCAGAGTTGCTCACACCTGTCGTGGGTGCCATCATCAGCTTGATACCCTGCTCAGCTCTTCAGGTGCCACTAACTCAGTGCACCACAAATCATGCAACATTCTGCTTGCATGTTGGGTGAACACTGTACTTTCTCCGGCTACCACCATGATGCTTCACAGTTGTTTCCGTTATGCTGGTGTTTTCTGTTTCCGCTTTAATTATGATCACTGTTTGAGTTGTTGCCAGCACCAACGACTCCATGAGGGCTGGCTTACACTCACCCCACAGACATCCAGCACATGCGTCACTGTACATGTGACCATGCCAATAAAGGTGTCGAGCGCACGTGCCCATAGCCAGTTCAACGAACTATCTGAGTGTGTCCGTGTGCTCATGATGTATGCATTAGGGCCCCGGGCCCTACAACATTACATTGTGCCGTGTACAGAGGACGCATCCATGTCACCGCAGGCAGCGGGTGAGACATTGCACATGTAGCTTTGTCGTCCCCCACTCAATACGTAAGATGAGTGAACTGGGCCGGGTTACGCCAGGCCAGCGTGGGGGTGTGGATGATTATCCCGTGGCTCTGGGTGTGGTTCAGTACTGGAAATGTGCAAAGGCATGTGTCTCTGTCGCAGTGTGGGTCTCCGTTGGGGAGTGTAGGTGGTCCCTGATGGGACTTAGACACCCACGTATGTGATCTAGTTCGGCTTCCATGAGGTAGTACCCCACCCGCACATGTTCGGCCACCCCTTCTGGCAGTCTGACACCTGGCCTTGGAATGCGATGTGTGCTTGGGTGGGCTGCTGGGAGCCAGCCGGGGTGGTGGGTGCGTCCAGCTGTGTTGTCTGTGCAGGGGGTGGGGTATCCTCGATGAAGCGGTGCTGCCCTGCTCCTGGAGGTCGATTGCCTAAGATGTCCATGGACTGTTGTAGGGCGTCGGTGTCGGAAGTGTGGAGGTCCTCTTCAGCATCACTGTAGAGTTGTCTGGTCTGCTGTGCTGGAGGTGTTGTTTGTCCCTCTGCAATGTGAAGGGGAGATGCTTGTTGACATTGTGTTGGCATGTATGTTGACGCATTGTTCAAGTTTACATACAGACTGCATGACAATGTACATTGTGACTGTTTGGGAGGGGCGGACTATTTGATGCGGGACAGTGGACATTTGGACTACATGACGTAGGTGAGGTTGTACACGTACATTTGCATCTCACAGTTTCCTGCTATGTCAGATGTGATTGGCCATTTTCTACGCACAGGCGGACCCAGTTGTATCCTCTGTTCTGCAGTGTAAGTGTTGCACTGTGTACCACATTGTCGTCCATGTGGATGTGCTGTCATTGCTATGTGTGTGTGCTGCATTGTGTGGGAGTCGCACCTGCAGCTGTGATTTTGCTGCCCCTTATCCCTTGGAGGCTGTGTGCCTTTGGCTTTTGTGCTTTTAGGGTGCTGTGATGTTGGCATCTTGGGTCATTTGTGTTCTTGGTCGGTTTTTGTACTCTTGTGCATTGTTTGTCTGCAGATGTATTGTTGACATCAGTGGTTGTTTGTGCACGTGGATGTGTCAGGATGTGACCTGCTCCGTTCCGGATGTGGTCCACACTCAGCCACCTCAGTCTCATGGCATGCACAATGTCATGGTGATTGTTCTCCAGCCATGCTGCTCGTCATGTGGTGTCACTTGCATTGTCAGTGTGGCTCTCACATACGCATCTTTGCTGTGTTTCGCACGGGTGCATGTGTGTTTTGTGGAATGGGTGATGTGTGGGGTGGGGCCCTTTGGGCACATGGTGGACGGGGGCCTACTTGATGTTTGTATGTGTGCTGCTGTGTGCCTCGGGGACCAGGGACATGACCCAGGGTCATTGTGGGTGTGCGGTGTGCTACATGTCATTGTGCATGTGTGCCATTGGGCCCGTCCCCCCCCCCCCGGCCCCACAGTCCCTGTTCGTTACTCACCCTGTTGATGTTGTGTCAGATCATGTTGAGCAGTGTCCGGACTCCCGACTCCTTGCACCGTCTCCACACTGATGACTGTGGCCACCATTTGCTCCAGCTCCTCCTGCGGCGCCGGACTCCCACCTCCATTCGCGGTTGCTGCCTTCCTGTTGGCAGCGGGTTTCTGCTTGGTTTGGCTTTTCACATCGTGCCAGTGCCTCTTGGCCTCCTCGACACTCCGGCGGCATTCAGGATGGAATGCCATTTTTCGGTCTGTGTTGCCAATGACACGGTGGAGGTGACGGACAGTTGTTGTTAGTGCTCTGTCACCTCCGTGACGACGATCAGGTTGTCATGCGGACTCTACCCCGTCTTCCTCTTCCTCTTCTCCTTGGCCTTCCCAGACCCCGAGGTTCCTTGCTGGTGGTCTGTGGGGCTTGTGGTCTTCGTGTTGACCTGGGCACTCGTTCCTGGTGCATCCATGTTGCTACACAGTTTATTTTGTTTATGGTGTGTTTTTCTTGTTCAGCTTTTATGGTGCATTTTCCCACATGACGCGTGGGGATTGCAGGCCTGTCGCTGGTTATCGCTGATTTTTGTATCGGGTTTGGCCTCATCGCAACTTTATTCGCGTTCATTTTTTGCATTTTTGCGGCATCGCGTGTATTTTAACGCGGTCATTTGACGCGTTATCGTGGGACTATCGCATGGTGCCGCCAGGTTGGGAATACTACGTTAACACAGCGTTGTTTTCCCGCGATAGACTGCGATATGCAAAATTGCGTTAAGCTAAACTTGCGGTGGTTATCACACGTTCTTGAGAATATGCCCCATCATAGTATCCTAATCGTTGTTACCGATATGAGATAGGAGTAAACAGTTGTTATGATATCAGAAGGTAAACGTTGAAAGAAGTTAAGTGCCTGTGTGCAATGCCTTAGTGAAAATTTCTTCAAAAGGGCTTTAATAGTGCAAGATCTGGGTTTCGAATAAAAACTGCAAAAAAAACATAACATAAGGCACTTTGTGAAGAAATCTAATCACAGGGGCAGGGATCAAGGTTACACTCCCAGGTATTACAGTGAGGGAATGCCACTAGCTGATGGAATAAATTAAGTCTAAACCTCGAGAGAAGAGTCTACGGGGGAGATTTACAAAAAAGTCACGCAGCGCAGCCCCCCGCGAGGCTGCGCCGCGTTGCGCAACAGGGAAGGCGCAGGGGAGCACCATATCTTCAAAGAAATGTCTCTCTCCTCCCTTTCCCTTGCGCTGGCGCTGATTTCAGCAGCCGTGCACCATGCACACACCTTAGCGCTGTAGTGCTAGGGTGTGTGCATGAGTGTAGCATAGGTTTTCTACAGGAAGGGTACCCTTCCTGTACAAAATAGTATGCTAGACATGAAGGAAAGCTTTTCCCACTTTGTATGCGTGCTGCACAGTGCAGCACGCATGCAAAGTCTTAAAAGGAAGGAGAAATGAAAGCATTTCTCCTTCCTTGCGCCTAGTTGAAAAGGGCGCAGCTTTCTCACGCTAAACTCGATCTACTGTTTTTAGTAAATTGGGTTTAGCGTGACAAAGCTTGGGTGGTTACATGGGAATGCCCATGCACCACCCTTGGCACGCCCCCACAGCGCAAAGTAATGCGAAGCAGCGCAATACGCTGCTTCGCATTACTTTTACGTTATTTCCAGCGCTAAACAGGTTTAGCGCTGGAAAGGTAATTAGGAAAAAAAGATTTTGCGCCGTTTTGCGTCACTTTTGTGACACAAACACGGCGCAAAATCTTAGTAAATCTCCCCCTAAGAGTCATTTGGCTGACTTCCTGTTACAGCTACAGGGCCACTAAACTGAAGTATCCTGCCTTGACTAGTTGGTAGCCAGAACGGAGACCAATAGACCAGTGGCAACTGGATTTTGGCTCAACTTTATCCGGACTTTGAGGGACATCGACCCCGTGGCCAAAGTGCCCCCACTGTGACCGTGGAATGGCAAGTAGCCCCAGGAAGACCCCAGTCACCGGATCAGTGTCCTTCAGCATCCTGTATCCCTTGCATTAGGACCACCCCATTATAGTTTATGGCGATTGGCCCATGGAGCCTCGACTTTGACTGGGGACTGCTTTGACTTCGAGGTAACTGCCAACCAAGCCTCTTTGGCCCCTGCCAAAGTTGGTCACCCAAAGCAGCTCGAGTAGTAGTTTACAACTTTATGAATGTTTTCCAAAGTTTGCTAAGTTTGACTGCAAATGCGGCTGATTACATTATTTTATTTTATTATTGCACTGCATTAAAAAGCAGTGATTAAGTGTTCCTTTGTATCTCCGGAATCCTCCAGTGGATGTTTGTCATTGAGGTGTCCTTTTAAAGATAAAAATACAACCTATTTGTATAAATGGGTGCCATATATTTATGGTGTTGTGTTTCTTTATTATTCAACGGTTTTGGTACTTTGTAATGCTTTACACCTGTTCCTTTTACAAAGCCTGGCTGCTCAGAGCAAAAGTTACCCAGGGTTGAGTTAAGGTTTTTCAAACGAATCTGACTGGACACAGAACAGTTAGGAAGTTTATTACACAGTGAGATCTCACAATCACACCATATAATAAACCGCTTTGTCCACTGGTAGGTTTCCCTGGGTGGCCACACTGTCCAGACTCAAAATAGACAGATAGCCATATTGCAAACAAACAAAAACGGGATAGGTTTTGAGTGGAAAAATTTGATCTGTCCATGTTGCGTTTTGAGGCCTTTCTTGTAGCGAGCACTGGGTCCATCAACAAAAGTGGGGCCTGTTTTTATTGGGACAAGTGTGGGAACACTGAGTGGTAGGATATTTGTGGATCACTGCAGATTCTGGAACTTGCTGTCACAGAAATTTGAGGAAAATGCATGTTTTTTGCCAAAGTTCGAAGTTTAGAGGGCACTGTCCGTAAGAGAGTGTACGGGGATCCATGCAAACCATATCAGGCTGGATTCCTGTGGGTGTTTAGTTTTCAGAAATGTCTGAGTTTGGTAGATTTCCATGGGTGGCGTCTGAGCCCCGGCTAAAAAATACACAGCTACCCATTTGAGTGGAATAATTTGATCCGTCCAAGTTATGTTTTGGGGTCTTACGTGTGGCGGAAGCTAAGCCCACCCACACAACTGGTGTACCATTTTTATTGGAACAAACATGGGGATGCTAGGTGTAGGAACTTTGTGGATACCCATAGATTCCGGAACTTTCTCTCACCAAAATGAAAGGAAAATCTGTGTTTTTTGCAACGTTTGAAGGCTAGTGTGGGTATGAAAAGGTAGTGGGATAAAAGCAAGCCAGACCACCCTGGACTAGCCTGGGTGTCTAGTTTTCAGAAATGCTTGGGTTTGGTAGGTTTCTGTGGGTGGCAGGCTAGCCCAGGCCAAAAATGCTCAGCTACTCACAGTGCAAAAAAATGGTTGGTTTTGAGTGGAAAAATTTGATCTGTCCATGTTGTGTTTTGGATACTTTTCTTTGGAGGCTGTTGGGCCCACCCACACAAATGGGGTGCCATTTTTATCTGGACTAGTCTGGGAATGCTGAATGGTAGAAATTTGTTGATTCCCACAAATTCTCAAACTTTCCCTCACAGAAGTATGAGGAAAATGTGTGAAGTTTGAGGTTTGAAGGCTATTGGGGATAAGAAAAGGTAGTGGGATCCATGCAAGCCAGACCACCCTGGACTCGCCTGGGTGTCTAGCTTTTAGAAATGTTTGGGTTTGGAAGGTTTCTATGGGTGGCAGGCTAGCCCAGGCCAAAAATCCTCACATACTCACATTGCAAATAAATGGTTGGTTTTGAGTGGAAAAATTTGATCTGTCCATGTTGTGTTTTGGAGACTTTCCTTTGGAGGCTGGTGGGCCCGCCCACACAAATGGGGTGCCATTTTTATCTGGACTAGTCTGGGAATGCTGAATGGTAGAAATGTGTTGATTCCCACAAATACTCAAACATTCCCTCACAGAAGTATGAGGAAAATGTGTGAAGTTTGAGGTTTGAAGGCTATTGTGGGTAAGAAAAGGTAGTGGGATCCATCCAAGCCAGACAACCCCGGACTCGCCTGGGTGTCTAGTTTTTAGAAATGTTTGGGTTTGGTAGGTTTCTGAGGGTGGCAGGCTAGCCCAGGCCAAAAATCCTCAGCTACTCACATTGCAAAAAAATGGTTTGTTTTCAGTGGAGAAATTTAATCTGTCCATGTTGTGTTTTGAGGATTTTCCTGTGGTGGACGTTGGGCCCACCCACACTAGCGGGATGCTGTTATCTAGACTAGTCTGGGAACACTGGGTGGTAGAAGTTTGTTGATTCCCCCAAATTCACAAACTTTCCCTCACAGAAGTGTGAGGAAAATGTGTGTTTTTAGCTAAAGTTTGAGGTTTGCACAGCCTGTAGGATAAACAAAAGTTGTGGAATGTAGGTAGGTATGTGGATCCCCTTGGCTTCTAGAACTTCCTCTCAAAAAGTGTGAGGCAAATGGCTGTCTTAAGCTAAAGCCTGAGGTTTGCAAGGCCTTCTGGGTAAATAAAAGTCATGGGATCCACACTAATCACACCACCCTGGACTCCCCTGGATGTCAAGTTATCAGAACTTTAGGCTTTGGTAGGTTTACTTAGGTACAGGCTGAGTTACTGCAGCTACCCAAATTGTAAAAAAATCAGTTGATGTTGCTGGGTGAAATATGTCTCCAGGTAGTGTTTTGGGGTGCTTTGTATTGGTCGACCCAACCACACATGTTGGGTACGGTTTTATTGAGCGAAGTGGGGGAACCCAAAACAGAAGAGCATTTGTTACTACCAATTGGATTTCTATGCATCTTTGGCTTCCAAATGTAAACCACTGTGCAAGAAAGACAGTTTGTAAAATGTTTCCAGAATCACAATAGCATAGGTAACACCAAATTTAGACGTGCCGAAATAATCACTGTTCCCAAACTCAGAAACTTTTGCACTTTCAGAAATACAAGGGTTTCCTTCATACCCATGTTTCATTCAATATATTTTAGAATACGATTTGATGTAGAGTAGGCACACAATGAAAAATCATCATAAGCTGCAACTCAGCTGTTGGCTCCGGGTATCGCATGCTTTTGGGGAGCTACAAATCCTGTAAATGCCAGCGACCAGAAGTGTCTATAAAACCATCATGCCAAAACAATTACAGATGAAAACATTGTCACCAATGACTATTTTTTCGTACTTATTTTCATTATTTTTTATGTCAAATTTTTATTTGGGAAGACCTTGATGGATCAACACAAATGATCAATGGCTAAATTCAGAATTATATTTACTTTACAGAAATATACAGCTTTCCAGGATCACTGATAGGTCTCACACCTTTTTCCTCCACAATGTGCAAGCAGGTTGAAACCACAAAAATTAGGAAAAATGTTAGAAATAATGCATAACATTTTGTAAAAATGTTGTTTTTGATAGAACTCAGCTTGTTCCTGAAAGCTGGGAATTTAGTGATCCAAGCACAACAAACCCCCTTGTTGATGCATTTTTTAGGGGAAAAAAAAGGTTACTTGCACATAATATTTTCCCCAAAAACACAAAGGGGCAAATTTACAAGAACTTAATGCCTCTGTTGCGTCAATTTTTTGACGTTACGGCAGCTTTTTTTTAATCGCCGTATTTACAAGTGGCCGCTAACTCATGTTAGCGGCACTTTTCCATCATAAACGTGAATTTTAAAGATCGCCACTTCTGTTAGAGGGACTTAACGAAAATGAGATGCAAGATAGGCGTTCCCGTGAAAAAACTGCAGCTAAACACACAACGCAACATTTACAGGGAATTCCTAGTACGTCGATAACCCCTAAAAACTGCCGCTAAGTCCAATTAGAGGCAGTTTTTTAAGGCCATAATATAGCTGGTCTTAAAATTGGTGCAAACACTTGGGCCCACATATAAGATGTCTGGGTGCTGGACAGCGCTGCAAGGAATATTGCTGCGCTGCCCTGCGCCAAAACACAAGGTCAGGAATGCGCACTTTCAATAAGCTAGGGCGCATTCCTGGGCCCCATTCATGAAAAGTGTCACATCACTGCGATAAAACAGCGATTGGACACTTTTCACTGCGCCCTCCTTGCGACACAATGGCTGCGCCATATTTACTGTATGGCGCTCCATGTCGCAATCAATGATAGATACGTCTGGAATCCTGACGTATCTGTCAGCGCAAAAGTCACGCATTGCTGTAGTTGTGTCGCAAGCATGACGCAACTCCAGCAATCCATGGGGCCAGCCTATCCCTACGGCACTGCGTCACCCTTGTGTCACCCTTACGCATGATAGATTTCACTGCGCCACTCCTACGAGGCTTTGTTGCGTGGGAACGCCCACCCTGCATACACCATACCTGACGCAGGTATAATGTGGCACAGGGCTTTACAAGGTCATGCATATGCCTAGATGCGTCACTTTGTAAATACGGCGCAACGTGGTGCAAAATTCACGCTGCAAGTATGTCAAGAAAATGACGCACCGGCGGCGTTAAACTGTTGGAAGAGGCAAATGAATAAGCACCCCTGTATTTTTCTCCTACGTTGACGCACAATGGCTGCCATGCGCCAATGCAGGCACCCTTGCGCCATGGTGCAAGGGTGACTGTGTTGCAGAGTTGATTGATGTTGTGCAGGAAGGGACACCTACCTACACAAAACCGATCAATCCAGGGTATTTCCTCTTTCACTGTGTGCTGCAGAATGCTGCACACATAGAAAAAGTGAAAAATCGAGGAGAAAAGAAAACATTTATCCTTGTACGGCCTCCCAAACGTCACCCTTGGGGTGGTATTAGAATCTGACGCATTCCGAATGTTTACAGTTTCTCGTAAACCTGGGAATGCTTCAGATTCCATTAGTCTGGCGTGGGAACGCCCACAGCAACACCAATTGAACGCCCCATTCACACTGTTCAATGCGTGAAAGGGGCACATATTTACAAGTCCACGTAAAGTGGCTTTGTATGGGTTTATAAACATGCTGTGGCACATTGCGCAACAAGAACGGCAAACACGTGACGTCAGAGCATTGCAAGAGTGCCGCTAGGGCCTCACAAATTAGGCCCTTGGATAACAGACGAACTCCCACAATTCATCCTTGGCAAGGTCAAGGACGCCATGAACCTCCTGCCATTGCAGCTCGAAGCATCAAGGAGACTGCCACCACCTCCCCTGACATGCATCGCTCACCTGAACAACTGCTCCGTTCCCTTTGGGTGACAACTGGACCTGATCCCCTCTAAGTACTGACCTCTGTACACCAGAACTTCAGCAACAGGAAGCTGGAGACCAGGAACCGCAGAAAACCAGAGACTCTCCAGAGCTGTCTGTAACTGTGGAAGAAGAAGAGACGCACAACCAGTCAACATTAAATTAGGTCATCTGCCATCTGAGGAGTCACATCCGGGGCCTGCACGGCCTCCGCACCGGATGACCACGTCGCAGTGGAGCACACGTCACTGGGGGAGCGCTCATGGGACGTGTTGGGATCCTGTCTCTGAGTGCAATTACACATCGTCGCCGCTGTATGCAGCGCCTTCTGCTTCTCTTGTATAACCTGCTGCAGATTGGGGTTGACTTGTGGTTGTAGCGGGGACGCCTGCTCCTCCTACGCCTCCCAGTAGGACTGGCTCCACAACTGACAGCTTGTTGCGCAGACCCTTCATTCCCTATCCGCAGCACCAGGCAACCAGTAGATTTCAGCCAGGTCCAGACCTGTTCAGCGGCGTCAATGATTTGCATGTCAACATCTGAGAACACTCGCAGCCTTTACGGGTAGAGGATGGAGTAATTGATGACCCAACTCTCTGAGGCATCGCTTAACCACTAGAGACGAGCCCCTCTGCCTCTGCACCCCTGTGGCTTAGTCAGGGAAGAAAATAATTGTGGCGTTATCCACTTTCACCTCCCCAGTTTGCGTAGCTCCATCAGGACAGTGTCACGATCCCTGTAGGAGGCGGAGGATAAAGGGTCTAGGACCTGTCCCCGGCAGCAGGCTGCTCACCACCACTCGATGGACCTGCTCCACAACGAAGAATGGGGAGAGTGCACCTGCTGGTAGTAGGTCACGCAACCATGTCTCAGTATATGCCACTGCATCATCCCCTTCTACTCCCTCGGGCAGACACAACACGTTGTCACAATGGGAACGGCCCTCGACATCCACCGCTGTTCTTGCCAGTGACTTCACATGTGCCATTAGCTGCTGCACCTCCAACGCTGTGCTCAGGGTACTCAGGGGGACTTTGGCCAGTTCTTGCTCAATGTCGTGTACCTTGTAAGTCAGCTTGTGATGATCTGTGCGCTACTGGATGAAGTCGACTGTGATTTTGTCTATGCGGCCCTCAAAGGAAGTGCCCGTTTGTTCGAGGGAGGTACCCACTGTGAGTACAGAGTCTAGTTTGGAGTCCAGGCTGTCCACTGTCACCCGACCCGGCGGCCAGCGATCACCAGCCGCTCGTTTCCCCGACACGGAGGAGCGGCCACATGTCGACGACGCCCCCGTGTGCAGGCGGGCCATCGTTGCGCCAGACACCGAGGCACTATTTATGACATGCGGTGCAGTGCAGTGTGGCCAGACGGCCCCTTTCCTCCAGTCAGGTGTATGCTAGCCAGGAATCTTCATTTGGGCGGCACTGATGGAAATGCCCCGTACACCCAAGAGCTCACTACCAGGGGTTGAGGAAAGGGGTTGTGTGATGGAACAACGCAATCCTCAACAACGCATGCCTGAACCACGCATGGCTTACCACGCAAATTTGTGATAAAGACATGATTGGTAAAGCGACATGTGTGATAAAGATCACACTCCTGCCCCTCTGCCCTGAGCCCTAAAACTCAGCCCCCTAAAAACTACTCCGACCCCAGCCCCCCTCCCTGAGCCCTGAAACCAGCCCCCACCCCCTAAAACCTACCTCCACCTATCCCCTGCCCCAGCCCAACTGCCCTCTGAGCCTGTTAAATGCCCCTTTCATGTCCCATGCCTGTGCCATAAAATCGTGACCCCCTCCAAGCAGTGAAAACTACCCCAACCCCAACAAACTACCCCCACTCCCCCATACCCCACTTACCTCACGGCCTCGTCCTGATCTTCCGTCTTCCTGCTCTTCCGCCTAGCTGCAGCCAGCAACTAGACCACGCATATGCCATAACCACGCATATGCGTGGTTAAGTTATATGCGTGGTTAAGGCAAGCATGGTTACGCTTGCAATGTCAGAACATGCGTGGCTGCGGTGTTCTGACTGTTTTCCGAGGAAAGGCAGCACCACCCGGTCGCCTCCTACAATCTAACTGTGGGGCGACCAGATTCTGTGTAACCCAGTGCCCCAGTGAGTGACGGCAGATCAAGCAGTGCGCCCAAGGGCCTGGGCCCGACTTGACCCCCGGGCCTCCTCTGCTCTGCGTACCGCCTTCTCCTCACCTGGACATCGACACCGGGGCTCAATCTTCCACGCTCTCTCCAAATCTGTGACTCAGCCAGCAGGAACCTTAGCAAGGGGGGTTTTCACAAGCCTGGGTACAGCTGTTGCCGCCAAGTCCGTTGGGGAGCCTCCCGATGCAGGTGATGCAACAGGGCCCCCTTAGGCGTGAAGTTGCAGCGATACTGCCACACAAGTGCGGCGCAGCTCAGGGGCCTAACCCTCCACAGTATTGGCACATGTTATGCAATGCTGACCTCCCTACGTCGGTGCGCAGGAGCGCCTGTACGGATCACAGCTCCAAGGTGCGCCAGGCAGTCTTCTCACACAGGTCAGCAACGTGTCTCCATGCGACCTGCCAGAGTTCGCCACCAGGTAAGGGCAATCGCTGACGCCTCAATGTCTACCACCACAGCCCACAGGCTTGGGCCTGACGTGGCCCGCCTCCACCGGCAGGCCGCAGCGACTCTACAGCACCGGCGCCTCCAACTCCGGGTCTCAGATGTAGGCCCAGCGAGGCCTCCGGGCCCCGGAGACTGTCCGCGCTTCTAGGCATTGGCTGCCATGATGTCGCAAGGATGGCGCTATGAAAAGTGCTGCATCACTGTTTTTCCTCAGCGATGTGCCTCTTTTCATATAGGAGGCCCTGGTTCTTCCCCTGAGACTCTGGCTGGTCGTCCTGGCTGTTGGGGGGGAGGGGGGGGGGGTTGTTGACCTGTGCTGAACTTGGCCCTGGCTGCTCCATTCAGCATTCCATTTTTTTATTTTCATTTTTTATTAGAGGTGTATTTATAGGTTATTTTTGCCTCTTGAGGCTGAAAAGTGGCGTTGGGCTGACTAACGTGAATTTTTTTGCCACTAATGGGGCTTTCGTTACTTTTCTCTCGCTAACGTCAACATTTTTATTGCCTTGACGCTAGTGTTAGTGGCAGTTTTCGCTGCGGCTAGCTGATAATATCACCATGTAGCGACGTATTGTAAATACGTTGCTAACAAGGCGATAGTTTTCGGCAACAGACCACGTTAAAAAAATTGCTGCTAACTACCGCAAAATCTGGTTAGCGGCAATTCTTGTAAATATACCACAAAGTGTAGCTATATTTTGGCTATTTTTGCAGTTCCCTTTAGGGAAATCTACAAATCCTGGGTTGCTTTAGAATCCCCATGATGTTGTAAAAAACATATGCAAATTTTGTGTTGATACCTTTAGTGCATATAATTATTTTTAAGGTTTATGCACAACCTACCCCAAACATTCAAAAAATGGCTTAGCACCAGATGGGAGGAAGGGATTTGGGTGCAAGTCTGTATGAGATGATTTACTCCAAGCACACAAGTTGAATTTTATTATTCTTACGCAATAGAAATAGCTATAGTATAATGAATTGTTTTTATGAATTTGTACAAAGTTATGTCTATTACTGTGTTTTTAGATGTGAGATGAGATGTTTTTTAATTTACTGCTTTTATGATTTTTAATGCCTAAAATCGAATAAAGCTTGTTTTTGATTTTTTTTTTTTTTGGGTGCAAGTCTTAGCTGCCAAGTGGTTAAGTTGTGTCCAGAGTTGTTAAAGTGAAGATTGCCAATGATTATGTACTGAAAGTTAGGAGAGAAGAGTACAAGAGGGACAGGATAAGTCTGAGAGAGAAGAAAAGAGGCTAGAGTGGATAGAGAGAAGATGGAGGGAGGCCCTGCCATGTGTTGTTGAGTCTGGGAATGTGGAAATCTAATGCGCAAAATGAGTATGTAAACTAGAGAGGGACTAAGGAAGATCAATGCTCTTTGACTAATCTATCTCTAATCACAGTTTGCTGACAACCGGTATCCAGAAGGGCTTCGCCTGGATGTCCCTTCGATAAGGTGCTGAATGTCCTTCTACAAAGAATATTTTCTCCGTAACAAGCCCAATTTCCACAGACAGATTCTGATTTCTTTCGACAAAGCCTAGCAATAGGAGTATTGCGAACCAAGAGAACCAACGGAAGGGGTGGAGCCAGACTTTTTACTGTAACTCTTCTTGCTTCTGTTAGACCAGGCATCCTTAGGGTGGTCTTCCCCCAGACTTTTTGCCTTTTGCTTCCTGTATTTTCTGATTCTTTTTGTTGGCCTTAGGACTCTGAGCACTTTGCTACTGCTAACCAGTGCTAACGTGCATGGACTCCTCCCCTAAACATGGTGACATTGGTGTATAACTGATTCGCATATCTGATGTACTTTGTCCCTTGTAAAGTGGTATAGTGGTATACAGTGTAGTGTTATACCATATACCCAGGGCCTGTACTTCAAATGCTACTAGTGGGCCTGCAGCACTAATTGTCCCACCCACATAAGTAGCCTTTCAAACCTGTCTCAGGCCTGGCACTGAAGTGCCTGTGTGTGCAGTTTACTGCCACTTCAACTTGGCATTTAAACTACTTGCCAAGCTTGAAACTCACCCTTTTATTACATATAAGTCGCCCCTAAGGTAGGCCCGAAGTAACCCTAAGAGCAGGGTGCTATGTAAGTAAAAGGTAGGACATGTACCTTTATCTTTTGCATCTCCTGGTAGTGACAAACACCCTATTTAATTTTTCTCTACTGTGAGGCCTACTCCTCCCATAGGCTAGCATTGGGAATTCCTTAATGCACTTTTAAGCTGTAATTCCTGATCAGAGAGGAGTAGTTTTTTCATGTTTCATATGCTTAGAATGGTAATGATACAACCTCAGTACTGGTAGAATTGGATTTAACATTACTGTTTTAGAAATGCCACATTTTGAAAGTGGACATTTCTCTGCATTAACTGCTTTGTGTGCCTGACTGCCTGTCTCCAATACACGTCTGGGGTGCGTGACAGTTACACGTTGTGCATTCCCTCTATACAGGAATGCAGGAAGGATAGGTGTGTCTGAGTACCCATCTACATACTTCTGCATTCTGATGGCCTTGCCTGAGCAGGATGGAAGGGAGGGTCTAACACTTCACTTGAATACGCTGTGTCCTGTCCCCACACAAAGAACTGATTACCCCCCACAGATAGCCTGGTAGACAGGACTAGGCAGAAAGGGATACTTGTGCACTCAGAGAGCTGCTCTGAAGTCACCCCCACCTCAAAGGTACTTTTGGGTATAAGTACAAGGGTCTCTGACACCCTAAAACCAGACACTACTGAACTTGGAACTGTAGCTCTGCCAGAAGAACTGCTGTAATTGTCATTGCATTTATATAGCACTTACTACCCCTGATGAGGCGTCAAAGCGATTTTTCAATGAGTAGCACGCTACTCCTGAACCCAAAAAGGATTAGTGGTGAATTAGTAAAGGGAAAAATGAAATTCATTTGGGCGGTGGACATGTTAATCTGTTATTTGGATTGAAAAATTTCGTGGAGGGTTGGAAGAGGGAAGGGTTTACAATTATATAGCGCGTGCTACACTTGATGAGGTATTGAAGTGCTTTTCGGTGAGTAGCACGCTACTCCTGAACCCATAAATGATTAGTGGTGAATTAGTATAGGGAAATAGGAAATTAATTAGGCGGTGGACATGTTAGTCTGTTATTTGGATTGAAAAAGATCGTGGAGGGTTAGAAGAGGGAAGGGTTTGCAATTATATAGCGCGTGTTATACTTGATGAGGTATTGAAGTGCTTTTCGGCAGGTAGCATGCTACTCCGGAACCCACAAAGGATTAGTGGGGAGTTAGTATAGTGGAATATGAAATTCATTTGAGCGGTGGACATGTGAGTTTGTTATTTTTATTAAAAAAAGATATTGAAGGGTTAGAAGATTGAACGGTTTGCATTTATATAGCGCTTGCTACCCCTGATGAGATGTTGAATCACTTTTCGGTGAGTAGCGCGCTACTCCGGAACCCAAACAGGATTAATGGGGAATTAGTATAGAGAAATATTGAATTAATTTGAGCGGTGGACATGTTAGTCTGTTAAGTGGATTGAAAAGGAACAGTGAAGGGATAGAATACGGAAGGGTCTAGAACGTTTTTAGTTTTTTTTGGAGTTCACAGCACTAGGAGGAGGTTTGGGATGAGTTAAGGGGAGGTAGAGTGGGAGGAGTCAGAGGGAAGGGTTTAGAAAGGCTTGTTTGGGAGATCTGAATAGTAAAAGAGGTAAGAGATGATGCAAGGAGAATGTGGGGGGTGCTCATTCATGAGGTTGAGATAATCCTTAAGTGCCCAGGCCACTTCCATTAATACAGTTATTCATTTAAAGAGTATTTGATATTGTAGGGGATATCACTGCTCACATTTTGATGTATAGGGACTGCGATGCATTTTTAATATTAAGTGTTGACTTGAATTTAAATGCTGCCAGGGCCAGCTTCAGTATTGGTGGCGCCTTCCACCCCCAATGACCTGCTTCTTCGCCAATTTCCCCCGCTTCCATCCTCCAACACTGCCCCATCTCTCCATAGCACCATCTATTTTACCTGTTTTATAGCGCTACTCTTAACCCAGTAGGGTGTCAGCACCCTTCATGTCCCAAGTGTATTATTTAGTGCCAAGGAAACCTATAATTATAAAACAGTGTATAGGAACTGTCACATAAGATAAAGAAGGACTGTTGTGTAATATTCATTTGTCCTCCGTACGCCATTGTAATTAAAGAGAGCTTGGCCTAGAGAAGCCCGAGCTCAGGATTTAAAAGAAACACACTGGATGGATTTGGCTGTACCCATACGGATGTATTTGTACCCTAACCCACCTTTCTTAGCGACACTAAGGGGCATATTCTCAAGGACTTATCACCGACTTAGCGGCACTTTATCGCAGCCAAAGTGGTGATAAATTCATCGCACCATTCACAAGCTGGTGCTAACAGCCGATATCACCAGTTTTCCTGTGATAGCAGCCGTAAAAAACATCGCTACGGATGACACCGGCAACTAACGCTAATGATATGCAGAGTAGGCGTTCCCGTGCAAAAAGCCGCGAAAACACCACATCGCAACATTCTCAACGACCAGCCAGATCGGCGATAAGATCCAAAAACATGCGATAAGGTGCGTTAGCAGCATGGATTTAACACCTGCTCCTACCTGGTGTTAAGTCGGACGACAACCTGCACCATAAAAGGGAGCCCAGCCCACAGCCACACCAGAAGAACAACAGATGCCATGGAGCTACTGGTCATGCAGCTCGGAGCCACAAGAGGGCCACAACACCCACCGCCACCACCGCCAGGAACCCACCCCCCCAGACCCCACCCCGGACTACCACAGAGGCAGCGCAGACAAAGACACCAGATCTTCCGAAAACGCACCAGCCTCGGAGACTTAACGCCAGAGGAAGTCATTGCCCACTACAGGCTCAAAAGGACAACCATCCTCCGCATCCTGACCCTCATTGCCCACAGGCTGATGGTACCAACACAGCGGAGAACCAACATCCCTCCGCAGACAAAGCTGCTGGCCGTGCTGCACCTGTTGGCCTCTGGGACCTTCCAACCAACAACTGCCAGAGTCGGAGGAGTCTCACAGCCAGCCCTGTCAAAGTTCCTCACACCTGTCTTGGATGCCATCATCAGCTTGGTACCCCAGCAATTTTACTTCCCACACACTGCGCAGGAACAGCTGGAG
Source organism: Calotriton arnoldi (assembly GCA_963921515.1). Taxonomy (NCBI): domain Eukaryota; kingdom Metazoa; phylum Chordata; class Amphibia; order Caudata; family Salamandridae; genus Calotriton; species Calotriton arnoldi. The sequence goes on along the minus strand of CAWUFW010000565.1, from coordinate 3,697,693 downwards.
ATCAAGCAAGGCTTCTACGCCATAGCTGGCTTTCCGCACGTGTTGGGGGCAATCGACTGCACACATATACTCCTCGTGCCCCCTGCCGCCACTGCACACAATTACCGCAACAGGAAACACGCATTCCATCAATGTGCAGGCAATAGTGGACCACCGGGGACTCTTCACCAATGTCGTCGCCAACTACCCAGGCAGTGTGCATGATTCCTTCATATTCCGACAGTCCATCATCAACCAGCGCTTTCAGGATGGCACCTATGGAAATGCACTGCTCGTCGGTAAGTAACAACTGAACACACCACTCACCTCAACTCCACCAACATACAACTCACAACTCTGGGAATGCACACGTCACAAAATCACATACAACATGACAACCAACATCCCCACATTCCAGACACGACAACACAACTTACTGTGGCAACCTGGGCTAGCCATGTACACAAGCCATCAACGGCATGGCACCTCAGCCACACAATAGCAGAATGTGGGGAGAGGTTGGAACCAGGCATGTGCGAAGGATGCAAGTGACCCATGAATGTGAATGTACCCAATGCCAAGTGTGGCGTGGATGTGCTGGACAGACTTGAGTATGCAGACCACAGACATTTCCATGTCGACATACACTGCTGGTGTCTGGAGTGTACTGGACAGTGGACGCAACCATGTTGCCGCAGCCAGTGGGGAAGATCGCGGAAATGTAGCTTGTTACGTCCCCCCCCGTAAGCGTGAGCGGAGTGGGCTGGCCCGGCGTACGCCAGGCCAGCCTAGGGGTGTGAATAAAAAGCCCATTACTCTGGGCGTGGTTCTCTTCCGGAATGACCAACGTGTCTGCCAGGGCGGCGCCTCTCACCCCGCCACGAGGCCGACGCTGTGAGCGGCGGTGCCTGCGATCCTGTGTGCCTGCTGCACCCCAGGCCGCTGGTCCCAAGACCCGTCTTGCCCGCCCCAGCGCACCCAGGCCGCACTGCTCACCTGCCGACACCGGTGTGTGTCAAAGAGGGCCCACCATGTGCCGGTGCAAGCTCCAAGCCCGAGCCCCGCGACCTTGGCAGCCTCCTCAGACCATCACGGCCTCTGCGACACAGGCCCCCAGTACTCCTTTCTCGTTGACGTACTCTACCGCTGCCTCCGGCCTACACTGCGGTCCAGTAGGTCACACATTTGGAACTGAGTCTTGATTATACAATGGCAGAGTACATATGTTTATGGCAGATTTTATATCACCGTACTCCCTTCGATGTGGTGCCACCAACTCTGTGCATAGCATTCCAACGACACGTGTCTGTGGACCCTTGCGGACTACTGCCTTAGGCCTACACTGCGGTCCAGCACCGCGGGGTCACCTGTGTACTGCCTACACTGCGGCCCAACAGGCCTCACACCAATCCAATACAATCCAGTCCGGGCCAGGCAGGACACGGCATCGTTGCAGGCTGCACACACGCTCAGCTCTGGTGCTTCTACCTCCGTCAACCACAAATCATCGCCACATGGCATTCCAACGCCGTGTGTGAGAGTACCAGGAGGAGCTGCCTGAACAGCGGTTGGCCCGCGCTGACCGCTGCCTCCGGCCTACACTGCGGTCAAGTAGGTCACACATTTGGAACTGAGTCTTGATTTTCCAATGGCAGGGTCCATATCATTGTACACAAGGAGAGGAGTAAGAGGAAGACGCGGTTCAGTCCGGATGAAAAAAGGATCCTCGTTACGGAGGTGACCGAACACTACCAACAACTGCTCTGGTGCCACTAACTCTGTGCATTGCAAGCCAAGGACATGTGGCTTGGACCCCTGCTGACCGCTGCCTCCGGCCTACACTACGGTCAAGTAGGTCACACATTTGGAACTGAGTCTTGATTCATTTATGGCAGAGTTTATACCATTGTACAGGCCTCATCGCAGACTGCATCCCCTTTCAGCTCTGGTGCCACTGACTCCGGGCCCCGAAATTCATGGACACTCTCTGGTTGAGCTTTGGTGGCGTCAGAGCCTATGGCCTGGGGGTTGTCTTCATCATCATGTAGCTGATACTGACTTGGTGTCAAAAATGAGTCTGTAGCATTCATCTCCTCCATATTGCCTGTGTCTGCTTGGTACTGCCCTCTGTATCATGCCCTGGAAGAACACCTTACACTGTCCCCCAAAACCCTCCGCGACATTCACCTTGGACATCGACGAGGACCCGCTCAGCTCTCGTGGCCCTACCTCAGTTCACCGGTAGTCACCGTCCCGTGGCGGTGTTCCATGTGCCGGCCGCTGTGCATCCAGGGCCACTAACTCTGTGCAGCTCAAGTAATGGACCCTTGCTCTTTGAACTGTGAACTTCTGATTGTCTGATCACTGTTGTAGATGTTGCCAGCACCAACCACTCCTGGAGGGCTGGCTCACACTCACCCCACACCCATCCAGCACAGGCGTCACTGGACTTGTGACCCTGGCAATAAAAGGGGCCGGGCGCACGTGCCCGTAGCCAGTTCCACAAACTATCTAAGTGTGTCCGTGTGGTCATTGTGTATGCATGAGGGCCCCGGGCCCTACCACATTGCATTGTGCTGTGTACAGCGGATGCAACCATGTCACCTCAGGCAGTGGGGGAGACCTGGGACATGTAGCTGTGTCGTACCCCCCTGTAGGCGTTTCCGGAGTGGGCTGGCGTACGACAGTCCAGCGTAGGGGTGTGGATAATCACCCTGGGGCTCTGGGCGTGGTTAAGTGTTGGGCTTGCCAATGAAGTACCTAATGCGTGTGTCACTGTTGTAGTGTCAGCGTCACCCGTCCTGCAATGGACAAAGTTGCAATGTAACATGCCCCCGGAGTGCGGGCTCGGCCGAAGGGATAAATGAATGAGCGCAAGCCCACTCGGGGTCCGGGATCATACATGCCAACTGTTGTGTGTGTATCGCTATTACCGCAGCATAAGCCAAAGGTCATGCCTCGACCGCATCGCGGGTTCAGCCAGCCATGAACTCTACATCTGTGTCTGCCCTATCCTTACCATAGGCCTACACACACCTGGCCGCCCACCATCAACGCACAACATCACAGTGTCGTTGTCAGGCTTGTGGACATGCGCAGGCAGGCATGACAATGGTGTGCCGTAGGAGGGCAAGTGATGCAACCGCGCATCGCACACAAGTAAATAGGCTCGGGGGGAGGGAGGAGCAGCAGTGAGGCTACGTAATACACATTGATGGCGCTCATTTGCTACAAGCAGTACATGTCAAACAGGAATCACTATGACACACATATCACACGCCAATCAACTAGTGAGCCTGCCAACACATCATGCAGAACCAACTATTGACTCATGTCTCTCTGCACTGTCACAGGTGATCAATGATATGCACTCTGCCCTTGGATGATGACACCCCTCCGAGCCCCGAACACACAGGCCCAGAGGCAGTACAATTGGGCCCACAAACGCACCAGGGGCATCGTGGAACGCACATTTGGCGTGTTGAAGTCACGTTTCAGGTGCCTGGACATCACAGGTGGGAGGCTCCTGTACAACCCAGACATCGTGTGCAAGATGATCGTTGCATGTTGTGTGTTGCACAACATATGTGTACGCACGAATGCCCCATGGTTACCAGTGCCAGATGCTCCGGACGATGATGAGGAAGATGAGGCAGGTGGACCACACCCCACTGCAGCTGCAGCAGGAATAGCCCGTAGGAACAACATCATTGACAATTTCTTCACATGAGGACGTCACATTGTGACAGTCCTTAGCAATGATGAGACACTACAAAATGACCACAGGCACAGCATGTGCAAATAAATTAATTTCAACACACATTCCCTGAATTTCTGTATGTGTGCTGCAGTGTGGCACGGGGATCAGCCAGGAACCCCAGGGCCGGGGAAGGGCAAGGAGAAGAGGAAGACAGGGTTCAGTCCGCAGGAAAACCAGATCATCGTCACAGAGGTGACAGAACACTACCAACAACTGTTCGTCACCTCCACTGTGTCATCGGCAACACAAACGGAAATATGGCAGTACATCGGGAACAACGTGAATGCAGCCGGAGTGTCGAGGAGGACAATGGAAGAGGTCAAGAGGCGCTGGAATGATGTGAAGGGCAAAACCAAGAAGAAACTCGATGCCAACATGAAAGCAGCCACGCAGATTGGAGGTGGGGGACCAGCGGCACACCAGGAGCTGGATGACATTGAGGAAATGGCGGCCACAGTCATCAGTCGGGATACGGTGCCAGGAGTTGGGGATCGGGACACTGCTCAACATGACCTGACACAACATCAACAGGGTGAGTACCGACCGGGGCCTGGGGGGAGATGGGCACAATGGCACACATGCACAATTAAGTACAGCACACTGCACACCCACAATGACTTTGGATCATGTCCCTGATCCCCGTGCCACACTGCAGCACACATACATAAACTCAGGGAATGTGTGTTGAAATTAATTTATTTGCACATGCTGTGCCTGTGGTCATTTTGTACTGTCTCATGATTGCTAAGGACTGCCACAATGTGACGTCCTCATGTGAAGAAATTGCCAATGATGGTGTTCCTATGGGCTATTCCTGCTGCAGCTGCAGTGGGGTGTGGTCCACCTGCCTCATCTTCCTCATCATCGTACGGTGCATCTGGCACTTGTATCCATGGGGCATTGGTGCGTACACATATGTTGTGCAACACACGACATGCAACGATCATCTTGCACACGATGTCTGGGCTGTACAGGAGCCTCCCACCTGTGATGTCCAGGCACCTGAAACGTGACTTCAACGCGCCAAATGTGCGTTCCACGATGCCCCTGGAGCGTTTGTGGGCCGCACTGAACTGCCTCTGGGCCTGTGTGTTCAGGGCTCGGAGGGGTGTCATCATCCAAGGGCAGAGTGCATATCCTTGATCACCTGTGACAGTGCAGAGAGACATGAGTCAATAGTTGGTTCTGCATGATGTGTTGGCAGGCTCACTAGTTGATTGGCGTGTGATATGTGTGTCATAGTGATTCCTGTGTGACATGTACTGCTTGTAGCAAATGAGCGCCATCAATGTGTATTACGTAGCCTCACTGCTGCTCCTCCCTCCCCCCGAGCCTAATCACTTGTGTGCGCTGCGCGGTTGCATCACTTGCACTCCTACGGCACACCATTGTCATGCCTGTCTGCGCATGTCCCCACCCTGACAACGACACTGTGATGTTGGCCGTTGAAGGTGGGCGGCCACGTGTGTGTAGGCCTATGGTAAGGATAGGGCGGACACAGATGTGGAGTTCATGGCTGGCTGAACTTGTGATGCGATCGAGGCAAGACCTTTGGCTTATGCTGCGGCAATAGCGAGACCCACACAACAGTTGGCATGTATGATCCCGGACCCCGAGCGGGCTTGCGCTCATACATTCATCCCTTCGGCCTAGCCCGCACACCGGGGGCATGTTACATTGCAACTTTGTCCATTGCGGGACGGGTGGCACCGACACTACAACAGAGACACATGCATCAGGTACTTCATTGGCAAGCCCAACACTTAACCACGCCCAGAGCCCCAGGGTGATTATCCACACCCCTACGCCGGACTGTCGTTCGCCAGCCCACTCCGGAAACGCCTACAGGGGGGTACGACACAGCTACATGTCCCAGGTCTCCCCCACTGCCTGAGGTGACTTGGTTGCGTCCGCTGTACACAGCACAATGCAATGTGGTAGGGCCCGGGGCCCTCATGCATTCACAATGACCACACGGACACACTTAGATAGTTTGTGGAACTGGCTACGGGCAAGTGCGCCCGGCCCCTTTTATTGCCAGGGTCACATGTCCAGAGACGCCTGTGCTGAATGGGTGTGGGGTGAGTGTGTGCCAGCCCTCAAGGAGTGGTTGGTGCTGGCAACAACTACAACCGTGATCAGACAATCAGAAGTTCACAGTTCAAACACCAAGGGTCCATGACTTGAGCTGCACGGAGTTAGTGGCCCCGGATATACAGCAGCCGGCACATGGAACACCTCCACGGGACGGTGACTACCGGTGCACTGAGGTAGGGCCATGAGAGCTGAGCGTGTCCTCGTCGAATGTCCAAGGTGAAAGTCGCGGAGGGTTTTGGGGGACAGTGGAAGGTGATCTTCCAGGGCATGATACAGAGGGCAGTACCAAGCAGACACAGGCAATATGGAGGAGATGAATGCTACAGACTCATTTTTGACACCAAGTCAGTATCAGCTACATGATGATGAAGACAACCCCCAGGCCATAGACTCAGACGCCACCAAAGTTCAACCAGAGAGTGTCCATGGATTTCGGGGCACAGAGTTAGTTGCACCAGAGCTGAAAGGGGATGCAGTCTGCGATGAGGCCTGTACAATGGTATAAACTCTGCTATTAATAAATTAAGACTCAGTTCCAAATGTGTGACCTACTTGACCGTAGTGTAGGCCGGAGGCAGCGGTCAGCAGGGGCCCCCAGCCACGTGTCCTTGGCTTGCGATGCACAGAGTTGGTGGCACCACATCAAAGGGAGTACGGTGATATAAAATCTGCCATAAACGTATGTTCTCTGCCATTGTATAATCAAGACTCAGTTCCAAATGTGTGACCTACTGGACCGCAGTGTAGGCCGGAGGCAGCGGTGGAGTACGTCAATGAGAAAGGAGTAATGGGGGCCTGTGTCGCGGAGGCCGTGATGGTCTGAGGCTGCCATGGTCGCGGGCCTCAGGCTTGGAGCTTGCACCGGCACGTGGTGGGCCCTCTTTGACACACGCCGGTGTCGGCAGGTGAGCAGTGCGGCCTTGGTGCGCTGGGGCGGTCATAACGGGTCTTGGGACCAGCGGCCTGGGGTGCAGCAGGCGCACAGGATCGCAGGCACCGCCGCTCACGGCGTCGGCCTCGTGGCGGGGTGAGAGGCGCCGCCCTGGCAGACACGTTGGCCATTCGGGAAGAGAACCACGCCCAGAGTAATGGGCTTTGTCTTCACACCCCTACTCTGGCCTGGCGAACGCCGGGCCAGCCCACTCCGCTCACGCTTACAGGGGGGGACGTAACAAGCTACATTTCCGCATTCTTCCCCACTGGCTGCGGTAACATGGCTGCGTCCACTGTCCAGTACACTGCAGACGCCAGCAGTGTATGTCGACATGGAAATGTCTGTGGTCTGCATACCCAAGTCTGTCCAGCACATCCACGCCACACTTGGCATTGTGTACATTCACATTCATGGGTCACTTGCCTCCTTCGCACATGCCTGGTTCCCACCTCTCCCCACATTCTGCTATTGTGTGGCTGAGGTGCCATGCCGTTGATGGCTTGTGTAGATGGCTAGCCCAGGTTGCCATAGTAAGTTGTGTTGTCGTGTTTGGAATGTGGGGATGTTGGTTGTCATGTTGTATGTGATTTTGTGACGTGTGCCTTCCCAGAGTTGTGAGTTGTCTGATTGTGGTGTTGAGGTGTGTGGTGTGTTCCGTTGGTACTTACCGACGAGCAGTGCATTTTCATGGGTGCCATCCTGAAAGCGCTGGTTGATGATGGACTGTCGGAAGATGAAGGAATCATGCACACTGCCTAGGTAGTTGGCGACGACATTGGTGAAGAGTCCCCGGTGGTCCACTATTGCCTGCACATTGATGGAATGCGTATTTCCTGTTGCGGTAATTGTGTGCAGTGGCGGCAGGGGGCACGAGGAGTACATGTGTGCAGTCTATTGCCCCCAACATGTGCGGGAAGCCAGCTATGGCGTAGAAGCCTTGCTTGATCTCCAGCTGTTCCTGCGCAGTGTGTGGGAAGTAAAGTTGCTGGGGTACCAAGCTGATGATGGCATCCAAGACAGGTGTGAGGAACTTTGACAGGGCTGGCTGTGAGACTCCTCTGACTCTGGCAGTTGTTGGTTGGAAGGTCCCAGAGGCCAACAGGTGCAGCACGGCCAGCAGCTTTGTCTGCGGAGGGATGTTGGTTGTCCGCTGTGTTGGTACCGTCAGCCTGTGGGCAGTGAGTGTCAGGATGCGGAGGATGGTTGTCCTTTTGAGCCTGTAGTGGGCAATGACTTCCTCTGGCGTTAAGTCTCCGAGGCTGGTGCGTTTTCGGAAGGTCCGGTGTCTTTGTCTGCGCTGCCTCTGTGGTGGTCTGGGGGGGGAGGTTCTGGGGGGGGGGGGGTCCTGGTGGTGGTGGCTGTGGGTGTTGTGGCCCTCTTGGGGCTCCGAGCTGCATGATCAGTAGCTCCATGGCATCTGTTGTTCTTCTGGTGTGGCTGTGGGCTGGGCTCCCTTTTATGGTGCAGGTTGTCGTCTGACTTAGCACCAGGTAGGAGCAGGTGTTAACCGCGGCGGCAATTCCGCCGCGGTGCGGCGGTTTTATTGAGTGGGAAGGGCCGCATCGGCCAACGGACGTGCGCAGCACTACGGAGGTAGTGCTCGCGACGGCCATTGGCCGACAGAAGCAGCGAAGGGGTTAAGTCCCTGCTGCTAACGCGCCTTATCGCATGTTTTTGGATCTTATGGCAGATCTGGCTGGTCGTTGTGAATGTTGCGGAGTGGTGGTTTCGCAGCTTTTTGCACGGGAACGCCTACTCTGCATCTCATTAGCGTTAGTTGCCGGTGTCATCCGTGGCGATGTTTTTTGCGGCTGCTATCGCAGGTAAACTGGTGATATCGGCTGTTAGCACCAGCTTGTGAATTGTGCGATGAATTTATCGCCACTTTGGCTGCGATAAAGTGCCGCTAACTCGGCAATAATTCCTTGTGAATATGCCCCAAAGTACGGCTCGTGGTCCGCATGCGGCCCTCCTGACCTTCGCATGCGGCCCCCAGCTGAGAGACCGCACTTGGCTGCTGAGAGCACGATTGTTAATAAAGATGTTAATTAAACGGGCAAGCGATTATTTACACACCTAACTGAAATAAAAGAAAAGAAGCACATAAGGTGTCCTGGCCCACTTAACTTTAGGAGCACAGTCCTTTTTGAGAAACCTTTCAACAAACATGTAAAAAGTCTTTCAAAATTTAAAAAAGGGTATTTCATTAACATGCGTTTCACCTTAGTACATCAGATTATATAAGTGCTTAGAGATGTATTTTTTAAAAGTGACAGTTTTCAAAATGAACCTAGAAACAATCATGCCTCCAACCAACCTGGCAACAATGCCAGTACTGAACTAAGAGGCAAGTCAGTTATCACGAGGAACCCTCTTGGTGGTCTGGGTTGTTATTATAGATGGGCAACATTATAGTTTAAGAAATCAAACACAAGAGAAAGTTGTATACAGCGTATAACTTGCCCACATGTATTTCAAGGCGCTTTTATATGTCAAAATGAAGAAAAAGGCACCAAAGTGAAATTATACAATTGCCTAGGATCACACAATTTGGTCAAATGGGAAAGCCATGATCATTCCCAGGTTTTATGGTTTCACATTGTGCAATTCCATTTCATTACAACTCAATAATTAAGGGCCATATGTACAAACCATTTGTGCAGTTGGAAACGCCCAGATCGGGCCTTTTCTGACTGCAAAAATGCTTTTACATATGTACAAAACACAAATTGCGATTCAGTAACACGTTACCAAATCGCAATTTGTGTTTGCGATTCAGTATCGGGAAGAAACGTGTTTAGGGCGCCCCTTCCAAATACCGAATCTGAATCCGATGTATGAATGTTTTGCAACTGAATTACGGTCGCAAAGCATTCATATTTTACCAACTCCTTGAAGGAGGTGAAAACCCATCCGCAATTGGGAAGGTGTCCACAAAGGACCCCTTCCTCTTTGAGAATGGAAAAGAAATATTTTTTAAGAGCAGGCAGTGGTCCCATGGACTACTGTCTGCTCATAAAAAATAAAACTTCAAATTTTCATTTTTTTCTTTTTAAACGTATCCCATTTTCCTTTAAAGAAAACGGGCTGCATTTAGAAAAAAAGGATTGCTCTATTTAAAGGCAATCACAGGCATGGTGGTCTGAGGACCCCGGAAGGCCACCATCCCTGTGATGACTGCGATTCATAATGGGTCGCAAACTGCAACCTCATTAATATTCATGTAGTAGGTCATTTGCAACCCACTAGGAATCGTGATTTCAAAGATGTACGTTTTCTTACATCAGGAATTGCGATTAGGTAAGAATCACAATTCTAGAATTTTGTACATGTGGCCCTACTTTACTTCCTTTTTGCACTTGACTCTTCCAAGGTAGTGATAGCAAGCAGATAGAAGGCTTACCCCAAGGTGCGGTAGAGGGATTGTGACTCAGATACAGTATAACAAAAAGGCCCACTGCCACCATGCTGGCATCAATGTGGCCCTCGGGCACACCACAAACCTTACTCTGTGGCCCCTGGAAAAATGATTGCGAGTACCCATGGGCTAGAGCATTGGCTAACTTGACAATAGTATTATTTTGAGCTGTTAAACTTTGTGTTAACTGTTCCACTTTGGGGTGTGATGTATTCCGAAACAGTGTCTTCACTTGTGCGTTCTGTGCCTACTGTTCCAGCCCAATCTGCAAATACGTTGTTCTTTAGTTATTGTTGTATGATATTTTCCATAAGGATGGCATTGTAATCCCACTTCTGACATGAAGTGTCAATGGTCTAGCAAGGAAGAAAATTAGTAGACTCATGAATTCTGTGTTTTGTTACTTCATTTCATTTTCTATGGTTTCTCTTTCTTTCTTTGTCTGTTGATGTGAGAATTAGATTCACCTCTTACCTTCTCTGGGGTTCTGCATACTTAACACACATTAAATGTTCATTTTCCGAAACTCATTGTCCTGAAAACAAAACAAATGAAATAGCTGTCTTTTTAAATAATTGTATTTCCCTTCTTTCAGACAGTCTTCTCTTCCCCATTAAAACATCCTTCCTTCTATTCTTCTTTCAATTACTAGTCTCCTCTCTCCATCTTCAGCTCCAAAGTGCAGAGACTTTTTTTGCTTTCAAAGTATCCAGTTTTAGCCTTAGGACTGATTATATGTTTCAATTAGTTAATATACGAGCCTGTACACACTCTTTACCATTTCTATACTTTCCCCTCTTCTCTCACCAAGTAACCCATAGGGTTAAGTAGCTTCTCATTTACTCAGTCCCAGGTATGAATAATTTGTTTTAGGGGTGACCCTAATTTCAGTGCCTTTCCATTAAATGATCAAGCCTTCGGTATAGGGGTGACCCTAATTTCAATGCCTTCCCATTAAATGATCAAGCCTTCAGTGTAGGCCTTGCAGAACTGCTGCACATGAGACCGTACCAGCAGTAACAGGCTGTTCTTCAGACCGAAAAAAGGGAAATGGAGCTTGGCTTTCTATCAGTAGTGTCATGTGCAGAGTATCATGTCACCATTCTCAGTGCAGCTTGTGCTCTGCTGTCTCCGTTCCTCTTCTCACTTGCAAGCAAAGTTGCCTTCTCAAGCGTCCACTTCTCCCACGGTTGACTCCATATGAAGATCCGGATGCCATCTTGCAGGTTGCCCAACATCTGCAGCTTCACCACAGGGTTCCTTTCTCATCTCTTCTTCCTTTCCTCCCGATCATATTCCTTCCCTTTCTTCTGTTCTTGCCTCTTGCTACCCTTCTGATGTCACTCCTGAAAGCCCAGTAGGCGAGTCCTACAATAATTCATGCTCCCTAAGTGGAGGTCTTTCCTCTTTACCTGATGAGGTTTTTCTTCTCCTTGCACGTCTAATGGTTCAAGAGTTGTCTGACACAGGGACCGAATACTGAAACACCCACAAAACTTTAATTCCTTATCGTGCATTTTTTAAACAAGCTAAAAGTCAAATCATCAAAACTACAGTGATATCAAAATTACATTAAACTCAACAAAAATCTAATTGTTGTGCTCAGGTTTTAAAAGGGGTGCTGGGTAGCTGAATATTTGATTTCAATACCTCCGAACACACCAGTTGTGGTTATGAAGTTAAAATACTTTGGTTCAAGGAGGACTCAAGGTAGTCAACCAATCCATTTGAATCAACGGATATGCCAAATCATTAAATGCTCATTGCTTTTGGCTGCTAATTTCTGTCAAGAAATTCCAGTGATGGCTGTACAGGGGAGCTCCTAGATTAAATTTAGGGACTCCTTCGCTTTTGAACTTTTATATTTCATGTGTCTGGTAGGGAAATGACACAGGGCTGATGGGCCTGGTCTCTAGAGTATTCTCTCAGGAGGTCTCTGATACTGGGATGTTTGATTGGGGAGGGCCCACAAGGGACATAGGGGCATATTAGCAAGACCCACGTTAAAATTATCGCCGGTTTAGCGGCAGGAAACTGCCGCTAAAACGGCGATAATGGGCTTGCTAATATGCGCTATGGAATTCCAATAGAAGCCCAGGTTAGATGTGCAGGACATCTAACCTGGGCTTCTATTGGAATTCTATAACGCATATTAGCAAGCCCATTATCGCCGTTTTAGCGGCAGTTTCATGCCGCTAAAACGGCGATAATTTTAACGTGGGTCTTGCTAATATGCCCCATAGTGTAAAAGTAAGGCAGGCATTCAGGCCAGCACAGTCTGCACAGCTGGGGATAGGGGGGTCCTTGGAATGTGGTCAGGATACTTCTTAAGGGACACATGAGCCTAGGGCCTGGTAGTCTGTATGTGGGTCTCATGCTCACACAATGCAAGGCGGGGCTAGCTGGAACTAGGGTTAATACAAGAGGCATCCACTTGATGGAACATAAAGCAATATTGGTGTGGGGGAATGCACTTGGCATGTCGTGTTGCAGTTTCATTCAAGGTTTGCTTGTATTTGATCCTGCATTCCCTGCAGTACTTTTCTAATTCTGGTGAATAGTAGAGATAGATATTGGTGATCTGGAATGGTAATGCCGAAGTGTAGAGCTCAGCTGGAGTTACTTTGAGGAAGCAGAAGCAAGGCAAGCAGCAAATTGTCAGCCAGAGCATAGGCTTAGTCCCAGCCTAGGGGAGACAGACAACACGACAATCGAGATGTCTAGGAATCCAATAAAAGACACACAATTGATGGACGGAATGCAGAACAAATCAAAACATTCACCCCCAGTCAAGAGATCTGGGTTAAATTCATCATTCTTTTGCTCACCATGTCACCCCAGTTTAGACCTGGCTATAAGCAAATCAGTCTTGACCCTGTGCCTCATGGGAACAGTCCAGCCTGAACTGCCAAGCTAGGTCCTCCCTGGACCGGAAACAAGCATCCTAGGACCGGTTTTTGGGGTTCCACCCTTCTTCAGCCAGGATAGCTTGACTCCAGTGGCATGGAGAGCTGGGGTGAATGTATGACATTGTTCTGCATTCTGTCCATCAAATGTTGTTTTTGCGTAGGAATCCAATAAGGCACCAAAAGAGTCACACAGTTCTTGTGATGGGTAATTGCTTCTAAATGCTGAAGTGTGTTCAAGTTTTTATCCGTAGTGACTGGGAGTTCGAGCAGCAACTCACTGCAAATCAGAAAAATTGCAGTTTTGAAAGGGACAGATGTTGCTGGGGAGAACAGGCTCAAAATGTGCCAAGTGTGTGCTTGGAAGTGGCATGGTGACCTGCCACAAAAAAGGTACCCATACTGGGGAGGATTCTCTGTCATGAACGCAGTCAGACACCTCAATGACAAAGGGGTATATAGTACTGCAGATAAGCTGTCCTGATGTTTTTCTGTGGGCAGCAATTAGCTTCCATTTTTGTAAACTATTTCACAGAAGAGGGCACTTGTGATGTTGAATTGAAAAATAAATAGGGGGGTCCTAAACAGCATTCACAATCTTTCCTGTCAGCAATCATAATCCTGTTCACAATCATACCAGTGTTTGCGATCACTCTGGGAGAAAAGGAGGGTTCCCCAATGCTAGAACGTCTCTTGGGGGCATATTAGCAAGACCCACGTTAAAATTATCGCCGTTTTAGCGGCAGGAAACTGCCGCTAAAACGGCGATAATGGGCTTGCTAATATGCGTTATAGAATTCCAGTAGAAGCCCAGGTTAGATGTCCTGCACATCTAACCTGGGCTTCTATTGGAATTCTATAACGCATATTAGCAAGCCCATTATCGCCGTTTTAGCGGCAGTTTCCTGCCGCTAAAACGGCGATAATTTTAACGTGGGTCTTGCTAATATGCCCCTTGGGGGCATATTATCAACGGCCAGCGATAATTATCGCTGGCCGTGCTTAGCGATAGATTTCTTATCGCTGGCTATCTCTGGAAATTATCGCCCTGGTAGCGCGTTATTAACAACACGCTTCTCCAGGGCGATAAAAATTCCAGGGATAGCGAGGTTATCGCCGTTTTGCAGGGAACATCGCTGGTTTTCCAGCGATGTTCCCTGCAAAACGGCGATAACCTTGCTGATACGACCCTGTGGTCGTATCAGCACAATCCACCCCCTATGTTAGGGATGGCTAAGTCAGGATTATAGCAGACGTTAGATTTTGGCGAAAACGGCCGTTTTCGCCAAAATCTAACGTCTGCTATAATCCTGTGGGCTGCCTTGTAAATATCGCGATGTGCACATCGGCGATATTTACAACGTAGCCCATCTGGGGTACGCCTAGTAACGCCCACTTTGCATCTCATTAGAGATGCAAGGATGGGCGTTGGGGGAAAGGGCGATAGTGCAGGGATTCACGCGATAGCGTGACCTTGCTGATTAGGCGATAGAATTATCGCCGCTTTCCGTCCGAAAACGGACGCTAAAGCGGCGATAATTGACTATCGCCTGGTTGTTAATATGCCCCTTGTTTTTTAACCGGGAGCGTGTAGGCTTCTCCCCTAGGATGCAGCTAGGTTGCACCTCTCAAAAATTGTTAATGCTACCAGCAACCATGATCCATCAGTAATGAGACTGAAGAAGCTGTCACCTCATTAGCAAATAGTGTTGGGGCACTATTCTGGTGTCTACCCTATAGAGGTTCACTAAAAGTGTCAATGGGAGCACTGCAGTTGTTTTTCAGGTACTCAGTCAATTTCAGAACTATCAGCGTGCAATAAAAAGCAACAAATATAGGTGAACTTTTGGGGACAAAGGAAAAAAACTGACAGGAAGTGAAATCTTAACACAACATCTGGGGCTTTCGGCCAAACACGCATCTTACCTTTAACATTTACCTTCATCTTACGGCTCATTTGATACCGTTTTTGTAAACATGTTTGGGTGACAGTTTGTGGTGTGCCTTGACTTGGGCTTTGAGGCAACGGCCCATGACCTCCATATCCGTCAATCAGCAATGTTTGAATAGATGGCGACTGATCCCCTGGCTGAATCAAAATGCAGGGAAGATGGAGGTTATCATTTTAGAGTGGAAGAGGATCTCTTATCTCATTGCTTTAGGCAGCTTATCTAGATCAGTGTCCTAACAGATCGTGGCAATTAGAAAGCTAGAATTTATTCTTGATAGCCATCTTTCTATGATAGCACTGCTAACTGTCAAGAAAACCCTATTTCTAATTTCAAACAGGTTGTGGAGATGCTATGCATGCTATCATTAAAGGGTTCTCCAGGTTAGATGTGGATAATGGATACTTTTTTTTTATTCATGTATCTTATGCAATAAAATCAATAAAGTTGATTTATAAAAAAAAAGGGCTCTCCAGGTAACTGGTGTGAACATCATCAGTTTAACAAGCTATTCTGGGATAGAAGGTACCTTTTCAAAAAGTAATCCAATCTGCTGGGAAATGTTGACACTATTAAATGCACACAGGTGACCTATGAGGTGTTACTTCCCTGGTGCATAACTGTTTCATCGTGCTCATAGTATTTTATAATGCATCCATTGCCAGTCCATTCAGCATTCAAATCATAAACGGTTATGTGGTTCTGGTGCAGCACTGCAGTACTTGGTGATTAAGAAAAACGTTTGACAACCCAATTTCAATACACTACACATTCCAATCCAAGATGGAGTGATTGCAGGTGATGCAGAAGAATATGTGGTATGTGTTACATATCAATGTGTTTGTGCAAGCGTGCTTGTGCTTCTTACAAATAACGCTTCTCACGGAAAATGCAATTTATGTGGACAGCTCTTGAGAGCAGCGTTGTCGTGCTGTGCTTGTGTTGTCATCATAAGATGCACATATCAAATGATGCTTCTTTGTAAACTGATACAATGCACTTATCATTAGTGTGTTGTTGTTTGAGGGAGTGGGAGCGTGGGATGGAATGAAGGGGGGGATAAAAGAGTTTGGGGAAGGATCGTTTTCCATTCTTTGTCTGGATCGTATTTTGTACATGGAAGCTGGATTACGGATTAAACTACTTTTGCTTCAGAAGTCCATGGCTCTGTGGAATCATTTTTATTCAGCGATTTCAGCGGCTTACATGCTCCGATGCCACTCTTCCTTGTTTTTTAGTTGGTTTTATGCCCCTTTGTTTTCCATCTTGGGCCCGCCGTTCCCCTCGCTTGCTGTTTGCATTCCAGATTTTTCATAACTTCACATTTCAATGAGCCACTTTTCTCCACATAACAAAACAATTTATTACATTTTAATAAAGTTACATGTTGCAGCATTCACTAAGGGTGCGTTTCTGTGTAGTATCGCCTTCCTTCCCAATTTGTGAAAGCCAATGTAAGTTACATGCTTTAAAATTGTACCAAATATATTGGTGCTTGCCTAAATGCACGTGTATGCATGCTGTTAGCAGTTCATAGGTTGTACACTTCAATAACATGCCAAACTATACTCATATCGTAATATACTATACAATAACAGGCATGACTACCACACCATATCATACAATATCAGACCATGACATAACCTATTATATATTAACCCATACTATACTAGAAAATACCAAGTCATAACATATAATGACAGTCCATACCATATCATGCTATAAAATGAGAAGCCATACCATACCATAGTGTTCAATGACTGGCTATACCATCACAGACCATCTAATTTAGTCAGCCACACCTCCTTTTATCTCTACCCACCCCTGAGCCGTCAAGTCACTCTTTTCTCCCTTTACCTCTACCCACTCCTGAACCATCAAGTCACCCTAACCTCCCTTTACCTCTACTCAACTCTGAGCCCTCAAGTTACCCTCACCTCACTTTAAATCTACCCACCCCTATACCCTCAAGTCATCCTAACCTGCCTTTACGTCACCCATTCCTGAACCCTCAAGTCGCCCTCACCTCCCTTTACCTCTACCAAACACTGAACCCTCAATTCTATGTCAGGACCGGAGGCTCAGATTATGCTTAACTCTTCCTTTATTTTCCGCTCAGCAGGGCCAGGGCTCCAGGGCCGACCAAACAGTCAGTACCCACAACAGTGGGCAAGCCACTCCCCCCCTGCCCTCGAGCAGGACCGCCCACCCGCCCGCCCCCAACCAGGCACAGAGGCACTTCTGCTTTCTCGCAATGCGAGAAGGCAGAAACACAAATGGTAGTTTTTACCGTTTATGTTTCTGCCTTCTCGCACCGCGAGAAAGCAGTGGGGCGACGCCCCCACGCCCCAATGGGGGAGCCGCCACTGGCTTCCTTCTATTTCAGTGGAGTGGACTCATTTACGAGTTCACCTTTCTACAGTCTGGTCTGTCCTCAACACCCTGGTGCTTTACCAAGCTGTTGAGACCAGTCATGAAATGGCTCCGAGCACGGGAGCCTCATAGTCTACCTGGACGACATCCTTCTGATGTACCTGGAGAAGGAGGTGTTACTTACCCAACTCCAGATGACTCAAATCCTGTCGCAGGCTTAGGGTTTATCTTGAACGATCTGAAATCAGTGTACACACCGGCGCAACGCATGACGTTCCTGGGGTTTGAGGTGGACAACGTACATCAATGCCTTTGATTATCCCAACAGAAAATATGCTTGATTCGCAGGGAACTGCACCGTACTTTGGCGAAGGAAACTTTTTCCCTGTGACACTTGGCTCAGATTGGCGGCCTCTTGTCATCCTCGGTTCAGGCGATTTTCCCTGGTCCTCTACATTACCGGGCTCTGCAATGCCTGAAAACGCAACATCTACATCGGGTCTGACGTACACCCAGCAAATTGCCCTCTCTCCGGAGGCTCGCTCAGAACTGCTTTGGTGGCTAGAACACATGCAAGCCTGGAACGGGAGAGCCATCTTCGGCTCAGCACAGGAACTAGTGATTGAGTCGGATGCCAGTCGTCTCGGTTGGGGCGCCCGTTGCGGGGACCCTACCTCAGGTGGACATTGGTCGGAGCATGAGAAATCTCTCCATATCAATTGCTTGGAGCTTCTGGCCGGATCCTTCGCAATTTGGAGTCTGGCAGCCAACAAAGTGTCCTGCGCCATCTTGCTAAAGATGGACAATATCTCTGCAGTGAGATATATCAATCGCCTGGGGGGCACGAGATCCAAGATACTGGCGGACTTGGCCAAGGATTTTTGGAACTGTTGCCTGAGTCACTATCTGTCCGTCACAGGGGAATATCTTCCAGGGAGTCTCAATCAGACTGTGGACTAGTACTCCAGACACCTGCAGGACTTCAGTGCCTGGAAACTGGATCCCTTGATCTTTCAGAGCCTCATGGCGCATTGGGGTACCTGTCAAGTGGACCTCTTTGCATCGTGTCTCAATTACCAACTATCCTGATTCTTCAGCTGGAGACCAGATCCGTTTGCGGAAGCGACTGATGCATTCCTGCAGGACTGGACACCGTTTCGGGGGTATGCGTTTCCCCCGTTCTCCATGATACCCAGACTCACGCCATTAGTCAGGCGGCAGAAAGCGGAAGTGATCTTGGTGACGCCGCTCTGGAAATCTCAAGTCTGGTTTCCAGTTCTGTTGGAACTTTCTACGGATTTTCCAATTTGGCTACCCCAGGCTCCTCATCTGTTGACGAATTTGAGCAGCAACATGCACCCTCTGGTTCAAGAGGGGACACTCACACTCATGGCTTGGAGGATTACAGGGGTCGTTGGGAAATCCCGGGCTTTTTGGCGGGGGCTTCCTCCCTTATCGGAAAAGCATGGGCAGACTCTACAGTCAAATGTTACAGATCTGCGTGGCGAAAGTGGTCACGTTGGTGTTTGTGATAGGATTTGGATCCCATGGGGTCAGATATAGTTCACATAGTGAATTACTTATCGGAGTTGGTTGACAAGGGCTTGGCTTATCGGTCAATTAACGCCAGTTGATCTGCAATCTCGGCAGGGCATGTTCTCCTTCATGAAGTCCCGGTGGAAAAACATCCACTGGTATGTAGATTGATGAGGGGTATTCGGCTGTCTTTTACCCCGCGTTCGAAGTATTCTTCTTTATGGGATGTTAACATTGTCCTCAGACTATAGGATAACCGCTACCTTTCACGAAAGGAACTCACAGGAAAACTAGCAATGCTTCTGTGTCTGATCTCTGGTAAACGAATGTCAGATGTACGAGCGCTGGTGATTTCTTCATGTATCTTTACTCCGGAAGGGGTGTCTTTTACGATTGCCCAGCGGACAAAGTCCAATACCAGAGTGGTTCATTATCCGGCGTTTCCAGATCACCCAAAGTTGAGTGTCTCAGGGCGTATGAGTCACTGACTGAAGAGTATCGCCCTCCTGGTACCTTGCACTTTTTCTGTCATTAAAGAAACCTTTCAAACCACTCTCGTCCACCACGATCGGTCGATGGGTGAGATGGATACTGCAGGAAGCAGGGGTGGATACATCGACCTTTGGAGCCCATTCCACCAGAGGTGCCATGGCTTCGTAAGCTTTCTCATTAGAGAGTCATCTGGAGGACATCCTTAGAGCAGCGAATTGGTCCTCGGACTCCACTTTTAAGGCTTTCTATTTCAAGCCTATCTCGAGCATGGCCTCGCTAGTGGTCGATCAGCTTTGAACTAGCATAATCTGAGCCTACATTCCCGACATAGAATATAAAATTTCCTAGCTGTCGTGAAGAAAAGTTTAAATTTTATTAAGGACGCAGAGGCGAGAATTATCCCCACAGATAGTTATACATGTTTATTTGTACCCTCCCAGGATGTACACGACTTCTGCCGTTGGATAAGTATAATTGTCTTATGAAAGTTAATTATGTTTCCTTTCTGACACTTACCAGTGTACAATGATACATCTCTGAGTTGTTTGCTATGTTTATTAGGAGCGTTTCACTAAAGTGCATTCTTGTTTTATATGAACTGTGGATTGACGTCTTATTGGAGGTCCTTTTTACCTGATGCTGGTTACCCTTTGTTCTTCGCAGGGTCGGATCAGAAGCAAGATTATTGAAAGGAAAGCGGGATAATATCCGTTTCGCCCGAAGAAAGAGGAAGTGCTGTTCCTTGCTATTGTTTATATGGGACTGCCTCTATGGTTGTTGCTCCTTTTCT
Organism: Calotriton arnoldi; assembly: GCA_963921515.1. Classification (NCBI taxonomy): domain Eukaryota; kingdom Metazoa; phylum Chordata; class Amphibia; order Caudata; family Salamandridae; genus Calotriton; species Calotriton arnoldi. Next base: position 3,677,459 of record CAWUFW010000565.1, on the reverse strand, counting down.
AGTACAAAGACTCATGGGATTTGTGGTATTTGGTATCTGATATATTGTTAAGGCTGCTGAGCGGAAAATAAAGGAAGAGTTAAGCATAATCCTTGCCTGCACGTCCTTAATAGAATTGAAACTTTCCTTCACAATAGCTAAGAAATGTTATATTCACCCTCACCTCCCTTTAACTCTACCCACCCCTAATCCCTCAAGTTATCCTCACCGCCCCTTACCTCTGCCTACCTCTGAGCCCTTTAGTCACCCTCACCTCCCTTTACCTCTACCCACAGTTGAACTCTTGTCACCCTCACCTCCCCTTACCTCTCTCCACCCCTGAGCACTCAAGTCATCCTCACCACCCTATACCTCTATATATCCCTGAGCCTTCATGACACCCTCACCTCACTTTACCTCTACCTGCCACTGAGCGGTCAAGTCAACCTCACCTCCCTTTTGCACTTCGTCAGACCACTGACATCTCCAGATTAGTGTATACGCCTGCACCAAATTCCCCATTGTAGAACTGGTCAGGGTCATATAATTAAAAAAAGTAGCACCAAAAATAGAGAAAATATTTGCAATACATGTGGTCAGTTGGGGGATACTGATGTTCCGAAGGCTGACTTTCAAGAAAACCTGTGCAAACTAAAGAACGACTACAGGAAAATCACATATTGAAGGCCTGAACCAATGGTGAAATTGAACACTTTATGAGACCCCTTAAAAGCGTAATAAGAATTGTGACTGAGAAGAGGTCCACACAGAACGGGCAATGTACCATTTCTCAAACACCTACCGAAACATGCACATGTGATCAATGATGTTTGGTTGCACCATCTGACACACCATTCCGTCAATCCCTGAGTGGACTCACACCACATCGTCTGCTGCTGAGAGGGAGACCTGGTACCGTTTCTGCAGTGAAAGAGAGAGACCAGACGCTCACTCGCAGGAGTAAGCGATTAGGTGCCAATAAGACATTGCCACGCTAGGAGATAAAGAACGAAAGTAAATACCTCAAATAGGGAGGAACATTTAGCAAACAATGTGTCATTCATCAGGAAGCTAAGGAGTCACCCCCACAAACCCAGGTGAACAAACGTTCAGGCAACCAAAACCACAGTCCACGCTAATGATACAAGATTTGATCAACCACACAAAGATGACACCTTGGTTAACCATGACGGTGAACATGGCTCACATAAGTCTTCAACACTATGACCAATAGTCATTGAAGATAAACTACAGAAACTGAAAACCTAAAACAGGAGGATGTCAAGGAAGTTACAGGATGAGGCGAAACCCGCAACCCACAGAAATGTTCAATAAAAGAACAGTAAGGAACCATCACAGAAGCAGGCTAACTCACTAAATGACTGTCCTTTGGATCACGATCAGTGTGCCTTTAATTACTTTGGGACGGGATGCCATATGTTGTGGAGTGCACAACTAGAACACCTACCTGTATTCTGTACAAGGGGGCTGGGGCTCATGGCTGCGGGACAATAAAGTGGCTGAGTGAGCTTAAGCACTAGTCCACATTGAGTTAAGTGGTTGTGTAGCCCGTGCAATGAGCGACCTTGCAGTGCAGACCACCCTGGCTAGAGGTATGAAAGGTTGTGATAAAATTGATGGGTTGTCAACTTACTTTAGCAGACCATAGACATCAAAAATGTAATTCCAATGTATTCTGGGCCAATTTTAGTTCAATACATGTGTTGACGTGCTATTAAAAATAATTAAGAGGGTCAATACGTATGATTGGGATGATCCGATCCTCCTTCATAAGATTTAGTCCAAGCCAAATCAAATAAACTTATGTGTGACAGAGCTCCAAGTTAAACCTTATAGTTTTAATCAAAATTAAGGTCATTACAGATGGCAAAAAATAGTTAATCAAAAGCAACTAATATGACAATAGTAAAATCAAAACTATATAATGTTATTGGATCAACATAAGGAACCAAGCAGCCAAAACTAAGTATAGTTCAATTGACAGTCTAGCATAGAGTCTGCACAGTTAGAAAGGCAAAGAAATAAAAAGTATAAATCAATAAACAGACTAGCACAGAGTCTGCCTTCTAAGAGAGGTCAAAAGGAACTGTCTCACACCCCAAAACATAGGGGCATATTACCAACGTGATTATCGCCGCTTTAGCGGGACTTTTTCCCGCTAAAGAGGCGATAATTCAAACGCCCTATTAGCAAGCTGTCGCTAACTGCTGTTAGCGACAGCTTCTAGGCGATAGCGACCGGGTTGGGTGCCGCTTTGCATGCCAGCGATATTTATCGCTAATGGCATGCAAAGTAGGCGTTCCCAACCTAAAAGCGACTGGAAACAGTCGCTATGGTCGCTTTCGCCTATTAGCGAGGCAGGGGAGGTGATTAACGAACCAGCGCTAAACACGTTTAGCGCTGGTTTGTTAACGCCTGGTCTACACCTGACTTAGCCATGTAATCCAATGGGAGGTGGATTACATGGCTAAATCCCCCTCGCCCTATCGCCAAGGTAACACTGGTCACAGTGTGAATATCGCTTGTTTACAAGCGATATTCACACTGTTCTCCAGGGTTTCTATCGCTTTGGAGATAAGCGTTGCTGATAGCACGCTATCTCCGCGATAGAAACCTGCGATAGCCGGCGATAATTATCCTAGCGCTAACTGCGCTTAGCGATGATTATCGCCGGTTATTGCTAATAGGCCCCATAATCTTTTATACGTTTTTAGGCAAAAAAAAGCCATGCATTCAGTACAGAGATGTGACGTAGAAGGGATAGGCTAGCAATGTATCATTCTAGGAAGCCAATTAACCTATTAATACATAAGATACATCTAGAAACACCTACTTCTACTGCATAATAAGGAATGTGGTGTGCATAATAAATGACATGATGTCTATATATTATAGCAATACAATAGACAGTTCAACTAATCAATGTTCCCTAGGAAAGGCTTGAGTAAAGGACCTTGAAAGTTACAGAGACCGGAACATTCTTCAGATGACTTCCTCAAGAGAAACACAAATTATTACAATTTATTAATACAGAGAACGTGGATTAGGCTTCTGTTTCTCTTATTTTCTCTAATGGAAAAGCACAGAGCACACGTGCACGTGGAAAGGCTCAGGCACATAAAATAAAAGTTCACCTTTCTTTCTCCAAATATGAACAGATGTCAATACAAACTAGGGTGACCAACCGTCCGTAAATTTCACGGACCGTACGTAATTTGGATCTCACGTACGTTGTCCGTGACGATCCCTTTTACGGATGCCTTTTGTCCGTAATTTTGGGCATTGGGGAACATCACTGTTCCCCTGCCAGAAGCCTCAGCTCCCTGATGGGGCCACCTCGCACTCCTCTGAGCACAAGAGCAGCCCCACCCCGCCCATTGTCATTCTGTCTGCGGCTGATTGCCACATACAGAATGACAATCGTCCAGTCTGTGCTCTTACTGCACATGGTGGCCTCCTCCTGCCTCAGTCTAGGGCAGGACATTCAGTCAGGTGGAAGAAATTAACAAAAACGCCCATGCTGCTAGGTGACAATCCAGTTCATGAAAAGGTGGTGAAACAAGTTTAAAAAAAAGCGTTATGGGTCCTTCACTGTCTCATCATTTTAAAACTGACCCATTTTCAATGTTATATTCAACAAAGCCATGGTTGCTGCTTTTTTTATTTTATGCAACTAGCAACCATTGACAAAGCCAATGGTTCTGGCTTGTAGGTGTAACACTACTTGTGTTATATATCTGGATGCAATGACAGAAGCAGCAAATTACCAGTCGGGAGGCACACTATGCTAAGCACAGATTTTTAGCTTAGGTGTTTTAAGCCATGCCCTTAATTACATTGAACACCCCCTTTGGAGAGGCCCCCTCAGTTTTTTCATTCTACTTAAAGCCCTGGAAACCACCATGTCACAGTGGCACTGTGCATCATGCATGAATCATGACTTCCACTTTTTCAGATTGCCTATGTACAGGGGCATAGTGAGCACTCCCCTGCCCCACCCCTTGCTTTAGGAAATACAGCAGGTGTGAAGTCCTTGATGGGCCTCTTCTGTCTGCAACGCAGCAGACAAAGGCTCAGTTCATAATTTTTTTTTATTTTTTTTATTTTGCGTTTTACATTTAAAACAGAACATCATGAGCACAGCATACAGCGTGACATCTTCCTTTTGTGGCTTAGGTTGCGGCATTAAAGGTCAAACTAGAACAGCAGGGGTACAGAATCATTCTTACATACGGTACATTATGGAACGGAGCATGGTTTAGGCCATATAAGTATTAGTCCTACACTTAGAGTAGTTATTCTCATTGGCCTCCGCTACCTTGTCGGTCTTCCTCATCTGTCCCGCCCTCCCCAGTTTCTGATGCACTGTGTTTGGACTCGCTCCCCATTGTTAGCCCAGTGTTGCACAATTCCCGCCATTCCATCAAATTTGATTGTAATTTTTCATCTCTATGTGTGAGCTTCATGTGTGCCTCCTCTGCTAATGCCCATTCCCGAACATCCTTGAGCCAGACTGGCAACTCCGGGCCCCTCTGCCCCATCCATGTTATGGCCACTCTACGTCTGGCAAGTACTAGCATTAATTGCAGTAATTTGTAGGGTAATTTCCGTTTTTTGGGCTTCCGTACGTGGGCTAGTAGGCATTGGAATGGTTCTTTCCTGAGCGGAAGGCCTGTAACCTCCCTTACCCGATGAACCACCCCCACCCAGAACTGACTCACCACTGAACAGTCCCATGCCAGGTGAATAAAGTCTGCATTTTCCGCGGCGCACCTCGGACATCTGCTATTTCTGTCGTTGGAGATGCGTTTTAGCTTTACCGGTGTCAGGTACGTACGGTGTAGAAAATTATAATGGGTTAGTTTAAATCTGGCATTGCAGGAGACCGTGCGTGTGAGAGCGCCGATGGACGCCCACTGCCTCTCTTCTATCTGCGTGCTGAGGTCTCTCTCCCAGGCTGCCCTGGAGGGCGGAGTTGGGGGCGTGGAGTCTTGCTTCATGGCTTTATATAGGAGGGAGACCATTCTACGACCAGCGCCGCATGTGAGTAGGATATCTAAGGCATGTGTAGGTTGGGGAATGTCTGGGTATTGTGGCCAGGTGATTTTAACTACCTCCTGTATCCCTCTGTAGTGTAGGTAATGCCCCTGCCCCAGACTAAAACACTCCCTGGCCTGTTCATAGGATATAAAGGTTTCGTTTGGGAATAGGTCGTCAAGGACCTCACAGCCGCCATCTCTCCACGTCTGAAAAGACATATGGGTTCCCATCTCTCTGAAGGGGGCCAGGATCCAGATCGGCAACTCTCTATGGAAAGGTGCCCGCCCTACAACCCTTTCAACAACTCGCTTCCAAATGCCTGCCGTGTGTCTTACTACGTATGGGAGAGTTCCCTCCGTGCCCTGTCCCTTCATCAGCGCGGTTTGAAGTGTCGCGGTATCTGCCCTTCCTGCCAGTAATCATTTTTCCCAATTGTCTTCCTCTGCCAGCCATCGGGCCGCATGCTGCAGGTGAGCTGCGTAATAGTATAAGTCAAACCGTGGGGCTTCCAGACCTCCCTCCTCATAGCTGCAACTATGCAAGGACAATTCTACTGCAAGGGCAACTCTACTCCTCCTTCCCGCCCAGAGTAGCGAAGTCAGGATCATATTTAGTTTTTTAAAAATGCGTGTCGGTAGCGGGCAAAGTGAGTTCTGGAGCGCATAGAGGGTCCTCGGAAGCATGACCATCTTTGAGATGGCCAGTCTGCCCATCAGTGACAGTGGAAGGGTATTCCAGAATGCCACCGACTGTTGTAGAGCTGTAAGTGTCCGATCTATGTTCATGGCCACTACCTGCACGTCTGTCACTGCGACCTGGACCCCTAGGTACCGGAAACCCACTCGTTCCCATCTAAGCCCCAGGTACGGGAGATCCCCCATGGGCTCCCTGGCCTGTCCCGCCAATGGGAAGATCAGCGACTTATTGCGATTAAGTCTTAACCCAGAGACTTCCCCGAATCTATCCAGCTGGTGTAGCAGTTCTGGTACTGCTTCCCGAGGGGAGGCCAGATAAAAAAATGCATCATCGGCGTATAGGGAGATGATATGGTTAGTATCTCCCACCCTAAGTCCCCATTGGCCTAAGTCAGCTCTTACCCGGACCGCCAATGGCTCTATGGCAAGGGCGAACAAGAGGGGCGAAAGTGAGCACCCTTGGCGAGTGCCTCGTCCCAACTGCCATTCTTCCGATCGCATCCCCCCCAGTTTGACCCTTGCACGAGGTTCTGTATACAATATTCGGATCCAGCGACGGAATCGGGGACCCAACCCCACGACCCTAAGCACCTCCAAGAGGTATCCCCAATCCACCGTATCAAATGCCTTGGCCAGGTCTATAGAAACCAATACCATCTGCTCCTCCCGACCACTCACTTTGTGCATGACATGATTGAGGCAGCGTAAATTCATGGCTGTGTTCCGACCAGGAATAAAGCCACATTGGTCCTCGTGGACAAGGTGTGGCATATATGGTCCTAGGTGGGCTGCCAGCAGTTTACACAGGATTTTGGCATCCGTGTTTATCATGGTGATTGGTCGGTATGACGAAGGCTCATGGGCATCTCCAGGATCATACATATTTCCCCCTGCCTCATGCTAGGCGGGAGGGCACCCTGCTCGAAGGCCTCCAGATACACCTGCAGGAGGAGTCGGGGTAGCTTACCCGCAAAGGCCCTGTAAAACTCTGGGGGATACCCATCGCTCCCCGGGGACTTAGCTCCCAGTAGCTGTTGCAGTGCGGACTGTATTTCATCCAGTGTTAATGGTGCTTCTAGCTCTTTCCTCCCCGATTTGGGAATGGACTTTATGGTCAGAGTCTCTAGGTAGGGGCGATACGTTGCCTCGTTGATCGCTGGGTCTGCAGCATATACCATCTGCAGGTGAGACTTCAGCACCCGTAGTAGCCCTACCTCAGAGTGAACCAGGTCGCCAATAGATTCACGCAGTGCCACTATTGGGGCGGGGTTTTGTTCACGTCGGAGAATCCAGGCTAGCAAGCGGCCTGATTTGTCTCCCTCCCTATGTAAGCGTTGTCTGTATTGTGTGAGACTGTATTTGTCGAGTCTGTCCCAGATATCTTGGAGGCATTGTCGAGCTTCCCACTCTTCTGCCCCCCCCGCTGCGTCCGAGCATTCCCGGTTCTGTATCTCCAATAGGACTCGTTCCTCGGTTTGCAGTTCCCGCTGGAGCTGTTTGCGAACCCCACAGGTTAGGCTGAGGCAGGCACCCCTCACTACCGCCTTCAAGGCCTCCCATTTCGTGGCTCTCGACAAGTCCGCCCCCTCCCAGTTCAGCTCAATGTAATCAGTTATTGCGGTCTCTATGTGTTGTTTCCCTATGGGATCCTCGAGGACCTCCGCCTGTAGCCTCCAGGTCTGAGGACGTCTAGCCTGGGGCCCCCAGCATATCGTGTAGGTCACAGGGGAGTGGTCGGACAGGAATCGATCCTGGTGCATCACCTCTAAGGACATGTCAGCGTCTGGGTTTGCCAATAATATTCTGTCCAGCCTGCTGTAAGTGTTGTGCGTGGGAGAGAAGCAAGTGTACAGTTTTTGGGTGGGGTGTCTCTGACGCCATATATCCTGAACCCCCATATTCCCCATGACCTCCCGGAGCTTCTCTGTCATCCGTGGTTTTGTCCCCTTACGAGGGGGGTGTCTGTCCAGCTCTGAGTCCAATACACAATTAAAATCTCCCACCCAGATGAGGGGCATCTCTAATTCCGACACCAGGACCTCCTGAAGGGTTTGGAAAAAGTCTGGGTCGTCCGTGTTGGGGGCATAGGTGTTCAAGATAGCGATGTCTCGTCCGTCTAGCTTGACTCTTAAAAGTATATACCTCCCATGGACGTCCGCTTCCATAAATTGCAAGGCGAACGGGGTCCCCGGGGCCACCCATAAAAGCACCCCTCTAGCATAGGTAGAGTATGAGGAATGAAAAATCTGCCCCCGCCATTTTTTCGCTAACTTTTGAGCACCCTCTTCGTCGAGGTGGGTTTCCTGGAGGCATGCTATCGATACTCGGTGCCTCCGGAGGAATGAGAGAACTCTGTATCTTTTAGTGCATGTACCCAGCCCTCTCACGTTCCATCTCATAATTTTAGTCCCCATTGTCCTTGTAACAGCCTACCTCCTTGTGTCTCTGTTCCTTGTCAGCCTCAATCAACCTGCCCTCTGCCTGCTGCATCATAAATAACTCAACAAACAAAATAGAAAACTCCCAAAAATCCCTCCCCCCGCCCACGAGCAAATATGCTGCAACCGTGCATGTGTTAATGCCCTTCCCATGCTGGTGCCAGGACGTGCACAGCTGCCCATCAGCCCAACAGAGGCTATAAAACTTCCCTTAACAACAAGGTCTGACTCCCGACCCAGCTCAGTCGCCGTGAAGAAGATGTAAGCGTCCCGGGATACCCTGGGCCAAGTTCCTTGCATTTCGAGTCCAGCCCGCATCGCGTACCCTCCGGTGTGTGCAGAATATCAGGTGGACAGCTTATCCCGTCCCACCCTCCCCTCGGGGGCCCCCCTGCCCCCAGATCCCCGCATCTTACATATCAGTGCGAAGTGCATGGGAGTTCAGGTTCTGCCGGACTAACAAACGTGTGACCCCATATCTCAAAAACATTACCATTATTCCAGTTCTGGGGGTGCTGTGAGAGGGTCCATAACTGTCTCCGGGATCACATTGTTCGTGGGAATCAGGGTCTCAGGTACCAGTTCCATTTCTGGAGTGTCCGTCGAGGTCTGCGGTGGGGAGTTACCCGAGCCCAGGGACTCCACCCGCATGGCGCCGTCGTCCCCCACTGTAATTCGCTGACTCTCCATCCGATCGCTGTCTGTGGACCGGTTCCTGTGCCTGCCCCTCCGATTCCTCGGGGGTCTGGTTCCCCATTCTTTCCGAGATCCTCTCCGCTCCCGGTCAGGAAGTGCGTCTCCTCGGATTTCTAGCCATTCCCAGACCTCTTCTGGGGACTCGAAGAAATGGGCTTTCCCCTATGAAATCACCTTTAGTTTGGCAGGGTAGAGCAACATGTATTGGAGGTGCAGCTCCCGAAGCTTTTGCTTTACTCCCAGAAAGGACTTCCCCTGCTCCTGTACCTGCTGGGTATATGGAGACTTTGGCATTATCATAGGTGAGGTCCGGTGCCTCTCTCGCAGCCTTCAGTATGCAGTCCCTGTCCCTGTAATTCAGGATTTTGGCTATTAGGGCCCTGGGAGGCGCCCCCAGCGGTGGCGGAGGGACAAGCGCCCTGTGTGCTCTTTCTACTACGAAAACATCAGAGAGTCCATTGGGGCAGAGCTTGGTGCGTATCCATCGTTCCAGGAACTGTTCAGCATTTCCCTCCTCTGCGCGTTCCGGAATCCCCAGGACCCTTTTGTTGCTGCGGCGGGCCCTACCCTCCGCCTCCTCCGCCTGACGCTCCAGCGCCCCAGTGGTGTTAGTCAACTGGGAGACCTGTTGTTTTAGGGATGCGACCTCTCCTTGGAGTTGCACGATGTCCCCTTCCGCCGTGGACACTTTATCTGCCACCTTCCGTAGGTCTGCCCTTAGGAGGTTTACGTCAATGGAGACCGTCTCAATCTGCTTTTCTAGGGCGGTTCGTGATCCTTGGACAGCTGCCAAAATCTCCGCCCGGGACGGTTCGCTGCCTGCTGCGCCATCTCCCTCAGGGCCCGATTGTCTCGTGATCCGTTGCGTAGGAAGACGTTGTGTGGTGTATTAGGTGATAGTGTTGGGGGTGGACGCGCGACCCGGCTTGTCTTTCCCCATCGTTTCTGAAGCGAGAGCACAGATTCCTCTGCTTCACGTCAATGCCCGCAGGAGACCACTTCCCAGATGCGGCAAAGCGTTGTTAGCGCCGGGGTAGAGTCCAACCCCCACCTCCAGCTCCGACGCGTCCCACGGTAGAGCCGCCTCGTTCACGGCCCTGCAGGCCTCCAGGCTTAGGGCCCCCGCGCCCGTCAGATCGGGCCCTGTATCACTCCACCTTCGGGGCCCCCGGGGGGATAGTCGCCGCTCAATATGTCGCCAGCAGTAGGACCGACTTATGGGTGTGGGGTGACAAACCTCAGTGCGCAGCTCTCTCGAGGGATTCCCAGCAAAGTCCCATCAGTCGCCCACTTCGTGCACCCTGCTCCAGGGGCCTCTCTTGTCCTGGCCTCGGCGCGGTGTCCTCCCTGCTTGTGCACTGGCCATTAGCTGTGGCCTTGATCTGCGCTCGCTCCCACGTCACGCACTGGCCTCGGTCTCCCTCGTTCCTGGCACCGCCGCCCGGCCGCAGCGCGAAGCCTCACGCCGTTTTGTGTTGCGTACCTTAGCTGGTCATCTGCGGCGAAGCGCCTCCATTGAGCTCCCCAGGTCAGGCCCGCACCACACCGCGGGTGCCCGCCGGATGTTCAGCTCCAGGAAACAGCGGTCCGGCCGCGCCAACAGGGCTCCGTCCAGAGGATCTTCGCCTGTGTAAGGGCCCCCTCCGAGGCCACCAGGCAACCCCAGGTACTCGGGGACATCTCCAGGCTCTCCCAGCATGCCCCAGAACAAAGGCCTCTGTTTGCGGCGTCACAGGCGTAGGATTTCCCTGCTAGAGGGCCCCCGGGGTCCCCACAGGGGGCCCTCTACTCGCTCACCTCGCCTGCAGAGATCTCATGTGTCAGGGCACGGACCCCATGGCAGCGGCCATCCCGGTCCGGGCAGCCTCGTGGTCACTCCTCCGCTGGTAGTCGAGGCCCCGCCCGATCCGCGGGCCTCCGAGGTCTCCGATATCCGGGCCTCCTTCTTCTGTGACGCAGAGCCGCCCCAACACAAATGGAGCGCAGGCCGGCCCCAGCTCTCCAGTTGGCTCGCTGCGGGTTCACCAGCACCAGTCTCGCTCCGGGGCCCCACCAAGAGGCCCCCAGGACTCGCGGAGCGGCTCCACAGTAGGCCATCAGTCGGCGCGGGCGATCGCTCCCAATCCAGGCCGCCCCGCCTCCCGATAGGCCCCGAGCTCTTGCCGGCTGCTCTCAGCCTCACTTGGTTCTCCTAGGTGCGGCGCATCTCCACTCTCGGAAGCTCACTCAGAAGGTCCCGAGCACAGCATGGGCCCCCCAGAAGTCAGCAGGAACCCTCGGGCGCCCGGGCACAGGATTATAGAAGGATTTTCGCGACAGGCCGGCCGGGAGCCGAAGGAGCCTACGTCCTGTCGGCCATGTTGCTTGGCCACGCCCCCGCTCAGTTCATAATTAATGTGAAAAGGTGTGTAAGTGAAGGGATAGGTGAATGGCTGGATAGATTAGTGAAAGGGTGAATGGATGAATGAAAGGGTGAATGGATGCATAATGAGAAAAAGGATGTACGGATGAGTGAGTGGAAGGATGGATGAGAGAAAAGGTAAATAGATGGATGTATGGGTGGAAGGGTAGATGGACGGGTAAAAGGATGGATGGGTGAGTGAATGCAGGGCCGGACTGGGAACCAAAACAGGCCCTGGCAAAGTGCTCGGCCGGCTCCCCAGGGGGTACGGGTTGCGGCCGAGCTGTTTGCCAGAGCCGGTTTCGGCCGATTTTGTTACAGAGGCCAATATTGCAGCTATGCAAAGTTTTAGGGGACACCCTCATTCAGCCCAAAGCCTAAGAAAATTGTGAGATATTGAAGACTTGGGGGCCGCTCATCACATTCTGCCGGGAGAGCATCATTTTACGTTATACCACTGCTTAGGAACCTTACTGCTTGAGTCTTGAACTGTAACATCGAGTAAACAATTTTCACTAACCCCGTCGGATCATCGCGCCTTGCCCTTTTGACAGTTCATGGCGCTGCGTCAACAGTGTCAAAGCATGTCAGGCTGGCGCCAGGTTGAAATTGTAGAAATCTGTAACTCCGCCCCCGCGTCCGTGAAGTCCGGTTCGCACATGCGCACTCTACTCGCGCAGCACGCGGGATATTATTTAGGTGTCATGCCTCGCTCCTACTCCTGGAAGATTCTAGGCCTCTCAGCCTTCGTCGTGGCCCTGAGCGTGGAGGGCTTCGTGCAGCTGCTGAGGCGTCGGCGGAAGCCCCTCCGGGAGGTGCTGTTCTTTCCTGCTGGGGTGACATGTACCGACGCTGAACTGCACCCCGAACGGCCCGTGCCCTGCACCTGCAAGCTACCGCACGTCGAAAGCTCTCTCAACCGGCTACTCCGACATCTGCTCTCCGCCCGGCAGTCGCTTGAGCTCTGCGTCTTCTCCTTTTCCAGTCTGCACCTGGGCAGGGCAGTGCTGATGCTTCACGAGCGCGGCGTGCGAGTGCGAGTCATCACCGATTCGGACTACATGGCAGTGACCGGCTCCCAGATAGGGTGGCTGAGGAAGGCAGGTAATACTGACTGAGGGGAGGGCCTTAGTTAGAAAAATGTCACTGTGCAGCGTTAGTGCCTTTTATATTGCTTCTGAATGCCATTAAAAGTAGGGAAAAAAATAATTACGGCTTTAGTGGGCGAAAGTTTGCAAATATAATTTGTGCGTGTGTGGGTTGATCTATTAAATCCAGGCTTTTCAATACGTATTTATCAGTACATCCTTTTATAAAGCTTACTGCAGTGGAAAAAAACATAAAATAAAGTGGCTGCTTTATGTGTGCATGTATGCATGGCAGAATTAATTTAATCTACGGAGATTCTGTATACTTTTAAGATGTTAAATATTGCCTTATGCATACCAATCGAAGTATTCTATGGAGCCGGTACGGGGCACCAATAGCATGATGAGACAAAGAGAAATCTTTGAGAGAAGTGAAAGGCCATTCTGCATATTTTCTAGAATTGGTAACAGCAGGTGAATCGGACAACCACTTGCCATGATTGAAATCAGTTAATGGACTACAAACATGCCTAAAGTGAGGTTAAAAACGTCCATGCTAGGGGGTTGGAGGAAACATTTTGGGCTGGACCGGTGGAGGACCTCATGCTGCCCTCAGACACTTGACCATTGAGAACTTGCTGCACTCAAGTATGGTGAGGATGCATATGAATGAAAATGCTTGTCCAAGTTCATCATTCAGAACTCTTGAGTGATCCATATGTGAATGGCTCATATCAGCTCCTACTTCTTTGGTGGATCCAAGTCAAGACTTTGACAAACTGAGTGCACTCATTTTTAGATGCATAACACTGGTTTTTTTTTTTTTAACAGTTTTTATTGATAAACAAACAATCTGCATTATACACTGCTATAATCAGTATTCACACATAAATAGTCAATCTATAGACAGGTTTTCACAGGGTCATCGCTGCTCAGGCAACTACAACAATATTATATGTCCACTTCAGCATCATGATCCATTTGTGGGGTTCGCCGATGTTCCCCTATATATGTTCCAATTTCCCCACACCCTTCCCCATTTCTTTGGGCACTTTCGATGTACGAATACGGCCTTTTCTGCTACCATGGCTGTATCCATATCTCTGCACCAGTCTCGTAAAGTAGGCAGAGATTCTGCTCCCCATTTTTGTGCTATGTTCCGTTTGATGCATAACACTGTTGATAACATGGAGGTGTACTTGCAAAGTTCCATTTGACAGCTCTTGACCCTAACCCTGATGTTAACTAAATTTTCTATCCAGGAAGAACTACGTACATGCTGTGATCTTACATATAGACCCATAGTCAGATATATTTCAGTGGTAGTTCTAGATGGGTAATCATTTCTGCCCTAGAATGGTCGTTATATTTTCAGTAGGTCAGAATTGAGGAGGTTTGTTTAAATGCTTTGCATTAGATAATCATTTTATAATCAGCAGTGAAAATCCATTAGGTCACAACTGCCAAATTAGACAGATGAATCATTTGGTAGAGTTAAGCACCCTCAGGAGGCCACTGATCTTATGCTGTGGGCGCCCTCTTAAGTGACAATATATAAAAAAAGACTGCTACATTATCTGTTTACATGAACACGTGTGTTAAAGCTTGATGCAAAAGAGGCATTACACTATGTTGCAGTTCTGAGAATTTAATAGAAAGGAGAGGCACTCGAGTGAGAGCATCTCATTGGCACTCTGTGACCTGAAGCAAGTTTAGAAGATGTGCTCTAGATCTGCACTAAGTATATGCTTGAGGTAGCCCCTATAGCTGTACAAAATAGGCCAGAGGTGGCTTTCTGAAGTGTATGTAGCACAACAAAGATGACCTCTAGAACTGGACACAGTGCTGTTGATACAACCAGAGTGGGACAAGATAATCAAGATAAGGGTTTCAGAAATGGACACAACACTCCACATTGATGACAACCACCGCGTATATTCTTAACATAGCATACCTTTTCTACTGGTTATAACTCTTACTTTGCACTACCACATTCCGATTACTCTTGGTTGGCGCCTTTGAGGTCATTCAGTATGAGCACCCTGAGGTGCTCAAGGACAAAGGAAGTTTATACTGCTGCTACTTTTGCTGAATCAGTTTCTCTGTGTGCTGGAAGAGTGCTCTCATCCTACTTGTACTGTACTAGTTTTTTAAGTTGTGTGTGTGGGGAGGGGTGCAGGAATGCTGCCTTTTTCGTTTTGCATTTGGGAGCACAGCTTGCACTGCTAGTTTTTAGGAAACATGTTTTGTAAGAGTGGAAATTGTACACCTACTACCTGTGCTTTCCCTGTTCTCTTTGTATGTGCGTGCGTGCCACTTATGCCTACGTGGTAATTATTTTATTTTGTATCTTAGTGTACTGGGGAAATAATGCTTTAAGTGTGGAAAGTTGGGACGCCTTTTAATTGTTTTTATGAGGACTGGAGTTAGTAATAGTGTTTCGCTAGTGCAAGTGTATAATTTGAGTTATGATTCAAAGAACAGTTTGGTTCTGTGGGAAGTGACTGTAACGTCAGAGAATACTAAAGTTGTGGATAATGTAGATGCCTTTAGGTAGGAAAAAGAAAATCTGGAGTTTAAGGATTCACATGACAAAACTAGTTATGCAGTAGCAAATGACAGTGTTGATACACAGAAGGTAAACGTGAGGAGAGAAATGATTAGGTTATTGATGAAGAATCATATAATCCCACATTTTGCATAAGTCAGATTGAGGACAAAGATGTTAGTTAGACCTGTCAGCCTTAGGGTGGTCTTCCCTCAAACATTTTGTCTTCATCCTCCCATTTTGCTGATCTCATTTTTGTTGGCTTTAGGACTCTGTGCACATTACCACTGCTGACCAGTGCTAACGTGCTTGTGCTGTCTCCTTTAAACATAGTAAAATTGGCTAACACCCAATTGGCACATTTAATTTATTTGTAAGCCCCTGGTGAAATGGTATCACATGTACACAGGGTTTGTAAATTAAATGCTACTAGTGGGCTTGCAGCACTCTTTGTGCCACCCACTTAAGTAGCCCTTTAAACATCTCTCATGCCTGTCATTGCAGCCTGTGTGTGCAGTTTAAACTTCCATTTCGACCTGGAAAAATAAACCTTTTGCCAGGCTTAAACCTTCCTTTTTAATACATACAAGTCACTCCTAGGATAGGTACTACACTGTCCACACAGCAGGGCATGGGGCAGTGTATTTAAAAAGTTGGACATGTGCTTTTAAGTTTTACATGTCCTGGTAGTGAAACACTATCAAATTCGTTTCTCACTACTGCAAGGCCTACCTCTCCCATAGGATAACATGGGTTACCTTACTGCATTTAATAAGTGATAACTTTCAATTGGAACCAGGTAGGAATTTCGAGTTTGGTGTCTAAAGAATTGTAATTTAAAACTTACACTTTTAGGAACTTGGCATTTTCTTGCCTCAGCCATTTGGTGCCTGCTGCCTGTATCTTGGGTCACATGACTTGGTGTAGCTTGCAGTTGGTCTTTGTGTATTGCTCCCAGACAGTGAGAAAAAGGAGGAATAGTTATTGTCAGCATTTGCCACCTGTGTCACGATGAGGGTGGGGGAGCTGGCACCTACCACACTTGCACTACAAAGACTTTGCCACAGCACATGCACAACAGGGTTTCACATCAATGTCTTTTGTGCCATCAGACAAGCTGAAGCCAGGGCAGGAAGAAAGGAAATTCCAGACACCTCTGGGATGAGAAGACTCTAGAAGCTTCTCACACTTCAACGCTGGCACCAGATATGAGATGTGGACCCTCAGACCCATATCTTCAGAGCACTTCTGGACCTGTGGACTCTACCAGAAAGAAGCTCTGCCCAGCTGTGAAGTCTGCTCTTCTGCCCAAGCCCTGCTCTGCTGACCAAGACCTCTTCTGCTGCTGTGAGCTGCCCGCTTTAATCCAGCCTGCCTGTGTGGGCTGGTACTCCAGGAATCACCAAGGGTCAGTCAGTTGCCCCCTCCCCATTCAAGCCATAGGGACATAACAGGCTTCTTTGAAGTTGACATAAAGCTACACATCTCAACGCAGCCCACCACCGACATCGGCCTCGCTCAACGCATTTCGTCCTCTGCGCCAGCGCATCAGTGTAAGTCCTTGGAAGCCCGGTGGTTCCTTCGACGTAGCTCAACACCGGCCAAGCACGACACATGTCGTCCTGTGCGCCGACTCAGGCAGCGCAAGTCCTCGCATCCCCAGCGATGAAGCAGGACTTGGTATTGCAACCTCCCTTCGATGGCTTCATGGTCTCCGCCACTGCATGATGCATCTCAACGTCAGACCTCGCATCACAGCTCTGTGTTGGCGACTCCTTGACACCGGCCAGCGCAGCTCAACACAATGACTTCCTGTCTCAACGCCCGGGCCACAAGGTACTTTGTCAGTAGACTTAACTTAGCTCAATCCTGTATCCGGCCTACGCTTCATCACAGTCAGCCTGAACTTCTGACTGGGACCCGGTCTACCGTGACCACATAACCGCTGTTGGTACTTTTTGTTTCCTAGCGCTTGATTTTTACCTCAATCTTTTAAAATTGCATATCTCCGGTTCTACTAATTCTATTTTTGTTGTTTTGTGTCAAATATGTTATCACAATTTACTCTATTTTTCTAAATTGGTGTGGTATTTTTCTTGTGTTGTGTTTTTACTTTGTAGTGGATAGACGGTTTACGCTGAGACGGCACGTTGAGAGGGTGGGGCTTGCCGCAAGCCGCGGGCTCTGCTCCGCCAAATGAGATGCCGCAAAAGGAAATTCGGGGCTTGTGGGGGCACAAAGGACTGTAGGATTTTCTGTGGGGAGCTACACCCCCCGAAGCTGTTGCCTCGACCATGCCAATCGCCCTGCTTGCCATAAGGGTGAGTGCATCGGCGGGCAGCACGACTGGCATTAATAGAGCGATGTAAGCCCATTTGCCTAGGTGCAGCCTCATTTATTCGAAGGGCGGGGGGGGCACATGCATACTACCCTGTTACTCGAAATCCTTATCAGCTATTGGATTCTCATTACCCCACATATCGCACGGAGCAAGTTAAAACGGCATAATCCAAAAAACTCCTCACGCTTGAGCCCCCCCGAACCCACTTCACCTGAAAACGCACTGCGCAAGAAACGCCAGAGTGTGTATATATAGTATAAACAGTATATGCAGCATCATATCATCGCTTAGCCTTGAATAACACTATGCAGGACCATAATTCCTGGCTTTGGCTGCTGTCCCTGGAGTAGCTCTCTGCAGTGCTATGAAAGTTCTGAACCTCCTGAACTCAGTGAGGAGAAACTTGAGGCGTGGAAGTGGGGAAACGTGAGGCACAAGGTACAAGCAGCGTGGCAGCAGTTTTTTTGGCACTGCTGCTGTATGGTTGAGCCGAGGGAAGCAGAGATGGCCTGACTAGGTCTGCAAGCCTCCTGAGTGCTCCCCCGTGCTTGGACAATTCACATTCTGTTTGCTGAAAACTGTCTAGCCGAGGAGTAGTGAGCATAGAAGTGGGGTAACTTGGAGTAAAAATCTCTTTGCTGATGAGTGGTGACAAATCCATTGTATACATTTCCTGTTTACTTAGTCTACAAGTACGTTGGCGTGGTGGCAGTATTCGATGCTGCAATAGGAGGTCCAGGCGCGGTTGCAGGTCCCTCATTAGCTCTGCCGCCTTTTGAATATCCATCTATGAGTTAGCAAGTGAGGCTGTGGGAAATAATGAGGTTTAGGCATCCCTATGGGACCCCACAGCTCCTTAGAAAGCATAAGAGAATGAAAATTGAACAACCTAATTAACCATCAACTCAGAAGTAACTCTTCAGGACTAAAACGGCTCCTCAGCTACAAGTCCAGGGCCTTCCCTGGAGTCAGTAACGGTGAGTCCGACCAAGCCCATCATCCCCATTGGTATTACCACCCAATCCTCCATTGTAGATAACTTCAAATTTCCAGGAAAAACAACTACTAGGAGACAAAATCCTCCTAGGCACCTCGTCCATGAGCCCCTCAAAACTATCTGCAATCACTGATCATCTTCTATCCTTTCGGGGTGTGGTACCTGAGAACAACTTGGCAAATAAGCAAAGTCTAGTCATCACATCAAATAAACAAACATCAGACAGTATTGCTAAGTTAAATAAAGAGTTAAGCTCTCACATGATGGTTGCAAAGGTGCAAATTCATAACTCCAATCCAGACTACTATCTTTTAACACCTCCTTTAAAAAAGACTGTACCATCGTTGGAAATGATTACAAAA
Source organism: Calotriton arnoldi (assembly GCA_963921515.1). NCBI lineage: Eukaryota > Metazoa > Chordata > Amphibia > Caudata > Salamandridae > Calotriton > Calotriton arnoldi. The sequence continues at coordinate 3,658,853 of CAWUFW010000565.1, read as the reverse complement.
ATTCCCCCTAATTTAACAACAAAAGATAATAGCATTTCTAGTATTATTTTAGTATAGGACTTATCAAGCCTCGATCTAAGTAATAAAGTCTGACATAGACTTGGAAATGAGTCAACAAATTCTCACAAATTCAGCTTTGCCCCCATTAAAATCGGCCACGAAAGATAAGAGCATATCAGGTGTTATTTCACTACAAGATCTGTCAAGCTTTGACCTAAGTCATGAAAAGTCTGACATAGACCCTTTTAGCCCAGTTCCCACAATAGGATGCAAAAACAGATCCAAAACCGACGTTAACTCAGCAGAAAATAAATTTTTAAAATTTACCATTGCCAGAGGCAGGTCTAACATAGGCTGATCATATGAATTATGGATAATTTAATAAAATCTGCTGATCTTTTGTTCATGGCAAAATATGATGCAATCAACTCTGACGATGCTAAATCCCTTAAAGAGCCTCATCAGGACCATGATGGTGATCCAGCTGCGAACTAGCAACAGATACTCCACTACCATATACTCACCTGGGCCCATATAACTCACTTGCCCTAAACACCAAGTAGACTGCTGGAACTTTTTAGTTTTATGATTTTCATACCTCAAGATCTAGTTATTTCTTCTAACTAAACCTTTCACTGATCAAATAGTTCTTTCCTTTGGTCAATGGACCATTAGGTGGAACTAGTTGATGGTGATAATTAACATAACTTGATTAAACATGTCTTGATTAAATAAAATAATCACAGACTCAGAAAGTTTTAAAATCTTTATCTAAATTAAATGCGTGTGAACCATCTCAAACGTTTCAGTACAAACACTCTCATTCTCAAGAGTGTCAATTCAATCAAGTTTCAAATAGGCATTTAGCAATTCAGATCCACACAATAACTATGCTCAGAAAGAAGAGGACAGAGAGAGAAGAACATCTATCAAGACGATGAATTTATAATTACCAAGTATGGTGTGAAGACCAACCCCCTGGCCAAAGGGCTGGTAAGGGTCCCCCGGGATAGATCAGGAGACAAAGACTTCAGGACAGGAATCAGGACAGGATACTTCAACTCTCTAGATACAGACACTGCGTCGCACCCCTCTCTGACACTCTCTTCCTCTTCGTCGTTCTTCTGCGATCTTCTTTCTAACCCAATTAAGTTAAGTAGATGGTTCTGCATTCGATTTTCTTCATCAACGTCTCACAGCTTCAGCACCACCCCCAGCACCAACAGCATCCCTCTCTGCATCGCCTCAGCTAACTAACTAACTGAAACTACCTCAATTATACCTTTTCATAAGCATGTACCACCCATTAATGTTTCAATTCTACAAAATTTTAACTCTGATTGGACAGGCGAGGGGGGGATGATCATCACACCATACTTACATTTCGCTTATTCCATTAAACCATTGTTTCAAACTCCTCCCCTCAAACTTTATTAAATCATTTCCTTTCCCATACATCTCCAAACTTTATTAATACAAAATGTAGCGATCTCCTGAATAAAGTTCCTTCATATGAACTCTTCACCCTCATGTTCCCAGGGCACATCTTCGCTGGCCTTGGACGCGTGACAAGTCCTTACTCATCCTTTCGTATTTGCTCGCCAGTGCGCATGCGTGGTGCCACATCAGTCAGCTCGATTCAGACAAGTTTGACAGGCCCAAATGCGCACTAATAATAAAGTCAAAAGAAGAAATGTTATTCTCAAAAATAAACGATTTCACTGTATACCACCAACCTCTACTCTAACCCATTCCATTTACTATTATTCTTTCTGCATTTGCGTTAGTATAAAACTTATTTTCTAATTCCAGCAAGCAGGTGCCATGCATGTGAGTTTTCAAGCGGCCATTTTATGGTTCTTTGCGCAGACGCCAGAATTTCCCTCCAAGCGTTAGTACGTCATACTACGTAGATGCAGTAGATGCATGCGCAGTAAAGATTCCCTTGTTAAAGTGCGTTTAGTCCTTTATTCATGTTAATGCAGTTAGTAAACACATAGGCAAGCTTCGTTTTCCCGCGTGTCTCCTAATTGCGAATTATTAATTACAAACACGTTGTTAGTAAGTCGTTAATGAGTTAAAACGAAAGGATTGCTTCCGAGCAAGTCTCGTTTACGAGCCCTTGCTCCATCAATCCCCTCTCTGATGGCATCTTAAGCCATCACAAAATTACCCATCCCATCCCAGATACCAACTTTAGGTATTCTCAGTTTTTCTCTATTTCTCCTCTCAATTTCTCATCAATCAACTCGTTTCCTTCTAAATCCCGCATCTTCTTATATAACCTGCCTTTCATTTCTTCCAACTGTATTTCATCATATTTTCTCTTTCGTTTCTGTCCCTTTCCTTTTCTTTCAAAGTGTACTTTCTCTTTCGTGCCTCTTCTACAACACTTATATGTAATCATTATTAACATCACTACCGTTACTATCATGATTAATGGTATTATTATTTGACCTAAGAAACCTTTCCCAAAGTTAGTAAACCATTTCCCTATTGAGGTTATACTTTTTGTTAGTCTTCCCCACACACTGTCAACCTCCAGTTGAGTCAAGTCTTTATGCATTCTCGTAATGTTTTCAATATATCCTTTAATTTCTCTGCTCTTGTCCGGAATATAAGTGCAGCAATGTTGAACTTTCAACATGCCACAGACTCCACCTTCTTTTGCTAACAATATGTCAAGAGCAAGACTGTTCTGTAAAACCATAGACCTAATTGCAACCATTTCTGTGTTAATCATTAGGAATCCTCCTGCAGTGTCTGTAGAAAGACGATCAACTATGGTTGATAACTTACAAATTTTCTGTGAGTTAAGAATGACTCCAACTGAGGGTATCAATGCACTAAAAATGTCTCCTACAATTTCAGAAAAATTAGCTCTTTTTCTACGTGTTAGTCCATTAGATCTTACATTGGTTCCACTGATTTTATTTACATGATAAATCTTTGGAAAAACTATTCCAAAATAGCAGCTCCCGTACCATCTTGCAGGTAACCTATAATAGGCATTACTCCCACAAACGTAATACACTCCTGGAAACACAGGATCAGTTCCCCCTTTTATTCCCCACCCTCCTAAAATTAGGAAGTTGTGTTCACATTCACTGGAACCAATGTAGTTATTGTTATAATCTGTCTTTAATCTATGGAGGCAGAATTTTCCCTTTTTCACAAATTCCAGGGACATCGCAGCATGAGCCTTGCCACTTGCATAGATTCCCTCCTTCCCAACCCATGGAGGTACATTGGTCTTCTGTTTAGTTGCCTTCCTTTTTAAATCCTGTCTCCTTTCTTCTACTAAATCTAAAAAATCTTTTTCTTCTTTTCTCAATGTACATGTTAGATTATCTTTACGTGTCTGAACTAAATCTATTGAACTAATTGTTAAGAAAAATTCACCCATAAACTGTGCATTTTTACTAGTAACTACTGGATTCATATTCTTTCTAATAGGTCAGAAAATACAACATCTAAATTTGAATAAAAATACTGAAGTCTCCCTGTAGCATAAAATAAACTCGATAAAATACTACATGACACACCATACGTTAAAGGTATATGGTGATACGTCGCCCCTTCTGATACTGATGTGGGTAACTTCATACACACGTAACAGTTGTTCATTTCCATAGTACTAACATATTGAAATAACAATTTAATAAACACATTAGAAGACGTATTATAATCTGATTCATTATGATAGTTTACTTCATCTTCTACCCCGATTTCTATTTGTCTCTTTTATTCTATCCAATTTAACATTAGTATCTGTGTTATTCTTGTCACTTGTTTTCATTAACAAAGGTACTCCTACTGTTAGGAATAACCATACTAATGCTACTAATGAAATACTACAAAAACAAAATCTAAAACACTTTCTTTTTAATCCACATTTTGGTTTTCCGGTAACTTCAGTTTCTGCCATTTTACTCCTGAGAAAATTTATTTTCTCTTATCTTTTCCTTTTCAGTCTTAGCCTTCCTTTTTGTTCTTAAGGAGGTTTCAATTTGCTTTCATCAATTTGTGCAATATGGACCTCTTCTGTTTCATCAGACAGATCCAGGGACTCAAATTCCTCGAGTATAACGTATGTCCACTCAGGAGCCTTGTATCTCCTGTTTAAGTTTCTCAATATTGGACTTCTTCGAGTTATTTTTGCTAAGGTTTGTTTAGGTCTTGTTTGACTTGTGACTTCGTTTACTTGTTCTGGTCTCTTTTCAGATTTTCTCAAGTGATATTTTAGTCTCTTTACTCCAGTTGGCCAATTGTCTCCCTTCCTGACTCTTTTGATTTGTACTGCATTTTCACCTTCTTTGTCTCTGTGTAAAATTCTTTTTATTTCATTTATTTTAGGCACAATCTGTTCTGTTTCTCTGTTTTCTGTGCTTGTACCTTCTTTTGCTTCCTCCTGCTCAGGTTCTACCGTACTTTGTTCTTCCTCTTCCTGAGCTTGTTCTTCTAATTCTATCTGGTCCTGTTCAGGTCTTACTTCAAACCTTTCTTCTTCTGCCTGAACTTGTTCTTCTAACTCTATCTGGCCCTGTTCAGGTCTTAATTCAAAATTTTCTTCTTCCGCCTGAACGTGTTCTTCTATTTTTCCCTCCTCAGGTTCATTTGTGTCTTTTTCAATTTTCACCTGAGTGTGTTCTTCTTCCCCTGTCTCTTCCTGACTACTTTCCTGTTTTTTCAGTTCTGTTCTTCTTCTTGTTTCAATAACATCATCAATTATTTCAATCACTGGGATCCATTCTTCCTGACTTATGTCTGGCTGTTCGTCATATGGTTGTCTTTCAGAATCTATCACTCTAGATTCTTCAATTTCACAGTTTACAACTCCTGACGCTTCATCCTGTTCAGTCAGTGGTGGCTCTTGTTGATCTGATGGGCTCGGAACTCTTCTGGTATGGCTGGCATGAATCCAATTGGGCAGACCTGCACACTTCACTGCTGTGGTAGTGACTAGTATGACTTGCCGTGGTCCGTCCCACCTTGGTGCTAGGCACGACTTTCTTGCGTGTTTCTTCACTAGCACCCAATCTCCAGGATTCAAATCATGTGCTTGGTCTGGCTGTCTTTCAACTGCGTCTTCTCCAACCTGGTGAGAGATAGAACGCATCATTTCAGCCAATCCTTTGCAATAGTCCAATACCAGATCATCAGTTATACTCATTAGTTTATTTCCAGGAATAAATGCCTGTCTCATGGCTCTTCCCATGAGAATCTCATGTGGGCTCATTCCTGTTTTTCTGTCTGGAATGCTTCTGAGACCCATCAATACAAGAGGTAATGCATCTGGCCATTTCAGCTTTGTAGATGCACACACCTTTCCCAATCTTGACTTGATTGTGCCATTCATTTGCTCAACAATTCCAGAAGCCTCTGGACGATAAGCACAGTGCAGTTTTTGTTCAATGTTAAATGCAGCGCAAATTAATCGAATTATTTCATTATTAAAATGAGGGCCTCTATCTGATTCCAAAGTGACCGGAAAACCAAATCGCGGAACTAGCTCCCTCAACAACAATTTTGCAACTGTAAGACTGTCATTTCTTCGAGTGGGATAGGCTTCCACCCATCTTGAGAAAAGGCATACTATGACAAGTATGTATTTCAGTCCATTACATGGGGGTAATTCAATAAAATCTAACTGTAGTCTGGTGAAGGGCCCTTCTGCCTTTCCGATCTTTCCCCAGCTTACCACTGTCTTTCTACCTGGGTTCTGCTGTTGACAGGTTAAGCATCTTTGGCAAAGGCTCTCTGCGATTACCCTGAACTTCGGATTGTGCCAACTCTGTCTGAATAGCCTGATCATTGAATCTCTCCCTATGTGTGTTGCTCCATGATACACTCTTGCCATTTTTGAAAGCAAACAATCTGGCATGACTGGTCTTCCATCTAAATACACCCATACCTCATCATGTGGTCTCTTTGTACAGGCTGCCTTTATCCAAATTTCTTTTTCCTTTTCCTCAACTTCTTCCTGCACTTGTCTAATCTCGTCCCATGTTTCTGGTACTGAGAAAAACATAAGTTGGCATCTGGTTTCACCCGTTTCAATTTTTCTGTTTATGGCTACTGTATTTTTAGCACAGTATTTGGCCACTTGATCAGCATAATTATTGCCAGCAGTCATATAGTCATTTCCTGACCGATGTGCAGCGCATTTTACAACTGCTATATCTTTTGGCAATTGTAATGCTTAGAACAAATCTTTCACATTTTTGCTGATTCTGATAGGAAATCCTGAGGAAGTCAGAAATCCCCCCTGCATCCAAAGCTGGCCGAAGTCATGCACAACCCCAAACCCATATTGATTGTCCGTAAATATGGTTCCTCTCCAATTTTTCCCCTTTTTGCATGCCATTTTTAAGGCAACCAATTCAGCTACTTGTGCAGACTTGACCCCAGGTAAACAGGATGCTTCAATTACCCCAGATATTTTACAAACAGCATATGCAGCACTTAGTCCTCCTTCTTGTGTCCTGAGGCAGGAACCATCTACAAATAACTCCTGGTCGGCCTCTTTCAACTGTGTCTTTTATGTTGGGCCGGGTCTTCGTGCATAACTCAGTCACGTCTAAACAATCATGATCACTCTCATTTCTCACTTCTTCATCGCAGGGGTCTGGCAATAGGGTAGCTGGGTTCATGATCGTATACCTTATCACAGTCACGTTCTCAGCTCCCAAAATCACTCTTTCATACTTGGTCAATCGACTAGGGGTGAGATGCTGTGTTCTTGTCAAAAGAATCTCAACTGAGTGTGGAACAAAAACTTTTACTGGATGTCCCATCACTATCGACTCACTTTGCTCCAGACTCATACAAGTAGCAGCTACTGCTTTTAAGGAGCCAGGCAATGCTGAAGCCACCGGGTCCAGTGTAGCTGAAAAATATGCCACTGGACGTCGACTCAATCCATGTCTTTGTGTTAAGACTGAAAGTGCACAATTCTCTCTTTCACAGCAAAACAGAGCAAAGTCTTTTGAATAGTCAGGCATGCCCAGAGCAGGAGCCTCACACAAACAATTTCGCAATTTCACAAATGCTTCTATGCAGTCATCATTCCAATCAATTGGATCTTTTGCTCGTTTCCGGATCATCTGTATTAATGGTTTCGCTAACATAGAAAAACCATTAATCCATTGCCTACAGTACCCAACCACTCCCAAAAACATTCTCATTTCTCTCTGTGACTGTGGCAGTTGCATTTCTTTGATTATTTTTATTCTTTCCGGTGTCACTTTTCTAACTCCTCTTTCTATTTTATGCCCTAAATATCTAACTTCTTGTTGACAGAACTGCAATTTTTCTGGAGACCCCTTGTGTCCTCCCTCTGCCAAATGGTTCAGTAATGCAATTGTGTCTGTGACACAATCTTCTCTTGTTTTTGATGCCACAAGTAGATCATCAATATACTGTACCAAAACAGATTTTCCAGGCATAACCAACGATTCTAACCCCCTTTTCAAAATCTGATTAAAAATTGAAGGACTCTCTGTGTACCCTTGAGGAACTCGACACCATGCGTAAATGTGATCTTCAAACTTAAACGTAAAAAGATACTGGCTGTCTGGGTGCAAAGGAATTGAAAAGAAAGCTTGACATAAATCAATTACTGTAGACCAACCTGCATTCCAAGGTATCTGATAAAGGATCACTGCTGGATATGGCACAATTGGACAACAGGGAATTACAATTTTATTTATTTTCTGTAGGTCTTGCTCTATTCTGTACTTTCCGCTAGGCTTTTTCAGTCCCATTATTGGCGAATTACAGGGACTACCCATCACTTCTTTTAAAATACCTTGTTTCACCATTCGTTCAATTTCTGGAATAATTCCGCTTTTACTTCTGGACTCATTTTGTACTGTCGGGTGTTTGGATACACTGCACCTTCTTTCACTGTCACTTTAACTGGGTCTATATTTGTCATTAGCCCAATGTCTTTTCCTGTAAAATCCCACACTTCTGGATTAACTGTGGCTCTCAACTCTTCTGGTAATTCATTCTCAGTTATTAGCGAAAACATTTCATCTACTCCTGTTCCCTGTTTGGCTAACATCATCTTGTACACTACGTCTTCATCAGGGGTTTGGAAAGCGACACCATCCGGTGTACAATAGATCGTGCAATTCATCTTGCACAAAAGATCTCTTCCCAACAGATTTACAGGACTGGAATCACAAACTACAAACCGATGAATTTCCTCAAAATTTCCAATGTGCACCTCCATTGGTTTAGTAATTGGGGTTCTAATCTGTTGGTTTGACATGCCCACGACTTGGATTGACTCTCCCGGGAGGGGTAGGTTTGGGATGTCTGCTGTTCTCACAGTAGACCTGGTAGCACCAGTATCCAATAGGAAAGTAATGTCTTTACCTTCTACTCTCCCATCAACAAATGGACCTGACTGATCTACCGGCAAGGATGCGCCAAGCACGCACTCCTCTTCCTCCCCCCTCAGGCACCGTCATTGTGCGTTATCTGAACACTCTTCATCATTCTGTAAAAAATATTGTGCAATTGTTCTTACCACTTTCTCCTTGAAATCCGGTGTTCGCACTGAAACTTTGATGATTCACAAAATTTGGCATAGGAGCTGGTGGCACCTGATATTGTGGTGTAACTACCTGCTGCTGCTGATTCATAAGTACTTCATTCTGCATCTGTGGGATTAAATTTTGATTTGGCCCATTATTATTTTTCTTATTCTGAGTACTCTCACACTCGTTCTTCCAGTGTCCAAGCTTTCCGCACGCATGACAAGGAAACTTCTTTTTCGCTTCTTCTCTGTCCATTCGTCCTCTATATTTATTACCATTCGCTCCTTGATTATTCTGACTCTGTTCTTTCAGTTGATTATTACCTTTGGTCATTTGTCTTCTCTTCTTGTTGTTCTGCCAATTTAACTTGTGCCCACATCATTTTCTCTTTTAGCTCCCTACGCCTGGCTTCAATGTCATCTCCACAATATTTCGCATACTTCAAAATCTCATCCACTGTCTTGCTTTGCCAACACAACATGTGCTGCTGTATCATCTTACTGATTTCTGGTTTCAAACCATATACAAACCGATACACAAAATGTCCCATATCCTTGTCACCTATATTCTCAAAACCGCTATACTGTTTAAACACCTGCAATAACCTCTCATTGTATGCATGTACAGATTCATTTGGTTCTTGTGTTGTTCTATCTATCTTTACCCAGTCTGTTTCTTTAGGAGGAATTTTCCCTTTCAAATACGTAATCACTTGGTGATACTTTTTATCACCTCCTCCGAGGGCGCCCCTGTCTTTGCATCTCTAGGGTACTCCTCATTAGGCCAATCAATTGTGATCTTACACTCTGTCCCTAAATCAGCAGGTACCACTATATCAAATAGACCATCCAAGTCCTTCAATAACACCTTTGAAACCTTCACAAATCTCTCTACCTGTTTGTACCACTCAACTGGTTTTTCTCTCAACTTTGGAAAATCATTTGTGAATGACAAAATATCTTGTCTACTCCAAGGGACATGAACATATCCACCTCCAGGAACCTCTCTAATTGGACACAATTTTTCCACTTTGCTTGATTCTCTTACTGGAAATGCAGCTGCTGCTTCTCTCGCTTGTACTTCCTCTTTCTTTCTTATCCATCTAATTCTCCATTTATCAATGTCTCCCCATTTTCGCAAGATATTCATTAATTCCTTTATCTGCAGTCTCTTTCCAGAAGCATTCACGCTTTCTAAATCTTTATCAGTAAAGTCCACTCGATATGGTTTCTGCAACAACTTTGATTTCCCTATGTCTATTCCAATCTCTGAAGCAACTTCAGTCAGTCTCTCATGAAATACTCTTGCTCTCCTGGTTATACTCTTACATAAAAATAATAATTCCTCATCATTGTAAGTGTTCAATCTTTCTGTGCCCACACATCCTGTCATCATCTCCTCCAATTCCACTTTCAATCTGCTAATGTCTAAAATCCTTGGTATTGGGTTCTGATTATCTCTTTCCTGTGCCCACCTTTCTATTTCTTCAGAGGTGACTACTGTTCCGCCTCCAGTTCCAGCAGGAACTAAAGGTCTTCTTTCTCTCAAATTCATGGGCGTAACTCTTTTTGGGGTTTCTGTTAAAGGTTCCACATTAGGGAGATCCATTAGAGAAATAACTGACTCACTTTCGCTAACCTGATCATCTGTAATTATTATTTCTTTTCTAGGACTATTTAATGGAATTGTCACATATTGTGGTTTCTGGCAAATCTTATTATCTCCATACAATGGGATTACCTGTCCAATGGTCACTGGTACTGTCAAAGCTTCAGTATTCAAATTTAATTGACTTATCTTTTGAACTAGTTCTTCTCTAGTTTTATTCAAAGCATCTCTTTCATTATCCTGCAACACTCTGTTGTATGATGTCTCATGTAAAATCTGTGGGGTTAATGGCATTCCCATTACTGGTGCACTTGGAGTAACCTTACTAGTTGCTTCCTGATACGGTGGTGGATTTTTAATTAAAGTATCCTCTAACAACTCGTCATCTGATTCACCATATCCTGCTGAGTTCATGTGTTTCGTTTTCTCCTTACACTTCCCTCCAGACTGTTCCTCAGTCATCAACACTGGATATAACCCTTCTGATACCATAGCTCTCCTCCACTGTTTCATCTGCCCTTCGCGTGACTCATGCAAGTGTCTGGGAAAGAATCCTCTATACCTTCCACCTCTGCATTTCTCTCGTTCATATGACTCAGTCTCCCATTCTTCCATAGCCTCATATTGAGTTAACCTAGGTCTAGGTTCTAAATCATTCATTTTCAATCTCAAATTCTGAAGAATCCTCCCATTAAACGTACCATCCTTAGGAAACGCTAACACACCATCATCCTTCGTGTATTCTATCCAGTTTTCCAACCACACGCAGGTATGATATCCTCTTTCCATCATCATAAAAGATGTTGGTGTCTTCGGTGGCGGAATAGGAATTCCCTCTCTAGTCAACACAGGTTTATCCTTCACAAAGAAATTCTTAATCTTCTTAAAAAATGACATTTTTCTTTTCTCCCCATACATTCTTGAAGAACGATGTAAGAAATTATATTCTGCAAACCCTTGAAATCTTCTACCTGTACGTCTTGCACTAACAGTCAAATCAAAATCCCGCATACAATCTTCTCTCCACCAATCCTAGCGCGGCTTCTAACTAGCTATCCAATCAAATCAGGCTCACACCCGTGATCCAACCAATGCCAGCGCGGCCTTTTACTGACCTGACGTCAGTTCTGCTCCTTGCTCCCTCCTTTACAAAGCTCCTGTCACACGCCCGCTGCTTCTACCAATCCTAGCGCGGCTCTCTGTGACGTCAGTACCACTCCGGCAACTGACCCTCCCTTTACAAGGTAATACGAAACTTTATTTCTCAATAATTTTCTTTAAACTTCTTTGTTATTAACGACGTAAAAACATTCGCTACCATGTCTGTTCCACTAAATCAAAGGATAGTTTCTTTCTTTCTACTGTGAGTAAAACCTTCCGCTTACTCTTCATACAAGCTCCAGAGAACCTGTTACTCCTCCGGTATCACCCGTTTGGGAAATTTGAGACCAAAGTTTCACCAGCGAACTCCTTTTGCTGCCAATCGAGCTTAGAAGAACCTGCTACTCCTTCAGGGTTACCCTTTCTAGGTGATATAACGCCTAAAGTTTCACTAGCGAACTCTGTGCTATCAATCACTCTCACTTTTACACAGAAAATAGTCCCTACTTTAACACTGCCAGCCCTACCTAGCTTCTCAGTGTTATTCCAACAGACGAGTAACCTCACTGCAGTGTGGTTTCTATCGCCACCCGCTATTCATTCCCCGGGAATTTTCCAGACAACATAAAACAAGGACGCGAACTCTTTTTGTTAAAACATAAATCAAAAAATCAATAATCTATACTTATCACCAAACTAGTCACTAATAACCATAGCTCTGCTACCAGAAAACTGATCCAGCGGCGCACTAGCAACAGATACTCCACTACCATATACTCACCTGGGCCCATATAACTCACTTGCACTAAACACCAAGTAGACCGCTGGAACTTTTTAGTTTTATGATTTTCATACCTCAAGATCTAGTTATTTCTTCTAGCTAAACCTTTCACTGATCAAATAGTTCTTTCATCTGGTCAATGGACCATTAGGTGGAACTAGTTGATGGTGATAATTAACATAACTTGATTAAACATTTCTTGATTAAATAAAATAATCACAGACTCAGGAAGTTTTAAAATCTTTATCTAAATTAAATGCGTGTGAACCATCTCAAACGTTTCAGTACAAACACCCTCAGTGTCAATTCAATCAAGTTTCAAATAGGCATTTAGCAATTCAGATCCACACAATAACTATGCTCAGAAAGAAGAGGACAGAGACAGAAGAACATCTATCAAGACAATGAATTTATAATTACCAAGTATGGTGTGAAGACCAACCCCCTGGCCAAAGGGCTGGTAAGGGTCCCCCGGGATAGATCAGGAGACAAAGACTTAAGGACAGGAAAGGAATCAGGACAGGATACTTCAACTCTCTAGATACCGACAACTGCGTCGCACCCCTCTCTGACACTCTCTTCCTCCTTGTGGTTCTTCCGCGATCTTCTTTCTAACCCAATTAAGTTAAGTAGTTGGTTCTGCATTCGATTTTCTTCATCAGCGTCTCACAGCTTCAGCACCACCCCCAGCACCAACAGCATCCCTCTCTGCATCGCCTCAGCTAACTAACTGAAACTACCTCAATTATACCTTTTCATAAGCATGTACCACCCATTAATGTTTCAATTCTACAAAATACTAACTGATTGGACAGGCGAGGGGGGGATGATCATCACACCATACTTACATTTCGCTTATTCCATTAAACCATTGTTTCAAACTCCTCCCCTCAAACTTTATTAAATCATTTCCTTTCCCATACATCTCCAAACTTTATTAATACAAAATGTAGCGATCTCCTGAATAAAGTTCCTTCATGTGAACTCTTCACCCTCATGTTCCCAGGGCACATCTTCGCTGGCCTTGGACGCGTGACAAGTCCTTACTCATCCTTTCGTATTTGCTCGCCAGTGCGCATGCGTGGTGCCACATCAGTCGGCTCGACTCAGACAAGTTTGACAGGCCCAAATGCGCACTAATAATAAAGTCAAAAGAAGAAATGTTATTCTCAAAAATAAATGATTTCACTGTATACCACCAACCTCTACTCTAACCCATTCCATTTATTATTATTCTTTCTGCATTTGCGTTAGTACAAAACTTATTTTCTAATTCCAGCAAGCAGGTGCCATGCATGTGAGTTTTCAAGCTGCCATTTTATGGTTCTTTGCGCCGGGCGCCAGAATTTCCCTCCAAGCGTGTACGTCATACTACGTAGATGCAGTAGACGCATGCGCAGTAAAGATTCCCTTGTTAAAGTGCGTTTAGTCCTTTATTCATGTTAATGCAGTTAGTAAACACATAGGCAAGCTTCGTTTTCCCGCGTGTCTCCTTCTAATTGCGAATTATTAATTACAAACACGTTATTAGTAAGTCGTTAATGAGTTAAAACGAAAGGATTGCTTCCGAGCAAGTCTCGTTTACAAGCCCTTGCTCCATCAATAGGCTGATCATATGAATTTTATGGATAATTCAATAAAATCTGCTGATCTTTCGTTCATGGCAAAATATGATGCAATCAACTCTGACGATGCTAAATCCCTTAAAGAGCCTCATCAGGACCATGATGGCATATGGGGTAATATGCTTAGCCCCATTGATGCAATAACAGCTGCACTAAATATCCACTCTGATGAGGGGCGTGGCTTAGCCGGCTGCAAGATGGCCGCACCTTGAGTGGGCTCTGCCGGCCAAGCCTTCAATCCTTCAGTATCCTGCAGACTTTCAATTCATCGCTGCCTGTAACCCTACCATCGCTGCTCACCTTCATTTGGGGCATCTTTTGAGCTGTCCATCGTGGCCCCGCGACCCGGCTGCGCTTGGTTGCGGCGCCTCTGGAGCCCCGGGCCCTGGTTCCCGCTCGCCCGTCTGGGCCTGGCCTGCGCTGCCTGTTCTGCGCCGCCCGGAGGCCGGAGATCCTACTCCTCACCTGGCAGCAGCTACTTCAACTTCTCAGCCGGTGAGTCTCGCGGTTTGGGGGCGATCTGCGGCGGGCCTGGGAGCGCGCTCGTCTTACCGCCCGGCCCGGTCTACCCTTGAGAGGGCGCCCCGCGTGGTAGTCAGCCTCTGCACTGGTGGGCCGGGTGAAGCGGGCGGCGCGTTCCCCACGCCTTCCTGCTGCGAGCAGCCTTCCCCCCTAGCTGGCGAATTTCTATCTCCCGGCTGTGCCTACCTGTTGCCGCTGAGCCTCCGGCTGCCCCGTCTGCGCTCCTCCCGCCTGTGAGTCCTCCAGCTGCTTGCTTGGGCCCGCTGCGGAGGCCCGTGACCAAGGGCTGCGCCATCTTGCCTGGCCCCGGACCCTGGTTCCTGTTCGTCCGTCTGGGCCTGGCCTGCGCCGCCTGTTCTTCGCAGGCCGGAGATCCCACTTCTTGCCTTGCAGCAGCTACCTCAACTTTGAGCCGGTGAGTCTCGCGGCTTGGGGGCGTCCCGTGGCGGGCTTGGGGGCGTGCTCGCCGCACCGTCCGGCCCGGTCCACCCTTGAGAGGGCGTCAGCCTCTGCACTGCTGGGCGAGGTGGGCGGCGTGTTCCCCACGCCTCCCTGCTGCTGGCTTCATTCCCCCTCGCTGGCGGACTCCTCGATCCCGGCTGTGCTCACCTGCTGCCGCTGGGCCTCCGGCTGCCACGTCTGCGCTCATCTCGCCTGCATGACCTCTGGCTGCTTGCCTGGGCCCACTGCGGGGGCCCGTGACCAGAGACTACGCCATCCTGCTTTCTCCGGCCTCCCACCTTTCCTCAGCTCCAACGCGACTCTGGGGCGATCTGGTGGCGGCCTGTATCCCCGGCCGAGCCCCTTGATCCTTCTGCTGCTGCTGGGGCTTCTCTTGCTGGGCCATTGCGGACTGCTCTCTTCGTTGCGGATTCTCCCTGCATCCTCTGCTTCCGCTGCCTCACTTACTGCACAGGCCCCTCCTGTTCATGAGGAGCTATACCCTGTCGCGGCCCTTTGTCTCCCTGTGGGCCTGGGTCCGCTGCGGTGTCCACGTCTGACCGCGCCCTCGGTCTTCTGTTCTCGTGGCCTGTACTTTGCGCCAGCATAGCCATCGGTGCTGAGTCTCTTCCGTCAGGCCCCCACCTTCCTCCTGACCTGTGCTCTACCTGGGCGGGCGAACTCGGTGCAGTGATACATTGGCCTAGTGGGAGGGTGTCGTTTACCCCCCCTATATCCCCACTGCCTCTGTCTTCCCTGGCCGCGCTTTACACTTGAACGTCCTGGGCGGCGTTTGGGACCCTGCCGCTGATCTCATCCTCCGGCTCTCTCTCCGACAGCGGAGACTCCCAGGCTTGATTAATGTGCTGGACGCTAAATCCTCTCCACGCGCTGGTTGCCCCATCTACGCTCCCCTGCTTCTGGCAGCCGCCATGGGTAAGGCTGACCCTAAGCAGCCCCGGCTCACTTTCGAACAACAGAGGCATACGCATCAGGAGGGCGCCACTGTTGACGGGGGCGACCAGTCTGCCCCTGTGGAAATGGCTGCTGCACGTGAAGACGATCTCAAAGCCATTATGTTGGAGGTCAGGTCGGCGGTGTCTGGGATCGCAACCCAGCTTGAACAGTTGACCTCCCGCCTTGATGTGGTCAAGTCCAGGGTGGACTCACATGACACTCGGCTGCTTCACGTCGAGTCAAGAGTATCCGATGTGAAGGACTCCGCAACCCAAGATCGCCAAAAATTACTTCACATGGACAAAATCCTCGAACTCATCCGCTCTAAGAACGAAGATTTGGAGGCCCGCTCTCGTAGGAGTAACCTCCGCATTACTGGGGTACCGGAGTCCACCAACATACCCAAGATGGAAGATTATGTGGAGCAGCTGTTGCGAGAACTGTTTGGAGACGTGCTCTCCCAGGTCTTCATCGTGGAGAGGGCGCACCGCTCCCTTGGCCCTCGGCCTGCCCCTGGACTACCTGCCCGTCCGATCATTGCAAAAATTCTAAATTTCTGGGACCGAGACGCGGTCCTTCGAGCTGCTAGGGAGCGGGGTGAGATTCGGCATCAGGGAAACACTCTGTCTTTCTACCCTGATTATACCCTAGCTGTGCAGGCCGCCCGCCGCGAATTCCTGCCCGTAAAACGTATTTTGCAAAAACACGAAATGTCTTACTCTTTGGCTTATCCGGCCAAGCTGCGGGTCAGGCAGGGATCCAAAACCCTGGTGTTCCCGGACCCAAAGGGAGCCCTTGCCTTCGCCAAACAGCTGGACCGCTCCCATCACACCACTCCGGCCAGTTCTCAGGACCCAGTTGCAGCTAACATGAGTGACAATGATTGAAATGTAACCTGTTATTGCTCTTGGCTTTGTGTTTTCATGTGTTGGGCTGTACTGCACAATGTTGGACTTGTTCTTATGGCTGCCCCCCGGTCGCCTAATAGTCTGTTTATTACTGCATTTACGTACTGGGCTTACTGGCTATTTTTTGGATATATTGCATTGACTCTCTTTTAGTCTGCCGATAGTTTTGGCTTGGCCACCCTGCTTTTTCTGGCAGGGTTGTATGCTGGGCGCTGCCATGCCCCCCGCGGGATGATTCCCACCTCTGCTATTGTCTATTCCCTTCCCAGTTCGTGTTCCCTGGGGAGGCTGTGGGTGGATGCTCGACCTGTTTGGGGGGTTGGAGTGGGTGGGGGGGTTTTGGGTTGTTGTGTCCTCCTCCTGAGTCGCTTTTGTGGTTTATGGTATTCATTCTGTTCTCACACTGTAAGAATCAGGCTCCCACACTTTGCCTTGTGTGGTGGGAGTGTCTGGGTGGGGGCTTTTCTGGGTCGCCTTGGTCTTTTTTGAGGCGTTATTGTTTGTGTTTTCATTGTCTGTATGTTTTCAGTATGCATCACATCACCGCTATGCTTGATCACTGCACTGCTCTTCTACTATGCACCTCACCCTCCCTTAGGCTGTTGCTCTCTGGTCCGGTACCAACTGCCTCCCCTTCCTTGCCCATTTGGGTTTTCCCCGTTGCCATGCCATCCATACTTGCAGGCTCTTGTTGGCTCCAGTTCATGCTCCATGTGTCTGCCCCGCCCCCTCTCGCTCCAGGCATGCTTGCCCCGTTTTACGCACCAGCTTCCGGCCACATACCGTACTCGCTGCCCTGCGCCCCATACCTCCTTGCTTTCTCACAGTATGACTGACACAGTATGCTGGACTTGGAATATCCGAGGTCTTAACGACCACCGCAAGGCCCGGCTTATTCACTCTCACCTACTTCGGCACAAAGTTGACATTTGCATGTTACAAGAAACCCACCTGTTACCGGCGACCGCTGCCAGGCTCCAATCGCGCTACTGGGGGGAATCGCACTCCTCTTACTATTCTACTTACTCCCGGGGAGTGTCCATTTTGTTACGAAGGGGGCTCCCGTGGCATACAACTCAGGTACTTACTGACCCTGATGGACAATATGTTATTTTACATGGCTCCCTGCTGTCCCAACCTATGACGATTGCGGCTGTGTATGGCCCTAACTCGGACGACCCGGATTTTTTCACTCATATATGGCACCTAATCTCATCTTTGGGCCCTGCGGCACTTCTCTGGGGGGGGGGACTTTAACGTTACCCTTTCTGCAGTCCTGGACCGTTCTGGCCCTTATTCTTCTCACCCTAGATCTACGGCTCTCCTTCAGTCCATTCTGGCTGACAACTCCCTATATGATGCGTGGCGTCACATGTGGCCCGAGGCCCGCGAGGGTACTTGCGTCACCGGTGCCCGTGGCTGCTGGTCCCGTATTGATCTTTGGCTCACCTCCCCTGATGTCCTCACCTGGGTAAATTCCGCTACCAATATGGCGCGCACTTTTTCTGATCATGCGCCAGTCCAGCTTTGTCTTCGCCTTCCTCATTTTCCACAGCGGGCCTTCACCTGGCGACTCCCTCCGAACTCTCTCTGTGACTCCGTCTTCTGTGCCGAGATCCAAACCTCGATCTCGAACTATTTTGACTTGAATGTCGGCTCTGTAGAATCGCCGTCCACTTTGTGGGAAGTTTTTAAGGCTGTGATTCGCGGCGAGTGTATCTCTAAACAATCGGGAGTCCTTCGTTCTATCCGTACCACTCTCGCTAAACTAGAAGCGGAAATCAAGGCTTTGGACTCCGCTCATGTAACACACCCCAGCTCTGAGACTCTAGCTCGCCTGCGTGGAAAACATTCTGAATTTGCTGTGGAGGCTGATCGGGAACTCTCCTTCCTTGGTAGGGAGGCCCGGGCTCGCCGCTTTGGTGAGGGGGATCGGCCTGGCAGGACCCTGGCAAACCTCCTTCGTCCCCCCCGTGCTGCATCGTATGTCGCGGCGCTTCGGGACGGCGGCCCTGCTAGATCCACCTCCCCTGAGGAAATTAAGACGCGCTTTATGGATTATTACACGCGCCTCTACACTGCGGGCTCCTCCCCTTCGCGTGAGGACTTCAACCAATACTTTGACACTCTCGCACTTGTTTGGCTCGAGGACTATCATCATGACTTTCTCGATGAGCCCTTCTCTAAAGAAGAAATCCTTGCTGCCATTAATAGTTTGCCCGGCGACAGGGCTCCTGGCTTAGACGGCCTCCCAGCTTCGTTTTATAAGACTTTTGCTTCGCTCCTGGTGTCGCATCTGGCCGCCATGTACAATGACTCCTTTGACAATGGCCTTCTTCCGCCATCGCTTCGTGAGGCAATGATAACGCTTCTTCTTAAGCCGGACAAACCTTCTGACTGCCGCGATTCCTACCGCCCTCTTTCTCTAATCAATTCTCCACCTCATGCCCCTCATCGCCCTTCCTGATCAGTCCGGTTTCATTCCAGGCCGCGCGACCTCCCATAACCTCCGAACCCTATTCTCCGTCCTACATCAGATTAATCCTAGCCTCCCTGCAGTGGCTGCTCTTCTCGATGCCACCAAGGCATTCGACACCCTGGAGTGGCCCTTCTTATTCTATCTCCTACCGCGCCTTGGCTTCAGCAACATCTTTATTCGTAAGATTTCCCTCCTCTACACTCGCCCTTCCGCCCGCCTCCGGATCAATGGACAAATTTCAGATCCCATTCCGATTGAACGCGGTACCCGGCAGGGGTGCCCGCTTTCTCCTATGCTCTTCGCTATTGC
Source organism: Calotriton arnoldi (assembly GCA_963921515.1). Taxonomy (NCBI): domain Eukaryota; kingdom Metazoa; phylum Chordata; class Amphibia; order Caudata; family Salamandridae; genus Calotriton; species Calotriton arnoldi. The sequence continues at coordinate 3,639,573 of CAWUFW010000565.1, read as the reverse complement.
GATGGAGCCTCTCGCTGCCAGACTCCGACAACATCACACTCAGAAAGGCATCCGCTTTGCAGCCCGTGCCCTCTTGGTCTCCATGTATGCGGATGATATTACACTGTATGTCCGCCACCCTCAAGAAAATCTCAGCCCCCTTGTGCGCGAGATAATACGGTTTGGTGGTTTCTCCGGCATACAGGTGAATTGGGGCAAGTCAGTGCTGTTCCCTCTTACTGATGCCACCAAGCCATTCACCCCGACTTTCCTTTCGTATGGGCCTCTGGCCCCACCCGCTATCTCGGTATTTGGCTGAGTAGGGACCTGGATGACCTTTGGAGGGCCAATTTTGGACGTGCGGTGGACTGGCTTGAGTCCAGGATACCTCAGTGGAACCGGCTCCCCCTGTCACTGGCGGGTCGCATAGCCATTGCCAAGATGGTGGTCCTCCCGAAATTTCTTTACCTCTTCCTGAATATCCCCATACCTCTTACTGCCCATTTTTTCCGTAGGATCCGATCCCTGATCATATCTCTTGTCTGGGCTGGCAAGCAACCCAGGATCGCATACGATATCCTTACTCTCCCCATGTCGGCTGGCGGCATGGGCGCCCCTAACTTTAAACTATGCCTTAAGTGCCCAGGCCAGCTTTTTACATTTCTGGATTCACTCCACCCCTTTCCAGCCCCACGTCGCGGTTGAAACTGACCTTGCTACCCCTTGGCCGCTGAACACCGCCTTGTTTGCCCCGGCCAGTCGCCCACGAGATGGGGTGGACATGGTCGAGACCTTGCGCTGGGGCCTGGTTGGGTCTTCGTCGTCTTTCTAACGCTCCGATGTTATCGGCCAATACTATGCCGATTGTGCGTCACCCTGCATTCCCTCCCCTCCAACCATCTGGCATGTCCAAACATGCCGCCCGTTTGGGGCTGCAGACACTGGCGGATCTCTACCCCGGTAATACTTTTTATTCTCTCCCTGCCACCGCTGGTCCTATGAACACACTGCTCTTCTATCAGCTGCGGGCTATCTGCAGGGAGTTGCACTCCACGTTTCCCCAACCTCCACCTTTAATGCCCACTCTTGACTTCATATATTCCTCCCCCACCCCCCGGAAGTTGGTGACCAAATTATACGCCCTTACGCTGTCGACCTCCTCTGTTTCCACTGATCGCGCCCGTGAGGCGAGGATCTCGGCATGGCCATTTCCCAAGCCGACTGGCTCTATTGCTGTAACCAGACGAAGAAACTTTCTCCCAACTATCGCCTTCGTCTTATACACTTCAAATACTTGCCTAGGCTATACCGCACCCCCGTCCAGTTATTTAAATTGGGACTCATCCCTAACGATAGGTGCGGATTTTGCTCATCTTGCCTTGTTATGCCCAAAGGTGTCGGACTTCTGGCGGGAGGTCTGCGCCGCCCTCTCTGTGATTACCTCTGCACCTGTCCAGCCCGACCCACCATTATGCCTGCTGGGCTTTAAGTTTTGCCCGGACGCCTCTCGCCGATTGGTCGCAATGCTGCTTGTCCTCGCGCGGCGCAGGGTGTCCATGTGCTGGGGGCGTAGGCCGGCGCCTAAGTTTGCCCACTGGCTTGAAGATGATTCGAGATGTCAGACCCTACTGTCTGAGTTCTGGGACCTTATGCCTGCCAGATCTCGCCCACTCGACATATGGGGCCCCCTAGTCACGCACCTACACACTCGTTCACACCCGAGCCAGTCTGCCTCTCCCGCGCTCCCCGCCGGCACTCCGCCGGCACTCCGCCCGCGGCAGCTGCCGGTGCTGGTCAGTAATCCCCTCCTTTTCCTGTCCCCATCCCCCCCTGGTTGGACCCGCTCTTTCCTCTTCAGTGTTGTTACCCTATTGTACAGCTATGTGTAGCTCTAAGGTGCTGCACCGTGTTGTACAAAATAATGCCTCTGTTTGATTGGCTTTCCCTATTTGTAACGTACTCCGTAAATGTCCTACTATGTACGATGCTCCGTTTTGATGCAATATTGTATTTTGGTGATGCTGAATTTGTCAAAGGTTTTTGAAAAGGGAAAAAAAATTATATATATCCACTCTGATAAATTGAACATACAGGTGGAGTTGTTTAATACTCTTGCTCTCTCTGTTGTGGAATAGATTCTGGACTACAGAAACTGACTGATTTATTAGTAAAAGCACAATCTGATACAAATAATCAACTAGTAACATGCACTTGTGCCCGTATTTTAGACAACGTCTCAAATCTCCCAAAAATAGTTGGAGCACTCGTGGATGAAGCTAAAAACGTCCTCTTTGCAAAGGTTAAAACCTGCAAAAATTCCATCATTAACCCCCGGTATAAGACAAGTATAGTCTAATCTCACAAATTGACCACCCAGCACAGAGTGAAAAAAAACCTGGTGGAGGAAATCGATAAAACAACTGTCTTTGTGATTGAAAAGGCACCATCCGTGGAGCAGGCAGTAAGTGACGTAATACATGTGCAAAGTGTATCAAATAAACCAAATTACTCCAACTCTCAAATAAGCCTAACAAAAAGGGCCAGAAAAAGGTTAAGAAAGGCTCAAAATAAATCCAAGAAATCGTTGATACCTGCAAGGACTGAACAGAAGTCCAAAGATTGCAACCCTATTTTTAAATCTAATGCCCAGACCAACCATCACACACAGCCAAAATCATTGGCGATGGAGGATGATTGCTTAGGTAGGCATCAACTAGTTGATATCAATCAGGCAAACAAAACTAAATCTCAATCTGGGCAGCAAATAGCGAAATGGTCAAACCAAGATTTGAAGAAAAAAGGCATACTCTCCCACCCCCACAGCAAATGATGAGGAATGCCAAATAAAAACACTCATGGCTTTAAACAAAAATATTGGGAAAGAGAATTTATTAAATGTAAATTTTACCACGTCGGATACAATCAAATTTAATCAACATCAACATTACTAGTGGAAGAGACTTTGCTAACTCTCTGCTTACTTCACCCTTACAGGGAAACCACCAGTAGACCAATGATCAAAGGCCCCATCTCAGGTATGGATCACACCAATGGGTCATATGAAGGTGCGAGCCAGTCCAATTGCTCCACTAACAATGCTAATATTATCTTTAACCCTTTGTATGAATCCAGAGGCCCTCATGATATTCTTAATCGAAACACTATCTTAAAACTGACAGCTTCAATCCCTATTCTCTTGGATCCTACATCAGCCGACCTTGAGTCAGTCAAATTTAAGCAAGATCCCTCCAATTCCTCTCGATTATCTACCTTTGTCACATGGTTAACTGCTGAAATTGCAAATGAAATATTTGAATGCAGATCGCACTTCACAGAGTAGGGAATTGAAGTCCAGGATGTTCCTTTAAACTACCCAACATTACTGATCCCTTCGGTGTTCTTAAGAAGGGAAGGACAGCCTAGATCTATAACTAATAGTTTAAAACAGCCTACCCCTCTTTTGCGAGGTGCTATTGGTCCTGTATTTAAACCAACAAAAATGTTGTGTCTTCACAATAACAAATATAGGCTCGAGCCCTCGTACTTGTGAACAAATTGCCTAGAGGAAAGATTTAATGAAGGACTGGTCTTGCTCCCGTCGGTCTTATCCAAAACAAAAACTGACTGTGAGGATTGATGCTTAGCCAACCCCGTCAGACAGCAATTGCCCACCAGATTTTTTTCTTCAAATGTGTACAGCCTCACAAGGCAGCTGGAAGACCTGGAGGCAATAATATTTTTGCAAAACTTTGAAATACTGATGTTTCAAGAAACATGGAAAGAGCAAAGTACTCCACTCATTGGCTACAAAGAATTTATACTCAATGCCACTCGTAATCACAACAAGGCAGAGCCAAAGTAGGGCTAATAATATATGTAGCTATAGACTTAGATGTCAAGGTCCAGATACCCAACTTACACCTGACATGGCTGGAACGTGTAAATTACAATTTAATTCACCAGTTATTCTATTAAAAATCTATCTGAGCACGAGGAGAAATAACAAAATAACTCAGCTGTTAACTTTTTGGGAAAATTGTTAAAACAATGGCTTATCAACATCCAACTGCAAGCATAATTATCTCTGGTGATTTTAATATCCATCTACTATCAAAAACATCTGGCATGCTGAATTGTAACATCGCCCAGTCTTGTTGTGAACAACTGCGACGGCATGGCCTGTTGATGCTTAATGAATGTTCCCCGAAGGCTCCAACTGTAGTTCCTGCATTTAAAAATTCCAATTATAGTTCCATAATAGACTATACCATCATCTGAAAGGGCTTGGCTGCCCATGTTGTTGGCTATGCTATAACACCAAGACTCGAAAGTGACCACAATCCACAAGAGCTAATCTTAGATCTGTCTGTCGTATGCAGGAATCTAAGGTTTTTCATCAAGAACCATCCTCTTACAATTTGAAAAGACTGGTTTGGCAGCCTACCAAACAAGCTGAAATGATGAGACCTGCTGAGTCACTAATTAGATCTGGCCGCTCTGATGTTGCTACCCAAAGCTCCATGGTGAAGGAAATGGAATTCCCTTTTCAAGTCCTTAATTAGGACATTTTCTGCTAAAAACATAAGAAAGGCTAATCTCCTTATAAACATTAATATTAAGTGGTATACCCCCATGCTGTACCAACAAAAGAAGGCTCTTAACAGAGCAACAAGGGCAGTTTTCCATCAGAAACATACGTTCACACAATCTCTCCTTAAACAAAAGTTGACAATTCTAAGATTATCTAAGCAAGCATTATGGAATGCAAATAATATTTACCACCAGGAGCCATGGAATAAGCTGCTATCTGCAAGCAAGTCAAATAACACCAAGGCATTCTGGTTAATCATTTATGGCCTCAAACAGTGGGAACAGGGCTAGTAGCGCAAACTTTACAGAAAATGTCTGGGCAGACTACATCACTAACTTGTATGGATCACAAGTTGCAACTACCACAGAATATAGATCCCTTGGGAATAATAAACCATCAGAAAACCTTGGAGAACAATCAGGAAGTTCCTTTGATGGAAATAGGCAATATTCCAACAAGGTAATTAGCATGGTCAATATAACGCCATCAAGAACTGAGCCAATAAAGAAAGAAGATACTTCAACACTGCTCAAATGGATTTGATCTTATGGGGCGCCGGGCCCAGACAGCCTCCCAAATGCTATCTTTGGAGCAAATACAGATTCGTGGGCAGAGATCCTTACTCCGCTGTATAATGAGATTCTTTTGACAGAAATGTTCCCGATTCATGGCCAGGAAGTATTTTGCAGCCTATCTACAAAAGCGTACTTGCTGAAAATCTGACAAACTATTGGCCAATAGCTTTGACAAACGTTGAGGCAAACGTTTTTGCCTCCAGTCTCTTAGAGGAACAACAAGAAGAATTAGTAACACAGCACTTAATTCCAATGATTCAGTCAGGATTACATAACAGCCAGTCAACAATCACCAATTTGACTGCCCTAAAATTGATGACCGAGAGCGCAATTTTTGATAGACAAAATCTGTATATTTGGTTTGTCGATTTAAAAGCAGCATTTGACACAGTTCCACAAGCCCTGCTCTGGAAAAAATTAGCAGCCTGGGGAGTGCCTCCAAAATTACTTGATCTTACAATCCTCCTTTATAAGAACACCTGGGTTCAGGTCAAGCTGGGTGATGGAACCAGGCGTACATGTAGAATTGACACTTTCAATGGCTTAATGTTAGGATGTTTGCTTGCGCCGTGTTTATTATTTTTTTTAAACTTTTATTTATAGAGATTTTTGTGGTAGATAGAGGAACAATGTTAGCATCCAGCGAGAGATCAAGTCTCGAACATCTCAGAATGTATTAATCAAAGCAAAGTAAATCAAACAACAAACTCGATACAGAGTTCTTCTTCAATATAAAAAATAGACATCACAGCCATACGCTGTGCTAAATATCCTGTCTATAGCTAGCAATACTGAATAGTTGTATATCCTGTGTATAATCTCCTAGGACATCCATAGCTCATTAAAGTAGGCAATAAGGGACGCGCCTTATTCTATAACCATCCCCCCTGCAGGAATCATGTTAAAGATCCATAAACATGCTTCAGTTTGTGTGTATAATTTTTAGTCAATCTCCAATGGATACGCCTGCAGGTAGGCCTTCAGCAGTTGCCAAATATCCTTCGGACGCGCGGTTGGTGGTTTCAATGTGGCATATATGTCACTGGTATTATCACAATATATCAGGTCGCGAACCCAAGCCTTCACTGTCGGGACCTGAGAACTACCCCAATGTAGTGCGACCTGCCTTTTCGCAATGAGCAAGGCAATGGCAGTGAACTGTTGCATTCCTTTCTGTAAGGGCTTAACGTAACCCAGCAAGGCCATTAGCGGTGTAGTTGTATGTTCTACCATCAAGGACAGCAGTCGGAAGACCTCCCCCTAGTATACCTAAATGGGTCCATAGTTCCAGGCCAAGTGTGAAAATCCTGCTTGATCCACAGCACATCTGGTACATGTGTGTGGTATGCTGGGATCCATCCTGGCCAGAAGATATGCTGTGATGTACGCTCGGTGTAAGTATTTAAAATTAAATCTCTTTTTTTATTGGCGAAGCACATAGCAACATCAGTACACAGCATGCCGCCTACAACCCTGATAGGCCGGCCGCGTTGACAATTCCGGTAAGACCAGGGCACAAAGCATTCAATTAGTGCATAATAAAGAATAGGGGATACACAGCATGTCGCCTACAACCCAACTTGGGCCGGCCGCGTCTCATAAGAAGCACAAAGGGCTGGTTCAGTGTTCAAATACATGTCCAGTCACAAGCAAACCGAATATCAACGCGACTTAACAACATGTAGGTGCCATCTTAAGTGTATAGCTGATAAGACGGCCAGATTACCAGTTTTGAACCCAAAACAAAGGGAGTCGTCCCCCTAAAGTAAAAACAAAAAAAACAACTAATCCCCAAACCCCCCACCTCAACCCCTCCGGATAAGCCAAAAAACCCGGGAATTATTGCAATCAGGGATGGAATCAGAAATCAGGTGATAGTTAAGTGCCGCTTGAAGCTTCCTCCACCTCCTGGCCGTCTGGGATCAACCTCAAGATGCGTAAGTATTTCGGGCAGGTCAACTCCCGAAACTCACAGGAGAGGATGGAGATAAAAGGGGCCAAGATTTTAGTGTAGTCTTACTTGTCCGCAAGGGTTGCCATCGACAAGCGCTCCATACCAAGCAGAGTCCAAAGATGTTGAAGCCATTGTTAGTGATCCGGGATTCTATCAGTGTTCCAGTTGGACAGTAATACTCAGTGAGCAGCATTGAGTGCTAGAGCCATCTGCCTACCTTTAATGGAGCGGAGCGGGAATGTCCGAGCGTTGGGTAGTCCTAGAAGTGTATATGCGGGGAATCTGGGGATGGCAGTGTTAAAGGCATGATCAACATCATCCAGGACCTGATCCCAGTACCTGGAGAGTTTCGGGCAATGCCACAAGAGGTGAAGTAATGTGCCAGGGCTGCCCCAGCCCCGGCAGCACATACCATCACACTGAGAGTTCCATTTCTGTGTCCGGGAGGGGGTAAAATACCAATAGGAAAGTTTTTTTTTAGGCAGTCTCTGTATGTCCTGAGGTATGTGGTGCGTCCTATAGAACATGTTGTTCCATTCTTTATCTGAGAGTGTTCGGCCCAGTTCCTCCTCCCACCGTTTCTGTTTTGGGATCTGCCTTTGTGCAACGTCTTAGTCAAGTGTGAATAGATCTCCGAAATGATTTTTTTATCATCTTTCCTGAGGAACAGCCATTTTATAAATACGAACATTGGTCTACCTGCCTTAGGCGCGTGCCCGCACTAAGCACCCAGTGTAACATTTGCGCATGGGTGAATCGATCCGAATCCAACAAGCCATAGTCCTCCTTAAGTTGTTCAAATGTTATAGGGCCATTGTGATCAAAGAGGCATCCCAAGCGCTTACACCCACCCTTCACCCAACGCTTGTCGACGCCCATGGCCATGCCCGGGGGAAAGTCCGGGTTTGAGAATATGGGGGGCATAGGAGAGGGGAATGTAGTGAGACCCCCGGAGATTGTGACCTTATCCCAGACTTGGAATGTCGGGCGGGTTACAGGGGAGGAATAGAGTCCCCATCCTCTAAAGGACCGAGGTAGCCACATCTCCCTCCAAATGTGAGTTCCCGCTACCGTCCGGTCCATGAAGACCCAGTGTTTCTCCGCGAGAGGGCGGTTCCACTCCACCAAATACCGCAACTGCGCGGGCTGATAGTAGCGTGATACTTTGAGTATCGAGAGGCCACCTTCTTGCTTCGTATGCTGCAGAAACTGTTGCTGCACCCTATGTTTCACGTTCCCCCAAATAAAACGCTTGACCTCCCTTTGGAGCTTATTAAGCAAGCCTGGGGGTGGGAGCAGCGGGAGAGTTTGGAAAATGTACAGGACTCTGGGAAGGACGTACATTTTTACAGCGGCAAGTCTGCCAAACCACGACGGAGCTGCTGCCAATGTTTTAAATCCTTGCGGATGAGGGAGAGGAGCTTGGAATAATTGGCTTCTGTGGTCTTCGTCAGACTTGTACTGAGAACCATCCCTAGATATGGGAGGTCCTCGGTGACCCAAGTGAAATCGAACTGAGAGCGCAAGGTGCCTTCCGTGTGCGAAGAAGAGGTGAGATTTAAAATTTGTGACTTTTACATATTGATCCGAAAGCCCGAGGTCGCCCCAAACTCATGGAGTTCCGCAACTATAGCCGGGAGGGAGGTCGCAGGAAGAGTGATTGAAAAGATGACATCATCCGCATAGAGACTGAACAAATGTTGATCTGCCCCGAAGGGGATGCCCTTAGCGTTAGAGTTGTTGTGTAATTTTTACGCAAAGGGCTCCATATAAAGGGCAAAGAGGAGCGGTGAAAGAGGACAGCCCTGCCTCGTGCCCCGACCAATGGGAAAACCGCTAGATCTGACCCCATTCACTCTGACCGCTGCACTTGGAGAGCTATAGATGCTCACAATCCAACTTCGAAAACGCTAGCCCAATCCGAACCGTTCAGGGCCAGTGCACCCTATCAAACGCTTTTACTGTGTCCACCGCCAGTAGCAAGGCTTCCTCGTGGGAACACTGTACTTTATCAATCAAATGGCAGAGGCATTCAGTGTTATCTCCACACTGACGCCCGGGGATGAACCCTGCTTGATCCGGGTCCATGAGACCGTGCATCAGGGGATTGAGACGCTGGGCTAGAATGCTAGCAAACAATTTTGCGTCAATTTTCAACAGTGAAATCGGACGGAATGAGCTACATAGCTTAGGATCCTTCCCAGGCTTCGGGATGACTTAGATCGAGGCTTGAAGCATCGTTTCTGTGAGCGTGCCTGTTTCGGCAAACAAATTGAACAAGTGTGAGTATAGGAGCTAATTCGGAACAAAATGTCTTATAGAAAGCAGCACTGAACCCATCCGGGCCAGGTGCCTTCAAGGGTTTCAGACGAGCAGTCGCCGAAATCACTTCTTCAATGCGAATAGGCTCATCTAAAGCTGCAGCTTCTGTAGCGGGGAGGGAAGTAATCGCGGCAGTCTCTAAGTAAGCCTGCAGGTCCGACGAGTTCGAGGAGTCACATGTGTACAACTCGGAGTAGTAGGCCTGAAAAGTGTCTGCTGTGCTACTTACTACTGTTGCTTCCGCACCGGAGTCTCTCCGGACCGATTTAGCAGCCTGTGCGAGTTGCTCACTGCGAAGGCGATGCGCCAACATGCGACCTCCTTTATTAGTATCTACATAATATTTATATTTCAAGCATACTATCGCGGGCTTGGCCCTATCTAGGTCAAGGCGTTTAAGTTGTAGCCTTTCTCTTTCAAGTTGCCTCCAGATCCGGGGAGCCCCGGTGCGTTTATGAATAGATTCCAATTTTCTCACCCTCGTCTCCAATTCCCCCCTCTTGGCCTTCCTCAACTTATTTTCATGAGCTGCTTTAGCTATAAGAGCCCCACGGGCTACCAGCTTTAGAGCCTCCCAGATCGAGGACAGTGCCATGGACCCAGTGTCGTTAAGCGTTAGATAATCGTGTATAGTGTTTTTAAGCGCAGCAGTCGTCGCTGGGGAAAGCAGCATTGTCTCCCGGAGACGACACGGGTGGGGGGGCCTGTTTAAGGGCGGGAGAGGTGTGTAAAGTTAGTTTTATATGTGGGTGATGCGAAAGTGAGCGGGCCTCGATAGTAGAGGCCAGCACCCGCTCCAAGGTGGACAGGGAGGCTAGGAGATTATCCAACCGAGCATATGTTTTATGGGCCGTGGAGTAAAAGGTGTAATCCCGCTCACCCGGATGTTCGGCGCGCCACACATCACGCAGCCCTCATTCTTCCAGCCACTCACAACCCCCCATTGACAAAGCACCCGTGTTACCAGCTCGCAGGCCTGAACGGTCCCTTTCCGCATCCATCACCAAGTTTAAGTCGCCGGCCACCACCACTGTTGTGTCGGGGTATGAAGTACACTGGCTAGAGCTTCCAGTAAAAAGGGCTCTTGCTGCTCATTCGCAGCGTAAATTGAAGCCACCGTAAAATGGAGCGCGTCCATCTGCACCCGAAGGGCCAGTAATCGACCTTTAATTTCTGCTATGGAACCTAGGACAGTACCAGAGAAGCGCTTGGAAAATAGAATAGCCACACCCCCCCCCCCCCTCTTGCCCTTCCCAATTGCTGTGGAAACCTCCTAGTGCACATTCTATGTGTGTCTTTTGAGAGTAAGTGTTTGTCTTGAATCATGCATATATCACCCAGTGAGTGCTCCAGCAAAGAGAGTGCTGCCCCTCTTTTAGTAGGATTATTGAGGCCTCGAATGTTGAAGCTAATTATCTTAGTCTCCGTAACCATATGGGCAAGAGCATGTCTTCACGGACCAGGCTTGTGTCATTCTGATCCCAGCTGCAATGCGAGAAATGTGTGATAGGATATACCTTCTACCAGAGAAGTGCGTAAATGGGGGGCAGAGACAGGTTGGCTCATCGGAGGGGGTCCCCAAACAACCCAATATAAACCCCAACATTACTACAAAACTGAAAAAATTGTTAACAAATAGAAAATAGACAAGGTCCATCACAAAAGGGAGGCCAGTATATAGGGGGGGCAACCAGGACGGCAAGAGACATTCACCAACACAGAAATCTGCCGCCTCCCATCCACGCCGGGCCCAACACCCCGAATTGCTCCACCATCCTGGAAATACCTCAGCTGGGAGGATCAGCTTCTTCTCCTGTGAAGAGAGGGAGCGAAGCACCGCCGACCTTTCTTTAACAATTGTATCTGGGTCAGGGCGGAGATGCTCAAGTCTGGATCTGGCTTTCAGGCCTCGCTGGCGTCCGGCTGGAGCCCTGTCCCCAGTAGAAGAACTCTGCGCTCCATGATCGCTGAGGTCCAAGTTGAGTATCTTGCATGTTTCTTCCAAGGATCGAAGCTGATGGCTTTTGCCTTCGTATCGGAATATAAGACGAAAGGGGTGGCCCCATGAGTAGGCGATTCCAGATGAATGCAGATGGTTGGTTACGGGCCGAAAGTCCTTTCTCTTCTGCAAGGTGCTTGCTGCAGGGTCCTGGAAGAGCTGCGGAGCATGATCTCTAAATTGTAGTGTCTGCGTGGATTGGGCCGCTTTAAGTATGGCTTCTTTTACTTTAAAGTCATGCACACAAACCAAAATATCCGCAGGAGGACGATTGGACTGGCAGGAAGGGCCCACTTGGTGGCACCGATCTACTTTAACTACACTCTAAGCTGAGGTGCCCAGGACAGAATTAAACAGAGCTGTCCCTCCAAATCCGTTCCCTCTGCGCCTGTGGGGACCGCTCGGATGCGGATATTGTTCCGCCTCAACCTATTCTCCAGGTCCTCCGCATGAGCCTGCAGATCAATTTGTTGGTCCTGTAGTCGAATGACCTCCTGTTGGAGTGCAGCGATTTCTATGTCTCTAGCTACAGTGCCTTCCTCTAGGGCCACCACTCTCTCGCCGACAGCATCAACATCTCAACCCACCTCTCTCAGATCAGCCTGCAGATCCGTCTTTACATCTAGTATGTCTTCTCGTAGAGAGGCAAACAACGTCTCCAAAAATTCACGGGTCACTGCGCCGTCAGCTCCCTCTCCAATGCCTGCCGGCCTCGGCTCTCCCGGGGGCGCCTTGTCACCCTGGAGTTCCACAGTGGTTTTCAGAAGTAAATTGCGGATAGAGCGCTCCTTTTTCGCTTTGGCCGTTGCCATGCTTTCGTGTCTAGTAACCACCACTTAGGAAGATGACGTCAGGGGAGATGAGCGGAAAGCAGCCGCCAGGAGGTAGACCTCTTCAGCTGCAGGGTAGGCAGTTGATCTCTCCTTCACTAGCGTTGTCTTATGGCTACATGCGTTTCTCTAGGGCCAGATACGTCTCAGGCCGTGACAAGCTGACAGTCTGGGCTGACCATGTCCTCTCTCTAATTTTGTCGTGTAGTTCCTATAAAAAGTATACAGGATCTGCGCGTTTAGACAACATACACTGTAGGATTGGTGTCAGACGAACTCTGATCACCCCCACCGGGTATGTTGGCCTTTTGTACCAACCTGCGCACAGTGCCACTAGAATCTCCTCTTACCAAGGAGAGAATAGTTATTGGCAACCTTTGAACATGACAACCCTGATCCCTCAGGACCGTGGAATACCTTTCGCTCAGTCACTCGTGCTTACTTAGTTTGTCTCAGAGAGATACACTAAATAAAACAGGCTGGGCGTTTTCAATAAGCATTTATTGAACAGTTGTTATTCTGGTGTAGAATAGATGTGCTGCAACAACTGTTAGACAGTATAAGATATAAATGATTAGCAGTACGATAAAGGTAAATGGATGGTATAGTTCTACCATCTTACTATAATCATGAATACATACAAATATATAAAAAAGTAAAAGATGCGTACTCCTATGATGCTTCCTAACTAGATGTACCTAAGTGTACCTAGCCTGTGTGTAGGTGTTAAGCCAAGAATCCATCTAGGATTCAGTCAACCCCATTACCTGAAGTGAGAGACTGTGGGACTCCGTCCTGGTCTCGAGTTGGACACCCCGCGAAGGATGTTAGACCACTGCGAGCTGGAGTGTCTGCATGCAGGAACCTCAGCGTCTCTGATCAGTGTGTCGGCCGGGAAGTCTCGGTCTCCTCTGTCTTATCTTAGCAAGATGTGATGCATATATACCCATAGGTCTCCCCAGGGATCCTACCTTGCTGTATTACTGTGTCGGCCTAAGGATGACGTTGGGTATGAACTTTGTACATAGATTTTATACAGGAGATAATAGTCCTGCTGTGCTTCCAAAAATCCTCATGCATAATGTATGAGATTTCGAACTAGGGAAAACCCGCTTTCTGAATGCAGTATAATATCTAGGTAAAAGGTCAGTCCATGTAAACCGTGACAAGTGTAATGTAGGGAGAGAATATAGGTGAAGGGTAATGAGATTACTGGGGCCTATATTATGGTACCTATATGGAATAAAACACCCACTCCTCTTCCGAATGGACGACATAGTTAAATTTTAACCGTACTACTAGGTGCACTAGATACTTGTACGCAAAAATGAATTAAAAACATTAGTTTTTTTTTAAACGTTAAAAAGGTTTAAAAGGTGTTAAAAAAATATTAGAAATTGACACTTAAGCTATAGTTCTAATATATCCGTAAGTATATACTGAACTACTACAAGCATTTAGAAAGCCATACTTGCGCAAAAGGAATGTCAATTTTGTGATAGAGTTCTAATTTTCTGTTTTTATTTTCAAAAGCCGAATTTCTTCCCAGCACACGACAGGCCAAATGAGTCAAATGTTTATGTGTCCTGGTTGGTAGTTGCAACATTCTTACTGATCTAGAGGCATTATTTCATTTGGTAGAGGATATTCTTGTTCGTATTGCAGAAACGCTTGTGTTTTTAGAGTTGGGTCGTACCTGTATTCTACATCTGTTGCAGTGAGAGAATTAGCCCATTGTATCCATCTTGGATGTAAGGCTTTAGCGTTGGGAATGCTTGCCTTCGTTGCAGCCTCTGAGGCTGGAACCGGGGTAACTACTATTATACTTTTCCCTTGAGCCAGGGCTCTTTCTCTGACTACAGCAGTCTGTACTGCTGTTAGAATGTTTTCTGTAGATGCAAAACTCATCTCCGCTTTTGTGTACAAATGTGATTTATATGCTATTGGTGCTGTTTCACCTTCATTATATGTTAGATAGGTGTACCCTGATTGACCCGCAACTATTCGGATCACCAGGTTGCGTACGTTTACGCATGTCTGTAAGTGTTTTGAAGCTGTCATGTCAGCTTGTAAGGAACGAAGAGTATCTGTGTGTTCCTGTGTCCATTGTCTAACTGAGAAGTCAGGTTTTATTAAATCGTACAAAAGTTTTACTCTTTCTGCATAATCCAAAATGTATGTTCTGCCAAAATTCAAGAATCCCAAGATTGATTGTAAGTTTTTTTAACGATTTTGGAGGTTGGAGCAGCGCACACTTTTCTGAAAAGTTAACTGCTAGGCTTTTTCCTTCACTTGAAAGCTCATATCCTAGAAAAAGGACGTTAAGGCAGGCCACGATCCTGTCAAGATTGGACTATGGAAATGCCCTGTATTTGGGGGCCAACAAATCCTGTACCCGGCGGCTACAAAGAGTACAAAATGCAGCCGGTCGCACCTTACTGGCACTTCCGACATCTTGCTCAGTGTCTAGCTCTCTGTCCAGGCTTCACTGGCTGCCAGTGGATAAAAGGATTCAGTTCAAGACCTTATGTGTGGCCCATAAAATTTTGAACCATCGAGCCCCGAAGGTCCTTGCGAATCCGCTAGTGCCTTATATTCCAACCCGATCTCTCCGCTCTACAGATAAAAGGTTAGTCTGTATTCCCCGAGTTTTTAGAGCCAGAGCCGGGGGCCGTTCGTTTAAGGTGCTAGCGGCCAGACTCTGGAACTCCCTTCCCCTCGGGATTAGAGAACTACAGAACTATCTAGAGTTCAGGAAAGCCATAAAGACTTGGCTTTTCCCGGGCTAGCTTTCTCTCCGATATCTTCCGTCCCCTGTCTGTGTTCTTGGGTAGCGCTGGGACGCCCCGTCGCTGGGGCAGCTATGCGCTGTACAAAATCAGTAAATAAATAAGGTGGGCTATTTTTGATTTTTTAAAGTTGAATTTATAACCCACAGAGGTGAATCCCAAAATTATAGTATTCACTCTGTTCAAGTGTTCCTCCAGGTCATCGTCCGTTAGATAAATGTCATCCACATAGGACAATGCCTCTTCATCCAGATTTTAAAGTAATTCAGTTACTCTGGCTGAAAACAACCCCGGGCTGTTCTTATACCCCTGGGGGAGTTGACAAAATTGCTGCTGGGACCCTAGCGCTGAGAATGCTGTCAAATATCTTCTCTCAGGCGCTATATTTTGGCAAAAGAATCCATTTGAGATATCTATTGTTGTTTTGTATTTTTTCCACACAATGTTATTCATTAATGCGGCACTGTGTGCATTTTGAACTGCAAACGTCTTTGTGCAAGTGTTTAAATGTCTGTAATCTAAAACTAGACGATATGTGTTATCTGGTTTTGATACTGGAAACAAAGGATTATTCATTTGAGAGGTGCATGTTTCAATCACCCCTTGATATTCAAGTTGATCTAAGATCTCCCTGACCTGCTTTTTAGCTTCTTGCTTTATTGGATACTGCCTTTGTGCAGTTGGAGTATTTTTTAGTGGAATGATGTGGTGGGTTGAATCCTCATCCCATCCAATATGGTTTTTGTATAATGCTGGGGCCTGGGCGACCGCCCACTCCCGCGCATATGTATATTTTAAATATTTGGGAACATGGTCGGAGAATGCTGGTAGAATTACTGTTTCTCCCCTTGGGTAATCCATGCCGAATGCTGGCGGCCAATCTTGCTCAGCTAACAAAATGTCATAGCCAAACGTCAGGTTCTCCCAAAAGAGACCTCTAACTGTCCTACATTTGTCCCCCTCCATTTGGAGTGTTATTTCATACAATTTATGTGGGACACTTACCCTAGTATCAGGTGTTTCCACCGTGATATAATCATTCAAGTCCGTTGTCACCAGAAATTCCATCAGGTTCTGGCGAGCTATTGTTACTTCTGCCGCACTGTCTAGCATCGTCAGAGCCCATTCCCTGTTCAGTAGTCGAGTCCTCAGAATTTTCGGCATGTCTGATCTTTAGACCTGCAACCTTCATCTTTTTGAACTGTGGTTTTGGTTTGGCTTTTTCTTCTTTTTTGGAAGTATAGTCTTGAGCGTTCTGCTTGTCTCTGGACTTTGTACGCTCTTCTTGTCTGTCTAACCGTCCTTCCCTCTCTGAGTTTTTCGATGAACCCTGAAAGGAACGAGAGGAACGTGTATCAGTATCCTGATACCTGTCAGGTTTCCTAATATTATCCCTATTCCTAAGGTTATACCTCCTTTCAGAGGGCTCCTGTGGAGGAGATCTACCTCTGGACTAAGATCTGTTTTCTTTAACATTTTGTTTTTTGTTATTTTCCCACTTCTTTTGAGAAGAAGTAGGTGTCTGCTTGAAAGTCTCCTTCTCGAGACTACCCATCAGTTGTGGTTTTAACGCTTTTCCACCCAAGCTGTCCCTGCCTAACTCTGCATATGCAGTTTCAATTATTTTGGGTAGTTTGTGCTCCTGTTGTAAAGGACTGAACTCCCTTAGGCGTTGGCGGATGGCCACTGATGCTGCCTCCCCTTTAATATTTGCTAATGTTATGGCTGATACCTGGGCATAGTTACCTAGTAACTTCATCCCCAAGTTCAGAGCAGGCTCTGCTCCGTACTCATTTTGTATTTGTCTTAATACGTCTGGTATTACTGCTAAGGACGGTACACCATGAGTTCTGGCATATATGGCAGCGAAAACTGTACCCCAAGAGGTACAGTCCTCTATCTGTGGTGTTATCCCCATGGATAAGCAGATTGTCAGCATTATGTGTTTTTCATAAGGGCTAGTATTTGGGAATACTGCTTCTAGCTGTGTTATCTTCTGAGCTATCCAGAATGGCATTTGTTCACGTTTTGCGGGCATATTACCCATTAATGCATGTAATGTTTGTGGTGTAATTTTAGTTGCTGTGTTTTGAACGTGAGCTGTATTTGTTGTTACCATCGCTGGCTGGACTGTAAATGTCCTCATGACGTATTGCGTCATGTTTCTGTAAAGTTTTATTAAGTCTTTGTGAAGTATGAGTAAGTCTCCTCCTGGCATCGTTTCAATGTCAGGATGTGGTGTGTAGGCTGCTAATATTGGCCATGTCGCTCCTTCTCTTCCGAGCGGACCAAGTCTTACTCTACCTCTTATATGGGGTAGGGTGCCTTTAAACCAGTATAAGTGTTCCTGGTACGTGAGCGGAACCTCAATGTCCTCAAATAGACAGTATTCCACTGGTGCATCACCTTCTGTATAGAAGTGAAATGTTTTTGTTCTTGCATTTGCTGCTGGGAATGTAACCCACAAATAAAATACCTCTGTTCTGTATGATTCGTGTGCCTCAATCACGAAAGCTACTATGCCACCCCTAGGTGTTAAACCATGCCCAAGCAGCTTCAGGGTGACTGTATTTCTAACATTTGCCGCAATATGTATTGCGTTTGCATCTTCCTCGTCTTCCGAGAGCGGTAATGGCTGGTCTAGTGGGTCGTAGACCTGGTTAGTCATTGTGTTTCGAACACGAAATAACTTTTCAAGGGAACCAAGATAAGGTGTTTTGCACACTTTTTAGGAACAGTGTGTTCTTCAAGGTTGATTAACCAACAGCCAATAAATAGGATCTTTTGCCTACTCAGCTGTGGCGGAGTTTTGCCCACCCACTCCAGACGTCTCTGGTGTTTTGTGAATAGGGATTTCTGAGAATAGCACGACTGAACTACTCAGATTCTACTGTTAAAGTACCCAACCAACGTTGGCGGCGCCATGTCGTGTAGTTCCTATAAAAAAAGTATACAGGATTTGCGCGTTTAGACAACATACACTGTAGGATTTGTGTCACACGAACTCTGATCACCCCCACCGGGTATGTTGGCCTTTCGTACCAACTAGCTCACAGTGCTACTAGAATCTCCTCTTACCAAGGAGAGAATAGTTCTTGGCAACCTTCGAACATGACAACCCTGATCCCTCAGGACCTTGGAAACAATATACTACCTTTCGCTCAGTCACTCGTGCTTACTTAGTTTGTCTCAGAGAGATACACCGAATAAAACAGGCTGGGCATTTTCAATAAGCATTTATTGAACAGTTGTTATTCTGGTGTAGAATAGATGTGCTGCAACAACCGTTAGACAGTATAAGATATAAATGATTAGCAGTACAATAAAGGTAAATGGATGGTATAGTTCTACCATCTTTCTATAATCATGAATACATACGAATATATAAAACACATGATAAAAGATGCATACTCCTACAATGCTTCCCTAACTAGATGTACCTAAGTGTACCTAGCCTGTGTGTAGGTGTTAAGCCAAGAATCCATCTAGGATTTAGTCAACCCCATTACCTGAAGTGAGAGACTGTGGGACCCCGTCCTGGTCTCGAGTTGGACACCCCGCGAGGGATGTTAGACCACTGCGAGCTGGAGTGTCTGCATGTAGGAACCTCAGCATCTCTGATCAGTGTGTCGGCCGGGAAGTCTCGGTCTCCTCTGTCTTATCTTAGCAAGATGTGATGCATATATACCCATAGGTCTCCCCAGGGGTCCTACCTTGCTGTATTACTGTGTCGGCCTAAGGATGACGTTGGGTATGAACTTTGTACATAGATTTTATACAGGAGATAATAGTCCTGCTGTGCTTCCAAAAATCCTCATGCATAATGTATGAGATTTCGAACTAGGGAAAACCCGTGTTCTGAATGCAGTGTAATATCTAGGTAAAAGGTCAGTCCCTGTAAACCGTGACCAGTGTAATGTAGGGAGAGAATAGAGGTAAAGGGTAATGAGATTACCGGGGCCTATATTATGGTACCTATATGGAATATAACAATTTGGTGTTGGCGTCGATTGGCACCAGGGACGTGAGTAGCAAGGGAGAGAAGGCTAGGCACCAGACAACCATGTAGGCCAGTCCTCTTCCACACTATAGTGCTTTAGGCTAGGCCACGGGGGTCGGTGAGTCGTGGCGTTGGACAGTGCCCGCTCAGCCTATTGCTGTGGTGTCTCATTCGACATTCGGACCAGGTGGGTGGTCTGTGTTGGAGTCCGTGAATTCTGCCTCTTCCAGTGCTCTCAATCCATCCCCCGATGGTAGGACCCAAGCAGCCCCAGGTCCCAGCCTACGGGAGGCTATGTGGGTCTCCCCAAAGGAGCCAGAGGTGGTGTACTGAGGTCCAGCGGGACATCCCGCATGCTACTTCTGGTTAGTGGGGGCCCCCTGCGCAATGCTATGCCTCCACGCTGCCAAGGCTGTCAGACCCCGTCCCAGGTCTCGATAAAGCTCGTTGGGGGCTAGCTTGCAGTCATAGTGCCAATCTCGCCACAGCTAAAGCCCTGGCTACTCACCCATCAGCTTCTCACCTCATACCGCCGTAGCTCTGTCTCATGCTGACGACTCCTCAATAGGTGGGCGGGCACAAAAGTCCAGAGGAGACCCGAAGCCCGAAATCTACCCTGGGCCTCGCGGGTGCTGTCACACAGGCCGATGTAGGCCCCAGCCCGATCGCTGGCCCCTCACAACCAGCAGAGCCGTGTAGCAAGTGAGGAGCTCCAGTGAATGCCTCCGGGGTTCCAGGCTCAGGTCTTGCACCTATCCGGCTGCGTAGCTCACGGTCGGGCCGATCCCAGGTTCATGGGCCGATCGTTCCACCTTCTGCAGGGTCCTGCCTCCATTTAGCGGCACCGCAATGCATAATGCAGTGTCTCTGGTGGGACTTGCCTTGCTCTGTGTGTTTGAGTGTCTGCGCGGCCTCAGTCTCCAGCCCACCGCGTTCGACCGAACACTCCTAATCCCCCTCGGGGCTGCACAATAGCCGCCTTCCCTTCCGTCCACAGGCCCGGGCTCTGATCCCTGGCCTCAGAGGGTGGGCTAGGCTCTGCACACACGATCCCCAGGGAAGACACCAATACCCCCACCTCGGGGGGAGTCCTCCAGTGCCTGAATTAGGGAGGAGTGGATGCTGTGAAAGTGCTATGGGCCCGGCGGGATCGGAGCGCAGACAAGGCACGTCGGCTCACTCCGCCATCTTGGCCACGCCCTTCTCGTTGTAAGTATTTAAAGTGTAATTTATGACGGTGGTTATTCGAGGCGCATCGCGTTTGCTCACAACAATATAACCATACCTGCTCTGTCAATGGGAATCCTAAGTCTTGTTCCCAGGTCCGACACTCTTTTGCTCCAGCAGCTGGGAGCAGGCCCAGGGATGTGTGGTAAAGTCGTGACATTAAATGTGCCCCATCTGGTGCTGTAATAGTCCGTGTGAGCAGTGGGAAATCTGCCGGCTCCGTCGCAGCGGTTGGGAGTCCCCCCATTTAGGGAGCAGTGCACCCTGTGCTGGAGAAATCTATCCATGTATGACACATCTCTATTTGAGGTTAGGTCCTCTACAGTGCGCAGCTGCGAGTCTTTAAAAAGTTCACCCACAGTACGCAACCCATATCGAGCCAGAGTGTGTTTAGTGAGTGTTTCAGTTGTTGGGGGCAGCCAAGGGTTGTCGGCTAATGGTATATGTGGAGAGTATAGGAACTCTGCATGCAAGTATCTCTGTAGCTTGGACCATGACCAGCACACGATAGGCAGAGTCTGAATTTCGGCTGGGTTCCGAGGAAGCCTCTGCAGCAGTATGATTGAAAGCGAGTTCGGGTGGATCAGGGAGCTTTCCAGGTTCAGATATTGCAGTTGGGCATCCATATGGTACCAATAGTAGGTAAAGAGAATTTGGGCGATAGTACAGGTAGAAATCGGGGACTCCAAACCCTCCACGATGATACGGCATGACTAGTGTGCTCCACCCTATGCATGGCTGCTTGTCTGCCCATACAAGCCGGATGAGTAGGCCACGTAATGTGTCAAAAAACTTTGGGGTGAGTGCAATGGGGATATTTAAAAAGAGATCTAAAAAATGTGGAAGCACCACCATTTTAATGATGGCTATTCTGTCAGCGATCGAGAGAGGGAGTTTGATCCATCGTTCACCCTGTTTTGTGAGGTTGTCAATTGCCGGCCCGTAATTGACGCGAATCACCTCAGGAGCACTACAGTGTAGGAAGATGCCCAGATATTTGGGGGGGTCAGTGCACCACCGTAATGGAAATTCTATATCGACCTGGATGGTGGATGGGTTCAATGGAAAAATCTCAGATTTAGTCCCATTGATAGTTAGTCCTGAGTACACTCCAAATCATACCACCTCACGCCACAATGGAGAGAGAGTAACACTTGGTTCTCTAACAAATAGCATCAAATCGTCAGCATAAAACGAGGACACGAGTGGCCCACGATGGAATTTCAACCCACGATGAATGTCTCTCCTGGATGTGGCGTGTCAGGGGATCCATAGCAAGAATGAAGAGCAAGGGCGAGAGTGGGCATCCTTGCCTGGTGCCCGGTGTGAGAGTTAATTGGGTAGATATCTCGCCATTCATTTTGAGGCGGGCTATAGGTTTAGTATATAGGAGCCGAATTAAACTGGTGAAACCAACCGGGATCCCCAGTTTCTGCTATACTGCGTAAAAAAACAAAAGGAGCATTCCAAAGAATCGAATGCCTTCCCGGCATCTAATAAGATTGCTGCAGCTGGGAGGGTGGGCTCCAGTTGGTTAATTCACCGTGGTGGACCGGTTAGGGACAAATCCCGCCTGGAAGGGGCATATGATCTTATCAATTAATAAAGAGAGGCGGGTGGCCAGGATTTTGGCTAGGATTTTGTAATCTTGGTTAAGAAGTGATAACGGCCTATACGATGTGCAGTTTTGGGGCTTTTTACCTGGTTTAATTAGGAGTGTGATTATAGCTTCCCGCATAGTATGGGGGAGAGAGCCCTCCAGCAGAGCTTCCGCATACACCTCTAGTAATCGAGGGGCCAATAGGTTCTTGTATGCTTTGTAAAATTCGCCCATTAGGCCGTCCGAGCCGGGGGCTTGGCTGCCAGAAAGACCATCAATTGCTCGTTTAATTTCTTCCTCATCGATGGGGCGGCCATGAATTGGCGCTGCCCCTCATCTATTCAGACCATGGCTACCTCTTCCAAGTAATCTGCAAGGGCCTTTCCCAGCGGGGTCACATGTGGTATAATGTTTGGTATAGTAGAATAAGAATGGCGCAGTGATTTGATCTCCCTTCAGTAGCGTTGTCCCGTCATCTAAGTCAAGCTGTGTGATATACATCGATTGGTGCTGGGGGCGGAGTAGTCTGGCGAGTGTTCTACCGGGTCGTTCACCTTCGCCGTATGCTCGTGCTCTAGCATACTTGCCCAGATAGTTTACCTTGTGCGCCGCTAGTTCATTGAATTCTATCAGTAGTGTCGCTCGGTCATACAGCGGGGGGGGGGTCAGTCGTCCGCGCAGCTGTGTATATCCCGGAATTTCCCCTCCACCATCTCAAGTTCCCTGCATATGGACCGTAACACACCCGCCTGTTTGACTATACACTCCCCTCTAATATAGGCCTTAAAGGTGTCCCATAGTGTGGACTGCCGTTCCACTGTGCCTTCGTTTAGCTGAAAGTATTCCCGAATGGCATCCCCAACCTCACTATGGAAAACAGATTCCAACAATGCTTCAGCCGGGAATCTCCAAGAGAAGTGTTACATTGGGCATCTCCAGTGTGAGGATGACAGGGGAGTGATCTGATAATGTGCACGGCAGATAGTCGATAGATTGGACTGCTAATAAGAGCCGGGGAGTGAGATACCAGTGGTCTATTCTTGACCATGAACCGTGTGGGGCCAAGTAGAATGAGTAATCGCGCCCTGTGGGGTGCTGAACCCTCCAGGGGTCTTTAAGGAGTGAGGAGCGTAGCAGTGAGGTGAGCGCTTGTACAGTATGCGGTTTAGTGATGTGTCCTGACCCTGTCGTGTCTGTTAGGGGATCCAAGGTTAGGTTGAAGTCTCCCCCCATTAATATGTTATCGATGTCTAATCCTGTGATGTGTGCGGCGCTCTTGGGGAAGAACTGCGTAGAGTCCATATTCGGGGCATATAGTTTTTTTTTTATAGATCTTTTTATTGAAGAAGAAAACAAATTAGCCACAGTTGATAATCAAATAATACAGTGCATGTAACATTCACAATCTTTTCTGTTTGTTGACCCACCTAATCATACAGTACAGCTTAACAACTCCGTTTGCGACCACACTGTGGCCAGGTAGCCTTCACCCCTGCAGGGGGGTTCAGTGGAGCACATAACATCCCTCTGTATTTGTTCCAGTCCCCCCACATCTTGGTCCATTTCTGCAGGCACCCCCTCCCCTCATATATTACCCTTTCTATCTGCATGCACCAGTCCATGGCGGCCTTCCAGTCCCGGAGTTTGGGCACCGTGGCTCCCTTCCAAGTTCTTGCAATATTACGTTTCGCCACCACATTGACCAAGGTGACCCAGGTCCTTTCTTTTGCAGTCAAATCAGTTGCCTCCCAAATATTAAGAAGACACAACCGGGGCGTGACCTCCATAGATTTCCCGCAAACTTCCCACATTTTTGCTGTCACTTTACCCCCAATACGCTTGCACTACCGGGCAGTCCCACCACTGATGAAGATACGTCCCCTCTTGACCACAGCCTCTGGGGCATAATGGGGAGCTCAAAATACCCATTTTAACCAACATCACACTGGTATAGTATACTCTATGCAGGAGCTTGAGCTGGATTAACTTGAACCTGGACCCAATTGCCACCTCCTGGGGTCAGGTGTATTATTTAATGTCTTCCTATAGGTCAAGGAAATTGCTTTGTCTTTGAGGTAATCATGAAGGAGTCTGTCTTCTAAGGGCGAGGCGGCCGGCAGATCTATACCCCTGGGAATAGCCCTGTGCAACGCGTTCCTGACCTGCAGGTATCGAAAGGTCTCCCACACTCCAAAGGGAACTACCTTACCTCCCGCCCAGACATCTCCGACCCTCGAGAGCCCAATAAGATCCCACTTATCAAATCCAGCACAAGTTGCCAAGAGCCCTAACCGTTCCGTCTCCAGAAGGGGTGTGGCCTGCGTAATCTTGTTCTTCCATCCCAGTGCGGACGTGGCCGCCTGCCAGAGCATGACCGTAGTCGCGTTGGAGTATACAATGGACTATGTGTCTTTCCCCCATACAATGCCCTCTGATATGTCCCTGGTGTCATGTTATATCTGTCCATCCTATAGGCAGGATCAGTTATCGGCCAGTGCACCCAGTGATTCGCGACCACCAATTGAGAGGCCCAGTAGTAACTTTTAATCGCTGGGAGGGCAATACCCCCATCATACCAGCTTTTCATCAGTTTTGACAATGAGTTGGGAGGGGAGCCGTTATTCCAAAGCAGGGTCTGGACTTCTGATTCCACGGTCTGAAAATACTTGTTCGGGACAGGGTACGGCGTATTCTGTAGGGCATAAACGAAGCGGGTCAGGGCCATCATTTTATATAGTGCTGCTCTCCCCAATAACGTAAGTGGCAAGGTCTTCCAATGTTTTACGTCATCTTGTAAGCGACGAAGCGGGGGGGGGGCAAGTTATGGTCGTAAAACGCTGCTGGATCCGGAGTGGCATAAATCCCTAGATAGCGAAAGCCGTCAGTGACCACTCTGGCTTCGCAAGCTCTGTGCGGAACAAAACCCTTCCCAGCTAATATATATATATATGAGTGATTTGTCCCAATTAATGGTGTATCCAGAATATTTTTGAAAAAGGGCGAATATATGTAGAATTCTATGAATAGAGTTACGGGGTTTGGCCAAATAAAGTAAAATATCGTCCGCGTAAAGGGAGATTCTGTCCTCCCAATCCGGCGTCCAATTTAGTCCCCTTATAAGAGGGTCACTTCTAATCCAAATCGCCAAAGGTTCCAGGACCAAAGCAAAGATCAATGGGGAAAGCGGGCAGCCCTGTCTCGTACCCTTCTGTAAGGTGAAAGTCGCCGAGCGGGCCCCATTTACTGTTTCTCTAGCCAGGGGCTCCGAGTAAAGGAGTCGCACCCATGCCAGGAACTTCGGTCCAAAGCCGTAACGTTCAAGCGTCACAAACAGGGAGGGCCACTCAATCATGTCAAACGCCATTTTGGCATCTAGAGACATGATAACTGCCTCCTCTCTTATAGTCCCCGCCCTGCCCAACACTCCGTTGAGACGCCGTAGATTTAATGCTGTATTCCTGCCAAGCATGAAACCGGACTGATCCGGATGAATCAATTTATGGAGCAAAGGCGATAGCCGTATGGCCAGGAGTTTTGCTAATATCTTAACTTCCGGCCTTAACAACGAGATCGGCCGATATGACTCACAGTTCTCCGGAGGTTTTCTAGGTTTGTGAATCAACACCACATTGGCCAATCTTTGTGTATCGGGGAGAATCCCCCGAACCACACTTTCATCGTACATGTCTATTAAGTAGGGGGCAATAGTGGATGCATTTGTTTTGAATAACTCAATGGGGAGGCCACTCGGACCCATTGCTTTCCCCGATTGTAAGGCTCCAATTGCTTTAACCACTTCATCTTTAGTAAGATTTAACTCTAATTCTTTTACCTCCGAGTCATCCAGGACCGGAAGATTAAGGGTGGCCAGCAACTCTCGTGCCTCTTCCTGATTGGACGTACCAGATGACTCGTATATCAATTTCAGATGTACAGCAAAGGCCTCGGCTATACTATTCCTATCTTTAAGTCTTTCCCCCCCATTGGTTCAAGTTCAAATACCCATCTGGAAGCCTGCTCCCGTTTATCTAACCACGCCAGGAGTTTGCTCGCTTTATCCCCGATTTTATAAACCTGACACTGCGTAGCCCGGTAGTGGGCCCTAGCCGCCTCTTCGGCGATATCTCTATAGTCTTTTTGTTTTAGGAGCAATCTATGTTTGGTATCGGGGGTTGGCCGGGTCTCCAACTCGTGTTCCAAGTGAGAGATCTCTTCCTCTATTTCTTGGAGCTGTTTATGCTTTTCTTTCTTGTGTCCCGGAATCGCTGCCACTCCCTGCCCTCTAATCACCGCCTTATACGCCTCCCATAACGTGGAGGCTGAGTCCACTGAACATTCATTCTCATTAAAGTAATGGTCCGTCGCCTCAATGAGCCTTTCCCGTATAGCCGGTATCTGCAAATACCAGGGGTTAAGTGCCATCTCGTACCTCTTAGCCGAGGGGTTACCGCCATAAGTGACTGTAACCAGTGAATGGTCAGAAATGCCTCTAGGTAGATGTTCCACATCTCTGAACATAGCGAGCTGTTCGGCTCTGCCAAATATATAGTCAATTCTAGACAGACTCCTGTGTACTCCAGAATGGAAGGTGTATTGAAGAGATGAAGGGTTATACACTCTCCAGATGTCAACAAGTCCCAATGCCTTTAAGAACTCTCCTAATGTCTTCCCAGCCACCTCACCCTGCTTCAGTGGTTTTCTGTCTAAGTCACCATTCAGGGCCACATTACAGTCCCCCCAAATTAACGACTCTCCCTCAGGAAGGAAAAGCAAGTGTGATCCCAAATCCGCCAAAGCTGTGGAGTGTAATCGAGGCGGTACATAAAGGGAAGTAATGTTGTCTAACCTGCCCTCCCAAGTGCCCGTTAGGGTTACAAATCTGCCTATTGTATCATGCGTCACTGTTTGCATCGCAAAGGGGAAAGAATTGCGGAGGAGGACCCCCACCCCTCTCGAACCCCTGGTGTATCCTGCGTGGGCCACCAATTTATACCCCCACCTGTTCAAGGCACTATACGAAGTACCCTGTATATGCTTCTCCTGTAGGAGTACCACATTTGGGGCCTGTCTCTTTACATATTGCAATACAATTCCCCTCTTTATTCCAGGAAAGTATTTTAATACGTCCTGTTTGCGGACTCTTCCCTATTGTTCTGGTCATGTGGGTGATATAGTCTGCATCGTGGAAACCTCAAAATGGTATCGCCACGAACCCCCTGCCCAGTTCATTCCATATGTATGTAACAACATGTCGGGCGGCTGTCCAGCCTGTCGCAAAATAGGTCTTACTAAGATTAGGTCACACATCTTCCATGCACTGTTTCCTGATAGCATTATAAAACACATTAAACAATAAACTAAACCACAACAATACCAAAGGGACCTCTCCCAACGCACCCCCCACCCTGCCTCCCTGCAACGTGGACTCCAAACTGCCCACCCCCTTACCTTGCAGAGTGCCTGTGTACCCATGTCCCACAAACCTTAATGAGGGGAACGTGGCCTAGCGGGTCCCACCAGCAATCCTAGATCCCCCATATTCAGTGTTCTGTAAACCCATGAGCTAAATATATAGCGGGCAGTTTGAATGCGATTCGTCTGAACCTAAGACATTTCGTAGTACACAAGGAGTTGAATAGGCCAGGATTGCCAACTATCGGCACCTCGACTATACGTAGAATGTTTCACAAATGTCAATCTCGTTGTTGGACACCCACACCTGCCCCCCACCCAGCCCAGCAGACTCACTCATTACAGACGCTATCTCGTGGCCCTTTCCTCTATTTAACAGCGCCACCCAATCCCAAGTCCTACTTCAGGCCGTCTTTGGATCCTCGAGCATCGAGTCGAGAGTCCTGCACCTGCGTTAACCGTTGTGAGGTCGATCTTGGGGCTCCAGAGGTTTTCCACCCCTCCAGCCATTCCCAAGTTTCTTCTGGGCACGTGAAAAACCAGGATCTCCCCTCCGCCGTCACCCTCGGCTGGGAAGAGCATTGCGTATTTTATGTTTTTCTTACGCAGAGCCCGTTTCACCTCTAAAAAGGATCTTCGCATTTTCTGGACCTTGACTGTAAAGTCCGGAAAGAAGGTGATTGTGGAGTTTTCAAATTTCAGCTGGGGAGCCGCTCGTGCCGTCTGGAGAATGATGTCTCTGTCCGTGTAATGGAAGATCCTGGCTAGGATAGGACGTGGAGGCGCACCTGGTTTAGAAGGTCCCCCCGGCACCCTGTGGGCCCATTCGACGGAAAAATATTGAGAGAGCGAGCGGGGCTGAAGGTGGTTCTGTACCAAATTTTCCACTAAGAAATCCGTGGCCTGTCCCTCCGCCCATTCTGGTACCCCCAAAATTCGGATGTTATTTCTACGGGTGCGCCCTTCAGAATCTTCAAGCTTTATTTCAAGGTCCGCCGTTGTCACCTGAAGTTTCTTCACCGTGAGCTCCAGCTCCTTTGTAGAGGATTGAAGAGTAGAGACCGAATCCTCCGTGGCCCTCACTCTGTCCCCCATGTTGCGCAGGTCTGCCCGCATCAGCATCACCTCCGTGGTGACCGTTTCTATTTTGACTTCCAGGGTTGTGCGTATCCCTTGTATGGCCTCCATACTGTCCTGAAGAGTCGGGGCGCCATCCCCCACCTGTTGCTTTCCATCCTGTCCTTCGTGTTTCTCCTCCACTTGTTCTGTCCTAGACTGCGCATATATATCCAGTTTAGTCTGGTGCATTTGTTTTTGTCCTTTTAGTGTCGCCATTTGCGCAGATGCGTCCAGTCGTGAAGAGCCCAATACAGTGTTGCTACCTGGGTACGGGAGTTAATCCTTACTGCACTATTCAATTGAGGACTCCCTCCATTCAAATGTCATCCACTATACAGCGACGTGCCCTGCTCACTTCATTTTCACCTTACTCCAAAATGGCGGCTCCGTTGGGAAGCCCCGGGGCCAAAGTCTCATCCAAACTCTCACAATACTGCTTGCGTCCCCGCACAGACCTTTTGCAATAATCCCGGTAGACTTCCACCCGCAAAGGCCCTCCAGCATGCAGGAAATATAGCTTATGCTCTCCACCACGTCGAGCAAGCTGCAGCTCCTCCTCCCACCCGGTCCCGGCGCCGCGTTATGGCGAGTATCGGTGCTGCGATATCAACATGGGGGGGGGGGCCCTGTCCGAAAGTCCTGTAGCCCCTCTCCTGTACCCTATGACTTTCACGCTGCAATCCGGAGTCAGAAGCCACACACCGCCAGTTCCCAGGCCCGTACCTGTAGGGGTTCCTGCTCGTAGTTGGCCCGGGCAGCCACCCCGCAGCACTCGGCCAGGACTCTATCAAAGTCCCGTGCTACGAGGCCCGATTGCGGGGGGGACGAGGAGGAGCCGCAATACGGAGCCCCGCCACTGGAATCTAGCCCGCTTAAGCTTCCGGGCCTCCCGCTACAGTCCTTGAAGTCCTCGGGGCTCACACCACACCCTCCGCGGGCCGCCGCCAACTCGATATTTTGCGATCTCGGAACGTCCGGAGATCGCGATTTCGGGCTCAGTGCCGCCCGAGGGGCAGAGGATCACCTGGGTAGCCTCGATACTGGGCTATGTCCGGATAATTGTGGCGGATGTGCGGGGGATTCATCTATTGGTTGAAGAGCTCTAACCAAGTACGGCCATCTTGGTTGCCCGCCGGCCACGCCCCCGTGTGCTGTTTTCCTAAGGGCTGGTAGTGGCATTTTGCTGCGGGTACTGGTTACTAAAAATCCTAGTTTCAAAATCAATGAACCTTCTACGGATTTCAGGTTGCAGCAGTATCTTTTACTTGAAAGATGACAAAGGAGCGGTCAAATGTGAAACAATACCTAAGGTGAGGATGGGCGCACCATTTGATTCTGATGGATACTTCTTTCTGCAGATTACTCGCCTTGTGACTGCCCCCAGGCGCCAGAATGAATCTCAGGAATTGTTTTTCAGCAGTTCCCTTCAGAGTATAGGTGGCGCCATGCAGCTCTGAGTTGACTCCATCCCTCTCTGGAAGTGACGCGGGAGGCACATATAATTGCACCCCATGTGCTCTTGTCAGTTCTTATCTTTTCGCGCCTTACGAACTGGATCAGAGCTCGTTCCTCACTTTTTTTATGATCAAAGACATTCTGTTTAAATTTCCTATAACGTGCAAGGGGCATGTTACCCCCCTAAACGGTTTAAAGCTGGTAAGGATTGTCCCAAACAAATGTCTGTGACTTACCCTCACGACGAATGTCTTTAGTGCCTTGCATGCTCTCACGACTCCAAGCCTTGTGAAGACTGCTCTAGGATGAATCTGAAAGCGACCTGGGAACGAGAAGCTAAACTCCCATTTTGGAACATCTCCAGAAAACAAAGATAAACAGTTTACGAACAAAATTTAGATCATGGTCCCATTCCTGCTCTCAATGTCGTTCTTCTGATCGATCATCTTACCTCACCTGATCTTTAAGTAAGTCAGAGTAAAAAAAAAAAGTAGCATAAGAAGTGATAACGGGACTCTCCCGCATCCTGCAACTCTTATTCGGAGAAGTCATGTTGACCCCCAAGATGCCACTCAGCCTCTGATAACTATTGTAGAACGAACTCCCCACCTGGTCCTGATGTTTCACAAATTCATGGTGTTGTTGGTGACGCTGGAACAGATGAAATCCATTAAGGAGGCCATTGTTTGTAGCTTTGGCACCCTTCCGGTTCCTTGTGTGTCTTTGGGCTCCACGGATCCAAGGAGGCCTCAAGTTGGATTACTGCCTAAGGATTTGTCCATGACGCCGTTTGTGCCTCTCTGCACCGTAGTGTGATCCATCCTGATCCCATGACTGACACCCATCCCAAATCTGACACTGGCACCACAACCAACGCTGGTCCCGCCCATGTCGACGCCAGGACAGACTCCACCAAAGAAAGAACCTATTGTGCTTTCTGATTTTGAACAGAACTCTACATGACCTTGGCTGAAGTTTCACCCTTGTCCAATTTTGCCTCAATTGATATGGTCTCTTTCTGACTCAGAAGGAACTCTGCCATTGCCTCAGAGCCGGCATTCACTTCACAACCTCTTTGGCTCAGACAATAGCAAACATGTTCTAGATGATAGCCCAAATGATGACCAAATGTCTGACAGCAATTTGTATATGGACCTAGAGGAGGCCAGTGGACTGGATACTTCTCCTGATAATGGGCTGTATTCCACCCTGGTCCCTCTACTGAAGAGTTGGCCCCTTTTGCCGTGGCTATTTGCTGCCCTGCTGAATTTCCCGAACTCCAGTTGCTCTCTGAGGTGAAAACTAATATGCTCACGGAAGCATTACAGCCATGGCAGACTTCAACTGAACCACTCTTGCCCTTCAATGAAGTACTGACTTATTCCTTGTTGGGTACGTGTGCCTAACCCTGTTTTTGCCCGCTAGTAAATATGCAAGTGGCCAGCTGACAGAGGCCCGCACCAGGAGATCTGATCTTTTTTTCGCAACATTCTACGCCAGAAAGTTTGGTGGTCCAGGCTGCCACTAAACCCAAACTCATTCCCCACTACTCCTCTGTATATGGGGCAAAACGTATGGAGGCTTTTGGGGAAAAGGATGTTCTCCTCCAGCTTGGCCTTTAAATCCATCAATTGAGATCTTGCTGATGGTCCTGACAAAATACAGAGTGAACGTAGAACAAATTATGCAAGATGGGCAGGATGTGGTGAAGTACATCATCCGATCAGGACTAGACACTACCAACTGCTTGGGCAAGGCAGTAAGTACCAGCGTGGTGTTTAGGCATCACGCCTGGATGAGATGAGCTTGTTTTTCCAGTGACATCCAGGTATCCCTGATAGACACCCCCATTTGACATCACTTAACTATTTGGCAAAGAATCGGATTCAGCGCTAGAACACATTAAGGAAAGCAGGGACACAGCAGGCTCCCTTTGCCTTTCTGCACCAGTGCGGCAATATCCCCAACAGTTTCTCCCCTTTTCAGCAGGGGTTATCGAAAATGCAAATCGTCAAGGGGACAACCACCACCACAATAGCAGCCCCCCAAAGCCGTGGGATCAAGCAGACATTGTACAAGTCCTTGGGGAGAGCACATTGCCCAATCACCCGCCCTTGCCGCCACAGACACAAAGCCACCTTACTTGCCTCCATTGGCAAGTGGCCACCTGGTTGGAGGCAGGACACAGCATTTTCTCCAAGTGTGGCAGAGCACCATATTGGATTCTGATAGTCCAATGAGGATACGCCTTGCCATTCTTAGCAGATCCACCACATATACCGCCAGCAACATATCATCTTTCGGGGGACCATTTGTCCATCCTCCAGCAAGAAGTTAGGCTCCTCTGACCAAAGAACCCATAAAGAGGGTCCTGGCACCGGAAATAGGGACTGGATGTTGTTCCTGAAGGGACAAACCAGGACTGCAGTCTCTGTCTGATTTAGGTCTTTGTCTTCCCAACTTCTTTCTCAAGAACAACAAATTCAAGATGCTCATGCTGCCCAAGTCCCTCTGCTCTGGGTCTCAATGACTGAGTAGTAGCGCTGAACTTGCAGGACATCTAATTTCACATCCCCGTCCTGCAGTCTAACAGTTGTTACCTGTGTTCAAGGTGGGCCATAAGCATTTCCAGTTTTTTAGTTTTACCATTTGGTCTTACCAGTGCCCCTCCGGAGTTCATGAAACTGATGGTAGCAATCTCCGTACTTCTTAGGAGGCTGGGAATACCAGCTTTCCCATACCTCCACAACTGGCTACATAAAGCGAGCTTGCCGAAGTTAGTCATAGACCATCTCCAGAGGATGGCAAACCTCCTCACTTCTTTAGGGTTTGCCATCAATGTGCCGAAGTCACACCTGACACCTTCCCAGAGGTTCCCGTTCATCAGAGCAGTTTTGGGCATGATCATTTTATTTTAGCCTTTCCACTGGCTCTGCGAGTCCAGTACGTTCGGGCTATGATCCCGATGTTTCAGCCTCTTTACCCGAAATCAGTGAGAGAGACTATGTGGTTCCTGGGCCTCCTTGTGTCCTGCATTTTGCTTGTTGAACACACCAGATGGTGGGCTCTGCAGTGGTATCTGGAGTCGCAGTGGGCTCAGCATCATAGAAATCGGTCAGATATCGACAAGGATTCAGAGGGGACTGTGAAAGATGTGCAGTGATGGCTGCTTAACGCACAGTTTGACTGGCAACAGACCTCTCTCTCCACCCCATCCAGAGATGACAGTTATCACAGATGCATTGTTATGGGCTTGGGTGGGGGGGGCATCTGGGGGAGGTGGAGATCAGAGGACTCTGGTCTCTGGCAAATACCCCGGCTCCACATCAATCTGTTTGAGTTAACCCCTTAACCGCTGATTCTCAACCCCTCCACCCCCAACCCCAGTGTTGAGCCCTTATTTGGCTATTTGGGGTAGTTCACGCTTAAGCCTACATTACTTACTTTCTTTTCCACATAAGGTATCCAGGCCAAATTTGCGACCTTTTCTTCCAACATCCTGAAGATTCTAAAGGTACCCAGGATATTGAAATGGGAAAAATAGTGCTAAATGTGGACTTTTGGGGAAAAATAGGAAAAGAGTGTACTGCAAAAAAGTGCCTATTTTTTCCCCTAAAAATGGCATCAACAAAAGGTTTGCAGTGCAAAAGTCACCATCTGCCCAGCTTTCAGAATCAGGCATAGTTGACTAAAAAATTCCATTTTTTTACCGCAGGTTTGGAATGTTTCAAAGAGGTAGCCCATTTTTCCTATTTTTGTGCTTTTATCATACTTTCAGTTTGTGGTGGGAACCGGTGTAAAACCTGTGGGTGATCCAGGGAAGCTATAAATGCTTGAAAGGAGATACAATTCTAAATTCATTAAGGGGTCATATGTGTAGATCCCTCATGGATTTCCCAAAGAAACTAACTGTTGAAATAAAGAAATATTAAAAATGAGTAGGGAAAAACATCCATTTGTGACGTTTTCATCTGTAACTTTTTGTCACAATGGCCGATTTACAAAAGCAGCTCAGGTTCCACCTAAGGAAACCTAGCAAACGTATACATTTTTAAAATCTAGCACCTAGAGGCATCCAGTGTAGGGTGACTTGTGTGACATTCACCAGCTTTTCTTGCCCAGAATCATTGCAAACCTCAAACTTTTACTAAAAAAGCACATTTTTCTCACATTTCTGTGATGGATGATGGAAAGTTCTGGAATCTGCTTGAACCCACAAACCTCCTACCACCTAGTATTCCTCCAAAAAGCCTGATAAGACTGATACCTCACTTGTGTGGGTAGGCTTTGTTCTTGCGATAGGAAATGGGTCAAAACATAACATTGACTCATCACATTGTTCCACTGAAAACGGACCCTTTTTTGCAATGTGGGTAGCTGTGAATTGTTTACCCTAAGTCAGCCGGCACCTAAGGAAGACTAGTAAACCTTTACATTTTTGAAAACTATACACCCAGGGGAATCCAGAGTTGAGTGACTTGCATGACTGTCTTGGGATTTTCTTATCCAGTAGACCTTACAAACCTCAAATGTGGACTAAACACACATTTTCCTCACTTCTGTGAGGAAAACTTCTAGAATCTATGGGGAACCAAATACGGCCTACCATTGAACATTCCCCCAAGTGTCCAGATAAAAATGATATCTCATTTGTGTGGGAAGGCCTAGTGCCCACGACAGGTAAGGGCCCTAAACGCAATACGGACACATCACATTTGTCCAATTGAAAACTGAACCCTTTGTTGCAATGTGAGTGGCTGTGGAATTTGGGCTCTAGCTCAGGCGGCTTAGGGAAATCTAGCAAACTTGTAAAAAAATGTAAAACTGGACACCTAGAGGAATCCAGGGTGGGGTGACTTGCATGGTTTTCCTGGAGGTTTTCTTACCAGAAGCTCCTGCAAACTTCAAACTTTGACAAAAAAAAACAAACACATTTTCTGCACATTTCTGTGATGGAAAGTACTGGAATCTGCGTGGACTCACACACTTTCTACCACCTTGCATTCCCCGAAGTCTCCAGATAAAAATAGTACCTCACTTGTATGGGAAGGCCTAGTGCCTGCGACAGGACACTGGCCAGTAAGCAATATGGACACATTACAAATTTCCACTGAAAATAGACCCTCCCCCCCCCCTTTTTTTTTTTCTTTACAATTTGGGTACCTGTGGATTTTGGGCCCTAACTCAGCCAGCCCCTAGGGAAACCCAGCAAACATGTATTTTTTTCATCAAACTACATACCTAGGGGAATCCAGGGTGGGGTGACTTACAAGGCTCTCACCAGATGTTTCTACCCCGAAGCCTTTGCAAACCTCACACTTTGACTAAAAACACAAATTTTTCTCACATTTCTGTCCACGAAAATTCCGGAGTCTGCGAGGATCCGCAAATTTTGTGCCATCCAGAATATCCACCTGTTTACTGATAACGGTACCCCCTTGTGTGGGTGGGCCACGAGACCACTACACAAAAGGCCGTAAAGTGTTATGTGGAGAGATCAGCAATAGTGGTAGCTGCTGTATTTGGGGCCATGCTGGGCCGGCACCCATGGAAACCTATCATCCACAGACATTTATGAAAAGTAGACACCCAAGAGATTCTACTGTGGTATGACTTGCGTAAATCCCACATGGCTTTCTTACCCACAATGCCCTGCAAACCTTAAACTTTGGCTAAAATCACACATTTTCCTTTCAATTCTGTGATGGAAACTTCCAGAATCAGGAGGAATCCACAAAATTCTTACCATGCACCGTTCCCCCCACTTGTGCCTGTGACAGGAACAGATCAGCCCAAGGTCAATAGGCGATCCTCTGTGGGACGTCCAATGACACTGGTTTGATGCCTTCCTGCTGCGGTCACTAGGCCCAGCCACACAGGTTTGGTACTGTTTTTATCGGGACAAGTGGGGAATGCTGGGTGGTAGGAATTTTGTGGATTCCTCCTCATTCCGGAAGTTTCTTTCACAGAAATGCAATTAAAACATGTGATTTTTTTTCCCAACGTTTGAGGTTTGCAGGGGCATTGTAGGTAAAAAAAACGTCATGGGATCCACACAAAGCAAACCACCCTGGACTCGCCTGGGTGTCTAGTTTTCAGAAATGTGTGGGTTTGGTAGTGTTCCCTAGATGGCGGCCAAGCCCGTTCCCATTTAGCGCAGGTACCTGTATTGTCAAATCAGGTTACTTTTTGACAGCAAATGTCGATGTTTCCACATTATGTTTTGGGGCTTTTCCTGTTGTGGACCACCCATACAAGAAAGGTAGGTTTTTTATCAGAACATGTGGGGGAATACTGGGCAGTAGGAATTTTGTGGATCCGTGTGTAGTCAAGAAGTTTACATCACAGAAATGCAAGGAAGATGTTTGAATATAGGCAGAGTTTGAGATATGCAGAGCATTTTAGAAAAGAAAATGTAAGGCGTTCACGGTAGGCATACCACCCTGAACTACACTGAATGTCTAGTTTTCAGAAATGTCTAGGTCTGGTAGTTTGCTCCAGGTGGCGGCCTACTCAAGTCCAAAAAGTGCAGCCATTCGCCTTGGCAGGTGGGGCGAAATTGGCATTTAGCCCCACTCTCCTGGTCCATAAGTAAAAACAACACCCAAAAGAATCTAATATCCTCTCACTTGCCTGTGGGATGGAATGTCCTAGTCCGCAGGAGAGCAAAAAGACTGAGGCATTGGGGGTGAGCATAGGGCGTGACTTCAGGATGGGCCTGATCCACCCCATTATTTGATTTACAATATAGTCCTGCCATCCAGTGGGCGTTCTTCCCCCTGAGGCACACATTGGGGGAAAACTCCTTCTCTGTCCTCCAGAGAAGCCAAAATACAGTTTTTTCCCATTTGGGCCTAGGTTTAGAGTGTGAAGCCTGCACCCCTTTCTTTTGCCCCAAATGTAAAATCACTGGTGATCAGCGGGTATTCTACACACCTTTATGCTACACAGGCAAAATCCCTGGTGTTTAGTGGATTTTCTCCTTCTCCGGGTGAGGGGCGGGGGGAGCAGATTTGGGGCAACCGCCTCTATTGGAACAAACTTCCTATCTGCCACCGTGTGGACAGAAAGACACTATTGCCCCTTCCAAGATGGGGGTATGACTCAAAGCCAGGTTAGGCCGCCCGCTCCTTTAGTTTGCTTTGGGGCCATTTTGAAATCCCTGGTGTATGGCAGGCTTTTTGCCCTTTTCCGGTGGGGTTGTAGGGAGTGGGGTTGAATACCCATATCCACCAGAAAGTCTCTTGGGCCCCGGGATGGGGGAGAGCATGGCCCATGCACGGAGACGCTAGCCCCCCACCCCCAAAAAAATAAAATACTGCATGAATGCAATCTCTGGTGTCTCTAGTGGGGTTTCTGTCCTGTGTGTGGGGGGGGGCAGATTGGGGTTAATTGCCCCATCCACTTTCTTTGGGGGGGGCAGAAAGACTGTGCAGCAGCCACTACACCTGTGTTTTTTTGTTTGTTTTTTCCCCCTGATGGCAAGTGGGGTTTCTCCCCCATTGTCGTTGGAGGGTGTAGAGAGATTGAGGGTAAATACCCTTATCCAAACCTCCTCCGGGGGAGGGCGGGGGGCAGAAAGACTGTCTGTGCCCTTTTGAGGTGGGGGTATGGCCATGTCCATAGTGGGCAGCCACAACACCTATGGTTTTTCCTTGGTGTCTAGTGGGCTTTCTGTCCCCTCAGGAGAGGAATTTTGGGGGTAATTACCCCGATGTGCACCTCGGGGGGGGCAAAAAGACTGTGTATGCCCTTTCTGTCTATGGCGGGCAGCCCCCATTCCTATGTTTATTTAAATAAAATTTACCCTGGTGTCTGGTGGCCTTCTTCCACCCCCCCACCCTGGGGCAGACAGGGGGTAATTACTGATAGACTGTTTGTGCAGTTTTTGGGGGTGGGGGCATGGCTATGTCCACAGTGGGCAGACCCCACCCCTATGTTTTTAGGTCGAGCCTAGCGGCAGCGTGCATGCGCTGCTTGCTCTGCGAGGCATGCTGTAGTAGAGTATGCTGTGGAAGCCTCGTCCACTCGCCTTCCTTATTTTTCATTGGCTAGTGTCATTGTCCTTGGTAAATGCTGGCTTCAGATTCATTAGGAGGCTTGTTAGTCCCTCCTTGTTACTGCCTTGTCGCCATTTGTTACTGCCCATAACAACTGGACCTTTTACTTGGCACGTTACACAGTCGGCTTTATCTAGGGGATCAGCACTATTTTGTTTATGGGCACTTATGGGGACAATGGCGGATGCTATTTTTTTGTATTTGTATCCTGAGCGCGGCGCCCGCTTTAGGGACACCGCGCTCAGTTTATTTATTTATACTTAACTTTCATTTTGAGTGCGGCGTCCACTTCTGGGACACCGCGCTCTGTTTAATTTTTTTTTAACTTTCATAGTGAGCGCGATGCCCGCTTCAGGGACACTGCGCTCTGTTTTCGTTTTGTTTTTTTACTTTAAAACTGAGCGCGGCGCCGCTTCAAGGACACCGCGCTCGGTTTCTTTATTTTTTTTTTAGCTTTAACACTGAGCGCGGCGCCCGCTTCAAAAACACCACACTCAGTGTTAAAGTAAAACAAAAAAAAAACAAGAAGCCGAGGGCGGTGTCCTAGAAGCGGCGCCGCGCTCATTTTTGTAAACGTAAACAAGAATTTGCAATGCAATAGGTCTCACATTTACGCGTGTTTAAGCTATTGGCAATGTAAATAACAATGCCTTTTATTTATGTTTTAAAACACAAAAATAATAGGCATGGTCATTTACAATGCCTATAGCTTAAATTAGCGTAAATGCGAGACCTATTGCATTGCAAATGCTTGTTGTCTCTGTTGTCTAGTGGGCTTCAAGTCCTCCATGGGGGCAGATTGGGAGTAATCACCCCACATGTGCCCCCCCATTGGGGGGGTGGGGCAGAAAGACTGTCTTTTCTTGGAGAGGGTGTGTGGCCATGCCCATGACGGTCAGTTCCATTCCTATGTTTTAAAAAACGTACCCTAGTGTCTAGTGGGCTCTCAGCCCCCCCGCCCTCCCGGGGCAGATTGGGGGTAATGCCCCCCATCCGTCCCAAAGGGGGGCAGAAAGGCTGTCTGCATGGTCATGCCCATTGTGAGCAGTATCTTGTGGCCTTTCTGCCCACAGGATGGCACATTGGGGGTAAGCACCCCATCCTCCCCTCGGGGGAGGAGCAGAAAGACTCAGCACATTTTTATGATGTGGGGGCATGCCCATGGTATGGTGGGCAGCCCCCACCCCTATATTTTCTTTTAGAATATTCCCTGGTGTCTGGTCGGGTTGTTGCTCCCTCCTCCCCGGGTGGTTGATCGTGGATCATGATGCCATCCGCTCCCGGGGGGTTGGGGGGGGGGGGGGCAGGGGTTGCAGAAGGACTGGAATTTTATGGGGTGGTGGGGGGAGCGCAAGCCTTTGCCCAAGGATCCATTTCCCCAAAATCCCTGGTGTCAAGTGGGTGGATCTTTTCTTGGGGATCGCTCTACTGTAGCGATCCCCAAGCAGGTATCCACTGAGCAGAAATATCATTGGAAAGAGGAGATTCTCCCGTTTCCAATGATACCTCTCTCAGGAGAATCAGTGCTCGGGCTGAGATATGCCTCCAAGCACTGATGCAGTGAAAGTAAACCAAGATCGTCGGTTTGTTTTACATTCATTTTATTGTAATAATGTGAGTGCGCCTTGTCATTACAGTAAAAAAAAAAAAAAAAAGAATTGCTCGGGCTGCTCGGTAACCTCTTCCAGAGCGGTCTTACTTAAAAATAGATTTAAGGAATCCTTCTGGTGCAAAGCACCAAAGGAATCTTTATATACCTCCTTTGTGTTGGCCAATTGCCGACAGATGCACTGGGCAGGTAGTTCGACCATCAGCTGAACTTAACTGTTTGAGGCCGATCAGATTAGCTCTAAAGGCCTTCCTCTCATCCATCACGGGGAGGCTTGTTCAGGTTCTCACAGACAACACCACTACCATGTGGTATGGCATACAACCACCAAAGGGCAGAGTGGGGTCCTGTGCTGGGAGGCTTTATGCTTCTGGAACTGGCATCTCCCTTGTGACCAACCAACTGGCAGGATCTTTGAATGCCAGGACGACGGACTCAACAAGCATTGCCTAGCGAATCACGAATGGCAATTACACCCCGAGGTGGCAGAGAGTATCTTCTGGTAATGGGGATAACTCTG
The DNA here is from genome assembly GCA_963921515.1 of Calotriton arnoldi. Classification (NCBI taxonomy): domain Eukaryota; kingdom Metazoa; phylum Chordata; class Amphibia; order Caudata; family Salamandridae; genus Calotriton; species Calotriton arnoldi. The sequence goes on along the minus strand of CAWUFW010000565.1, from coordinate 3,599,532 downwards.
GCTCAATCAGTGCAGTGTCCAAGCTTTTGTAAGTTGGAGTTCCCAAGTGTATTTCATGTCAAGACCGGAGGCTTGCATTATGCATAACCTTACTTTGCTACTCCAAACTGCAGCACTTTAAAGCATACTTCAACCACACTTAAAATTCCAGAATTAGAACCCCTACCAGTCCATATAAACCAAAGCCCAACAGCCATCCTTCTCTTTTATTTGCTGCTCCTTGCCAGTTAACTATCTGTTAGCACTGTTTAGCGTATTTTGGTATTGTATGTTATTTAGACAAGAATATGATATCTAGGCAAAAATATGTACTGTATTTGATATAGAACAATGTGTTGAAATGTTATTGGGTTAGGAGTATGTCTTACAGTTTGTTTTTTAATTTCAGTTTCCCAATTTTAGGGATATGTGTAAAATGTACTGTTAGTTTATTTGAGGTGCATTTAAAATAAGTTAAATGAGTGGCTCTTGCCTCTTTATTGAGCCTCGCATTTTTCACCAGTTTTTGTGGAGCGTTGGGGAGGAAATGGTTATCAGTGCAAGGTATTTTTCAATTGTTCCTTGCTCTGACTTGGAGCTGAACTTTACATTTCAGGCGTATGCGTAGGGAGCACGGGTCCCTGAGGTTCCCTATTCTCTGAAGTCTATGTCAGTAACGTTGCGCGTGGTGATCATGTTGCAATGTCATCATTCAGGCGGCCATTAGCGGTTGAGGTTTCCATGGAGATAGAGATTTCTGGCCGGCTTTTTCTGAGGAGAGATTGCGTGTCAGTTTCTCTCTCTGTTATTCGCCGGCATCAATTTGGATGAAGAAAGTGGCGAGTGAATAGTATTTTCTTGCATCGATTTTGGTGTAGGTGGCGAGCGAATAAAATCAGAGCGAGTAGGTTTGAGGAGTTAAAAAAAGAGAAGGAGTACAGTCACATTAAAACCATGACCGACATGAGTGAGGAAAGTGAGGCTACTGGTGTGGAAGGAAATAAAGATTTGATGAAGAGAATGGTACAAGATGAGGTTAGGGCCGCGGTAAAATACATTTTGGGATCTGTTTTGAGGAGGAATAGGAAGGCAACAGATCAATCAGATGAGGAGTTTTGGTCCCTAGAGAAGGAAGAGGGGGAGAATAAAAAGAATTTAGCAGGAAAGAGAGAAATGATGAGAAGGAATATTGAGAAGTATAAGGATGAGTTAGTCTGGCAGAGAGGTGGTCTAGGCACCACACAAAAGGAGGGTGTCCAGTGCGGCACAAAAGAATTTGTCCTTGGCTGCACACATGAGAATCAGGTTGGACCAGATGATGATAACTCCAACAGTCGTGATGGAGAGAGTTGTAACAAATTTGTCTTTGACAATTACGAAGATGATGGATGGGATTAGATTATGATAAGGTAGGGAAGAAAGGGAAGGTTTGGTGCAAGATCCTCAGGGGATAGAGTGTTTGAAGGTCTGTGATGAGAGCAGAATGCTCTCGCTCTGTGATTGAGAATAAGGCATGTATGACCCCAGATTTAGGCATGATTTGATCAGGTTTTTTTTTTTTATTTAAGGTGGATTGTGACCCCAGAAAGGGGCTAAAAGGGGCACTCAAACATCGCCAGGATCGGCTTCTTGATGTAATTGGCCCTCTTGCTAGGACAATGGATATGGCAGAGGAAGCCAAATCCAAGTCATTCTCTGTGGATACAGAATTGCTAAGGGGTTGGTCACAAAGAGCATTTTGTTTCCTGGGAAACGCTAACGCGGCCTTAATGACTGGGCACCAGGAACAAGGAAATGTCATGTTGAAGCATGGAAAAAATGGGTTAGTTGGTGCATGAAGAGAGACTTGGATCCTGTGGAGGCATCTCCCATAGAGCTTTCTATTTTTTATCAGGTTTATTTGAGAGGAGTCTATGTTACAGAACTATTTATTGTTATAGATCAGCAGTGGCAGCAGGTCATGTTCCAGTAGGGGGTTTATCAATAGGAAAATATTTTTTGATTTGTAGAGTAATGAAAGGGATTAAGTTGTAGAGACCTCCTAAACCCAGGTATAGTTCTTTATGGGATGTGAATTTGATTTGAAAGACATTTGAGAGTGGGCCATCTAATATGTTTTTCACATTATGGCAGTTATCTTGCAAAATAGCAACTCTTCTATGCTTGATATCTTTCAGAAGGGTTCCAGATATACGTGCTTTGGAGGTAAGTAACCATTGGGGTGATTTTCAGTTTAACAAATAGGACAAAGACAATGACATCTGTGTTTTATCCAAGATTTAATGACCATCCGAAGCTTTGTGTTGTGTGTTGTTTGAGGGAATATGAGAGCAGGATGGCTGAATTCAGAAGGGATGGAGTGTCCCAATTGTTAATTTCTTATGTGAGACCTTTTAATTCTGCGAATGCTTTGACTATTGCGTGTTGGGTGAGATTGTGTATGATTGAAGCAGGAGTGGATAGGCAAAGGTTTGGTGCACATTCAGTAAGAGGCGCTATGGCAGGTAAAGCTTACATTTGGAGGTCGTCTTGAGGAGCTTTTGAAGGCAGCCATCTGAAAGAGACACGTTAGTGATAGATTCCTTACCTTAGAATATCCCCAGGCGTCAGGCTGGATGCGGAAAGTTTTGCGTAGCAGTACCCTTGCGCGTCGGTAGGCGGCGTCGTGCGGCTCCGCGTCCGTCGTCGGCGTCGTGATCGCCGGGATGACGCCGCGGGCAGCACTTAGGCGCCGCCCCTGCGCGCTGACGTCAGTTCTTCTTTTTCCGCGCCAGCAAGCGCAGATCCGGGAAGAGCAGTGCCCTGGTCAATTTTTGACCATACTTTTTGGTGATTTTTTCACTGTTTTTTCCATCTTTAAGGTGTCGTAGGGATGCCCGGCTTCAAGCGATGCGGCGCCTGTGCGCGGATGATGTCCGTCACCGACCCGCATTGGGAGTGTCTCTTCTGCCTCGGCCGAGGCCACGACACCGAGTCTTGTCCCGAATGCCAGGCCCTCAACCCGAAAGCTTTGCGAGAGCGGTCTCGAAAGCTCCTCGAGGCCCGGCATTCGGCTCCACGGAGGCCCCGGTCGCGTGAGAGGTCCAGGGGTCGCCGCGGAGTGCACACCGGTCGTCGGCGTCGAAGTCTTCTTCGTCCGGTAAGTCTAAGCACAAGAAGTCCAAGAAGCATCGTCGCTCTCGGACTTCGCCTCGCCGGTCTCGCGACTCGGCTGAGGCCCCTCCCGGCACCGTCCCCGCCCCGCGGCCCCGGACTTGCCTGTGGAGTCGCCCGTCATACCCGCCCTTCCCGGGTTCGGGGGCGGATCCGGCCAAGGTACAGGAGTTCCTGTCGGCCATGGCCCGCCTCTTCGGGCCTTCAGGCCCCTCCGGTGCGCCTTCGGGCCCCGCGGGCCCTGATGGGGTTGCTCCGGCGCCGCCGGCGGCTCCGGCCCCGGCGTCGCCCGGGCCTCCAGCCTCGATCCCGGCTCCGGCTTCGGCCCCGGCCTCGATCCCGGCTCCACAACCCCCATCGACGCCGGTCGACCTCACGACACCTCCGCCGGCGCCGATGTCTCCGGTGCCGTTCTCGACGCCGCCCTGGGCTCCGGGCGGCGTCGTCCCCCAGTTCCTTCCGGCTCCGGACATGGACCCGGAGCGACGTCGCTCGACGCCGGCTCCGGCGCCGATGGGACCTTGGGTCCCAAATGTCCCTCCTCCTCCCTATTTTGAACCAGAGGAGGACCAGGAGGACTGGGAGGGGTCTGATGACCCTCTGACACGCAACTGTCAGTATGATGAGGACTGGACAGAGAGTCTAGGGGAGGCCAGTGGTCTGGATACTTCTCCTGACACTGGCATGCTGTCTCCTCCCGTGGCTACGGAGGAGGGGGCCAATTTTGGTACGGTGTTGCGTAGGGCTGCTGGGGCCTTACGTCTCCAGCTCCCTACTTTGACGGTCAAGCCTAACATCTTGACAGAGGTGCTTCAGCCGGCAGCCTCCTCTGCGGAGACTGTGCTGCCGCTTAACGACGCCCTCACTGACGTTCTTTGGGCGCCTGGTCCAAGCCCAACACAGGGGCTCCTGTGGATCGGAACGTGTCACGACGCCATCGCCCCGCTCCGGGCGACCCCCTGTTTCTTTCTGTCCACCCCACTCCTGAGAGCTTGGTTGTCCAAGCCTCCGCTTCCCAAACCGCCTTCCCTACCGCTCCTCCGGATAGGGAATCCAAACGCCTGGATCAGTTTGGGAAGAAAGGTTTTTCTTCCTCCAGTGCTGGCTTGCGGTCCGTTAACACCGCTTGTCTTTTGGGCCGATATACCCACTCCCTGTGGGATTCGGTGGCGGATGTTTTGCCCCAGTGCCCTGAGGAGGTCCAGGCACTGCTTTCCCGCGCCATTGCGGAAGGAAGGGATGCGGCCAAATACACTATCCGTTGTGGCCTTGACACCGCCGACTCGCTGGGCAGGTCGATTGCAACGACGGTGGCGCTCCGGCGCCACGCCTGGCTGAGAACCACTGGTTTTTCAGGGGATGTCCAGAATACTCTCATGGACATGCCCTTTGATGGAGTCGGTCTTTTTGGGTCCAAAGCAGACCATGCGTTGGAGCGCTTTAAGGACTCACGGGCTACTGCAAAGTCCCTGGGCCTTTCTGCTACACGCCCTCCGCTGCCTTCTGCTTTTCGCCCCTATCGTGGCCACGGTAGGGGCGCCCTTCACGTCAGCAGCCCAGCCACCGGCCCGCGCAGCAGGCGTCTTCGCGTGGCCGAGGACGTGGATTCCGCCGTGGCGGATCGGGCAACCAGCGTGCGGGTCAGGCCACCACCTCCAACCCGTCCGCGGCCTCCAAGCCCTCCTAGTCCCTCCTTTCAGGTGCACTGCACGCCAGTAGGGGGCAGGGTCCGCCATCACCTTCCCCACTGGCGCACCATCACCTCGGACAGGTGGGTCTTGGACATTGTCCGAAGGGGCTACTCCCTCCCCTTCGAGACCACCCCCCAGCCATGCCACCTCAATTCCACCGCATGTCAGGGGATCACTTGGTGCTTCTACGGAAGGAAGTCACGGCCCTCTTGACCAAGAGGGCCATCGAGCATGTTCCGACCCCAGAAGTAGGGCGTGGTTGCTACTCCCACTACTTTCTGGTGCCCACAAAGGACAAGGAGGACATGCGTCCTATCTTGGACCTCCGGAACGTCAATCGCTTCCTCCGGAAGGAGAAGTTCAAGATGCTCACCCTAGCTCAGGTCTTGACTGCCCTCGACCCTGGAGACTGGTTGGTAGCGTTGGACTTGCAGGACGCGTATTTCCACATCCCCGTCCTGCCGGCCCACCGGCGTTACCTTCGGTTCACGGTAGGCCCCGAGCATTTTCAGTTCACCGTGCTCCCTTTGGCCTTACCAGTGCCCCTCGGGTGTTCACGAAAGTGATGGCGGTGGTCGCAGCTCATCTGCGCCGGGCAGGGGTTTCAGTCTTCCCCTACCTCGACGACTGGCTGCTGAAGGCGGGCTCGCCCCAGGCAGTCGTCTCCCACCTCCAGACTACGGCCGAACTCCTGCACTCGCTGGGGTTCTCCATCAATGTGCCGAAGTCGCATCTAATTCCTTCTCCACAGCTCCTTTTCATCGGAGCAGTTCTGGACACGACGCAGTTTCGGGCCTATCCTCCCGAACGGCGAGTCCGGGATATTCAGGCTATGATTCCGATCTTTCGGCCTTTATCCTGGGTTTCGGCACGGATGACCCTGAGGCTGCTGGGCCTCATGGCCTCCTGCATCCTGCTGGTCAATCATGCCAGATGGCATATGCGGGCTCTGCAGTGGGACCTGAAGTTCCAGTGGGCGCAGCACCAGGGCAACCTGTCCGATCACGTCCAGATCTCGGAGGGGACTGCAAAACAGTTGCAGTGGTGGCTCTCGAACCGGCAATGGGTCATGGGCAGATCCCTCTCCCTTCCCCAGCCAGAGCATACAGTTGTGACGGACGCGTCCCTTCTGGGATGGGGCGGTCACATGGGAGAGGCGGAGATCAGAGGCCTCTGGTCTCCGGGCGGAGTCCCGGCTCCATATCAACATTCTGGAGCTCCGGGCGATCCGACTTGCACTCAAGGCATTCCTTCCCTCTGTCAAAGGGAAGGTAGTGCAGGTGTTCACAGACAACACCACCGCCATGTGGTACTGCAACAAACAAGGCGGGGTGGGGTCGTGGACCCTTTGTCAGGAGGCTCTGCGCCTCTGGACATGGCTGGAACATCAGGGCATGTTCCTGGTGGTTCAACACCTGGCAGGTTCCCTGAACGCCAGGGCGGACGAACTCAGCCGCAGGTGCATGATGGATCACGAATGGCGTCTTCACTCGGAAGTGGCGCAAGGACTCTTTCTACAGTGGGGAGAGCCTTGGTTAGATCTATTCGCCACCGAAGAGAACGCGCAATGTCATCAGTTCTGCGCGTTGGAATTTCCAAGGCGGCACTCGCTCGGCGACGCTTTTCGTCACGAGTGGAGTTGCGGTCTATTGTACGCCTTTCCGCCTATACCACTTCTACCCAGAGTGTTGAAGAAGATTCGGCACGACCGGGCCCAAGTCATTCTTGTGGCTCCGGACTGGGCTCGAAGAGTTTGGTATCCCGAGCTACTCAATATGAGCATAGATCCCCCGATCCGTCTGCCTCTTCGGGAGGATCTTCTGTCGCAGCAGCAGGGGACGGTCCTCCACCCGAACCTGTCCAGTCTACACCTGCTTGCGTGGAGATTGAGCGGCGGCAGTTGATTCCTTTCGACTTGCCTCCCGAAGTTTGTGATGTGATTCTGGCAGCCAGGCGTCCCTCCACTAAGGTGGTATACGCCTGCAGGTGGAACAAATTTGTGGCATGGTGCACAGCAAAGGCTGTGAATCCCCTTTCTGCCCCTCTTTCTGAGGTCCTTCTGTTCCTTCTCTCTTTGGCCCAACAGGGTTCTGCCCTGGGTACCATCAAGGGTTATCTTTGTGCTATCTCGGCCTTCCTCAGGCTCCCTGATCAGCCCTCCTTTTCAAGTCCCCTGTTGTTAACAGGTTCTTAAAAGGCATTACTCACCTCTTCCCTCCTGTTCCGTTTGTGATGCCTCAGTGGGACTTGAACTTGGTTCTTACCTTTTTAATGTGCGCTCCTTTGAGCCTCTACATAACTGTCCTCTTCGTCTTCTGACTCTGAAGACAGCCTTTCTGGTGGCCATCACCTCCGCTCGGCGGGTGAGTGAGCTCCAGGCTCTATCTTGCAAACCTCCCTTTCTGTCTGTTCATCCAGACAAGGTTGTTCTTCGGACGCGTCCGTCCTTCTTGCCAAAGGTGGTTACTGCTTTCCACATTGGGCAGACCATCACTTTGCCCACCTTCTTTCCGCCTCCGCATCCTTCCAGAGAGGAAGAGAGGCTCCACCGTCTGGACCCAAAACGTGCGCTCTCTTTCTATATTGACCGCACAAAACACTTCCGGGTGGATGACCAGCTCTTTGTTGGCTACGTGGGCGCCAAAAAAGGTCGGGCGGTGCACAAGAGGACCATCTCCCGCTGGGTTACCTTGTGCATCAAGACCTGCTATTCTTTGGCTAAAAAGGAACCTCCTGTTGGGCTGCGTGCCCATTCCACCAGGGCAACGGCTGCTACCACGGCCTTGGGCCGCGGTGTTCCGCTGCCGGTTATCTGTCAGGCGGCTACGTGGGCCTCGCTGCACACGTTTACTAAGCATTACTGCCTTGACAGTCAGGTCCGGAGGGACGGCTTCTTTGGCCGTTCTGTCCTCCAGGACTTCCTTGTCTGATCTTTGTTCGCAGACCCACCACCGGGGTTGGTATTGCTGGGGTATCTATTCTAAGGTAAGGAATCTATCACTAACGTGTCTCTTTCAGATGCACAAGTTACTAACTTGTGTAACGATATATCTGTAAGAGACAGTAGTTAGTGATAGATTCCCTACCGCCCCACCCATCCTCCCCGTTCTGCGAACTGATTTCTAGGGTTAAGGACATCCCTTTCAGGGCCCTAGTATTTTTCAGACACCTGTGTCAGCTTCTTGCATGGCTCTGCGTTCCTGGCGCGGAAAGTCGTGTACAGAACTGACGTCAGCGCGCAGGGGCGGCGCTAGGTGCTGCCCGCGACGTCATCCCGGCGATCACGACGCCGACGACGGACGCGGAGCCGCACGACGCCGCCTACCGACGCGCAAGGGTACTGCTACGCAAAACTTTCCGGATCCAGCCTGACGCCTGGGGATATTCTAAGGTAAGGAATCTATCACTAACTACTGTCTCTTACAGATATATCGTTACACAAGTTAGTAACTTGTGCGATTGGTCAAATGCTGGTGTGTTTTTAAGGTTTTATTTAAAGCCTTTGGAGCATGTTTCTTTGGTTGTGTTATCACAGCTTTGAACATGCATAATGCAAGCCTCCGGTCTTGACATGAAATGTAGATTCTCCTAGTTTTATGATCAGAGAATCTGGATTTCATTAAAGACACAGAGGCAAGCATTATCCCACTCTCCTTTCCCAGGTAGGTTGCATTGAAGGGAGAGTGAAGATTCAGTATATTAAGATGTAAATGTATGGTGGAATTTTTTAATTAGCATCTATTTGTTATGTGGTTTTGCGGGAAATGCAGTTTACATTCAGTGCTATGTTGTTTTTCATGGGAATTAATAAAGATGGAGATCTGTTGAAAAGAAGAAAGGATTTCGTTATTTTTAGTTCAAGAAGTTAGCCTTGGTGCAGGTATAAAGAGGAAGGTGGCTGCCCACGTTTGAGGGGATTCTGGTCAATGATAGGGGACGTAATCCAGAACACGACCGGCACCTCCGTATGGGACACGGCAGATAGCTGCCTACTAGGGCTACACTCTCGCCCGAAAAGTCAAAGAATACAGTACAAATTTGCAGATATGTCTATCCTCATAGCGAAACGTGCCATCACAATGAGGTGGAAATCAGCTTTTTCCCCTCTGTTACACACTTGGCACACAGAGATGGTCCGATGGGGAGGGGCGGAAAGTGTCATTATCAGAAGAGAGGAATTACATGGGGTACGCAAAATCCCCATTTCCATGGAGTGGGATCAGATGTTGGAAACACTGAAGGCTAAAGATGTGGCGGAATCCACTGGGCCGTAGTGGGTGCCGCCTTCTCCTCCATAAGTCGCTGGGTCCATGCAGTGCCGTCCCCCTATACAACACTCTTCAATGAGCAACTGCTTAATGAGTAGATTAGTTCAGTAGTGGCATCGCAATGGGAATCTGTACAACTGAACCCTAAGGCGTAAAATAAGGGAGTGAGCCAGTCAGGGGGGTGGGATAACAGAGAGTTGGGGAAGTTTTCCGTGTTTCAGGCTGGATTGCTTATTACAGAGTCATTACGAATGTGTATAAGCACAACACTTATAGGAATGGAATTAATGGTACATGCAAAAACTGATTGATTATAACAAGTATAATGGTAAAATGTGTAGGATACTGACCATGTTAATAGAAGACCAATTGTGTATTATAGAATGACTTCTGATATGTAACACAAAGCCATAATAGCTTGTACTGTTTATATGAACAAAATCAATAAAATTATGTTTAAAAAAACAAAAAAAAGAGGAAGGTGGCTGCTGGGCTTTAGTTAATATGGACTGTGTACGGGTTATAATTCTGGAATTTTAAGTGTAGTTGAAGTATTCCTTAAAGTGCTGCAATTTGGAGTAGCAATAAAAGGTTATGTATATTGCTAGCCTCCTTGTCTTTAATGAAATCCAGATTCTCTGATCATAAAACTAGGAGAATATACATTCTAGCTCAGAGATGCTTTACTCCTACAGTGGAGTTCTGGACTCCTTTATGCCTTCCTCCCTCTACCTCTTCTGAAAAAGATTACTAATGACCAGGCCCAAGTCATATTAGTGGCTCCGGATTAGGCATGTAGAGTGCGGTACCCAGAATATATGGGCATGAGCATCTGTCCCCCGATCAGGCTGCTGCTTCTGGAAGTTCTACTGTCACAGCAAAAGGGCAGGGTTCTCCACCTAGACCTGTGAAATCTACACCTCCATGCGTGGAAACTAAGCAGCAGCAGCTGACTGCATTCATCCTCCCTCCCGAGATAGCGAATGTCATCTTGGCACCTGGATGTCCAGCCACAAGAACCGTCTTGTCAGATAGAACTGTTGCATTCCAAATGATCAGATGTGCTGCTTTAAAGAGGAAGAAAGACTTCATCATTCAGATCCCAAAAGACCTTTGAGTTTTTATCAGTCGCACGAAAGATCATCATATGGACGATCAGCTCTTTGTGGGGTTTGCAAGAGCAAAGACGGGTAAGGTAATGCAGAAAATAACAATTTCGAGATGTATAGTCCTCTGTATCAAAATATGTTACACACTAGCTAAGATGCAGCCCCAATAAGGTTTGCAGACCCATTCCATCAGATCCAAGGTTACTACCACTGCGCTGGCATGCAGAGTGCTTGTGTTAGACGTGTTAGGCTGCAATGTGGGTGTCAGCTCACTCATTCATGAAGCACTACTGCCTTGACCTGGCTGGCAGTTCGGGCTGGACTGTTCCCATTGGGCACAGGGTCAAGACTGATTTGCATATGGCTGGGTCCAAACTGGAATATGCATGGTGAGCAAAAAGACGATGGATTTAGGCCCAGATCTCTGTACTGGGGTGAATGTATGACATTGTTCTGCATTCTGTCCATCAATTGTGGTTTTTGCATTTGTCACCCCGAGTGGGACGGGTATGCCCAGACGTGAGTCCCGTGCTCTCCATGCTTCTGGAGTCAAGCTATCCTGGCTGAAGAGGGGTGAAACCCCGAAACCGGTCTTAGGATGCTTGTTTCCAGTCCAGGGAGGACCTGGCCTGGCAGTTCGGGCTGGACTGTTCTCATTGGGCACAGGGTCAAGACTGATTTGCATATGGCTGGGTCCAAACTGGAATGGGATGGTGAGCAAAAAAACGATGGATTTAGGCCCAGATCTCTGTACTGGGGTGAATGTATGACATTGTTCTGCATTCTGTCCATCAATTGTGGTTTTTGCATTTGTCACCCCGAGTGGGACGGGTATGCCCAGACGTGGGTCCCGTGCTCTCCATGCCACTGGAGTCAAGCTATCCTGGCTGAAGAGGGGTGAAACCCCGAAACCGGTCCTAGGATGCTTGTTTCCAGTCCAGGGAGGACCTGGCCTGGCAGTTCGGGCTGGACTGTTCCCATTGGGCACAGGGTCAAGACTGATTGGCATATGGCTGGGTCCAAACTGGAATGTCATGGTGAGCAAAAAAACGATGGATTTAGGCCCAGATCTCTGTACTGGGGTGAATGTATGACATTGTTCTGCATTCTGTCCATCAATTGTGGTTTTTGCATTTGACAGCAAGGTCCAGTCAGTCCTGCAGGACTTTTTGGTCTGAGAAATTCAAAAGAACCACCCTCTTGGGAGGTTCTGCTTTGTTATGTATTCACAAGGAGTGGAATCTGAGGTTAGAAGTATCCATCAAAAGAAGAAGTTACTTGCCTTCAGTAACTCTGTTTCTGGTTGATACTCTATCTAACCGTAGATTCCTCACTGTTGCTACCACTTCCCGGTTCTGTGGAATGGACTCTTTTCTCCATTTTAAAAAGGTTCCGAATTAGAGATCTGTAGATTTTCAATTCTGATTAAAAATTGCTCCGCTTCCAGGGGTGCGGACATAGTTAAAAAAAGAAACTGATGTCGGCATGCAGGGGTGGTAATTATATGTATCTCTGGGGTCACTTTCAGGGCAGGACAGAATCAAAGCGGAGCTGCATGACCCCACCAACTGGTGCGCGAGACAATTACTGAAAATAATTCTTTGGATACAGTCTGGCATCTGGGGGTATTCACAAAGTCAGTAATCCGTGGTTAAATAGAGTATCCACCAGAAGGTGTGTTAATAACAAAGGAAAGGAACTTGTTCTTGTTAAAAGGAGTATCAGAATAGGTTTTTTGAGAATTGGAGAAAAATCACAACCCATCCTTGTATATTGTAAATTAGGTGGATCTAGAGGTGTTGTAGGTGTAGTGAAAAAAAGTATTGCTTTGTGTACAATATTTTTGGTGAAAAAGAAAGAAAGACTAAAGACGGAGCAGTGTGATAACCTGTAGACGTTTTAACAGATTTCTAGTCTACAGACATTTCAGGATGGTGGGAATTCATCCCTTCTGCGGTACTTTTTAAGAGAGAGATTAGTTGGTCAAGTTGTATTTAAAGGATGCTTAAAACTCGCCACACAAAGGCACAGAGAAAGGTCAAGGCACCAAAGTCCTGCACCAGTCAGTACCGTACAGTGGCAATGCAAAAGAGTCCAGGCGTGGTGCAGCGAGCCAGAGACGTGACCCTCCTACGTCTCCAAAGATGGGGAGAGAAATCCCCAAGACAAAATCAAACACGAGTGGCTTGTCAATCAACTATATAAGTAAATTAATAATCAACGGATATTAGTGTCCATAGTCCATCACAAATAAGAGCAAAATGGTATCTCCCAAATAAACCATTGTATGAGACGTATTTTCTTGAAACCTTTTCTTTTTATTAGTTATTCTTTTATTCAATGGTCATTTCTTAAAACCACAGCACACAATTGACAGCCGACGTGTTTCGTCCCATCTGGGACGAAACACGTCCCATCAGGGCTTAGCAAGTCAAAAACATGTTCCACATGATCTCCATGTCAGGCATTTATGTTGCATGGTCCTTTTTGAACCGGACGTCACTACCACGTACTTAGGAGATACTCTACTCCATTTATTCTTTGTAACAATATCATGCAACATAAAAGCCTGATATGGCGATCATGTGATAGGATAAAAGCAGGCCCTATGAAAACTCACATTTAGTAAAGTGTATATTGGAAAACTTATATTTTTTAGTCAATGTAGAGAAGTCAGTTACAGTTATAAGAAGGTTTCTGAAGTTGTCAGGTTGCAGTTAGAATACTGTTGAAGCAGTTTTAAAGTTAAAATTCCCATGCCCCTTACTGGGAGATGGTGAAATTGACCGAAGAGGCAAGAGAGTAGTTTAACTGGTATTTGGAGAATTTGGTTGCTTGAAATGAGCGAGCTATGTTTGGTAAAGTCTGATTTTTATTTTGGAATAAGATGCAAGCTTTCATGGATGGGTGTCCTTTGTGGAACACCAAGAGACAAGTGCAAAATGGACTGCAGAGGAGAGGACTGAGCATGTAAATTGTTTGGAAATGAAAACTGGTTTGATTGCTTTTAGGGGTGTTCTAAGATGTGTAGAGGGATGTGAAGTTATTGTACATATGGACAATCTGTGTACGGGGAAGCAGATCGTAGAATCTTACCGACTTATGGATTGAGATGTGACATTATTGTTTGGGACACATGATGGCTCTTAAAGTATTCATCTGGTCCAGATAATGTAGTGAGAGAATAGAATTTGAGATGTTTGACAGATTACAGCGATTAGATTTTGAAAAAGGAGCATTTCAGGTAAGCTCAGGGCAATTGGGCTCCTTAGAGGTGGGTTGTTACGTCACGATTAATGGCTCATATATAGAATTATGCAGTTGAAGGTAGGAGCAAGGGACTATTAAGTAGTATTGGAGGACAAGAGCATCTGTTTGTGGAGAGTGGGATATTTAACCTTTGTGTTTGGAAGATTTAAGGATAGCCATAAAGTGCAAAGGCCTTTTAAAAGAAGCTAACTCTTTGCTCCAAGAGTCCTGGCTCATTTTGTTCTAAAGACATGGCTAGTAATGCATTTTCTTTGGGAGAAAAATTGGATGAAATTTTAAGAGTTGGTGCAAATGATTTACTGAAGACCATTGTAGCATGTTGCACCTACTGTATTGATCAGCCTTGAACATACCTAATTCTAGCCTCTGGTCTTGCCATAAAATGACGATTCTCTAAGGAAGAATCTAGATTTTATTAATGCTAGCTTTATCCCACCCTCCTTCCCCTTCTGGGGAAACAAAAATTAAATAAGCAAATAGAAGCTTTTGAGTAAAAGAATATTAAACAGTGTTTGGTTTGATTATTAATGTATTCTCTTATTTTCACAAAAGGACAGTATGTGTGATGGCAGGATTCAGAAAGAACACAAAAGAGGTGTTTTAAATCAGATCAGTGTAATGTAGAAAATGGAGTATGGATGAAGGATTATGATTTAAATCTTGGAGCATTCAAAGAGGGAGAATGTGCGACAGCATCATTGTTATGCAGCCATACAAATGATTCTAACACTATGGTTAGTAGGATGTTATGTTTTGATCTTTAAGGTCCTGTACGGAGGAGGAGCAATTGCCCATATTGCTAGCCTCCATGTCTTTAATAAAATCTTGATTCTGCTGTTACCAACACATGGAGAATCATCACACTAAGGTCTGGTGTTTACATCAGTGACAAAATCCTTGGAGTAGAAGCTTTGCATTGGAAAACTTCTTGTGAGGCCTTCTTACAAGGAGTTGTATGTTGTTTTGATAACTCTCAAATTTGAACATATTTCTAATTTTATAACGGCTTACTCAATGGTTCCTTAGGCAAGTTTATGCGCAGTGTAGTAGGCAGAGTTGGTTATGGTGATAAACCAATGTTATGTGAGGTGCCTTAGGTATGATCTGTTTAGTATGGAAAAAATTATAACAAAGGCAGTAGACCGGATTGTGAAAATCAAAACCAGTAGGCCTTTAGAAGGTGGATTGGTATTACACTGTGTTAATGACTGCAGGCCGGGATTTCATTACATGGATTTCAGAGACTACTGAAGTTCGCAAGGATTTTGATCTGGTCTACCTCCTTTGACAAACTCAGGGGGTGGAGGACCTGCACTGTGATAGTTGTTGCTAGACCTTGTGTGGTGGGCCTGGCAGGTATAGTAGGGTGCCAGACCCTTGTAATTAAAAAAAAAAAACTTCAAAGAAATCTACACATATATACATACATAGGAAGTCTTTCAGCTAGCCACTTTCTGTATGTTCAAGTGAAATTCAGATTCTTCTTCACCACATGGCAGCATACATTATCTGCACTGTGCTGCATATAGTGTGGCCAATATTTCTGAACTGGAGGCCATCTTGTAATGGTATTGTGCACAGTGTGTAATTGTTTTATAGCACACAGATATCCACCTTGTTTAGAAGCATTATGTTGCTCACCTTGGTTTAGTACAACAGTGATAAGCTCTTCACTTTAGCTTTCGTAGATAGGTGCCCAACGCAATGTTTGGTATTGTGCATGCCACCCACCTCCCTATTTAATTTTGTTTTTTATTGCATAGGTATGCCCGCCAAGTTTAGGTAGTCACATGCTTTCTTTTTTTCAAATTTTTTTACTTTTATTTTCTATATATTTGTTCACTTTGGGTGTCTGATATATTTCAGATAAGTAATTGATTGAATGCAAGAATAAGTCAGTGTGTGGATGAATGGATGTATGAGTGTGAGGATGAGTGATTGATTGGATATATGAGTAGGTGCCTGTACTCATCAGGTAACGAAAAGGTGCATGTAGTTATCTGCCAGACCTTTTGGATTTGCCAATATTTGTTTTTATTTTTTACAGGCATCAGTGTGCGTCATGACCAGGATGCGGGCTACATGCATCATAAGTTTGCACTGGTGGATAAAAAGATTCTCATCACTGGCTCTCTCAACTGGACATCACAAGCCATACAAGGCAACAAGGAGAATATCTTGGTCATGGATGATACTGTAATTGTGCAAGCTTTTGTAGATGAGTTTGAAAAGCTGTGGGAACTGTACAACCCAACGACTTATGACTTTTTCCCAAATGGAATAAAGTAGCCCTAGTTTGAAAAAAAGATCCTGGCTATTTGCAGTAACATCCGTACTACAGACCTACATATGGGAAACTGACAGATGATTGCAAGTAGATTTTAAATTTTGATGATACAGAGCCAAAGAAACTCATGTTTGATTACTACTTGATTAAATAAATTCTGTGTGCATGATGTTTTACCTCCTGAGTAATGCTGCTTATGATACTGCCTTGGTACATCTCCAAGCAATTGATGTACTACAGGTTCTGATATTTCGTAACGTGCACATTCATTTTCCAAAAATGTAAAGCATCCTTCATTTTAAAAAAACCCTGTTGTGTGCTTAGTTATTGAGCAGACTTTGGTGCTTAAAGTTTTATTGGCTTATCTTGCATAATTTTTTTTACTAACAATATGTCGGTTTCATAGTTGTAAACTTCAAGGATGCATACCTTTACAGTATTTTAGTATGCAGAAGACCATGTATTAAATTATTTGTTACTTGTACCTGATTTCACCTGCTTTTTCTTTTTTAACCATCATTATGATCAGGCAACAACACCTTGATGGCTATACTGGTTGCTGTGTACACATATAATGTTTATAGTTTATATATGGCTTTGAGGGGCTAAACATTGTGTTTACCAGCCTAAATTGCAGCTCGCAGGTTTGTCCTAACCAGTATCTGTAGCTCACTGAATTTGTTATGCAAGCATGGATGAAAAGAGTTTTGGGAAGGAGTATAGATTTAAAACCATTGAGAGCATTTTGTATCATTTTGTTTTATCTCCACTTCTCACCAATTTCCATCATGCAAAGACTTCCCGAATATTGACTGGAACGTTGCCATCCGTCTGTTTTTATGTCATGATCAACAGTAGGACTTTTCAATGTCAGCAGCGTGCGTCTGCCTCTGTGATCCATTGTGTAGGCTAAAATTGTGTTATCAATTTGAAAAGGTGTACCCTTTTGAAACGAAAGTTTTTATTTTGGTCCAGAGAGTACACTTATTTGGACCCCCATTAACGACTTCCAGTTGCGACCAGCAATCTAGGTTAGCTCCACTATTAACAGATGTTGGAACAATTTCAAAAATATAGAATATTGACTGCTTCCTGCCTCTCTTTGAATACAAAATCTTTAAATAGATAAACAGTTTTAAGCTGTTCCAATGCTTTGATTCCATTTCCTGTGGAAGATCAAAATAGTAGAACTGGGGCCTCCTTAAAGCCTTCTGATAGGTAGTAAGCTCAAATTTCTGAACCCACTATAAGTATGTTGGTTATCTGCATTTGTCTGTGATGCAAGGTTTACAAGAGCTTACTAAAGTTTTATACCAGGTAAAATAATTTAGGAATATGAATTAAGCTTAATGACTTGTCTAGCTTACCTGAAATAAAGACCGCAAATCTCTGTTCCTATTTAGTCACTACGTAATTATTATATACATTAAGGTCCACCCTTCCTCACAACTTGTAGTACCTGAGCAAAGGGGGACATTTAAAGTTTGGTGGGACAAACCTCTGCTATAATTTGCCTTCCCTCCTCTCCAGATTCCCTGTAAATGAAATGATAATTTTTGGATTCAAGGCCATTACAGTCGTCATTTGTCACCTTTTGTTAGGTAGTGTTCTAAACTCTGAGACAACTAGATATGTTTGTTGCAAAAGTAGATTTCAATTTTGTAGTTTATTTGAGGAAGTTGTTGGGAGTAAAGGGCTGATTTCTTTTTTTTGGTTTTTGGGACCAGCCAATCCAAAATGATGATCCTTGGGTGAGGTCTTAGAACCTTACTCAGAAGTCCATATATTCACCAATCACAGTATGATTGAAAAAGCATCCCTGAAGAGCACTCCTCTTTTCTCATATTAACCTTTTTCTAAGCTTTTAGATCCAAGTGTAAGTGTGCATTAAACCATTGCCGGTACAAAACTTACCCTTAACTAAAAAGTTTTCAATTTGAGAAGCACTATCACAAAAAAATACCATAAGCTCAAGATATGTCAGCCTCTCAAATGTTCTGACGTATCAGTTTCTAGGGGGATCTTGCTTATTGTGCTCTATTGAGAATGCATATATTTTCCAGGAGAGATTGCCGTTAATGTAAGCAAATTGTTTTTTTATTGTCATTTTTTGAGAGGCGCTTGGACACTGGAACACGCAACACTGTGCAACCAAGAAAAGCAGTTAAAAGATAATAATTCCTAAGAATATAATGAGGGGAACCCTGCAAGAGGACTAACACAAGAGGAACAATTTTTAATTTCCTTCCAAAGCCAGATGTTTTTTGAAGTTTTTCCTGTCGATTTTTTTTTTTTTTTTTTTTTTTGTAGTCTATGGGCGAGAAATCTGACTGAGTGCCTTTCAGCCCATTATCTTTAAAAAATATATTTTTATTTTATTTTCAAAACAATGCAGCAGGGGCAAGTAAACCTACAGTATGGTCAGCCTGAGGTCCAAACCCAGTGACCTGTGTGAAGGAACAACAAGCAAGAAAAACCTAAACCCCCCCACCCTCCTCCCCTTCTCCCTTTCAGCCCATTTTCACCTGATCTGTGGCATGCGGCATAAAACTGATTTTCAGAGTTCATGGGTCATGTAGGAGCAAGTGGCCAGAGCACTTGTCCCAGGTCAGATTTCTCAAGGCCATACATCGATTTGTGGGTTGGGTAGAAGCTCTTAAAGAGCACTCTTTGTTTCCCTTCCAGCCACTCTATCAATTGCTAAAACATATTTCCTGAGATTATGCACTGCTCTAACAGAAACTCTCTGCACCTGCTATGAGAAAGCTATAAGGTAAGCAGACAGACGCAGATATATGCTGTCGCAACAGTAGTGTGTGGAGAATATATACATGAGATTAACAGTAGTGTGATTTTCCTTAGTTAGAAAGGGGAAAACCTTTCTTCAAAAACCGCAATATATGTTACAAGTAGTTGGTAATGGGATTGCCACCTGATTTAACCAAATGACCAGTGACTTGACTTTAGTAGCTTTTGTCTACTTCTGTACATGGGCCACAATATACTGTCCCAGCACTCTTGATTGCATCCAGTGGCAATCTGCTCACTGTTGCCAGTGTCGAGCTTCAGGATCTTTTTGCCCACCCATTGCTGGATGACCACAAGACAATGCCTCAGTCTCACTGCTGGACAAGGAGGTTGCTTGTCCAGTTTGGTGATAAGCTGGGTATCATCCCCCATCATACAAGGCCCTTCAACCAAATGACTTGTTTCAGTTGCATGTATATATTGAACAGAATATGTAAAAGTGAGGAGTCCAGACGCATGCCACAAATCACTGTTGTATAGTAGTACAATCTGAAACCAACCCTCAAAGAATGTCTAAAAGCATTTTAAAACTATGCAGCCTTCCCCAGAGGTGAACCCAATTTTTCTGTTTGGGATACCGATTCCCTTTTTAGGATGTCAAACAAATTTATAGACTCCTCTTTGATGCAGTGTTTAATTAAGTGGCTGCTGGCAGGATCTTGTTTTTCCAATGTAGCCTCCATTTTTCCTAAAAATTATTCTCACTCTCTTGATCTTCACTAACAGTCAGAAGCACTAGTTGTGTCCTGTTTCAGGATGCCCAAGCCTATTTTTAAATGATATCAAATACCTCTCATGAGAAAAGCAAATATTGAACACAAACTCTTATTTCTGGTAGCCCGTCTACTGGCAATATTTTCCAAATTATGTGTATTTTTCTTAAAATAGAAGCCAATTCTGATTTAAAAATAGGCACCAGTGTAATACATATGGCTAGAAAAAACATCTTTCCCAAACGCTTGATATCACGTCAGTGACAGTTACCTTAGTTTGTCTGGCTCGTATGAACAGGATTGTGGAGCACAGAGTTCAGCCTTGTTGTCTTTTTTCTCCTTTTTGAAACCTAGCCAAATATCCGTGACATTGAAGAAAGATATTTTTGGGAGTCGCTTATTGTCGAAGGCGAGGTCCCCTTCAAGACCCTAGTCCGCATCAAAAAAATGAAAACCTTGAACATAGAAGAATACGCTGCAGTTGCAACACTATTTAACATTGCAGCACTCAACGTTATGCAAATCTTTTCATCTGCGAGCGGAATGGGTACGGGAACTTAAACCCGGAAGACTCCTCTTGACCTCTAATTTTGAGTACAATAGGGCATACTTTCCAATGGGATGTAACACAGGAAATTGAAATTCCTGAGTCACTGTGCGACAGCCATGCTGTAGCTGGTAGTTCCTCCTCTGACTGCCTCTGCTGTGTCTGGACCCAATACTAATCCACAAGCTCCGGTCATAGTAGTGGCTCTCTGGTAAGGGATCTCTTGATAGTCATAAGCTTTTGAATAGTTCAGCCCACGTGCGAAGTCCCAGAGTACTTCTTCGTAGAAGATCTTCTTAAGTGTAGACATTCGCCTTACTTCAGGAAGGCCTGTAGAAAAACTTAAGAAAGAACATAATGTGCACTACATTGGAGAAATACTTCAGATTTTACTTACAAAAGGGTAAAAATACCTTTGACTATGTGTAATTTTAAAGTGAAAATTTCATAAAATAGCACAAATCTCATTTACAAACCTTTTTTTTGTAAAGGTAAAAGATGAAGGACAAAAAGTCAGTGTAGCCTATAGGATGCCATTATGTGAGTGTTAAAACAGACTTGTCACTCGAACTACACTATTCAAGACCAGGGAGGCGTGGGCGACAGATATACCGACTATGACGGACGACAACTGGACTGAGGCATTTGCCAGTCCACGGGGCGCTGCTGTCTCCACGCGATACTGCCTTTTCCAATTTAAATACCTTCACCGAGCATATTTCACTCGGTCTCACCTGTGGAGAATGGGTGTCATCCAGGCCCCTATTTGCCTTAGGTGTGGGTGTGCGGAGGGCACCTTCTTCCATACAGTCTGGAGTTGCGAGGCACTGCAGCCATACTGGCGTACAATCTCGTCCTGCCTGGGCCCCATCCTGTCCTGGAGCCTCCCTCTCGACCCTAGGCTGTTCTTGCTCCATAGTACAGAAGAGATTGGCGGTAACCACTACTACAAACAACACTTACTGTTTCTAGGCCTCACACTTGCCAAGCAGGACATCGCCCAGGCGTGGAAGGCGACCTCCCTGCCAACAATGGGTGGGTGGAGGACAGCCATGGATAGATGTATGGGGGCCGAGATTGCAGTCTACCAGGCAAGGGGTTGCCCACAGAAGCATAGACCTACCCCCTCTGCCACACACGGACCCTTCATGAATTCGCCCGGTTCATATACCTAATCACTAAAATATCTAAGATAAATAACTCTGTTGTCAAGACACATACACCTAGTTATTTGCGTTTGAGGGAACTTTGTGATGATCTGTGCTACACTTTAGCTGGTGGGCTAGCTGTATGGCCGGCCAGTTTGATGTTGGGTTTTCAAGAATATGGTACTTCTGTTGTCAAACTGTATTCACAATGTATGCTTTGGGCATTGCCCACCCTGTACCATGGAAACTTAATAAAATCTGTTTTGAAGAAGAAAAAAAAACAGAGACTGTTGCCTTTAAGGACCCAGAGACCACCTGTATCCCATCATGCTTAGCATGTGGCAGTTATCTCAGTTCTTTTTTCTGGCACCTGGTAACAGGATACTGGAGCATTGAGCTCGGCCTTATAGGCTATTTGTCTTCAAAATTCACTTGTGAACTTTGGTTTTCTGTGTTTTTTTTCCCCTCATACTCTCTCTATTTCCAGCCTTTTCTGACTGACTTTTGAGGAATTTTCCTTAGAATTATGCCTTCCCTGTTTGATAAGTGCCCTGCTTGTGGGAGAAAGATGACTACAACAGACCCTCATGGTGTCTGCATACTCTGCCTTCCATCTTCTCATGTTCCTGAGCAGTGCCTTCACTACAAGAAGTTTTCTCATTGCACCCTGAGAGACAGGGAGAAAATTTGTCTTCATGGCACGGAAGAACAGTGAAAGTAGTAACTCCAGTCCCAGGGTGAGACTTCAGAGCAAGGAGAGGGTCAATCCTCTACCAGTGCTCTTTCTTCAGCATCTGAAGGACGTGGAAGGTCAAAACTGAGAGCTCCAGCTAGAAAACTGCATGTTTCCCAGTCGACGTCGATGGACTCGACGTGGAGACCAGGTACGGCGTCTACTTGCTCGCCAATCAAGACTAGATCGCTGGTGAGGTAGCGACGACGATCGACATCGAGGCAACGAAGACCTCATACACTGTGCTCTGCGCACTCAAAGTCGAGGAGCATATCGACATCAAGGCAAGGTGACCCATTGTTGCAGAGGACCGGTACGACATCGAGTCAACGGCGTAGATCACCGTCACGGAGAAGCTTGACGTCAACTTGTCGATGTTGATCGACGTCAAAATCCATCTCAACTTCGAGGTGTGATCAGAGGAGTAAAAGGAGGCGCATTTACTCCTCACCTGATTCAGACTGCTCCAGAGCTTACTCACCTTCTTCTCCAGTACTCCTTCACTCGCCTTCGCATCTGCCTTCACAGCCTCTACTTCCAGTGCCTGCGCCTCCAGTGCCCATGCCTTCTGTACCACCACCAAGACCCAGATCGCACCATCAGTAAAGTCACAGGCATCATACATGGCTCATCTTTTCGCAGCCACAGATCGCGGTACAGGATACATAAGTCCAGACATCGCTCAAGATATACAACATCCTTTTCTACCTCAACAGGACATTATTCACCAAACTTATTGGACTCTCCTCCACCTCTTATTTTTTCAGTGGATGATATCACCACATTTCAGGAGGTTCTGGTTAGAAGAGCTACGAATCTAAATATTCAGATGTCTGTTCCCACATCTGCCACATCTGTGATATTCGAAACGCTCCACCAGCTGTCAGTTTCCAAACCTCTGCTGCCATTAGTTCCTGGGCTTTTAGAGCCAGCCATGGAACTGTTTCTCTCCCTAGTCTCTACCAAGCCAGCCCCTTCATAGCTACAGAAAAAATGCAGGCCTTCATAACAAGAGCCTCTGTTTCTACGAGCGGATCCACCTCCTCACTCTGTCGTCATTCTGACAGCCAAAAAGCATCATGCCACAAAACCCTGCCTCATCAGTCCCTCCCGATAAGGAGTGCAAAAGACTGGGGGGCATATTACCAACAGCGTGCGTTAATTAACGCAAACCACGCTTAGCGTGGTTTTTTTTTTTTAATCGCTGGATTCGTTTGCGGAGATAACGCGTTATTAGCAACGTTTTATCTCCAATGCGATACAAATCCAGCGATAGCGGCGATTCCCAGCATTAGCGCGAGAATTCCGTGCGATAAATTCCCATCGCTAAGGAAAAACTCGCTAATAGGCAGGTGGGGACTTAACCGTAGAATCCACCTCCCATAGACTATAATGGCTAAGTCAGGTTTCTAGCAGGTGTTAAAATCCAGCGCTAATCGGGGTTAGCGCACATTTTTTATCGCTTGCGGGCCTTGCTAATAGTGTGAAGTTGTGTTTGCGACTGTCTGCGTGTATTTTTAGTGAGGAACGCCCACTTTGCATGTCATTAGCGATAAATATCGCTGACATGCAAAGCGGTAAAAAAACGGGCGCTAATGCCCGAAAACTGTCGCTAACTGCTGTTAGAGACAGTTTGCTGATAGGGCGATAAAAATATCGCCGCTTTAGCGGCAAAAAGTGCCGCTAAAGCGGCGATAGTGCCCTTGCTAATATGCCCCTGGATTCTGTCGGTCACAAAGTCTGCAACACAGCTGCAGCCACCATGAAAGCTGCCAGTGCCACTGCCCTTCTGGGCAGATACGATAGAGTGTTCTATCGTGGGTCCCGTGCTCTCCATGCCAATGTAGTCAAGCTAGCTTGGCTGATAAAGGGGTGATACCCTGAAACCGGTCCTAGGATGCTTGTTTCCAATCCAGGGAGGACCTGGCCTGGCAGTTCGGGCTGGACTGTTCCCATGGGGAACAGGGTCAAGACTGATTTGCATATGGCTGGGTCTAAACTGGAACTGCATGAGGAGCAAAAAAACGATGGATTAAGGCCCAGATCTCTGTACTGGGGTGAATGTATGACATTGTTTAGCATTCTGTCCATCAATTGTTCTTTTTGCATTTGTCACCCCGAGTGAAACGGGTTTGCCCAGACGTGAGACCTGTGCTCTCTATGCCACTGGAGTCAAGCTAGCCTGGCTGATGAGGGGTGAAACCCCGAAATGGCCCTAGGATGCTTGTTTCCAGTCCAGGGAGGACCTGGCCTGGCAGTTCGGGCTGGACTGTTCCCATGGGAAACAGGATCAAGACTGATTTGCATATGGCTGAGTCTAAACTGGAACGGCATGGGGAGCAAAAAAACGATGGATTTAGGGCCAGATCTCTGTACTGGGGTGATTGTATGACATTGTTCCTCATTCTGTCCATTTATTTGTACTTTTGGCACAGGGACTCTATCCTGAAATTTGTTGACCACCTTCCCAGAGATAAGTGAGAGGACTTCCTGGTGTTGTGAACCAAGGTCTCATGGTCTCAGACCAAATCATCAGTGCTGCAGAAGACTCCTCCTTATTAGCGGCCCATGAATATTCTAATGGTATTGCCCTGCGGCAGCATTCCTGGCTCTGACTCGCGTCTCTGAAGCAGGAGTCTCAACAAAGGATTTTAAACCTTCCTTTTTCTGGATCTACCCTCTTCAGCAGCCACACAGATGACGAGATGGCTCGCATGAAGGCTGAAATGGAGACTCTCAAGGCTCTCGGCTTAGAAAAACCAAAAGAATACAGGCGTACCTTCAGGCCTTTCCAATGCCGTTTTTCCTCTCTGAGGGTTCAAACCCCTCATTGGTACCAAGGTCGTCAGCTGACACAACAGCAGCAGCCATACCAACCACAGAAGCAACGACCACCAACAGGACACTTTTCCTAACAGCCTGCCTAAGAGGGGAAACCCACATCTGGTGCAAAAGATGCCTGGGTACTGAATATTGTACAAAATGGGTATTCTCTCAGATTTACCAATCCTCCTCCATCCGTTCCTTCAAAATCCACCAGCCAACATTAGCTCATGCTTCGGAAAGAAGTGAACATCTTATTCCAGAAGCGTGCGGTGGAGATCATCCCCCACAAGCAAAGTGGTACAGGAATCTACTCCAGATACTTTCTGGTGAAGAAAAAGGGCAGGAACTAATTCAGACCCATTCTCGACCTGCATTTTGCCAACAAATGGATTTGGTAAGAAAGTTTTTAGATGCTGGCTTTGCATCAGATATATCCTCAATTTCGCCAGGGGGACTGGCTCTGTTCCCTAGACATTCAGGATGCATATTTTCATTTGCCCATAAACTAGAAACACCGCAAATTCTTAAGATTTATGGTGGGACACGACCATTATCAATTTCGGGGCCTTCCATTTAGCCTCAAGTGAGCTGCCAGAGCCTTCTCGAAATGCATAGCAGTGGTTGCGGCTCATCTCAGGAGACACCAGATCTTCGTCTATCCCTACCTAGACGATTGGCTCATCAAGGCGTCAACTTTCCAGGAAGCCCAGACGCACTTCATCTAGACATGCAGGGAGAGGTGTGGCGCAGCAGCCAGAGCGGCTTTCTCCAGAGTGGGGGGCTCACAGTTCCATCCCCGCCGCCGGCAGCAGCTCCGCATCATGTGACTCTGGGCCATAGCTCACTTAATCTCCCCAATGGCCCCCTGGCGCCTGGATACCCTTAGGGGTGGTAAGTTCGTGCTTTGCAAATGTGGAATTTATTTATTTTATTTATTATTTATTCAACGTTTGGGTCTTCAGGTCAACCACAACAAATCAGTCTCCATCCCTGTTCAGACTCTGCAATACTTGGGTACCACCATCAAAACACAGCAAGCAAAAGTGTGTTCTTCTAGGAGAGACTCACATCTATCCTTCTCAAATGTCACTCTCTGATGAAAGCCTCCTTTCTTACGGTGAGGTCTGTGTCATCAATTCTCGGCTCCATGGCATCATGTATCTTCCTCACCCCAAATGCACGCCTCCACATGTGTCCTCTATAGGAGTGTCTCGGGAATCAGTGGAGCCAGGCAACTGGGATGAATCTTCCTCCACATGTGAAGCAATCTCCAACATGGTGTTCTCCAACATGGTGTTCTCCATCACGGGATGCCATTCCGTCAACATCCTCCCTCTCAAACGATAGTCACGGATGCATCATTACAAGCGTTGGAAGCCCACATGAATCACCTCCAAATTCAGGGCACATGGTCTTCAAAGGAAATGACAAACCACATCAATCTCCTCCTACTCAGGGCAGTTCGCCTTGCGCTGAAATCTTTTCAGCCATTTTGCACATCCCAGTCTCTGCTTGCTCAGACGGACAATACCACCACCATTTATTATCTCAACAAGCAGGGAGGGACACAGTCCAGACCTTTATCCCGCGAAGCTCACAGGATCTGGCATTGGTTAATAGCTAGGAACCTGCGGATCACGGCAACAGATCTTCCAGGTGTACACAATGTGCAGGCAGACACCCTCAGCAGGATTCTGCAAGAAAATCACGAATGGGTCGTTCACAAAGATGTCGTGCGAGACATCTTCCGACTGTGGGGCTCTCTGAACATCAACTTGTTCGCCACCACAGAAAACAAAAAATACTAAGACTTCACCTCGAGGTACTTCCAACCAAGGGCTCTGGGGAATGCCCTATGGATCGACTGGCCAGACAAATTTCTTTACGCCTTTCCACCAATACCTCTGATCCCAGCGGTCCTCCTCAAGCTGTCCCACTTGAGGGCCACTCTCATCCTGATAGCACCGGAGTGGCCATGTCAGTGGTGGTTCTCCTACCTCCTTCACCGGTCACGACATCCACATCTCAAGCCCCCATGCCGCCAGACCTACTAACAAAGTTCAGAGGCTAGATGGTTCATCCTAATCTCTCCCCTTTGAACTTGGCAGCATGGTTCCTGAGCCAGTGCAGTAGGGACATTTAAACCTGCCACAAGACTGCATGGACATCATCAAGGAGGCTAAACGGCCATCTACCCGTTCAGCATATGCCTTTAAGTGGAAGAGATTTTGCATTTGGTGTTCTTCTAAGAACATAAATCCTACTACTTGCCAAGAAGATGTAATTCTTCCCTATCTTTTCTCTTTGGCAAAATCTGGTTTGCAATTGTCTTCCATTCAAGTCCATTTGGCAGCTCTCACTGCCTTCACAAACCTCTTTTTTTTTTTCTTCCAAATTCCAGTTATTAAGGACTTTCATGAAGGCCTAAAAAAGGTTTTTCCTCCTATGAGACGTCCTTCTCCTTCCTGGGAACTTAACATGGTCCTTTCTCATCTCATGCAACCCCCTTTTAAACCCATTCATAAGGCGTCCCTTCAGCACCTTTCGTGGAAAGTAGCTTTCCTAGTAGCTATTACATCAGCTCGTAGGGTGAGCGGGATTCAGGCGTTATGCTCTCATGAGCCATATACTGTCTTCCACTCTAACAAAGTAGTTATGAGGATCCACCCTAAATTCCTTCCTAAAGTAGTGTCTGACTTCCATATCAGTCAGACTATTTCATTGCCAACTTTCTTTCAGCACCCTTCCACTCCAGCTGAAAGAGCTCTTCATTCTGTAGATGTGAGGCGAGTCTTGAGGTTTTACCTTGACAAGACTCGTGGCATTCGCGAATCAACCCAGCTGTTTGTAAATTATGGCCCTGTCCGTATTGATCTGGCCACTTCCAAGCATTCTATGTCTCGTGGATTGTATCTTGTATTCTCTTATGCTATCAGAAAGCTAACAAAACCTTATCAGCTAAACCAAAAGCTCACTCTACCAGGGGTAAAGCAGCTACTGCGACTTTAATGAGGACTGTCCCTGTTGCAGGGCAGCTACCTGGAGGTCTGTTCACACATTCACCAAGCCTTACTGTTTGGATTAAAATGCGCCAGCGGATGCTCAAGTAGGACAAGCCTCTCTCAGAAATTTATTTGCTTGATTCGAGCCCTGTTCTCTTGCTCTGTTGTTTTCCACCACCCTTGGTGGTGATGGGCTTGCTATTCTATTCAAACGCTTATGAATATCAACAGAGATCCCCTACCAGAGAAGGATTAGTTTCTTACCTGTAACTCCAGTTCTCTGGTAGGGGAATCTCTGTTGAAGTCATAGGCGACCCACCCTCCTCCCCGTTGAATATAACAAAGGATGTCTTAGGGTTGTTTCCTTATCTGTCAAAAAGAACAGAGATAACTGCCACATGTTAAGCATATTGGGGTATTGGTGGTCTCTGGGTCCTTAAAAGCACAGCCTCTGTTTTAACACTCACATAATGGCAGCTATAGGCTACACTGTCTTTCTGTCCTTCATCTTTTATCTTTATAAGAAAGGGTTTGTGAATGAGATTTGTGCTATTAAAATGACTCGTAGTCAAGGGTATTTTTACCCTTTTGTAAGTATAATTTGAGGTATTTCTCCAATGTAGCCTGTGTTCTAGGCTGCACGTGCTGTTCTTTCTTAAGTGTTTTTACAGGCCTCCCTGAAGTAAGGCAAACATCTACACTTAAGAAGACCTAGGAAGAAGAGCTCCGGGATCTCGCATGCGTGCGGAACCATTCAAATGCTTATGACTTTAACAGAGATTCCCCTACCAGAGAAGGAGGTACAGGTGAGAAACTAATCCTTACATCACTCCCACATGCAACATTCGAGGGTGTTACCCAAGTGAGAGTTAATGTAAGGAGACCTATGACTCTGAGAAAGAAACCAGATACTTTTCCAACATTGGATCTTTTGTATATTTCACATTCTTGAATCATTTCCCGTGTCCAGGTTGGGAACCCCCGGTACATTAAAATACATGCAAAAATACACGTACAACCGTATACAGGGTAAAGCATACAGTATACAGTGTACAAACTCCATAGGCCCGAAACAACATTGTATATTTAGTAGCACATCCACCTCATTTGAAAGAAAACACACTTCAGCCAATAAGGTAGAAGCTTAAGTTGTCCTACTCCCTCTGGAGGCCATGATAGAGCAGATTTCTAAGATCAGATTTCTTCTGCATTTCGTCGTGTGTGAGAGATTACCCTGGCAGAGCTCTGCTCTGACCAGTCGGGTCCGGCATGGCTCAGGGGTCCAAGGGGTTGGGGGGGGGGACACGGCACAGAGAGGGGTGGGGGGGCCGCGTGCAGGGGGGGGGTTCTACGTGAGGATCAGATATTTTTTTAAAAACTTACCTCAAGTCCGGGTCCTGCGTCTTCTCTGCTCCTGCTCTCCTGCCTCCACGACAGGAACAGGAAGCAAAAAAGAGGACAAGGGGGACCCTACTCACTAGGAACCAGGGTAAGTCATATGTATCCGAAAACAACGGTTCTAGCGGGAATACAATAATTCTATACTGGTAATTAAAAATGCACAATCGCGATCATTTAGGGTTAAGGATGTCAGAAAAAGAGAGCCTCGCAGACTTGGTGTTCATAATAATTATTTTTTTATCCAAATTTTTATAATTCAAAAACAATACATACACCGACCGAGAAGAACCACAATAGTGATTATATGTCCCAAGCAAATGAAACCATCTAATACATTGTGAACAGACATGTGATATGTACAGAACTTGGTTTCCACAATTATTGAAAAAGACAACGACCACAACATGAATTGATAATAATTATAGCCTCTGTGTACAATAGTCAGAGCTATTTAAAATGGTTCGCTATCAATCGAGTCGACGACGTTTCGACCCTCTTGCAATGTGGGGTCTCCTCAGGACCAAGGGGTAAGGGACAATCTGATGGTAGTATTACAGCCGCGTGAGAGGCACATAAAGTGTGAGACACCCGTGAAATGAGAAAGAAGAAATTAATACTCACACGGGGACTCGGTCGAGCACCCCGTGTGAGAGACGAAGGGCTGTGAACTGGTATTAATCAATTGTGGCTCAGTCACAATAGTGGGCAGGATCAACACCACTCAATGTAGTGGTACCTGAGCAGGATCCTCCGCTGGATAGATAAAGTCGCGGGACCGGTAGTGCCACGGCAGGAGAATAAGGCTTTTGAAATATGCCACATAGGATGAGAACTGCTCTGGTCGTCTGCCTGGTAACAATGACGGAACAGGCAGCCAGGGTCCCTCAGCGTTGTGACACAGCACTCAGCCAGGGGCTAGAGGAGCGAGCATGTTTTCCATGCAGGCTATATTGCAGCCTGCATGATGAACAGGGAAGTGCGCATGACTGTTTTGGGCGGCCCGAGAGGGCCGACCAAACAGTCATTGCACACTTAGGAGTGGGCAAACCACTCCTCTCCTGCCCTGCTCAAAAAGCAGAGCAGCCCCGCCCACCCACCTGCCGCAAGCAGCAGGACACAAAACATAAAATGACAATGACTTAAGTTATTGTCATTTTATGTTTCTCACTGCTTAAAAGCAGTGGTGCGATGCTCCTCCGCCTGGCTCTGACCTGTCACTGAACCTTAAGTTTGGTACATTCTTGATCTGCTCTGAATTTGAAACAGTCCTATCTTCTGCTAAATTACTGTGAGATGTTTTTAGGGGATTTTTAATTAAATTCTGGATCATGGAGAACTTTATATCTGACAGCCAACTGTCACCATGGCTGACAGAAAAAAGTCACTTATCAAGCCATGTTCATCTTGTGGCCTTAAGAAGGTTTACATCGATGATCTTCATTCTTAATGCATTTATTGCCTTCATCCAAGTCATAAGGCGTCTAAATATGACATTTGTCATACTTTTACATCTAAAACCCTAAAAGACAGAGAAACGAGGTTGGCATTTTATCAGAAGGCGAAGGAGAAGTTTACTCATTCTAAAGGCGATGCCCCTTCTTCAAGGGAAGATACCATGAAAAGTTCTCCTCCAAGCACTTCCACCATAGCAGTGCAAAAAGGAGATTTATTCAGTTTCCTGAATTGGCCTTGTTTGATCAGGGCTTGCAGCCACCTCTTCTACCACCAAGCATTGGAAACATTCCTCTAAAGGATCATTGTCTGCCCAGTCTAAATCAAAGTCCATGCTTTGAAGAAGAAAAGGTCTTTGAAAATACAAGTTTCAGACACTATGTTGATGACAAGAATATTGATGTCGACAACGAGACCATCAGCATCTAAAGATGTCCCGTGGACACGTCCACGTTGAAACCGATCCCATTGACAATGAATTTGCTGTCGACAGCGGCTCTGTTGAGGTTCTTGATGCTGTCATCGGCGATGCCATTGCCGGGCCTGCTGGTGCCGTTGATTACGCCATCAACAGCAGTTTTAAAGGAACCAGACACATTTTCACCATCAAAGGTGTCATCAATACGACCAGTAGTAAGGCAATGTTCGGTATTTGTTTTCATTAAGCACAGCAGTCATTATTGGTCCATTTGTCTGGTCGGGGCTATATCTCCCGGTATGGTTCCTTTAAGAAACACATCAGAAGTCCCTTCACTTGTTTCAGTCAATTACTTTGGTTCCTTTGAGTTATATCCAGGGTTACAACCAACACTTCCAGGTCACGGCACGCCACACAGCGGCGTCGTGTTCTCCTTTTGATCGCAGTTTGGGCTCACAACATCCACCAGTCAACGTAAGTGCATTTGGAGACTCGCAAGAGCACGAAATATCACTTATCACACTATATAGTCACTTGTGTAAATCATTGGGGCAATAGAAGGCTATTTAGAGCAGGTACACGACGGACGCGTGGTTAAGCTCACGCTATTTTGAACTTTACCTGATTAGAAGACGCAACTGTCGATATGACAAAATGAGTTGTGTTTTATTTTTTTATATGGGCACAATTTCACCTTTAGGTGTGCGTTTTTCATCGGTTGGTGATACTATGCACACTTTGGCTGTTTTTTTCATTCTTATGTGCACTCGGCATTAGTTTCAAACATTCTGAATGCATGGCAATTATTTTTCTAGAAAGGTCAAGCATGTGGGTGAGGTTTTGGCATGTTCACACGCGGGAAAGTCACAAATTTAGATCCAGTAATGGCTGTATAGGTGTGTATATTTTGTGCAGTGGTAAGTCTTCTTAGTGCACATAAAACAGTTGTACATCATTTGATTACAGAGACCCTCGGAAGAGTCACATAACCCGAAATGCATTGGGCAGCACAAGTTTTTGTGTGTTGAAGGTTACCTGCTTGTTTGGACACGATGGCAAAATTGTCAAGAGTAAAATGATGATGAATGAAGTGAATTCATATGAAGAACCGTAGGAAAATGAATAAAAGAAATTGAATTGATTGTTTTGAATGAGTATTATCTAAATTGCATTTTTTGGAAGCCTTAAAGAAAAGTGGGAGGAACCGGCAGGTGGCGGTAAAGTGTGTCTTGGAGCCCGTTAGTGAGTAGGACGGCCTCCTTGCTGTGGTTGGTTCGCAATCTGGATTGGGACGGGTCGAGGATGGCGTTGTCATCAATGAATCGTGTCAGTTCCCTGTTGACTGTTCACTCTGCAACTTTGGCCGCCAAGGGGAGGAGGGAGATGGGCCGGTAGTTCTTGGGTCAGCTGTGGTCTTTCTGAGAAGGGGCCAGACTTCTGCATGCTTACATTCGTCTGGGTAGGTGCCTGTTTTGAAGGTGGTGTTGATGGTGCGTTGCAGTTCGTGTGTGATGGCGGCCGCGGCTTTGTGGTAGATGTGGGAGGGCATGGGTTGGTGGGGGCCCACAAGTGGATGCCTTTCATGATTGAGGCTGTCTCTTCGGCTGTGACTGGCGTCCAGGTGGAGATGGTGGGCTGGCTGGTGTGTCCGGGGCCTGGGGTGTCTGTAGATGAGGGTTCCTCGGAGTGTGGCTGGTCTGGATCTGGAAGTGCAGGTGTTCGGCGGAGGGGAAGGTTTCGCTGGAGGTGGTGAGGCGGAGGGTGCTCTTGTGGGCCATGGCGAGGCACCCTCCCGGGTGGTTGGTGCGGTCCTTCCTCTTGATCTTGTATCCGTCCGGGATGGCAGTGTTGATGTTGGGGGCAGAGGAGGCGTTGGTCCAGGTCTCCGTGAAGAAGGCGATGTCGGGCGAGAGCGAGTCGAGTAGGTTCCAGATTTCCACGGCGTGTTTGTGCACGGAGCGCCCGTTGAGGAGGATGCATCCTAGGGTGTTGCCGGTGCTGGCGTCGGCTATGTAGGAGTCCAGGGTGGTGGTTAAGCTCTGGCGGCAGTGGAGGCAGGAGAACTGGCCGTGTGTCATGTTTGCCGAGGCCTGTTGTCAGTCTCTGACTTTCCCGGGGTTGAGTGCGTGGAGGTTGGCTGTGCTGTAGCAGTGGGTGGCCCGTGATCCAGGCTTCCTGGCGCTGCTCGCGATTGGGTTGCAGACGTGCGCAGACGGGCTTGTCTTAGGCGCGCCTTCTGCGCGCCAGCGGCGCGTGTC
This sequence comes from Calotriton arnoldi, assembly GCA_963921515.1. Taxonomy (NCBI): domain Eukaryota; kingdom Metazoa; phylum Chordata; class Amphibia; order Caudata; family Salamandridae; genus Calotriton; species Calotriton arnoldi. The sequence continues at coordinate 3,566,469 of CAWUFW010000565.1, read as the reverse complement.
CGCTGCGCAAACGCGCAGCATCCATCAAGTAGGGGAGGGTGGAGGAACGATCAGCTGGGAGGCGGAAAAGTGCAAGGACAGGGGTGCGGGCCACAGAGGCAGCAGCGGCGGGAAGCGGGTAGTGCGGGCTCAGAGAAGCCAATACAACAGTTAAAAAAGGGAAAAACAAGGGATAAATAACTCATGTAATCATGCTATGTATCCTCAGGGGGTGGGCGGGTGGGTAGGACTGCTCCAAACACGGAGCAGGGAATGTGCGGATTGGCAACTGTTTGGTAGGCCCACTCAGGCCGCCCAATGCAGACATGCGTACTTCTCTTCGTAATGCAGGCTGCATTACAGCCTGCATGGAGAACATGCCCACCCCCTACGGCCCCTGCCTGCATGACTTGTCCCGTTGCCAATTAACAATCCCACCGCCGCATCGCAGCGTTGTGATTGACTCAGGGGAGGGAGCCTGGCTGCAAGCTTCCTTTTCCTGCAAGCAGACGCAGGACAGCAGGAGCTACGAAGACACGGGACACGGCTTAGAGGTAAGACTTCCCTCAATAGATTTTGAACATCACACGCTCACACACATATCCCAGCGTCCACGCACCATCCAGTGTTCTTTATGGCACGGCACAGGGAGGGGTGGGAGGGGTTGGGGGGGCCGCGTGCAGGGGGGGGTTCTACGCGAGGATCAGATATAAAAAAAAAAAAAACTTACCTCAAGTCCGGGTCCTGCGTCTTCTCTGCTACTGCTCTCCTGCCTCCACGACAGGAAGCAGGCAGCCAGGGTCCCTCAGCGTTGTGACACAGCACTCAGCCAGGGGCTAGAGGAGCGAGCATGTTTTCCATGCAGGTTGTATTGCAGCCTGCATGGTGAACAGGGAAGTGCGCATGACTGTTTTGGGCGGCCCGAGAGGGCCGACCAAACAGTCATTGCACACTTAGGAGTGGGCAAACCACTCCTCTCCTGCTCGAAAAGCAGAGCAGCCCCGCCCACCCACCTGCCGCAAGCAGCAGGACACAAAACATAAAATGACAATAACTTAAGTTATTGTCATTTTATGTTTCTCACTGCTTAAAAGCAGTGCTGCGATGCTCCTCCGCCTGGCTCTGACCTGTCACTGAACCTTAAGTTTGGTACATTCTTGATCTGCTCTCAATTTGAAACAGTCCTATCTTCTGCTAAATTACTGTGAGATGTTTTTAGGGGATTTTTTTATTAAATTCTGGATCATGGAGAACTTTATATCTGACAGCCAACTGTCACCATGGCTGACAGAAAAAAGTCACTTATCAAGCCATGTTCATCTTGTGGCCTTAAGAAGGTTTACATCGATGATCTTCATTCTTAATGCATTTATTGCCTTCATCCAAGTCATAAGGCGTCTAAATATGACATTTGTCATACTTTTACATCTAAAACCCTAAAAGATAGAGAAACGAGGTTGGCATTTTATCAGAAGGCGAAGGAGAAGTTTACTCATTCTAAAGGCGATGCCCTTCTTCAAGGAAGATACCATGAAAAGTTCTCCTCCAAGCACTTCCACCATAGCAGTGCAAAAAGGAGATTTATTCAGTTTCCTGAATTGGCCTTGTTTGATCAGGGCTTGCAGCCACCTCTTCTACCACCAAGCACTGGAAACATTCCTCTAAAGGATCATTGTCTGCCCAGTCTAAATCAAAGTCCATGCTTTGAAGAAGAAAAGGTCTTTGAAAATACAAGTTTCAGACACTATGTTGATGACAAGAATATTGATGTCGACAACGAGACCATCAGCATCTAAAGATGTCCTGTGGACACGTCCACGTTGAAACCGATCCCATTGACAATGAATTAGCTGTCGACAGCGGCTCTGTTGAGGTTCTTGATGCTGTCATCGGCGATGCCATTGCCGGGCCTCCTGGTGCCGTTGATTACGCCATCAACAGCAGTTTTAAAGGAACCGGACACATTTTCACCATCAAAGGTGTCATCAATACTACCAGTAGTAAGGCAATGTTCAGCATTTGTTTTCATTAAGCACAGCAGTCATTATTGGTCCATTTGTCTGGTCGGGGCTATATCTCCCGGTATGGTTCCTTTAAGAAACACATCAGCAGTCCCTTCACTTGTTTCAGTCAATTACTTTGGTTCCTTTGAGTTATATCCAAGGTTACAACCAACACTTCCAGGTCACGGCACGCCACACAGCGGCGTCGTGTTCTCCTTTTGATCGCAGTTCGGGCTCACAACATCCACCAGTCAACGTAAGTGCATTTGGAGACACGCAAGAGCACGAAATATCACTTATCACACTATAGAGTCACTTGTGCAAATCATTGGGGCAATAGAAGGCTATTTAGAGCAGGTACACGACGGACGCGTGGTTAAGCTCACGCTATTTTGAACTTTACCTGATTAGAAGACGCAACTGTCGGTATGATACAATGTTTTGATATGACAAAATGAGTTATTGTGTTTTATTTTTTTATATGGGCACAATTTCACCTTTAGGTGTGCGTTTTTCATCGGTTGGTGATACTATGCACACTTTGGTTGTTTTTTTCATTCTTATGTGCACTCGGCATTAGTTTCAAACATTCTGAATGCATGGCAATTATTTTTCTAGCAAGGTCAAGCATGTGGGTGAGGTTTTGGCATGTTCACACGTGGGAAAGTCACAAATTTAGATCCAGTAATGGCTGTATAGGTGTGTATATTTTGTGGAGTGGTAAGTCTTCTTAGTGCACATAAAACAGTTGTACATCATTTGATTACAGAGACCCTCGGAAGAGTCACATAACCCGAAATGCATTGGGTAGCACAGGTTTTTGTGTGTTGAAGGTTACCTGCTTGTTTGGACACAATGGCAAAATTGTCAAGAGTAAAATGATGATGAATGAAGTGAATTCATATGAAGAACCGTAGGAAAATGAATAAAAGAAATTGAATTGATTGTTTTGAATGAGTATTATCTAAATTGCATTTTTTGGAAGCCTTAAAGAAAAGTGGGAGGAACCGGCAGGTGGCGGTAAAGTGCGTCTTGGAGCCCGTTAGTGAGTAGGACGGCCTCGTTGCTGTGGTTGGTTCGCAATCCGGATTGGGACGGGTCGAGGATGGCGTTGTCATCAATGAATCGTGTCAGTTCCCTGTTGACTGTTCACTCTGCAACTTTGGCCGCCAAGGGGAGGAGCGAGATGGGCCGGTAGTTCTTGAGGTTGGTGGGGTCAGCTGTGGTCTTTCTGAGAAGTGGCCAGACTTCTGCATGCTTACAGTCGTCTGGGTAGGTGCCTGTTTTGAAGGTGGTGTTGATGGTGCGTTGCAGTTCGTGTGTGATGGCGGCTGCGGCTCGGTGGTAGATGTGGGAGGGCATGGGTTGGTGGGGGCCCACAAGTGGATGCCTTTCATGGTTGAGGCTGTCTCTTCGGCTGTGACTGGCGTCCAGGTGGAGATGGTGGGCTGGCTGGTGTGTCCGGGGTGTCTGTAGACAAGGGTTCCTCGGAGTGTGGAGTTGTGGCTGGTCTGGATCTGGAAGTGCAGGTGTTCGGCGGAGGGGAAGGTTTCGCTGGAGGTGGTGAGGCGGAGGGTGCTCTTGTGGGCAATGGCGAGGCACCCTCGCGGGTGGTTGGTGCGGTCCTTCCTCTTGATCTTGTATCCGTCCGGGATGGCGGTGTTGATGTTGGGGGCGGAGGATGCGTTGGTCCAGGTCTCCGTGAAGAAGGCGATGTCGGGCGAGTCGAGTAGGTTCCAGATTTCCACGGCGTGTTTGTGCACGGAGCGTCCATTGAGGAGGATGCATCCTAGGGTGTTGCTGGTGCTGGCGTCGGCTATGTAGGAGTCCAGGGTGGTGGTTAAGCTCTGGCGGCAGTGGAGGCAGGAGAACTGGCCGTGTGTCGTGTTTGCCGAGGCCTGTTGTCAGTCTCTGACTTTCCCGGGGTTGAGTGCGTGGAGGGTGGCTGTGCTGTAGCAGTGGGTGGCCCGTGATCCAGGCTTCCTGGCGCTGCTCGCGATTGGGTTGCAGACGTGCGCAGACGGGCTTGTCTTAGGCGCGCCTTCTGCGCACCAGCGGCGCGTGTCCGCTGCGCAAACGCGCAGCGTCCACCATCAAGTAGGGGAGGGTGGAGGAACGATCAGCTGGGAGGCGGGAAAGTGCGAGGACAGGGGTGCGGGCCACAGGGGCAGCAGCGGCGGGAAGCGGGTAGTGCGGGCTCAGAGAAGCCAATACAACAGTTAAAAATGGGAAAAACAAGGGATAAATAACTCATGTAATCATGCTATGTATCCTCAGGGGGTGGGCGGGTGGGTAGGACTGCTCCAAACACGGAGCAGGGAATGTGCGCATTGGCATGCACACACAAGTGCGCAGTGACTGTTTGGTAGGCCCACTCAGGCCGCCCAATGCAGACATGCGCACTTCTCTGTTCGCAATGCAGGCTGCATTACAGCCTGCATGGAGAACATGCCCACCCCTACCTGCATGACTTGTCCCGTTGCCAATTAACAATCCCACCGCCGCATCGCAGCGTTGTGATTGACTCAGGGGAGGGAGCCTGGCTGCCTGCTTCCTTTTTCTGCAAGCAGACGCAGGACAGCAGGAGCTACGAAGACACGGGACACGGCTTAGAGGTAAGACTTCCCTCAATAGATTTTGAACATCACACGCTCGCACACACATCCCCACGTCCACGCACCATCCAGTGTTCTTTATGGGGTTTACCACCTCACAACTGTCCAGACACCACCCCCGCACTTCTCAATGGTGGCCGCTGTGCGCCCATGCACAGCGGGCGTACCACTCGTGTGCCAAAGGCACATACGTAGTTGCGATGCATGCCATAACATCGCATTCCATTCCGATACATACTAATACTAGGCACATTGCAACAGTAGAGTAGGTGTTGCATAGCGGAGACATGGAGATCACTGTTCCCACTACAGTGAGTGCGACCCAAAATTGACCTTCGCACAACAAACCCAACCGTGAACCCTGGAATTCCTTTCTGAACCCCCTGAAGACACCCAAAAGATCACATTTGATACAAATGCACCCCCATATTTCTCTTCATTTTGGCACAAAACACACCCAAGATTTAGAAATTTGACCCCAATAAAACACCCCAAAATTCCAAAATGTAGCCCAAAAAACACCCCATTTTTCATATTTTACCCCAAAAAACACCCAATTTTTCATATTTTACCCCAAAAAACACCCAATTTTTCATATTTTACCCCAAGACAGTCCAATTTTCATTTTTCACATTCAAAACCCATGCACACCTGAAAAAGTCTGGATTACCCCATTACTGACCTCACAATGCGTTGTGATCAAATGCGATGTTAAGGGACCCGTGTTGTCGGCGATGTACTGCCTGCGTTGTAAGGGTCGTCTCCCGTGACGAAGGCAACACATTAGCTACGCCGTTGGCGTCCGTCTGCCCCTGGACCGTGCTCAGCACCAAGGTGCATTCCTCTTGGACACTCCACCGCTACGACGCCAGCACCCTCCTCGCCATCAACCCTGGACGCCACCTCGCCTGCCAGGACAAACCTCTGCTCCGGACCGGACATCGCTATCGCCATCACTGACGGCTGCAGTTTCACCCGCAAGGAGCACCCCGACCGTCAAGGAGGAGGCCTTGCCATCACCTACAGAGGCTCACTCCGACTGACCACGCACTCTAATGACCCTAGGGTGACCATGGACCACCTCAACTCCCAGATCCGGACCAAGCACAAGCAGCTCCTCTGCGGCAGCCTCATGTGCAGACCCACCGGGCCATGGCTCCCCATTCTCCAATACCATTGTAGACATAATTGCACCACAGGGTCTCCCATCCACTGACGACATCCTACTCGGTGTACTCAAGTTCCACATGGACAACCCCAGTGACAAGGACACCACCCACTCCTGTGGAAGGTCACCTACATCAGACGCAAGCAGCAAGTCCCCGCATCAAGCCACATAGCAGGACACATGGTCAAGCACGTCACTTCCGCCAGCGTGAACTTCAACTGCTGCCACAACACCGGACTCTCCTGGACCGCCCATCATTGGTAACATCACGTCTTCACCTTGCCCACCGGACGCCACCGCCATCAGCGCACCCCCTCGCAGCTGGATCAAGGCCACCGAAGAACGTCTCGTCAACTCCCTCCGCACCAACACTCCACCAATGCTTCCAGACTATGACACCGCAGCGCGCAGCCACCACCGATGGATCTCCAACAGCGCCAACATTCGGGCACCCCTCATGAACAGCACTGCGTCAGTACCTTCTGCCTGCCTGATGGGAGGCGTGAGGGTAAGGCAGTGCCACAGGGATAGGCTGGCCCCATGCATTGCTGGTGTTGCGTCATGGTTGTGACATGACTGCAGCAATGCGTGACTTTAGCGCAGGCAGATACGTCAGGATTCCTGACGTATTTGTCATTACTTGCGTCATGGAGCGCTGTCCAATGATTACAGCGCATCCATGCTGTCGCAAGAAGGGCGTAGTGAGCAGTGTTGCAACGCTGTCTTGTCGCAGCGCAGCAACACTTTTCATGACTGTGGCACAGGAATGCGCACTATCTTATTGATTGTGCGCATTCCTGCACTATATTTTGTCGCAGGGCAGCGCTGCAACATTGCTTGCAGCGCTGTCCAGCAGCAGAAACATGCATAGATGTGGGCCCAAGACTTATCCCCATTTTTAAGACCAGCTATTTTCTGGTCTTAAGTTCCTGCAGCTAACGGGCCTTAGCGCGACTTTTTTTTATCGCTTCGCGGGTCCGGGCCAGCCTTGCTAATAGGGCTAAGTGCGGTTAGCGGGAGTTTTAGTGAAATTTAGAGGAAGAACGCCTACCTTGCATGTCATTAGCGATAAATATCGCTGGCATGCAAGGCGATAGATAAAGCGGCTGCTATCGCCGGAAAGCTGTCGCTAACGCCTGTTAGCGACAGCTTGATAATAGGGCGATAGAAATAAACTGCGTTAGCGGCAGGAAAGTGCCGCTAACGCGGCGATAAAAGGCTTGATAATATGCCCCCTCATCTTTCACAGTCTTAATGATTGTCTGCACAATACAGACAGCCAGACGTAGCTCAAGTGCCTATGGCTTTTTTCCACTGTGTTTCAACAGATGATAGAAACTTTCCATATTTTACTGCAACAACCAGCTAATAATAATTATCTGCCACCACGTAGTTCTTTGCCTACTATTCCACCTAGATAACAATCACTATTGCCCTCGCCAAGACCACCAGAGGGTTCAAAGACAATTGATTCCTCCAACATCTGAGGACATGAATGATAATGACTCCAATAACTCTGCTTTCAGATGTAGAAGAGGATGAGCTTCAGCAAGAAGATGCAGGACAAGATGATGTTGTAGAGGATGTAATTATTCCAATGGATGACATTCCTGTTCCACAGGACTTAACAGATGATATTTCAAAAGGTCAATGGAAAGAGCTGCAAAAAAGTTTGTCTTACCAATGAAACACATTGTTCAACAATGTTTTCTTTACGACTTTAAGGAACAACCGTGGAAGTCTGTAAGGGCAATACCAGTTTTATGGTCAGAAGGCCTTAAGCTAATAAAAACTCCGGCCACAGTTCCAGCGGTGATACTTCATCTGGAGCAGAAGTATAAGGCTCCAGATACCGCTCCAGCATGCCTCACTGGGCATACTGTGCCAGATTTGGTTATATCTGCAGCAACTCAAAGAAGAACCAAAAATCTAATCGCGCCATCTTCTGGTACTCCAGATAACATAACGTGTATTTGTAAAACGCATGTTCACCCGGAAGCATCTTGGCGCTGAATAGCAGATGTTTATTGTTACCCAACTCAATGGTACTCATTAATCGACCTCAGATGGATGAAAGGCTGAATGGACCCACCGGCATTTGAACCTGTGACCATGAGGTCAAACACAGGCCCCTACAGTGGACGCATTAGGCACTGAGCCACCAATCCCGGCCTAGAGATGGTAAGCGTATAGATAATTTGGGGTAAAGGATTTCATCTATGGCACCGTCCTCTATCAAGTCTGAAAAGGCCTTGCAATTCTATGGCACTATGATTGTCAGATGTGGCATGCTATTGCACCATTAATTTAACTCATTCCTGAGGCAGCAAGAGCTATCCTTAAAAAAGGGGAACTTGCATCTTTTATTATTGATGCTGCTATGGATGCTTTGAATACAGGATTTCAGCAACTGGCAGGAGGTACGGTCTTAAAAAGATACAGTTGGTGAAGTCATTAGCCTTTCATCCTGAGGTGCAATCGGACATTTTAGATATGGCATTGGGCATAATCAGTTATATTTCTACTTTTGATGGTGATCCAGGAGGTTGCTTCAGAGTTCCCCATACTATGGGCGACTGAGCCGGTGAAGTACCTGGGGGTCTGGTTGAGCCGGGACCTGGATATAGTTTGGCGATACAACTATGGTTGTCTGATGGACTGGTTGGATGCACGAGTGGATGCCTGGGTGAAACTCCCACTCTCAATATCTGGCAGACTGGCCCTGGCAAAGATGATCGATTTGCCCAAATTCCTCTACCTGTTCATTAATCTGCCGGTCTGCATTAGGCATAATCTTTGGTCACTTTTGATGGCACTTGCGTGGGCATGGAATCAACCTAGGATTGCATGGGAGGTACTTACCCTCCCCTTTGAGCAGGGCTGGCTGGGCCGAACATGGACCTTTGTTATTACACGCACAGGCGCAATTCACACATTATTGGTTTTATCCTACACCGTATCTAGCTCATTCAGCGCCAGAACATGACCACGCTGCCCCATGCCCCCTCCTGATGACGCTGTACCAGGCTCCGAGACACTTGATACAGTGGGTTGCACAGTTTGAGCATGGAATGAAATGCAAAAGAGATCTTAAGTGGATGCGCTTTTCGCGCCCTCGATCCCATTAAATGACTATTTCCCTTGCCCGATTCACTACACACTGGCACACATAATAGATTGCACAAGCTGCAACTTACCACCATGGGCGCCATCAATCCCGATGGCTCCTTTATCACATCACAACAAGCCCTACAAGGACACACACATCACCATACTGGACACGATCACTTACTAGCAAATGCATATGGCAGTTTGAGCGCTTCATGTCTCATTCCCTGCGGAGCCCTCCCCCCACGTTCCAGGTCCTTGAGGCCATCCTTGTGGACCCGTCCCCATGCAGGCTCATCACTAGACTATATGCTGGCATGCAGGAACCGGCGCCAGTGCGTATCCTTGGCGCCAGACAGGCATAGGCCGATTCCCTTACAGCCTCCATCTCAGAGGAACAGTGGCGTTTCTGTTGCGCTCAAGCTTGAGCGCTCTTGCCCAATTACTGGTAGTGATTAGTGTACTTTAAGTATCTACACAGACTTTATCGCACTTCGGAGCGACTGCATAGGTTGGGCCTCAGATGATGTGCGCTGCACCCACTGCTCTGTGCCGTGCACTGATTTCCTACACCTCGCCTGGGACTGCCCAGGAGTGGGGAGGTACTGGCACAATGTTTTTGACACCATTGATGGCATCACGGGACTGCAGTTGGAGCGAATGTCCCAGGTTGCGCTGCTAGGCTATGCCAAAGAGGTCCCACTGAGTGGCTATGCAATGGGGTCACCTCCCGGTTCTACAGAAGGGTGATTAGCTCAAGGACGTGGTGTACTGCCAGGATAACTTAACTGCTTATTGGGAACTTATGCCACAGAGGTTACGGCCTAAAGACATCTGGTCCCCCTTTGAGCTGTACTTAGGTATATGGGATGGGGAGAGAGTGGAGGACACTGCTCCTGACATACAGGGGGAGGATTAGTTTATGTTCTGTCTGCTGCCTGCGGTGCCTTCTGAGCTGGGTGCTTTGGGCTGTTATCTTAATCCCCTGGGTACGCGGCTGACGATGCTGTTATATGATTAGATCCCGGTCCAATCCTGCTGAGTGGCTCTTTCTTCTCCTCTTCCTGCCCCCCGCCCCTCCCCCAGTTGCTCCCAGTTCATGATCGAGAGAGGTTTTGGCATTGTGAGGTTAATGTTCCTAAGATGAATCCATTCTAATTGAAACGATATATACATGACTTGCGGTGCCTCCTGTTTGTTTCTTCTGTCTCTGTATTTGAAACTTCAATAGAAAGATTTAAAACGATTTTAGATATGCCTTTTGATGGCCTTACTCTTTTTGGCAAATGTGGGTGAGGCCCTTCAAGTTCTCTAAACAGATACAGCAAAGTCTTTGGGTCTTCTACAGTATCAAAATAGATGTGGGTCTTCTAATTTTCATGGATCAGGAAGAACTCAAAATTTCAGAGGAGGATTCAAACATTATAGAAATCATCGTTAATAATATCCTACAGACAGGATATGATCAAGTATACTCCTACAACTGTAATCAGAGGAAAGGCTTTTCCATCTCAGGAAGGGTCAAAAACGTTATGGACTGTGGCAAGAAACAGGTCAACAAAACAGTTGGTAACAGTGAGACAATACAAATTCCTTTTAGGTCTGATGTCTTCATGTACAGGCCTGATTCCCTTTCGCAGTTTTCACTTGATGCCTGTTCAGCAGGAACTGGACTTACAATGGAAACAAATTGAAGGGTCCTGGGAAGATACAGTACAAGTCACAAGAAGGTTGAATCAGGCACTGCTATGGTGGCTGCTTCCAACAAATTTAAATGCAGGTCTTTTTTTCCTACATGTACAAAACAATATGATACTTAAAATGAATACTTCCATGGACGGATGGGGAGCTCTCATGCAGGAGCTTTCAACCAGGGGCCAATGGTCAGATGCAGAAAAGACACTTCACGTCAGTCTCTTGGAGCTTCGTGCCATATGTCTAGGCCTGCACGCATTCCTTCCTAGGCTATCGTGGCAATCAATCTTAGTCAGAAAGTACAATGCAACATCCATGTTTTACATAACCAACCAAGATGGGACACTGTCCCGATCACCCTCGAAAGAGGCTCAGCTGCTGTGGAAGTCGGCAATTTCTCACACGATAGACATTACTGTTGAACATCTACCAGATTCCCAGAACGATCCGGCGGATGCCCTTAGTATGCAGCTTTCAGATTGTCACGAGTGGGAACTAGACTAGAAGCAGTTGACCTACCATAATTTCTCCATTTCAATTTCAGCTTGCATAAAACATTTCCCTGTCGGTAGATATGAGCCCCTCAGAGGCAGCTTCCTTCATGAATTATGGTCCCTCCCATTTTCTTATCATTGTCAATGCGCAAATAAGGAGGTCTTCCTTACTGGAAAGGAACACGACTCTTCTTTTGGACATTCACTTATTTGTCAACACGTTACCATTCATGGCGCCTGTAATGCATCTGTACTGAATTTGGCCTGTTTTCTAAAAGGAATACCAGTCCATTCAGTTGTCCCCCCCCTTATTCAAGTTCTTTCAACTGAAAGCTATTCAATGTTAAATGATCATAAATGATGTGGAATGAAGGGCGGGATCCCATATATTTTATCGGTTTCCCAGTTTAGTCACCTGCTGCAATAATGTGCTCTTTCCCCCTCCGCAAGGAGGATTCAATAGCTCGTTGTGTCCTCCCATTCCAACGTTGAAGACAGATTTTAACAAGCTAAGCAGACTCAAAGCACTGTTGTTTCAAAAAGAAGTAGCCCTCACATCTGCTCGAGAAACTTTCGAATTGCAGGTGGCAAGGACTTCCAGTGAAATACAGTCCTTGTTAAACACAGACCTCCCAATACATTTTGGCAAATTAGTTCATTGCATCTTTAATGCATCTAATACTGCCGGCCTTGCTCACTTTTTAAAGTTCTCGGTTCTGGCATAGTCAGTTCCTTCCAAAAAATCTTTGGAGTAATACCGGCTTTTTTCCAGTGTGTTTGGGGGCATCCCATTGGTGTTATTCCTCATTTGTGGCATTTTGGTTCTATTTTTGCTCTTCCGCAATGGATATTCCATCTCGAAGCCCTCTAGAACTACCACTAGTCCAGCTATGCTGTGAACGCATGGTAAGGTTCTTCAGAATCTTACTGCTCTAAGAACTAGATCAAGACTGGTCATTGACATTCTGACCTATCTGGTTTGCCTGCACCCAGCCTGTGTTTCATTGCCTATGGTGCCCCTTTGAATGGGCACTGGATATTTGCCTGGCTCTGCAAATGCTGGTTCCTGTGGACTTGAACATGAAAATGGGTCCTCTAACGACCCATTTTCAGAGTTGTCCCATGGGCTTGCGGCTGCTGCACAACGCGAGGTATGAGCCCCTCCCTTCTGAGGAGGTGAATGCTTCGGCACAAGCCTTATTAAACTTTGGCACTAATGGCATGGATGCAGTTTGCCCGGATAAGTCCTCAGCATCAGCTGATGGCGAGGAGCATGTTTGTTCTTTGGATGATTTGAACTGGGCTATGGCAGAGTCATCATCTGCGGAGATTGAGTCTATCCTGGACCTACTACCTATTAAATTCATGGGAAACATTGTTGCAAGGATCTTGCACAAAAACAGAACTATGCGCAGGATTATAGGACCTTGGAGTATGGGGACTGAGTCATCCAACCATCTTAGTACCCATGAGCCCAGGACCAACTAGCTATAGTGTCTCACTTGCTCTCCTACTCACTCAAAGAGAAGCAAATGATTAGACACCCCAGAACACAACACTCCCAGATCTCTCAGGAATCGGGGTAACAAGACACACCCTTTCGCTCGTACTCTTGTACTCGTCCACAATAAGATCTGACAGTCACAAAATAGTTTAAAATATTTATTTTAACTAACGTGCCCTAACATGCAGTATACGTGCCACAACAAGCAGGAAAATGCATAATACAAATATAGTCAGCATAGCAGCTAGTCCATAAATCATGAAGGGAGATGTCATCATAAAAAGACAGTGGAGCCTATCCTCCCTCCTCTTGCTACAAGCAGTATTATTATATATTAGAAGATCTCTGGGCTTTGTCAGCAGACCCCATACATCAGCCCATAGATGGTAGATCTACATCACAGGTGCTGTTTCACTCTTTTCCCTGGAAAGGTCCCTCTCCAAGTGTGTCTCACCTTATTCGTGTACCCCACTAAGAAGCAAAGGACGTTGTCCAAACAACAGCTGCATCAGTATGTTTTGTCTAAGGGCTAAGGTCTGGCCAGAACAAAATAACAAGGGGGCATTTTTGTTCGACCTTGCACATAATGTTCAGTCAAAATCCCAGGAACATGCAGAGTGTGAACACAGCGATGAGTTCCCATGTGAAAGCAGTCATTTAAATGTTTGCAAAAATAAAGATGTGTAGTAACGTGCGTAAAAGCAGCAGGCAAGCTGCAGCGTGCTCAAGCTAAGTTAGTGAAAAACAGCAATATCCCCACGGGCCACGTGACACCCTCCCTTTGGCCAGGCCGTTAGCTCTAATCTAAGACAAAACGTAAAATAAGCAGAGACAAAGCGTCTAAGTGGTATTTCAATTAGGACGGTCATGAAGCCAAATAAAAAATGTCCGTTGGAAATTTCACCAATTTGGCACTCAAAAATCCATCCATTCATAGATAGTCTTCGGAGTCGAAAATGCGGCGGGAAAAGCGAAAAGCCATGTACTCCAGAATGTTGTCTGTTCCTTCCATATTAAAAAGGGATGCCATCCAATTCAGTAGGTCGAACAAGCACACATGCTCCTCATATTCAGATGCACTTAGGAGCATGCCAGGCCAACCTGCAACAGTTTCGATGAAACTCCTTTCAATGAGTCACTGTGCACGGGCGCAGGTACTCAAGTCTGCCATTGGGCGAAGTAGAGGATCGCACAACAGACGCCTACCCATGGCACATGTCTGATCATGGGCCTTCAACGGACCCAATAGCAGATCGTAATCCAGGGCAGTGTCTGTGGTATTGGACAGGCAGACATCAAGGCCCATTGAAAAGGGCACCGGAGGCAGTGGAACTCAGGTTGCATGCAGGTGAAGTAGGCATAACGGAAGGTCAGCCAGTGGTTGATGGCAAAAGACGTCACTGGCATAGAACCAAAAAGCTGCCACATTCGATCACGGTACAGTTGCAGCTGGACCGGGTTTGGTAGCTCCACAAATCGAGCATCCATTGCGAAGCAGTAATAGGAGAACCAGTATCCCGCAAACCAACAGGAGCACCAGGGGAAACCCTCCGAAGGCGCTGGAAAAAATAGAATGGATAAAGGCTGGTATTACTCCAAAAATAGTCTGAAAGGAAGAAACAAGGCCGGATCCCACAAGTTTAAAAAAGTGGGCAAGGTCCTCTGTATCCGACGCATTAAATATTTGGTGAATTATTCTCCAAAATGGAGTGGGAGATTCATGTTCAGCAGCTAGTGTATCTCACTTGCAGTTCTCGCCAACTGCAATTCGAAGGTCTCTCGCGCTGATGTGAGAGCCACTTCTTGTTGAAACAATAGCGCTTTGAGTCTTAGTTTATTGAAATCTGTTTTCAAAGTTGGAATGGAAGGCCAAAGTGAACTATTTACAATCCCATGCGGGGGTGTAAACAAGACATTGCTGCAACATGTAACACGTTGTGAAACCGTTACTATATACGGGATGCCGGCCCTTAAGCCGCAGCAATCGTGGTTATTCAAAATAAGATAACTGCCATTCGAAAGCAAAGTTAGTGCGGGAATAATAGCTAGGACTGGTGTACCTTTTAAAAAACAAGCCAGATTAGGTGCCGAAACGTTACAGGCACCGTGCAATTTAACTTGTTTACAGACTAGGGAATGTCCCACTGTGGAATCGCAATCCTCCCCTGTAAGGAAAACTTCCTTATCCGCGCACTGACATCTGTAGGTGAAAGGCAACGACCACAATTCATGAATAAATGTACTGCCGAGGGGCTCAAACCTACCTACTTGATAGTGTTTCATGCAGGCTGTGAACTGAAAAAGTGAGATGGGCAGCGAAATAACCATGTATTAACCACACAGCTGAATCTGTCTCTGCTACAGAAAATGGTAACTGTTCTAATTGTTTAATATGTAACAATGTGTATGTTGCGGTCTTTCATTGACATTCATTTCTGTTTATCAGTCAAATTAAATGGTAAAAACAGCGCAGAAGCATTCAAATAATCCCAAGGAACGTTGCCATTTTTTAGTGTTTGCAACGTCCAGGCAAACTGCATTACAGAACGTAATTGATTTTGACCATGATACAAAACAGACACATCATGTTGAACAATATCAATAACAGATGACACAATGTTATCCAAAGTAGATTCGGGAAGACAGTGTATTAATGCTATTATCTCCTACGGCAAGGACTTTTTCTAAATTAGCTTGGTCAATCTGGTGCAGCCGTACTGCAGCTTCCACCTGCAACAGTTTCCACAATTCATTGTATGCTTCATAAATAAATCGTTTCGTTCTAGGGGATTTCAGACCCAAAATAAAATCAGCCAAATTAATTTCACCCAACAAAAGGGACAGGTGTTTCACAGACGATAGTGTAGAGTGCCCCAACCATTGCTGGCACAATTTACCCACTGAATATGTGGTGACTAAATGGGAATGTGGGAAACGTGGATCAGGTCTACTCTGTGTAAACCCTTTGGTGGTATTTAAAAAACGCAGTTGACATGCATTGGAGCCTGTTGGCCACAATAACCATACCAAGGGGTCAATGTCAGAAGAATTTATGGTTCCATTTTGGAACATGGCAACTAAGTCAGCAATTGTGTAATTGGTCTGTATACGCCATGTAACATACTGAGCCAATGAGGGAATGGAGGGGACATTAAGATTTTTGGCTGTTGGTAAACCAAAACAATTTGTCTGTTGTACCGTGTCATTTAAAAATAAAATTTGAGTGGTATCAGACATGCACGATGCAAAGCTTCAGTGCCCTGCACCTGCCAATCTTTGGTACCCCAACTGGATTTTAAATCAATTCTGTCCTTCCAGTGTTCATAACCCTTTATGGATAAATCAGTTCTGAAGGAGTTGGAGTAAATCAATTTAGTGTGTGTCAGCATAAATTTAGATTGAGGCGACAATTTTAATTTATAAAAGTAGGATTGTGGATCGGAAAGATTGTAACCGGAAAAATATGTAAATTTACTGAGTTGAGTCTTTGAACTCCCTGTAAAGGAGTCGGACAATGTTCCCATTGTGTAAAATTAAAAAAAGGTCTCAGAGTGTTTGTCTTGTGTAAAAAAATGATGGCTATAATGTTGATAACAGAATAAATCTGCATAATTTGCTGAATTCAAATACAAATCCTCAGTATCAAAAGCAGCATAATATTTTAAATCAGAAAATAAGGAATGAACTGCCTGAACATCCCAGTCGTCTGAGTGTATGTCCGGTGAAACCACATCTCCTAATGAAACGCGGAATACGTATGGAATGTTCTAGAGCTCCGTCGGGCCATGGATATCATATGCTACTTTATCCCAAACGATGCCATCCGCAATAGGGAAAGCCGAAATGTTCACGAGGGCTTGATCTCTTTTCATTATGTGTTATGATGTGTGGGGTGCCAGAACTCCGTCAACAATGTTCACAGCAGAGCGTTCAGGCTAATAATGACCATTGATGAGTAGAAAAAATACAGTCACAAACCCAATCCACATGAAGAGAAAAATCAGTGTAAGCACCATCCAAAGGTATGTCCAGGGTGGGACCAGGTAAGTCTTTTTGAACCAGGAAATAAAAAGACTGGTACGTGTAGGGAGTGTTGCCACAGACGAGGACGAAGAAGAAGAGTCAGAAGAAAAGCTGTTACAATCCATATAATAACCACTCGCCCCCAGACGAAACAACAGGGGTTGTGCAGCATCAGATGGTTCACGTATGGTACTCTCAGGAATGTCAAATATGACCTTAACTGGAGGAGATGCATACTCGATGTCTGCATTGGTGGAAGTAGAAGGTAAAACAGGCAAGAAATCAATTGAAGTTTCTAGCTCCCCTTCAATTACTCGGGGAGTAGTTGAGGAAGCTGAAGCCATCGGATTCAGTGAAAGGTCTCGGCTTGGAATACTTGGAGGCATACTATTCAGTATCGTCCATATGGTGTAGCTTGACATGTTCGATTGAAATGTATCGATTCTCCTTATGACCAGGTAACAGAGGAAGATCACAGTACGGGTGCCTTTTAAACCAAGGACTTTGACTGGTGCCCGGTATGACGGACCAAATTCTTTTTTGTTCTCTACTTTCTCTCGGACCAGATCTCCAACATTAGGAAGCCAGCCCAAAGCAGGAATCAGCACCGCTGGATCTGCGGAAGAGGGCAAATGTACTTTTGCTTGTGAATCTCGAACTTTTTGTAGATCCAGTAACACAGCACAATAGTTATCTACGTCAAAGGTTGCGGCAGCCGCCACAACGTCTAGTCCATCAAGGTCTGGTACACACATTTTAATGCCAAAGAGCATTTCGTATGGGGTCCGCCCACCCAGAGATCTTCTTGGGAGATTATTTAGTTCACATTGCACTCCATAGAGATGAGTCAGCCAACCCCTGCCAGTACCTAAGACTCTAGCTGTCAAAGATTGCTTTAAGTCACGGTTCATTCGCTCCACAACTGAATTGCCCTCAGACCGGTATGGAGACGAATATTGCACCCGCACCCCCAGTGACTTCATCGCATCCCGGTAAGCCTTCGAGGCAAACGCAGGACCTTGGTCAGAATGGAAGGTGCCACAGGCAAATGTCCCGACAAAGACACGCAAATATTTAATGACAGTTCGAGCGTCAGCACTACATTGTGGCCAAACCCAAAGGAATCTAGTGCACAAATCCACTGCATCCAAGATATGTTTGAAAGCCGTGTCAGATGTCAAAGGACCGCAGTGATCAAGATAGATACAACCAAACGTTGATTTGAAATGTAAAGTTGAGTATGTGGTGGACGAGCAACAGTAGAAGGCTTAATCAGGTGACAAATGTCACAAGAAAGAACATATTTACGTGTCTGCTGATACAAACAACGCCACCAGAAACGTTGCTGTAAAAGAGACACTGTCGCTGTCACTCCAACATGCGCAGATGCTACGCCTTCATGAGCGGCAATGATCAAAGAAAGTCTGCGGTCCTCTTTGGGAATCATCCAATCCCCAATGGTTGGAATAGTTGCAAATGGGACTTGATCAGAAGACGTGATAGGAATAACGTGAAAGAAAACCTTAGGGAAGTTCTGTTCCCTCCTTCGTTGCAGCGATAGCCGCCAGAATATCATCAATTTTAGTCATGGACCTAGTGACTGCTGCTACTAAACATGTGGCTACTGCAGATTTGGCTGCCTCATCAGCCAGTGAATTGCCAACAGCGTGTGCTCCCACGCACTGGTGACCCAAAGTGTGGATGACATGTGTGAGCGGCAAACATTCCTTAAGAGCGGCCACTCGAACCCAAAGCATTTTATGCTTAATTGCGCTACCTTTAGAATCACGGAAATCATTTTGTGTCCAAAAGAACAAGTTATCATTGAAGGATTGTACACAGTAAAAAGAATCGCATACTCTAAGGGTAGAAACCTCTGGATCAGCAAACTCAAGAGCCAAAAGCAAAGCACATAGCTCCGCCAATTGAGTCGTGCAATCACCAAGTGACTGTGTATGCACCAAAGAGGATTTAAAATCCCCATCAACAATCTGTCCCACCACAATAGCGCAGGCTACCGAATAAGCATGCTTAGAACCTACTGCCGGTTGCGCAGAACCATCAGTGTAAATAATACATTTGTTTTGATCCAGAGGAAGTAAAGATAAAGGAGGAGGATGTATATGTTCGTATTGCTAAAACTCCTGTGTCTGTAAAGAAGGGTCAAAGACAAAATTGACATCAGCCGACGTCAAAGAACTAACCCATTGTATCCAATGAGGATGCAAGGCTTTAGAATTTGGAAAACTAGCCTTCGTAACTGCTTCTAAAGCAGGTACTGGCGAAACCATAAAAATGTGTTTACCTTGAGCCAGAGCACGTTCTTTCAGAATCGCCATCTGGACAGCCGTCAAAATCTTTTCTTTAGGAGAGAAACGCATCTCAGCAGAAGTGTACAAATGCGATTTGTAAGCAATGGGGACAGTGTCCCCTTCATTGAACGTCAAGTAAGTGAAACCTAGCACGCCTGGTACAATCCTTATTACTAAATTCATTGAATTGTCTTGTGTTAACAAGAAATTGGTCACAAGCAGATAAAACTGCAAAGAAGAATCGCAGTGTGTTCCAGATGCCAACAGGAAGCCGAGTAAGTAGGTTGTATCAAAGAGTAAAGAGCATAATCAGGAATATATGTCCTCCTGAAATTTAAGAAAAAAACAGCAAATATTGCAATTTTTTAAGGGTAGAGGGAGGTTGCAATTGTGCACATTTCTCCAGAAAGTGGGGGGCCAAGCCCCGACCTTCATTGTTAAACTCATATCCGAGAAAAAGAACTGCCAAAAAGGCAATGTGTGACTTGGCAAAGTTGATTTTGTAACCCAAGTCAGCAAAAGACATTATGATGCGGTCCACACACACACAAGATGCGGTGTCAATTCATCATCCGTCAAATAGATGTCATCAACGTATGAGAATGCATCAGGGTTAACTTCATGCAAAGGGGCACTATGCGTGCCGCAAAAGCGCCTGGACTATTCTTATATCCCATAGGCAAGCGTTTATACCCTTTGTGATTGCCGAGGGCGCTAAATGCTGTTCAGTCACGGCTCTCAGGGGCCAAATTGTGACTGTAAAAACCATTAGATATATCAAGAGTCGTTTTATATTTTTTACAAACAAGGTTATCAACCAACTCAGAGCTGTGGGTTTTCTGTACAGCAAAGGTACGAACATAACTGTTTAAATGATGGTAATCCAAAACTACGATATGAACCGTCCAGTTTCAATATCGGAAAAAGAGGATCATTCATGGACGAAACACAGGGTTCAATCACACCCTGGTACTTCAACTGGGCAAGAATTTCACTAATGGAAGCTTTAGCTTCACACTTAATCGGGTACTGTGGTTGGGGCTGTGGCATAGAGCGCAATGGTTCTTCTTGTGGGAAGGGATGGGAATCCTTATCCCATCCCACCTGATTGCGATAAACAGCCGGAGCAAGGGCTAATGCCCACTCCCACGCGTACTCACGTTTAGCCTCCTCCGAGACACAATGGGAAAAACTCGGTAAATAACATCTTCCCCTTTAGAAGATGCTTGAACAAATGAGGGAGGCCAGTCAACCTCCGCTAACAAAATATCATATGATGATGTAAGGTTGTCCCAAAAGACCGCCTTGATTGTGCGTTTAATATCACCTTCAATTTGGAGGCCTATCTCAAAGCCAATCGGGGTGTGTCAGCTGTTTCTACTGTAATGAAAGTATCAGTTGCTTTTGCCTCCAGACAATGGTGGAGTGCCTCCCGCACTATGGTAACCTCTGCCGCGCTGTCGAGGAGTGTCACCGCCCATCTCCAATTGAGGAGCAGGGTTCTCACCGTTTGAGGCATACTTTGCAGTCAAAGCAGCAACTTTTTTCTTCTGAAATGGGGCACGAAATTGAGGTGGTCCCTCCTGTTTGGTTTTTACGTCAAACTGGCGCTGCGGGTCGCTTCTTGCTTGCGCAGACTCACCTTCTCTGCGATCCAGACGTCCTACCCCACTGACTGTTGGTCCAACGATTTCTGAAAGGAACGAGGAGAACGAGGATCAGGAACCTGGAAACCTCTCTGGCGTTTTAATTTTAGAGCGGTCACGCAAATCATATCTACGTTCTGAAGCATCCGGTGTTGGCGAACCAGCACAAGAAGGTGGCTTCTGTTGTTGCTGCCGCTGATTTTTATTCCAAGCCTTCTTAGGAAAGACTGGAGGAGGCTTATTTTGTACCTGAGTAAAAGGTCTTATCCCCAGACTATTGTGTCCCAATGATGTGAATACATCCGCAATAAAAATCGGCAACGGTCGTTGCTTGTCAAAGTCCGCCACTGCCAATAGGCGTTGACACACTTGCAAGCTAACTTTGACATTGGCCGAATCATGTCAGAGACAATAGGGAACATGCCCACTAATCTCATCCCCAACTCCAGGGCTGGACCAGCCCAGTGTTCACCTTGAACCTTTTTGAGAACGCTCGGTAGAGCGCGCATGGAGGGGGTGCCAAAGCACAGTGTATACACTGCAGCAAACACTGTCCCCCAGGTGGTGCAATCAGCTAAAGCGGGAATAATACCACTAGGTAAACTCTTCGTAAGGATCCTGTGTTTTTCTACAGGAGTAGTATGCGGGAAAAAAGCTTTGAGTTGCTCAAATTTCTCTGCCAACCAATATGGAAAATCATCTCTATTTTGAGGACGTTTGCCCATCACTGAATTAATCATGATGGGACTTATGACAAGGCCACCACCATGTGCAGGCGGCTGTTGAATGGCTCCAGCAAGAGCCACTTGGATATTACGTGACATAAACTGTATGACACTTCTGTGTATATGAATCAAAGACGTATGTAATTGACGTAGCTCTGCGAGTGTAACATTAAGATAATTAGGATGTGGTGTGAAACCAGCCAACACGGGACAAGTGGCCCAATTGACCGATAAGGGTCCTAAACGGACTGCAGAAACAGGGTGAGGAAGGGTGCCATTAAACCATATGGTATGCTCCCAGGCTGTCAACGGAACTTCGAGTAGCCGATAAGGGCGATAATTTCGCAGAACCACGGCTGGTGTATATTCATGAGAGATTATCATTCCTATCCACTGCCGGATATGTAACCCAAGAGTAAAAAACCTCGAGGTGGTAAACCGCGTCGCTTCGAATACAAAAATGAAATCAGCCCCCGCATTAGGGACTCCACGTGCGGTCAGATATGTAACGGCTGCGCGGTTAGGTGCCACAAAAGCGACTGGTTGTGCCATATTAGAAATGGGACAAACAAACAGAGAGAATGGTAGCGCAAAACTGTGTCTAACAGAGAGAACTAAACCTTTTCAAATTCAAGCTTGAAAAACCTATAAACATACAAATATAGGAGGCGAAGCCCCCTCACCACGGACGTCTCCGGAAACGGTGAAAGGGTATTGTGGACAAGCAGAAGCGCTACTCAGGAGTCTCGCGAATAAGTACCAGACCAAACGTTGGTGGCGCCATGTTGCAGGGATTCTGCACAAAAACGGAACTATGCGCACGATTATAGGACCTTGGCGTATGGGGACTGAGTCATCCCACCACCTTAGTACCCATGAGCCCAGGACCGACTAGCTATAGTGTCTCACTTGCTCTCCTACTCACTCACAGAGAAGCAAATGATTAGACACCCCAGAACACAACACTCCCAGATCTCGAATAGCGGTAACAAGACACACCCTTTCGCTTGCACTCTTGTACTCGTCCACAATAAGATCTGTCAAAGTCACAAAATAGTTTAAAATATTTATTTTAACTAACGTGCCCTAACATGCAGTATACGTGCCACAACAAGCAGGAAAATGCATAATACAAATATATATATATTTTTTTTAATTTTTCAAAAACCTTTATTGAGCAAGTTTGCACAGCAGGGTTACAAGATTGCACTTCATCAAGACATTATATACGAGCAGAGGAACCCCAAACATGTGGTGAGGCCCCATTCAATATAATGCAACAGAGGCTACCTCAGACGCGTAAAACCTGTTAATGATACAGAGAAGAAAATGCGGGGGCGGCACGGGGGGGTGTAAGCCAAGGGGAGAGGCCCATCAAATGGGGGAGAGAAGCTAGGGAAGAGAGGGGGGAGTAAGCGGGGAGACGGCACCTCACTGGCCATCACCGGCCGCGGGCGGAACGCTGGCGGGGAGCGCGGGGGTGGTCGCAGGATGCTGAGAGTTATGACTTGAGAGGTAAGGTACAAGTGGACCCCATATGTCAATTGGGCGGGATTTGGCTGGCATTAGGTCCCAGAATTCGGACAGGAGTGTCTGACAACGAGAAGCATCCTCAAGCCAAGCGTCAACCTTAGGTACAGGCCTGCGACCCCAGCACATGGAGACCCTACGCCTCACCAGAACGAGAAGCATCGCAGTCAGGCGGCGCGTAGCATCTGGGCAGAATTTCACGAAGCCTAGAAGGCAAAGCAGAGGGCCTGGCTGGACCGGCGACGAGGTGATCTCAGAGATAGCGGCACACACCTCACACCAGTATGCGGAGATCTGAGGGCACAGCCAGGCTAGGTGGGAGAAGTCTGCCGCAGGAGCGGAACATCGCAGACATCTGTCGCTGGGGATAAGTCCCATTTTGTGCAGCTGAGCAGGAGTTCGGTAAAGCCTATGCAAATACTTAAAGTGAATGAGGCGCAGGCGGTAATTTGGGGATAGTCGTTTAATCTGATTGCAACAATAAAGCCAGTCCTCTTGAGAGAGTTCGACACCCAGGTCCGGTCTGTAGAGATGGGAGTTGCCGCCAGTGCAAGGGCGTAAATCTTGGTGACCAGCTTTCGGGGGGAGGGGGATGTATAAAGGAAGTTAACAGTGGCCATCGAGGAAGGAGGCTGGGGAAACGTGTGGTGAAGCTCCCTGCAAATAGCCCTTAGTTGATAGTAGAGCAGAGTGTCCATAGGGCCGGAATCGACAGCAAGGGCGAAGAACGTGTCCCCAGGGTAGAGGTCCGACACTGTGGAGAGCCCCAAGCGGGTTGCGTGTTTAACCATCCCAGCTGACTGAAGGAGGGAAAAGCCGGGTGATGAGCAATAGGCATGGCATTCGCGGAGAGCATGTTGGAGCCGGAGACTTTCCGGAGCCCGTCCCAGGCCCAGTGCAGAGTCTCTACCGTGTCGATCTCGGTGCGTGGAAGTTTCGCCGGGGCGAATAAGGCGGTTGCGAGCGGCCAGGGGGCAGCAAGGTCGGCCTGCACCGCGACATGCGGCTGAAAAGAAGTGGGGTGGAGCCAGAAGTGGAGAAAACTGGCCTGGGCGCTAAGGGCGTATAATTTAAAATCGGGGGCACCAAGACCACCACGCGACATCGGGAGGGTGAGGATATTATAAGCGATTCTGGGCTGTCGACCAGCCCAGAACAGGGTGATGAGCAAAGAGCGTAATCTGCGAAAAAAAGTGGGCAGTGAGAGGGATGGGAATATTGACAAATAAATACAAAAACTTCGGGAGCACCACCATCTTGGCGATGGCTATGCGACCCGCCAGTGACAAGGGTAACCTACGCCAGAGGGGAATCTTGGACTCGAACCAGTCCACAGCGTGGCCGAAGTTAGCCCTCCAAAGTTCGTCTATGTCCCTACTAAGCCAAATACCTAAGTATCTTGTAGGACCCGACGACCACACAAAAGGGTAGTCCGGAGTAAAGGGGACCGTGGCATCAGTGAGGGGAAAAAGTAGAGACTTACTCCAGTTAACCTGGATGCCGGAGTAGCCCCCGAACCATATCATCTCGCGGACCAGAGGACTGAGATTCTCCTGAGGGTTGCGGACATAGAGTGTAACGTCGTCCGCATACATGGAGACGACAAGGGCACGAGCCGCGAAGCCAAGACCTCTCTGGGTGTGATGCTGTCGGAGTCTAGCGGCGAGGGGTTCCATGGCGATGGCGAAGAGCATGGGTGACAGCGGACACCCCTGCCTGGTAGCTCTCGCGATGGAAATAGGCTCCGATATTTGACCGTTAATCCGGAGGCGGGCAGTGGGAAGGGTGTAGAGAAGTTGTACTTTGCGCATAAAGACCGGGCTAAAGCCCAAGCGAGGAGGAGATAAAAGAGGACGGGCCACTCGAGGGTATCAAAGGCTTTGGTGGCGTCTAGCAGGGCGGCCACTGCCAGGAGCGTGGGATTCATTTGATAAAGGACGGAGAAGATGGTTTGGAGATTATGGGAGGTCGCGCGACCAGGAATGAAGCCGGACTGGTCCGGGCGAGCGATGAGCGTCATGAGGGGGAGAAGGCGGGAGGCGAGTAGTTTGGCAAAGATCTTGTTATCCGTATTAATTTATGAGAGGGGACGATAAGAGTCGCGGAGCTCTGGGGGTTTGTCCGGTTTCAGAAGTAGTGTGAGTAATGCCTCGCGGAGCGAAGGGGGGAACTGACCGTTCTCAAAAGATTCATTATACATGGCAGCTAAGTGCGGGACCAGGAGGGGGGCGAAGGCCTTATAAAAGGATGCTGGCAGGCCGTCCGAGCCGGGGGCCTTATCACCGGCCAGGCCGTTAATAGCAGCAAGGATTTCTTCTTTGGAGAAGGGCTCATCAAGGAATTCCCGGTGAGGGTTGCCAAGCCAGAGGAGCTGAAGGGTATCGAAATATTGATTGAGAATCTCGCGCGGTGGCACAGTCCCAGCCGTATAAAGTTGAGATTAAAATGCAATGAAACGCACCTTGATCTCCTCAGGAGAAGAAGTTCTATCCGGGCCTCCGTCCCGGAGGGCAGTTATATAGGACGCTGCGCGAGGCGAGCGGAGGAGGAGGTTGGCAAGGGTCTTGCCAGGGCGGTCTCCCTCACCGGAGCGGCGCGCCCTCGCCTCACTGCCCAGAAACGCAATCTCTCTGTTGACCTCATCATTGAAGTCGGTGAGCTTCCCCCGGATCTGAGCGAGCGTGTCGCGGTTAGGGTCCAGGGAATGGGAGGAGTCCAGAGCCTTTATCTCCGTCTCCAATTTATCAAGAGTGCCGCGAATAGAGCGTAATACACCGGACTGCTTAGAAATGCATTCCCCACGGATTACGGCCTTGAATCCTTCCCACAGCGTGGAAGGGGAGTCAACAGTGCCCTCGTTAAGCTCAAAATAATTTGTAATTGCGGTTTGTATCTCATCGCAGAAGACCGAGTCCCGCATCGCGTTAGGGGGGAGCCGCCAAGAGAACGCGCGACGTGGGGAGTGAGGGAGGCGCAGACAGAGGCGAACAGGAGCGTGATCTGAGAGGGTGCGCGCCATATGCTCAACAGAGGTGAGCCACGCAAATGCGTCCGGAGTGATAATCCAGAGGTCCAAGCGGGACCAGCAGCCGCAGGAGCCTGTCATGCAAGTGCCTTCACGCGCCTCAGGGCGAGTGTGTCGCCACGCATCATACAGGGAGTTGTCAGTGAGAATAGAGCTCAATAGTGAAGCTGCGCGCGGATGGGAAGTGTGGGGTCCGGAGCAATCTAGCGTGGTAGACAGCGTAACGTTAAAGTCACCCCCCCAGAGAAGCGCAGCGGGGCCCAGTGAGGAGATGTGGTGCCAAACCTGTGCAAAGAAATCCGGGTCGTCATTGTTGGGACCGTATAGCGCAGCCAAGGTCAATGGTTGGGCCAGGAGGGTGCCGTGCAGGACGACAAAACGCCCCTCGGGGTCAATGATTGCCTGGGAGGTCTGCCAAGGAAGCCCTCTGCGCAGCAGGATAGACACCCCACGGGAATAGTTAGAGTAAAAAGAGGAATGTATTTCGCCCCAGTGCCTGGAGCGGAGTCTGGAAGAGGTAGCGGGCAGCAGGTGGGTCTCCTGTACATAACAAATGTCTACCTTATGCCGGGTATGGTGGGCATGGACCAGGCGAGCCTTACGGTGGTCGTTAAGACCGCGGACGTTCCAGGCCCAGAGCGTGGTATCTGTCATAGCGCCATGCCAGAGAAGGGAATGTCGAGGAAGGTTAAAAGTACAGAGAGAACCTCGCACAGTCGGGTAGAGAAGTGCAATAAGGAACATAACAAGAAGCGCATTGCAACGACAGTTGAGGTGCAGGAAAGCGCCAAAGTCAAGATTAAAACAAAAGCCTCATTCGGAGGCAGCGGTCCCAATAACCCAAACCCCCCAGAAAAGCAAGTAGAGGCAGATGTGCGATGGAGACATAATGCAGTGAAAGAGAGAAGTGCAATACAATGAAAATGCATAATACAAATATAGTCTGCATAGCAGCTAGTCCATATATCATGAAGGGAGATGTCATCATAAAAAGAAAGTGGAGCCTATCCTCCCTCCCCTTGCTACAAGCAGTATTATTATATATCAAGAGATCTCTGGGCTTTGTTAGCAGACCCCATACCTCAGACTATAGATGGTAGATCTACATCACAGGTGCTGTTTCACTCTTCTCCCTGGAAAGGTCCCTCTCCAAGTGTGTCTCACCTAATTCGTGTACCCCACTAAGAAGCAAAGTACTTTGTCCAAACAACAGCTGCATCGGTATGTTTTGTCTAAGGGCTAAGGTCTGGCCAGAACAAAATAACAAGGGGGCATTGTTGTTCGACCTTGCACATAATGTTCAGTCAAAATCCCAGGAACATGCAGAGTGTGAATACAGCGTTGAGTTCCCATGTGAAAGGAGTCATTTAAATGTTTGCAAAAATAAAGACGTGTAGTAACGTGCGCAAAAGCAGCAGGCAAGCTGCAGCGTGCTCAAGCTAAGTTAGTGAAAAACGACAATATCCCCACGGGCCACGTGACAACATCATGCATCCCTCCAACACACCTTAATCTGGGTACCATTCAAAATTGACATGTTATTTTTTTTTATCATCATTATACTTTTTTTGAATAACCTGCTTATTAGCAAAGCATTGAATTTGCTTAACTTGAGCTTTATAGTGTCTACTTGGTAGCTCCGTTAGTAGCCAAACCAAACAGGGGGTGTTGTGTGTTTCCTTTATGGCCCACTTAGTTTACTTGTGTTTTAGTTTGCTTGCACGTTTAGGCTGTTTTGCCTTGCACACGTTACGCTTGGCTCATTTATTTTTGTGCCACAACATTATTTTAGAAAAGCACTGCACGTTTTTGTTATTGCTTCAAACCGTCTGAACATCTTGTACAAGGTCAAACAACACTGTGCCCGATCTCCTTGTGATTGGTTAGCAAATGTAGCTTGGCACTTAGACACTACATATGTTCACATCTACTGTTTTCAAGAAAACACCTCGTAACATATACTAAGAGACAGGGCATTTTGAAAACAGAAAAAAGGCATTCTAGCAGAGCAAAGGTCCGGACGAGAGAGAGAGAGAGATCCACTGCCTGAGATGTAGAACTACATATGCATAGCAGATATGGGGTTCATCACTAAAACCAGAGATCTAGAATATACTGCTCTGTTTACATAGTGGGGGTGAGCTGAGGCTGATAAATAATTCACCATGGTAGGACTTCTTATTGTTTATAGTTTTCTTGTAATGCTCCTCACACTGTTGGAATGCATATGTTTTCTAGTCGCAGTGCAGATGTTTTATAATAGAACACAATAAGTTTCAATTAATATTGTAAACTGTTCTCATGTCTTTTTTGTTTATTTTGGACATGCATGAGTGAGAAAACAGAAGGTTGACGATCTGTTTCCACGGTTCCCTGAGGGGACTAGAGTGTTGTATTCTGGGGTGTTACCTTACCTGTCACTCTGGGAAGGTTAGGAGGGCAGGTAAGGCACTAAGAGCCAGTCTGGATTGGGGCTCATAGGTTATGGTGATTCAGACCCTACATACTGACGTTCTGTGGTCCCAGGCATGGATCTGTTTCTAAGCACAATCCGCGTAACAAACCTAGATCTCTGAACAACTGATGACATACCTTTGTTAATCTCCCCATGTTGCGAAATGAAGGACTGTTCAGGAACCACATGCGGGAAGACCTGATGGCCTTTTCTCCTCCAATAAGCCGCATCTGGAGCCATGCTATGGTGAAAATCCGAGGAGGGTACTTGAGGCCATAGGGTGAAACCTTGAACTGGTAATGGCATCCAGCCACTTCGAACTTTAGCTATGTTTGATGCTTCAGGTGAATTGGAAAATGAAAATAAGCGTCCTGGAGATCCAGTGATGTCAGAAAATCTCCCTGTTTTTGAAATTATAGAATTTTTTGCCACATTACCATTGTTTTTCAGGCATTTGTTTAGCTGCGGAAGATCGAGTATTTGCTTTTGATTAACCTGATTTCTTCCTGACCACGAGGAAACCAGAGTTGAAGCCTGTGTTGTGTCGATAATAAGGAACCACCTCTATGGATTCTTTTCAGAGGAGTGAAAAAATCTCCAATTTTAACAGACAAAGATGTTGATGCGACCTCCTATGAAGTGCAGTTCGAGGAGGTTTTTTTGAGAAATTCCAAGTTGTTGCAGTATTGAATAAAAACCAGCACCCACTGATCTGTTGTAATAGATCTCTAGCTGTCCACTTAATTGGAAAGTCTTCCACCTGTGGATTTGGGCCCCCCCCCCCCTTAGGGACCACCCAAAGGTGCAGAGCCACCCTTCGTCCTCAGGTCCAGAAACAAAGTGAGACCAACACTGGAGCACCGAGAGAAAGGATATTTATTATAGTCTCATGAGAGAGAGAGCATCAGCAGCAGACACCCGTAGCTATCTGAGGAGGCAATCTGAACACAGCAGAGCCTTCATAGTTCTTATAACCTTAACCCCCCCCCTTCCCTCTGCGCACGAGCTGACAAAGAAGACAAAGTCAGGAGAGGTGTACGTGAAAAAACATATCAGCAGTTGTTCCATGTGACGGTTGAATGATCGCCACAGGCATACGGAGAAGAACGTAGCTTTCTGCAAAATCTAAGAAACTTCTCGTTTCGGGAAGTCACATAGGAGTCACATGACTCGTGAGGCACAGAAAGGGCAAACAGGGGTGAACATTCCTAAACACAAGCTGTTGTATGCAGAGACAAGATGGGGAAAAGAGTACAAAATGGCTGAGCGAGTGTCAAGGTAAAGAATACATTTTCCACAGTCCCTCCTGTTGACAGGAGCGAAGCAATTTAGTCAACAATAATGTCCAATAATTCTTGTATCTGTTGGGCCATCATAATTTTGTCATTTTCGGAGTGGCCATGGATAGGGGGAGGTTTGAGAGCTTGAGCACACAAACTGCACAAGGGAGGCCCACAGTGCAGGCAAAGGCAGCAACAAAAGAGAAGCGCAACAGGAATAAGGAGAAACATGAGTATCTTCCAGCCCCATGTAAACAGGAGACCCCAGAACCATCCGCTCAATGTCCATGTTCCCGGCTCCTGATGCAATTCGGAGGCCAGTAGGTGCAACTTCTTTATGGCCAGAAGTACAGACGGGGTGTTGTCAGGTGTATATATATGCAGCAGCTTGCCCCAATGATGCGGCATGCTCGTCCGCAGTCAGCCAATACCACATGAAGAACAAGCCTGTTCTGCCAAGTCATGGTCCTGATAGCTGTTTGTTCTTGCGTCAAATTACCCAGTGCCGCGGACGTCTGGTTTATCACAGCCTCCAATGTCCTAGTGAGGCGGCGAATCAGTTTGCTGTTTTGTACTGGACCGATGAAGAAGAAGCCTTGGTTAAAACCTTTGTTGAAGTCGGTAAATTGCTCCCACGTCGTTTCTGTCTGATCCACCAAGGACGTGTCGAGGGATCTCTCTTGATGAACTGGGGCACGCCTTTTCATGAAGTTGTTATGGTAATCAGGAGGAGCAATGAACACCGGTGGCAGGAGGAAGGCCAGGTAGCAGCTGCCGGACCAGTTTTCAGGGAGGTGGTACACCGTCGGCAGTGGTAATACTGTGTCTTTTGCTGGTGCTGCTTCCTCAATGGTCCAGAAGAGGATGGTGAAGATGATCACGAGGGAAAGGACTATAGTAAAAAAAAAATGGTTTTGCAGCTGTACAATTTGCTCAGTAACTGTGTCTTTCTCTGCTTCGGACTTTGTCCTCCTTCTTTTTTCTGACCCATTCTTCTTGGAGCTCTACGGCTGTCTTCCAAGAAGGTACTGCCCTAAGCGTCGCCGGTAGCTGGTGGTTGCTTCACTGGCTAGGCTTCTCAGTGAACCACTAGAAGGAACACCGATCCACCCTTCCAGACTATACTACCGCCCTGCGACTATGGCTAAACCAACCTGTCCTGTCGCCGGAGCACCCGGGGTGGTGCGGGGTCGGAGATGGTACCTGTGCTTACCAGGAGCTGTTTGATCTTCAAAGAGTTCCAGTTCCGGTTCAGTAATGTCACACACAGGAGGGTCGTTTTCCAGGATGTCTTTGTAGGTGGTCAAGGTTGGTCCAGTCTGCATAAAGCTGGGCACCTTCCGGCAATGTGTGGCATGAACCCAGGACTTTCTACCTTCCACCCGCAACGCTGTTCGGGTCGTCAAGAGGACCAGGAGGGGACCTTTCCACCGGGGTTCCAACGTCTTCTTCCGAGCAAAGTTTCGTACCATCACGTGGTCGCCCGGTTGGATGGCGTGTCCAGGTCCTTTGGATCGGTCAGGCAGAGCTTCCCGGACCTGTTGGTGTATGGAGGACAATGTTTTGGTAAGTATGGACAAATAGTCACTCAACAATTCGCAAGGGGAATCAGACAATGAAGTAGCAGAAGGGGCACCCCATACATTCATGGGGCGTCCGAAAACAACCTCATAGGGTGTCAATGATGTGCGGGAATGTGGTACAGATCTTATAGACAAAAGGTCCAGAGGCAAGGCGTCAGGCCATTTTAAGCCTGTTGTCTCCACTATTTTGGATAATTTGGACTTGATGGTGGCATTATAACGTTCAACCAGACCTGCTGATTGAGGATGGAATACAGCATGAAATTTCTGGCGGACCCCCAACCCTGCCAACAAGTGTTTGATGACTTCCCCAATGAAATGGCTCCCGCTATCGCTCCAGAGGACCCGGAGAGACCATATCGGGGAAATAATTCTTTCAACAGCACTTTTGCGGTGGTAAGGGCGGTGTTATCTTTTACTGGGTAGGCCTCCCACCCACTTGCTAAATGCGCAGATGACCACCAAGACATACTTGAGGTTGTTGCACCTGTCCATTTGGATGTAGTCCATCGGAAGGACTTCAAAGGGAGAGGTGGGTATAGCGGAACCTGCACGGGGTACTTTTGTTCCTTTTCCTATGTTGTGGCGAAGGCAAACTAGGCACTGTTGGACCAATCTAGAGGCCGCCGGGCGTAGTTGGGCATTGTCCCAGACTCCCTGTAGTATTTTAGTCATTGAGGTGGCGTCAATATGGGCTGGTAAATGGGTCATGTTCAATAATGGGAGGAGGTAGGCATTTGGTAACTTCCATAATTTCGTGTCTTTGGAGCGCCAACAGTTTTCCTCATCCAACATGCCCTCCTGTTCCCAGGTTTGAAGTTCTTCTTTGGTTGCTGTGCTTTGAATGTCTCTAATCTGTTGTCTGGCATCGTGCCATTTTTCTGCATGGGATTTTACTACGTACATAGGGGTGTATTGTCTATCTCGCGCTGTTTGTCGTGCTGTTTGATCAGCAAAAGCATTCGCTCGGCCCACATCATCCGTTATCTTTTTGTATGCGGTGCATTTAACAATGGCTAGCTTGCGTGGCAGTGTTAAGGCTTGGAGTAGTGCTGTAACTAAGTCACCGTGCAGAATAGGGGTACCATGGGATGTTAAGAATCCTCTCTCCCTCCACAGTATGCCAAAGTTGTGTGCCACCCCGAAGGCGTACTGGCTATCTGTGTAGATGGTAACAGCAAGGTCCGTACCAATGATACAGGCACGGGTGAGAGCTATCAGTTCTGCTGCCTGAGCAGATTTCTGGGGTATGCGGGCCGTTTTACAACAGTATGAGTGGTGGTAACAGCATAGGCCGCAGAGGTGGCACCATCTGGTAATTTCATGCAGGACCCGTCTACCCACAGTTGTCCATCGCTTTCTGGTAAAGGGGTGTCTTTGAGATCTATCCGCCCTTTTGTCTGTTCCTCTGTGTGAAATAAGCAATCATGCGGTGGGGAGTCTGCGGTGTCAGGGTCTGGGGTGGGCAACAATGTAGCAGGGTTCAGTGTGGTACATCGTTTCAGCGTGATATGTGGTGCCAACAACGTTAGTTCATACCCAGTCAGACGTGCACTGGTGAGGTGCTGAGTCTTAGTCTGGTTGAGCAATATGTCTACTGAGTGGGGGACTAAAACTGTCATTTTGTTGTCTAGAACTGTGCCTTCACTTTGACGTATAGAAACAGCTGCAGCCGCAACCGCTCTAAGGCAAGAGGGCAATCCCCAGGTCACAGGGTCCAGGGTAGCAGAAAAATAAGCACAAGGTCGCTGTTTGGTACCATGAGTCTGAATTTGTAATCCACTGCCGACAAAAAGAGGTGAGGCCAATAAGTGCCCGAACGTCTTTCTGTGTGGTAGGGACAGGTAGTTGTAATATGGTATGAATACAGTCAGGTGTGAGTGTACGTCCCTCCTTAGACAGTAGGTGGCCGAGATAGGTCACCTGCTGTTTACAATACTGAAGTTTGTTTTTGGACACTTTATGACCATTGGATGCAAGAAAATGCAAAGTGGCAAGGGAGGCAGTGCGAGCAAGTGCTGGCGTGTCTGCTGCTAACAATATGTCATCAACATACTGGACCAAGACAGTGCCTTTAGGAAGGTGTATTTGGTCCAGCTGAGCTTTTAGGGCTTGGCTATAAATGCTAGGGCTTTCCGTGTACCCCTGAGGGCGCGACAGAAGTGGTAGGATCTATTTCGAAGGGTGAATCCAAAAAGGTAGCGGGAGTCAGGGTGGATGGGAATGGAGAAGAAGGCATTTTTAAGATCAATAACTGTAAAGGTGGTAGCTGTTGAGGGAATCATGGTCAAAATGGTGGTGAAGTCAGATACCACTGGGAACTGAGGTATTACTATTTTGTTAATGGCCCGGAGGTCAATAACAAAACGGTATACTCTCTCAGAGTCAGAAGAGCGTTTCAAAACAGGTAAAATACGACTGTTGCACACATTAGAGCGAACCTCCTCAACCACTCCAGCTTTTATCATGTCCTGTATAATGAGGTACAGTGCTTGTTCACCCTCTGCAGATATTTTGTACTGGGGAAGTCGGGGTAAAGGTGCATTGGCCCTGACCGTGATGCACACAGGGTCCATAACTATGTGTCCTACATCGGTGTCAGAAGTGGCCCACAAAGTGTTTGGTAACTCTTCCAGGCCTTGTAACTGGGAGTCGGGAGAGTCAAGAAGGCGATACAAGCGGGACTCATAACCAGAGTCACAATCGTTGTCAAACAATATGACTCGAACTGAGTCAGGAGAACATCTAATGGTGGCTCTATAATGATTCAGGAGGTCAAGACCCAGTAAGTTATCTGGACAGTTGGGTGATAATAGAAAGGAGGCCATAACAGTGTTACCATGAATGTCATGGGGTATTTCCGAGGACAGTGGGTTAATAGAGGGCGTGCCGTTAAATCCTACAGAAGTGACAGATAAGCCAGACAGGGGTGCCCTCGGAATCAGTTTCTTGGGCAGGGCACTCCTAGAGGCCCCAGTGTCAACCAAAAAATTACCCTCGGTGCCAACCACTGCAGCTGTGATATAGGTGCCTGTTTGGTCAACAAGTAGTTCCACTGGTTCCTTCCCCTGCCCTTGGCTGTCTCATGCATAGTCAAGATCGGGGAAGCGATCAACAGTAAAATCTTGGGCATTAGCCTGTCGGGTAGTGTCAAAGACATTTGAGCGGTGTCCATGGGAGGGTGGCGGTGCTCCTCTGCCCCTGCCTCTAGGCGCACCCCGTCCCCTACCTGCCATCTGGTGTTGTAAGAGTGGACACTCGGCACGCCAGTGGCCCGTCTCTTTACAATAAGCGCATTGATCATTGGACAGTTGCCGTGGGGGTCCCTGAGACCGTGAAGTGGGAGCGGGAGTGTATGTGCCTCTGTAACCTCCCTCCCCTGTGTGTGATGATAGACTTGGGAAAGCATGACCTTTTCTTTTAAGTCTTTTCTTTTTCTTTCTTTTTCTTCTTCAATTTTACTCTGCAAATCTTCATAATACTGTGCCATTGTCAAAATTTGAGCTGGGGTAGACGAGGGCCATGTACTTTCACTATTCTGCAATTTCATGGAAATGGGGGTCAGTAAGCTTTTTTATTTTTATTTTTTATTTTAAAACAACTTTATTAAAGAGTAAAGTTCATCTCCACTGCATTCCGCCTACATCCCCAGCAGGGCCGGCAGTGCAAGTTATCGAGGCAGTAACTCTTACGACTGGGTAAGGGAAGAACACAGCAAGCCGCCTACAACCACATTGGGCCGGCCGCGTTCAGGAGAGCTATAGATAGTAAGGTAAGAAACGTATGCGAATATAACTTAATTCTCGACAGTTATTGGTTATTAGCTTTCCTATCATCCTACGCTATCTCTACTATATCTCAAGTGTCGTAATGTCGAATTCACCATTTTACCATTACCACAGTGCATAGACCCCTGGGTTTGCTGCCTTTTTGCGGTCTGCGTGTCATTGCAACCCGTAAGCGAAGGGAGAGAGTGTCGCCTCAGTTGTTACGCCGAAGAAAGTGTTTGTATTGCCCTTGTAGTTCTTTCGGGCCCACCACTATGGTTAAATGGTCGCACCTTGCGCAAGAAGATGGTATGTGGGCAGCTGGACATGCTGGTTCGTCGGCTTTGCAATAAAGATTGACCAGGAGAAAAAACAAATATACTTAGAAAAGAGAAAGAAATAGATGAAAGAGAAAGAGGCCTAAGGAGGTAGTCAGAGGGCTAACATCTCTCCGGTCGAAGGACCCGCAAGGAAGAGGAACCCGGAGGCATGCGGGGTCAGTTCGCGGTCGGCCGGGGACCGGCCCACGGGCGCCAGGCATCGGGAGGACATATAGGGCTGTTGTGCGCTTAGGCTGTATCCAATTCGTCGGTATCCCTTCTGGGGAGAACTGGGTCGTCAAAGAGTTGAAGGGCGCGAAGTCGCGGAGGCATAGTTCTAGTGTGCTCCAACCGAGTCAGGTACTGGATCAAGGGCTGCCAAGTGCGCTGAAATTTGGCATCTGTGTGTGTCAGTCGGTGGGTAAGGAGTTCCATCGCCATGACCTGCCAGAGTCTCGTAAACCACAAAGTTGTGGAAGGCGTGTGGGCCTGTTTCCAGTGGGATGCGATAACTTGTTTCGCTGCCGTAAACATCTGAAATATCAAGCGCCAGGCCATATGTGTCATGGCTTTGAGTGTGGTCGGGCGGAGACCCAAAATGAAAACCTCCGGATCGTTGGGGAGGGGAAACCCTATCACTGCCCTAATGTGCTGTTGCACCTCCGACCAATACAAAGTAATAAGTGGGCACTCCCACCAGATGTGAATGAAGGATCCCTGAGCCGCCAAGCAACGCCAACAGTTAGGGGTAACTCCAGGGAACATTCTCTGCAGCCTAAGAGGAGTATAGTACCAGCGTGTCATAAGTTTGTATGCCGATTCTTGCTGTGGCGTACTTCGCAGTATGCGCCGGATATCCCTCCAGAGCTGAGCCCACCGGCCAGGGAGAATCTCGCTCCCAATGTCCCTCTGCCACTGGCGCTGGTAGGTGTGGGGCGTGACCTCCTGAGATTGTTGAAGGACCTTATAGGTCCGAGAGATTAGCCCTTTAGACCCATCAAATGCCCGAACCAGAAGTTCAAATGATGTCAGCTGTCGCGTGGCTCCCTCCCTACTGGATGGGGCCCGAAGCCAATGGCGGATCTGGAAGTATTCTAGCCGAGCATTCACTGGGAGATTGAAGTCCGCCCGACACTGTTCAAACGACTTGAACATCCCGTTCTTGAAGAGTTGTTCAATGATGCGACACTCCCCTGTTTCCCATGCTCGAAACGAGTTTATGCTGGAGGCTGGGGGAAAGTCTGCGTTGAGTGCCACCGGAGTGAGGGAGAGGGGAACGAAGCAAGGCCCTGGTGTACTGCGATTCTATCCCATATTTCTAATACCGTGCGCGTGGCAATATAAGCACTGGGATGTCGAGCGCTTTTTTTTTAGCCAAGCTAGGTCCCACAGCGGGCGACAGGCCACTGCTCGGTCCATGTGAAACCAGTGTTTTTCACTTGCCCGCACCGACCACTCCGATATATACCTTAGATGCGACGCCCAATAGTATTGCAGGAGATCCGGGCACGCTAGGCCTCCACGTTCTCGCGGTAGCATCAAAACCTTGGTAGAGAGCCGCGGTCTTCCTCCTCCCCATATGAAGTTGACCACTTCTCTCTGAAGACCCAGGATGTCTCTATGGGGGATTGGCGTCGGGAGCGCTTGAAATATGTATAGGACCTTTGAGAGTATGGACATTTTGACTGCGTTAAGGCGTCCTAGCCAAGAGAGAGGTAACGCTTTCCATCGGCGGAGGTCCTCTCGCACAGTGGTTCTACAGGCAGGCCAGTTAGCCTGCGTCCAAGTGTCAAGATTAGCTGTGATATTGATCCCCAGATAACGGATGGATTTTGAGGCCCATTGGAAAGGGTTGACTGCCTGGAGTTCGTCTAACTGCTGGGGGGGGGAAGAGTGAGATTAAGTGCACGCGATTTGGTAAGATTGACCTTGAGCCCCGATACTAACTCAAATTGGGAAAGGGTGTCTATGAGCACCGGGAGGGAGGTCGCAGGCTCCTGTCAACAGTAGGTCATCCGCGAAGAGGGCGATCTTATGGTCCACCCCGCCCATGCGGACTCCTTTAACATCCTCCGATCGTCGGATAGCAATCGCCAGGGGCTCCACAACGAGCGCGAAGAGCAGGGGTGATAGTGGGCAGCCCTGACGAGTGCCCCTTCGGATGGAAAAAGAAGAGGTCAAAATTCCATTCACCCGAATCCGCGCTTTAGGGTCCGCATACGGTGCCATGATGCGGTTTATCATGAGAGGTCCTAGTCCTATGCGGCGGAGAACCGCCCGAAGGAATGACCAATCGACCCGGTCAAAGGCCTTCTCGGCGTCGAGGAGAGTAAGAAGGCAGGCATGTCGTGGTGTTGAACCTTTTGTATTAGATGGGCTATTCTCCGTAGGTTATCCGCTCCCTGTCGTTCTTGTATGAAGCCTACTTGATCAGGTTCAATTAAGCTCGGGAGGAGAGGAGCCAGACGACGAGATAGGATTTTAGTATAGAGCT
Source organism: Calotriton arnoldi (assembly GCA_963921515.1). Lineage (NCBI taxonomy): Eukaryota > Metazoa > Chordata > Amphibia > Caudata > Salamandridae > Calotriton > Calotriton arnoldi. Next base: position 3,528,743 of record CAWUFW010000565.1, on the reverse strand, counting down.
TGGCGTCGACATTTAGGAGCGAGATCGGGCGGAACGATGCGCATGCAGTATGATCTTTCCCGGGCTTTGGAATGAGAACAATCTCCGCCTCAGCCATTGACGGTGTCACAGCTCCGGTGTCAGTAAACGAGTTAAAAAGGCGTAACAGAGGTGTTTGAAGTTCTGGGAGAAAGAGGCGGTAAAAGGCCAGCGTCAAGCCATCAGGGCCGGGTGACTTCCCCGTCGGCATACTCTTTAGAGCGTGTAGTAGCTCTTCCGCTGTAATGCGCTCCTCTAGCTGTTGCTGGCGGTGGGTGTCCAGAGGTGGCCAGGGGCACTCATCCAGGAAGGGTTCTATCTGGTCCACACAGGTGTCCGCAGCCCCGTATAGATCAGAAAATTACTCGAGGAATTCCTTTCGCTTGGCACTTTCCGCGATAGCCCACCCCCGCCCGGCAAAGTGATTTTGGCAATGTGGTTACGGGATATCTGGAGGCGAAGGCGACGTGCCAGCATGGAGCCCACTTTGTTGCCTCCTCCATAGAATTTCTGCTTTAGGGCGAGAAGGGAGTGTTCCGCCTTATTTACTCTTAGGGCCTTTAGTTGTCCCCGAAGTGATGCGAGTTTTTTCCTCGCAAGTAAAGAGGGCGTTATGTGAGTTTGTCGCTCTAGCGCTTTAATGTCGCGACCGAGGTTGTCTTCTACCAGTCTAGCCTCCCTTCGTCGATCTATGGAAATAGAGGTGATAGTGCCCCTAATCGTAGCTTTGAAGGCGTCCCATAAGAGAGAAATCGGGGTGTCCGGTAAGTCATTATGAATGAAATAGGATTGTATGGCTTGTTTTATTTCGTCTACGTCTACCGGATCCCGCAAGACCCGAGGGGGAAGACGCCATCGTGGAGTGGAGCCCGAGGGTCTGCCCATTCCCGCCAGGGTGATTTCCACGTGGGCGTGATCAGAAACCGATATGTCTGAGATGTCCGCCAATTCCAAGGCTCTAGTAAGTGTCTGGGAAATAAAAAAGTAGTCGATGCGGGAGTAAGATCGATGTACATGGGAATAAAAGGAGTAGTCCCGCATGTCAGGTTCCCTGTATCGCCAGGCATCTACAAGACCAAGAGCCTGTATGTCGTGCTTAAGTGTCGCGGACATAGCTCCGGTCCCTTGATACGAGGGAGCGGTGCGATCTAAGCCCGGATCCCATACTAAGTTAAAGTCGCCTCCGATGATGGCGGGCCCATCCTCCTGGGATAGTTGTGTGCGGAGGAGATCTCTGAGAAAGCTATCTTGCGCTTGATTAGGAGCGTATATATTAAGTAGCAACAGGGGGTTGCCCCGAGCTAATATTGCCGTCTTAAGGTACCGACCTTCTCTATCACGTGTAGTTCGGCTGATTGTTATTGGGGTGCCAGCTTTGAAAAGGATTGCTACCCCGCAGTCTTAGTTGGTGCATGGGCCCATACCTGTACCGGATATCTAGGGTGGGACATACGCGAAACATCCGCCGAGAGGAGGTGGGTCTCCTGTAAGAAGATAATATCAGGGTCGCGTAGGAGGAGATATCTCCAGATTTGTCTTCGCTTGTTCGGGGAGTTCAGGCCCCTAACATTTAGGGTCATGCATTTAAGTTGTGCCATTGGTCCAGTAGGATGGAGCACGATCCGTCAATGCCTCCCCTTCGCCTCCCGCCCCCATCCCGGGGCCCTCTCCCGCTAAGTGGACACCTTTCGGCAGGGAGCGTAGCACACATCCATAATCCCTTCCTCTTAGATAGACACCCGGCGCCCAAGCCTGTCCCCAACAGTCCGGCCAGCAAATCAGGGTGGAATCCCGCATGCATGCCCAGATCCTCCCAGGCCTGTGCGAGCAGAGAAGGAAAAATTGAGAGGAAAGAAGACAGAAAAACCAAATAATAAAGAATAACCAGCAACATAATGGCCAACTGGGCCATAAAGAACCAGTCCGGCCCTGGAGCGGCCCAGTGGTGTGAACCAGGGCGGCTCTGAGGGAGTCACTCCTCATTTGGACTAAGGACATGGTGGGTGGGAACGTGGTACCTGACAGCCGGGACGGCTACCGTCCCCCGGGGAGCCATCTGTTCATTCAACTGTGGTCGTGGGGTTGGGGAGCCTATCAAGGTGTTCACTCATATTATGTCAGGGGAGCGAGCTCCTACCTTGGAAAGCTGGGGGCTCCTGTGTCCCGGGTCCAATTGTATGTGGGTATCATTGTAGTAAGGCAAGGTTGTAGCTTGGGATATCTAGTGTATGGGGCGTATAGGAGCAGGCCTCAGTAGAGCCTGGTAGGCCTGTCACGATGTAACGAACGCCGAAAGGTGTTCTTAAAGCCAAGTAATGGCCTGACCTAGGCGTGTTATCTAGTAGTGCAAAAGCTAGTTGGTGGTAGGTCTGTGTCAGGAGGGTCGACTCATGAAGGCCCCCTTCACCTAGGCTATAGGGTGACTTGGAAGGTGATCTAGAGCTCCACCCACCTCTTCTACGCCCTGGACATCTGAGTGCCACCCACTTCCCAATAGGTGTGTGCGACCTTCCTCTGCCAAGTAGTGCGGGAGCCCAGTGGTGTCACGTGTAGCCGGTTTTAAGATGAGATCTATACAGTGTTACTTTTGTTATATCTCAGTCCCCAGCTGGCAGATCGAGCGCCCGCGGACCCTCCCAGTAGTGAGAGAAGTTACGGATGTAATACATCTACCAACAGTACGTCATTGTTGCTGTCAATGTCCTTGAAAGGCTGTCAAGGGGGGCAGGCACAATTGTTTACACAGTGTTGAACTATGGGGCGGGGGCGGGACATTCAGTGAAGTCAAGCCCCAACAGAGTGGGTTTCAGTCAACCTAATTTCTATACTGAGCATCCCTCAATGGATAAGGTCCTGCAATAACAAACTTATAACATGGTAACACATAACATTGTGGCCTACTGGTGGGAGATGTCTTGCCGCCTCCAGTTTGCTGGTCCAGGAAAGCCGGTCATTTATACCGTAGTGAACGTGATAACTTTTCGTCTTTGACTGTAGCATCATTTGGGGGTCTGTCCTGCCTAGAGAGGCCAGTTCAGGCTGTGTGTTCCCCTTGGGCCACAAGGCCCCCTTGGGCCATCTTCAAAGAAATTCCCGTGCACAGTGCATAGATGTTTCCTCCATTGCCCCTGTTGTAATTAGAACTGGGTTGTCGCAGCTCAGGGGCATGTTTTGTCCTCCAGAGTAGGGGTGTGTGCGTGTTCAAGAGGCCCACGCGGCAGGGCGAGATGTACAGGTGGTGAGCACAAGTCATTCTCCACTTCCTGGGCCCTCGGTCGATGGGAGCGCTTGGCCAGACATCTTCTCCGACAGCGGCTGGGGTTCTTCTAGAGCTTTCAGGTGGCGTATAATGTCTTGCTTAGCTTGGCTAGACGCCGAGTGGGCTACCGATGATCCCGAGCCGTGGCGTTGTACCTTGGACCACTCCGGGCGCAGCGATATCTGGGAGGCCGAGTCAGCAGGGGAGGGCGAGGATGGCTGTGAGTCCCTTGAAAGGTGCAGCAGCCGGAGTGCCTCTCGCAATGAGCGTATGGATCGACGCCGTCCCTCCCATTGGAAAATTATAGCGAAAGGGTGTCCCCATTGATATTTAATATTGGACGCTTTCAGTTTGGCCGTCACTGGCCGGAAGTCCCGACGGCGGCACAGAGTGATGGGCGAGAGGTCCTGAAAGATCTGGATATTATGGCCCCCGTATTCCAGCTTCTCGTGCGCCCTGGAGACCCGGAGGATTGCCTCTTTTTCCGCATAGAAGTGGACTCTGGTCAGGATGTCAGGGACCAGGTTGGGGTTGCCTCGTGGGGGAGCCACTCGATGAGCCCGGTCTAGCGTCGGGGGGGGGAGATATCCTCATCACCTCGGATGGCCTGGAGCAGGTCCGCCACGTATGTGACTATGTCTGCTCCTTCCGCCCCCGTGGCACCCCCGGATGCGGACGTTGTTCCGGCGGCTCCGATTTTCTAAATCTTCCTGTTTGATCTGGAGCTCTACGTTCTGTTCTTCTATTGCCTGAACTCTGCGACGGAGATCTTCCAGGTCCTCTGTACGAGAGTCTATGGTGCGCTCCATATCATCCACCCGATTGCCAATTTCGGTAATATCTCGTCGTACATCCGTCAAGTACGTTTTGACCTCCGTCTTAAGGGAGGAAATCTCCGATTTTATCTCTTGCAGAAAAGTGGCCAGCACTGCCTGTGTGATAGTACCGTGGTCGGGGTCTTTCAGGGCAGACGCCATGTCAGGGGCCTCTGGTAAAGGCGACTGGGCGCGTTTGTGCCACAGATCCTTGACCGATGTGTCCTTGGTGGCGGGGGTCGCTACAGACTTCCCCGTACGAGGCCTGGTCATGCTGTTGATATCTGGTTCAGTGCGGTCGTCGCCTGTATCGCCGTGTAGCCCAGTACTAGTCCCCTTTCCAGCCCGTGGGTAGGCCGCAGGGTTCCCTCAGGAGCGGTATGCTGTCGATTAGCATTCACTCTGCCCCGGTCTATTCAACAGGTCGCCACCCGATCCACATCCCCATCCAGGCTCCTTTTCAGATTTACTGGTTAGTTTGGGGGTTGTTCCATGAGGGCTCCCAGGCTCACAATAACCCGCTCTCTCTGCTGGTGCCCTCTCCCTCCTGGATTCGTCTCTCACCCCTGCTTCAGTAGGGTGTTATCGTAGGCTGTGGGGCGCTGGCTCCTCAGGGCGATTATATGGGGTGGGAGGTCACTCCCAGAAGCACGGCCTTCTCCCCCGCTCCCAGCTTGATTCAAGTCCCGGTCTATCAGGCAGGTGATTCCTGCCCCGTAAGGCCTCAAGTGCCCCCTTGCGCGCTAGGGCTCACTGCCCATGACAACTGCACCTCCTTGTTTGTGGTCGGGCGAGCAGGCCAACCTTTACCTCCCTGGGGGTTTTCTTTTTTTTATTTTTTTATTTATTTATTCAATCCATTATGATTTAATTACATATATAAAACCACAGTAATTAAAAGTTTATAAAACATGATCCTAAATATACAGAGAAAAAATAACTCATTAAATTCTACAAAATACATATTTCATATTATTACCAAGATTTCATAAGTGCTAATTTTAACAATTTAAAAATTTACAATACACATTTCAAATACCACCATGTCTATATCCTGAGAATATATCAAAGTGCTAGTGCTTAAACATAGTCAAAATGAAATACATAAATATTCAGTCCTCCATATATACCAACAGAGGACCCCATATCTCCATCCCCAACTTCCTCTTACGAGAGCCCTTTTGAGAGTATAAACCATATTCTAAATTAAACATCGTGAAAAATCTAGCCTTCCATAACTCAAAGGTCGGGCGTCTTTCTGTAACCACATTGATGCAATACAAAGTCTGGCTGTGGCCATAGCTAAAAAAATCAAATATCGAAATTTATAGCCCATCTGATCCCGACCTTCGCTCTCTGCTACCCCCAACAACATATGAGAGGCAGATAATATTATGGCTTCCCCCGTTATTTCAGCTAAAAGCACTCTATATACATTAAAAATTATTTAGGTGCCCGCAAGAGAAAAAAATATGTACGATGTCAGCTTCTTCGGTACCACATCGGAAACACCTCCCATCATTAACACCTCCCCATTTTAACATTCTAGCTGGAGTATAATATAAATTAAATATAGTCTTATAATGCTGTGCCCGAAGATTCGCCGTCATCAAAAGCTTCCCAGCCATCTCAATAGAATCTTCCACACGAGCATCCTGACACCCAAGCCTATTATTCCACTTAGTCTTATGTTTATCTAAGTCATCAACCTGGGTGTCCAATAATATATTATAGAGCGTGCCAATCCGTGCCTTTTTCCTAATAGCTTCTACAAGAGGGTTCACCTCAATCCTCCATTGACTCTTACTTAAATAATCACGAATTTGTAAAAATTTAAAAATTCAACTCTGGGCAGGTTATATTTCTCGGCTAACATCTCGAAGGACATCAGAGTCCCATTCTCATACAAGTCACCAACAAATAAAATGCCTTTCATCTTCCAATTGTCTACTATCCTATCCCAAAATATAGGTGGTAATAACCCTGTTGCTGAGATAGACGTATAATAAGACACCCTAGTGAATTTATAGGATTTACGAATAATCTTCCAAACTTTATAAGCAGCATTTAAAACCTTGAACCTAGTTTTTTTATAGTAACTAGGCTCAAGCATCACAAACAGCCGATTTTTAACCTCATCACCCAGTAGCATCTGATAAATGGACGGAAGATTTGATCTGGGATGGACCTCTTCTCCCGTCATTAAGATGCACATATTTTGAAGCATGCACACATAATAATAAAGGGTAAAGTCAGGAACAGCCCAACCGCCTTTCTCCTTCGGGAGGACCATAAAACGCATAGCTCTTCGAGTCTTCCCCTGAGCCCATAAAAACCTAGCACAGATTGACTGAAGTACGGATAGCTGGGCACGGGAAATTTCTAACGGAACAGATCGAAAGAAGTATAAAACCCTGGGTAGTACCAACATTTTCAAAACGTTACATCGACCCACTAGCGTCAAATGTAGGCATTCACAGCGATCTAATTGATTACGAACGGATCTCAAAATAGTCTGCCAGTTTACTTCTACTAATGTGTCCAAACAGGTCCTCAGTTTAACGCCCAGATATGTTACTTCACTCATTACGCGATGATCACTATAGTTTCCCTGATTCAGAGAGAGAATTTGTGTCTTAGACACATTGAGTTTATAACCAGACACTGCTCCAAACTCAAGGGCCAACTGTTCTATCTTCGGCATTGCGGAAGTTAAATTTGTTGTGACCACTGCAATATCGTCCGCATACGCGAACACCCGATAGTACTCCTGCCTCCAAAGTATTGGCTCTATCCCTGGGTTCTTTTCTAGCATCATTAAAAAGGGATTAATAAATAAAGAAAACAACAAAGGGGAACACGGACAGCCCTGCCTTGTACCCCGTGTAATACATACCGAATCCGATTCAAGACCCATTAAACAAATTTTGGCAGTCGGGCGTCTATATAGGGCCTGAATAGCTGTGATAAAACCATGTTGAAAGCCAAGCTGTCGTAAAACTGCCCATAAAAATTCCCATGCGACCCGATCGAATGCCTTTTCGGCATCTAATAAAATCAGACCGAATTTACTCTCCATAACTTTAGCTATATCTAATAGGGTTATCACCCTGTTAATATGATTGGTTGTATCCCTCTTGGGTATAAACCCGTGTTGTCGAATCATAACCAATGGGGTAACAACATCAGCCAATCGAGTCGCAAGGATTTTAGCGTAAATCTTACCATCAACATTCACTAATGATATAGGGCGATAAGAACCTGGCATCTCTGGTGACTTGCCTTTTTAAAAAAAACAATTATACTAGCCTCGTCCCAGGTCAGAGGGGCAACACCTAATTGTGCTTGTTGGAAAATAGCCAACATATCAGCTTTCAGCTCTCCAAAAAGTTTTATAAACCTCCAGAGGAAGTTTATCAGGTCCTGATGCTTTACCACTCGCTAAGTTATTAATTGCTGCCTCTAGTTCTTCAAGCGTTATAGGTGCCTCCAACATTTCTATATCTTGGGAGCTCAACTTCCCACAATTAAGGCTCTGCAAAAGTGTCTCACTTGCCTGTCCATCATATAATCTCTCCGGTGTACAAGGCCTCATAAAAATCGTGGAATACTTTAAGAATCCCGACAGGAGTATCTACTGAATCGCCCAGAATGTTGACTACGGATCCAATCCTTTGGGCCGCCTCCCTTGACCGAAGTCTTTGGGCCAAACAACGCCCAACTGCCTCACCATACTCATAGCTTTGTTGCTTACTAATCGCGTATTTCATAGCTATTTCTTTGCTCCACTGTGAGTTTATTTTAGCCTTACAGCGAGCAACTTCTGCCTGTAATAACGCTACATCCATGGTATTTTTTGCATGTATCCCCCGCATAAGATTGACTTCAGCATTTGTCAAGTTTTTACACAATTCCACAGCTATTGCTTGCAGTTTCCTCTGCTTATATATCCCAAAGCTAAGGGTCTCCCCCTAAATCCAGCCTTTAAAGCATCCCAAACAAAGCCAGGCCCAGTAGAATTACGGTTTATGATAAAAAATTGATTAATCCACCCCTTCATATGTCCCACATACTCCTCATCAAATAACAATTTCCTGTCAAAGGTAAACGATCTGGGCCTACCGCCTATCCTGAGAGCCCGCAGACTCAGAACCAGTGGTCCATGATCTGAAGTGATCCGTGGGTGCACTTCTATATCAGCTTGTGACAATATTGTATTTGTCACGAAAAAATAATCTAATCGTACAAGCTTCTGGTGCGGGTGTGAATAAAATGTATATCCATGCTCGGACCCTCGTAAATTGGCCCATGCATCAACCAAGCCATGGTCCGCCAAAAGATGTTGTAATGCTTTAAATACTTTGGGTTTCCTTCCCTTATACTGGCTAACCGGGAATTGCAGGCCCTGTGGTTCTAAATGGATGTTAAAGTCTCCACACAAAATTAATGGCGTGGGCCACGATGCTAATTCCAAATTCAGGGTCTCTAATACTAACACCTCATCCAGATTCGAGCCATATACAGAACAAATTGTACATTTAATATTGCCGATTATACATTCGGCTATAGCCCACCTCCCTGTTTATCAGCCAAAACTCTTGCCGTTCCCTGAATGGTATTTTTTGCTAAGATAGCCACCCCACGTATTGTAGTTGACTGTTGAGTACAAACCAATACTGATAAACCTAGCTCCGTCAATAATTTTCTTTTACCCCATGCAATATGCGTTTCTTGGATGCAAACTAAATCTGTCTGCAGCATCCGCAACTCTGCTGCCACCCTCTGTCTCTTCCCATAGTTATTTAACCCAGAAACATTTAGGGTACATATCCGTAAACCCGATCTGACATTCTTATCACCCATCGATTCTAAACATATCCTTACACATTAGGATCCTGTACCTTGTATACATGTAGTTCGTATTTTGTATTACTATATCCTCATCATGGATTGTTTTACTTTGTGCACCCCCCCACACCCTGTGCCCCCTGAAACCCCAGACCCTGCAGGGCCTCAGACACGGCCCTGCCCCTCCCCCACCCCCACCAAAACACGAGGCTGAGAGACTCAAGGTCTCCAAGATTGAACAAGCTACTGCCCCCCCGGGTTGCTCTTCCCCATTAACCTTATATACCACCTCCCAACCCTTCCCCACCAAGATAAAACAAACAAAGTACTAAAGAGGAAGGAATCAGGGGAAAGAGAGAGAGAAAAAAAAAAAAAACCATCCTATATATCCTGCCAATTATGACTAATTTTACATTCAATTATTTTTACACTATTTTTCCCACTTGCCTTCACAAAAATTACAAGGATTGCAAATATTCTTTAGCAGCTAATTCAGCAGTAAAAACCGAACATGCTCCTTATGAATGACCTTCAGCTTAGCGGGATTTAATAGATAGGCTTGAGCTCCTTTATCCTGAAACGGCGTAATAAGCTGTCTTAACTGCCATCTCTTTTCAACTGTTAGGGGACAATAATCTGGGCGGACAAAAAATTCTATCCCTTTCCCCTTCTTTTTTCGATCAGGGCGGGCCAAATCATAAACTGCTTCGCGAGCCAAAAAATTATTTAATGAGATTAAAATTGCTCTTGGTCGAGAGGTGGCCTGTCCTGGTCTAGTACGCTGTATAAAGGGGAATCTATGTGCCCGCTGGATCTCCCTACTCCAGTCCCACTGAGTTAACCCCGGGAAGGCCTCTGAGAAAAGCTCAATAATAAATTTCCGAGCATCTTGCCCTTCGGCCCCCTCAGGAATATCCAAAACCCGCAAGTTATTGCGTCGTAGGCGATTTTCCATGTCTGTAAGTTTCCAAAGGGTATCATCTTTGGCAGAGCGCATAGCTTCCGTTGCTGCTTTTTGTATGGCTAACTCATCTTCCAGGTTTGAAATGCGTGTTTCAGCCACATTAAACCTTTCAACAAATTCGGAGCATGATTTAGCAATCCTTTTTACAGAGTTCTGCAATTTCCGACAAGCTCCTGTGTACGTTGGCTTTCAATATGCGTTTCTTCTCTGTGAGCCATTATACTTTTATATATAACAGCAAGTGAAATGTCCTCTTGTTTCTCCAGGGCCAATGCATTTGATTGCGGCTCCTTAACCTCTCCATGTATCCCAGACTCGCCTAGAAAGGAATAATCCCATTGTAGGGGTTCTATATTTTCAGTGGTCTGGAGCCCCATACGAGGCTCATCTCGCTTGCGTACAGTTTTAGGGCTATTGTCAGGTGTACCTAGTAGATCAGTCCCAGGGTCACTCAGCTGTAGCTTACTTAGCCCCCTAAGCCCACTGTTGAAAGAGCCAACTTTTTGCTTAGCCTGTACTTTTGCATCACATTCATCCTCTGAAGTATCGGAGGGATCAGACAGAGAAAAAAATAGTCTGCTGAATCAACAACATTATCTTTATCTTTATCATTGAGAGCCTCGTGGTTGCTAAGTACAAATTCCTGATCCTTCATCAAACTGGTTGAAAAATTTGAGGCACTAGCATTGTATGGGGGTCCTGTTGAATCAGCTGCTTCGGGGGCTGTCTCTGCAGTTCGATGTACATCTTCCAAAATGTCCCCATCACTCTCTTTCTCGCCCATTAGAGTGTCATCCCTTAAGCCAGCTTGATTAGGTAAACTATGTGACGGTAAATTGTCTCCCCCTTTATTGTTCTTGCCACTCTGGACCTTTTCCGGACTTGCCTGTACTGGGAGGGGGTGTTTCTTTGTTTTGTTTGTAAAAAACAAAGATGGAACGTTCTTCTTACCGCTGCTCTCTACACGGGGGCCGTCCTTCTTCACCGATGCCGGATCACTCTTCTTCTCCCCGTCCCGTAGTCCAACGATGCCAGAGTTCTCCATCGTGCTGCGGACCTTAACGCGGCCGGGTTTAGGGGGCATCGCATCAAATCGCCGCAAACAGCCGCCTCCGGACCGCTGCCAATCTTCCGTGCGTGACCTCCGCACTCCACAGGTGTATGTCTCTCCGGAAGTCCGCCAGAACAGCCCCAGCTGCCGCAAGAGAGACACCCGAGATAGCACCACAGTAAACAAAAGACTCGAGAGCATGCCCGTAAGTTTTTTAATCCTTTAACTAGCCATCGGTATCGGGAAACGTTTTAAATTCGGTTAATCCTTTCAATACTGCCAGGATAGGATCATGGAACCTATGGGAAAGAGCAAACGCCGGGAGCTCGAGCTCACACGGCCGCGCTCACGGCCGCCATCTTGCCTCCTCCCGATTGGGAGAATTTTCCTCCCTGGGGGTTTTCTACGATCCCGGGGGCTTTTCACTCCTCCCAGCGTTATCTCGTTCTCCCCCCGGGATCTACACCCCCCACACCTCACCTTCTGGGAGTCCGATGCCTCTCCCGGGCTGCAGCCGCTCCGTCCGTCCACCAGCCGGCCTCCCCCGCCTGACCCACCGGGTGTCGCAGGCCGTCGCCTCTCACCGCAGTGCCCTCCCCAGCTCTCGGGTCTCCGTCTTCAGACACATGGCCCCCAGTGATGTGCGCCGCCGTCGGGCTCCGGCGTACCGGGGAACTCAGTCCTCACCCTGCCGGTGTAGCGTCTCCTCTATGCGGGGCTTGTGGAGTGCCAAGTGCGAGCGCTTGTCTCTTTCATCGGCGTCAATCTGCCTCTCGGGCACAGCCGCGCCGCTTCCCAAGATGGCGGGTCCGGCCTCCTTACCGCCCGCTCTCCCGGCCTCCAGTAGCTTCCCGGGTCTCTCACCTCTCAGCCTCGGGTCTCCCAGGTGTGTCTTCCGCTTGTTGCGGGCTATGCGACCTCGATCTCCCCGCAGTCTTAGCCTCCGGTGTCGGCTCAGCCTCCGGATCGCCACTCCAAAACATCCCCAAGATGGCGGCAGGTCTCTACGCACCACCTCCACCAGCCTGCTCGTACGAGCCAAGGAGCCCCCACCTTGGGTCCGGGACCGCCCCGGGCGTGTGCTCGTATGGGGGAGGTCACCTCTTGTGCCCCCCGAGCCTTGGATCGCTCCCCAGTCTTAGCCTCCGGTGCCGGCTCAGCCTCCGGATCGCCACTCCAAACGTCCCTAAGATGGCGGCTGGTCTCTCCGTACCACCTCCGCCAGCCGCCTCGTACGAGCCAAGGAGCCCCCACCTTGGGTCCGGGACAGCCCCGGGCGTGTGCTTGTATGGGGGGGGACACCTCACGTGCCCCCCCGTGCCTTGGATCGCTCCCCAAATGCCCTAGTTAGGCCCCGGAGGACGGAGCACCCGCCGCGTGAGTCTTACCCCATCGGAGTCTAAGCCACGCCCCCCGTCAGTAAGCTTTTAACAAATGTTTGGACCAATAAGTGACGTCCGGTGTCAGTAGCGGTGTCTTGTCCGCTATAGTCAGTAAAGGCTTGGCCAAGTCTAGAAAAATAATCGGATACTGTCTCGTCAGTTTTTTGTTTGCATGCATTAATAATCGTCCAATCCACCTTTCGAGCCGGGACTAACTGTTTGAGTTTTGTCACTATAAGGGCTGGGAGAGTTAAGATGGCAGCTGCTGGTCGTTCGCCAGGTTTCCTGTCTCTATCCATTCTGTCTAAGTCTACCCAAGTATGGTGAAACATGGTTACGTCATCCACCTTCCTAATGGGTCTCCAAAGGTCGGGGGGAAGAATTAGTCCGAAAAACTGGTGTATGTCCACTAGTGTCAATAGTATAGGTGGAGACAACAGTGTCTAGTTCCTCATAGAATGCGGCAGGGTTTTTTCTGGGGTCTGGTAAATCCTTCTTAAAGGCCAGAATGTCCGCTCGGAGCCAAGGAGTGTATACCCAATTGTACAATGTCCTGCTCTTTGCATTTGGGTTATCTATACCATCCTGTGTGCCGTCCCCCCTGGCCGGGACGAAAACCGGGGCCGCCTCTCTCATTGGCGCCATTGTTTCAATCACTCCACCCACTGCACCACTATCACTTTCTTTCCCTTCCTCTTGATCCCTCCTTAGTTCTTCCATCATTTGTAAGATAAACGCAAACAAGGCATCTCGTTCCTCCTCATTTGCTCCACCTTCGGTCACTTTACGGTATAGCCTTCTAACATAGTCCTCTGGTGTAACCTTATGGCGTCCCTCATATAAGGTCAACACTTCATATGCGAGTCTACAAGCAAAATAATTCTTCAAGTGGTTTGGGTAGGCTGAATAGACCTTACGTATTTGATCAGGGGTAAAATTGTCTTTCAAATAGGTATGGGTCAATTGATCTAAAGGGTGTTTCTCGTCTGTAGTAGGGTGGGGGGTGCGTAACCTAGCATCTACTGAGTGTTCGGGCCAGAGTGAGATGGGGGTGGAGCTGTAGGGTCGGGACGCAAGTCTGGACCGGGAAGTTGTTGTCCATCAGCAGGGGGTAGAGGGGGAGGGACGTGATATGGTGGTGGCGGGGGGTGTAGGAGTAATTCTTCCTCATGGGGGTCTGACTGTGCCAAGGGGGTATATCGCATAGGATACTGGCCAGAGGCATTTAGCCGGTGTTCTCTATCTAAACAGGCAATATTCGAAGCCACCTTTTCTTGTTGTAATTCCGCCAATTTTTGTTTCTCTGATTTCCATACTGCCTTCTGGGATCGAGCCTGTGCTCTCCTCTCCCTTTCTATAATTTCCTTCTTCCATAACCCCAAGGAATCAAACATGGATTGTCTAGATCTGCGCCTATGCAATTGGGCTTCTACTGCCTCTATTTTCTGAGGGTCAAAAGAGCCATATTTTGGCCAGGTACTATCCCTATCCTTTGACGTGTATTTGTTCCATAATGTGCTGTACATTAAGGGAGAAATACCGTACTTTATGTACATTTCTTTATTCGGTGTACCCTCCGGGGGACTGGTTGACTTTCTTCCAAAACATCTGACTGGGATATACAACAGCATATCCGTTACAAATTTACTACACACGGGCATGTTTACAATTGTTTCTACCAAACCTTTTTCTTATTATCAAAAATCCTGTATTGGACAAAAAGTCCACATTACCCGCTTGCCTTCAATCTTTGCAAAGAGTGAATCTAAAAAAATGAAACAACGAATCAGAACTATAACCAGAACATAAGGGTGTCACAATTCAGCGACCCTACCAGAATCCTTTGTCTCGTCCTCCAGGTGGTCTCTTACTGCAGAAATCGTCCAAATCTATCAAGGGCCCCAGTCAGGACCGGCACCACTTGCGGGGGTCTTCGCGGATGGAGAGAAAGTTGGGTAGTGGCTACGAAGACGAGGGTCTCTCTGCGTAGGTGCACCCCACTACCGTCCGTTCAATCTTCTTCGTTGAGACCCCTCGACTGGGCAGCTGCGTCTCTGATGGGTCCCTGTTCAGGCGCCAATTGTGGATTTGGGGGGGCCCCCCTTAGGGACCACCCAAAGGTGCAGAGCCACCCTTCGTCCTCAGGTCCAGAAACAAAGTGAGACCAACACTGGAGCACCGAGAGAAAGGATATTTATTATAGTCTCATGAGAGAGAGAGCATCAGCAGCAGACACCCGTAGGTATCTGAGGAGGCAATCTGAACACAGCAGAGCCTTCATAGTTCTTATAACCTTAACCCCCCCCCCCTTCCCTCTGCGCACGAGCTGACAAAGAAGACAAAGTCAGGAGAGGTGTATGTGAAAAAACATATCAGCAGTTGTTCCATGTAACGGTTGAATGATCGCCACAGGCATACGGAGAAGAACGTAGCTTTCTGCAAAATCTAAGAAACTTCTCGTTTCGGGAAGTCACATAGGACTCAGATGTCTCTTGAGGCACAGAAAGGGCAAACAGGGGTGAACATTCCTAAACACAAGCTATTGTATGCAGAGACAAGATGAGGAAAAGAGTACAAAATGGCTGAGCGAGTGTCAAGGTAAAGAATACATTTTCCACACACCCACTTGCTGCAGGGGAATGAAGATGACCTGTGCCAGAAGGTGCCACTGACATCTGGAGGACTCTTCTCCTCTGCTTGACTTTGCAATTTTTTTGTGTTGAGGCTGCCTTGAATAAGCTGCCAGTACCATTGGCCTATACTGTTGTTGTGGGTATTAATGACAGTAACCCTGTTGCTCAGTATGGTTGGATATTTCCCCGATATGAAAACTGCCCTCTTCCTCTTGCACATTGAAAGGACTGAAGTTGGCGTCAAAGATCTTGCAGTCTCAGTGTCAGATTTTATTAACTGAAGGGTGCTGTTCATGTGTTTGCCAAACAAAGTCTCAGCATTGTAGGGCATGTCCAAACATTTTTATCTGCACTTCTGGTCTAAAGTAGATCACTTTAAGCCATTCCTGTCTTAAGGCAACTGCTACAGCTAGCTGGCGAAAACCTGTAGTACCAACATCCATTTTAATAACTTCAGAAGATGTTCTTTCCCTCCGCCTGAATAATCGCTCTTGCCCCATTCCTCTTATATGCTGGCAAAAATTCAACATTGGCTACTAGATGCTACCACATCTGCCTAAGATATCTCCCTAATACAGCTAGGGCATTGGATGGTCTTACAGTAGTCGAGAAATTGCAGAAAAGCATTTGCCAATGGTATCTAGACTCCCCCCTTCATTGTCAGGTGAAGTGGAACAAGGCATGAATGGATTCCTGTAACACCTCTGGGCAGCCTACATAATCACTGAATCTGGCTGCAGCTGTCCTATAATGCAACCAAGGGAGTGATCTAGGGGCTTATATTTTGTATCTAGACATGGCATGACTGCAGCTACAGTCACCAGGTTTTTCCATTTATTTCAAACCCACAGCCCATATCTAGTCTACAATCAGTAGAGGCTTTACTGATTTTCGTGCTGGTTTGTTAAAGTCATAAAGGAAACATTCCGACTGCTTAACAGGGATAGGAAATTCAACATTTTTAACAGTTCTCTCCAAAATAGCATGAAATCCAACTATGTCATCAGGAGGGAAATTAGCTCCTGGTGAGGTAGGCAGGGCAGATACCACCACCACATATTTATTCCATTCTAACCTAGTATTAGTAGGCAAACCGTGAGTTATCTCACCCTCCATAAATTATCTTCATCAGTATCATATGTAAGGTAATGATGGCAATGGGTGGAAGTGTTCTGGGCTGGAGCATCTGCCCTGTATGCGAACTAGTACTTCCTGAAGTGTGAACCAAGCGAGGAGTATGTGGCCAAACGGCTTGTTTAGAAGGAGTCTGTTGTGGAGGTACTGGAGGGCCACCTGACTCTGGAAAATCTCTTGTAGTAATTAGCCAGCATTTGGCGAAGATCCGTGACCAGAGCTGTGGGTACCTGCATGATAAGCTTCTGGTATTGATATTGGTCATCATACGTATCATAGGGACATTGCTCTGCAAAAGCCTAGCTGGGTCTTGGGTTTTAAGATCGGTCTTGCACAGAGAATTCACCCTCTAAATATACGATGCCATCATCACCGTACTGCCATTTGACATGGAGTAGAGGAACTATATGCAGGTCCAAATGGACCATCATTGTCAGATTCCTCAACACCCAGTAAGTGTATGGATGGCAGAGGAGAGACCTTACTGGGTGAGGTTTGTTCCGGTGTAATAGGAACTGGTATTTCCTAGTCAAGATCAAAATAACATCTTTTTTCCCCATCAAGTGTCGTCGCCAGGACTGTCAATGGTTGTTTGTGGTCCTGAAATAATGCGGATAGCTACGCCAAAGCTTTTTGATGTCTGCGCCATTGATGTAGTCTTCGTTGTCATCTATAGCTTTCCGTAGACGAGATGGTTGTTGACAGTGTCATGGTCACCACAGTAGTCAATATTTTCGATGACAGCACTGACGTCATTACCAGTGGCGATGTAGTTGTAGCCATTGGTCCCATCAGCGACTGCTTCAACAGCGCATGTTTCGTTGACGAAAGGCCATTGACGTCCTTGTTACCTCAAGGTTTGATGGTAGGCTTCAACCTGTTTTTTTTCTGTATTTGCTGAGGTAGAAGAATGGTCTTTCATTTTGTAGTTTTCGACTCCTGAGGCTAGTATCATATCTGCAGGCCTCTTATCCTGACCCTTTTTAAATTATCTTTCGGAGAAGATTCTCCTGATGCTGGATTTTCATTAGATTTTTTCTTCTGAATCAAAAGCAGGACCCTGCCTTCTCTGTCTTTAAGAGTCTTTGCTGAGAATGTGCAACAGTATTTACAGTCTCTAGGTATAGGGTGAGGATGAAGGCAATAGGTCTCAGGATGGAGTCTGAGCCAACCACAAGGTCTGAAAATAACTTTTTTTTTTTTTTTTAGAGGTTTCCGACGTTTTGCTGTCAAAATTTACACCCAGTAGATGTTATATCTGAGATGTATCCTAATGAAGCTAAAGAAAATGGTAAAAAGTTGACAAATATGTATTGCAGGAAAACGCAGCAGAGCTCAGTTATACTCTTCACACAAAGTGTGTTTAGAAATTTGAGGTATTGTGGCCCTTGAGGTTCAGAGTACTTCAAGGGCTACATCCTGATTGGTTGAAGTTTGGTTATGTTAAAAATAATGTGAATTGGTTAACAATGTCTCTTTTTTAGGCTTACTGTGCAATGTTTTTAGTTACACTTCTTGTTATAATTTACCTTTACGACAGGGAAGATTCAAGCATGTGAATCTATGAAAGATTCAATACTATAAAAATATATATAAAATGCAACTACAAGCATATGTTTGTAGCGTGTAGTGCTGCAGATTCACATGCTTAGCATACTCCTGCCATCAAGTGTTGGCCTTGGACATTTGCAAGTTGTTTTATTAGAAGAAGCCTTTTGAGTCATAAGACGTGGTTTGACTTCTCTTAGTGGACATTGCACGAGCACTGACTGTTGGATTGTTTTTTCCACAGCAGGTGAGAACATACATGGAGTGTAAACGTAAGAAAGGTGCATGAAGTGCAATTTGTAGTGAGAAGAATAAAGCAAGAGACTCGGGTCTTCAGGGAAGAGGGCCTTCAGCATGTGAATCTACAGCACTACGCACTACAAACAGATGCTTACAGGGTGGCTGTAGGTACATATGCTTAGCATAGACTTTAAAGTGGTGGCTGCATGTGGATGATGCAGATGTCTGCAACAAGGTCCTCAATACTGTCTGTCCCACCATGGCCTCTTGACAGTCTAAGGTGTCCACACAGTAGTGCTTGGTAAAAGTGTTAGGTGTTGACAAGATGGCTGACTTGCAAATATCTGCTAACGGGATGCTTCCTAGGAAGGCCATTGTGCCTTATTTTCATTTCTTGCAGGTGGAGTGTGCCCTGGGAGGTAGAATCCTCTCTGTTTTATGTTAGTAGATTTGAATATACAACTATCCACCTAGTTGTGCCTGCCTTGAACATGGCATGTCCTCTCTGAAGCTTGCAAACAACACAAAGAACTGGTACGGTTTATGGAAAGGGTTGGTCATGTCAATGTAGTACTTAAGAGTTCTTTTGCATCTAATTTGTGGAGTGCTCTCTCTGCCACAGACTCTGGTTTTGGGAAGAAGTCTGGGAGCCCTATGTTGTTAAGGTTGATGGGTGGCAGCACCTTAGGGAGGAATTTAGGATTAGTTCTAAGGACAACCTTGTCCTTGTGGACCTGAATGAATGGCTCTTATAGGGTGAGCGCTTGCAGTTCCCTAATTAGCCTAAGCGATATAATGGCCATCAGTATAGGCCAGCTTCCAAGAGAGGAAGTAAATGGGGTGTGAATGCATAAGTTCAGATGATGGTCTCATGAGCCTTGTGAGGACTACATTAAGATTCCACACGGGAGCAGGAGGTAGTCTAGGGTGTATCACATTCTTGAGGGCCTACATGAAGGCTTTGACAGCAGGAATACTGAAGTAGGCCAAGTGTTCACTGTTCTGCATGTAAGCTGCGACTGCCGCTAAGTGTAGGCAAACAGAGGTGTTAGAAAGGCCTGCATTCTGCAAGTGCAAAAGAAAGGCAATAATAGTCTGGACAGTAGGCCTTAGCACGTGTTTTAGTGGGGTTTTTGGAGATGCAGTAGCAAACAAACCTTTTCCGTTTTGGCATGTAACAAGTTCGTGTTGTGGGCTTTCGAACTTCCTTTAAGTTGGACATACGTTCTTGAGGAAAGTTGAGGTACCCGATTTCCAGCAATCATGTGCCAAAGCGCAAGGTTTTGCTGTCTGGGTCTGGATGCCTGATAGACTTTGTCTCCATGTTAGGCGGTCCAGCCTGAGCTGGATCCTCTTGTGAGGGATGAGAGAAATCTCTAAGGGGGTGAAGTGCCAAAGCTATCTGGCCAAAGTTGGTGCTACTAGATTGAGGGTTAGTGATTGCCTTAGTTAAGCAGCGGGAGAGGTGGAAAAGTGTAGGTAAATATCCATCACTATTTATCCATACTGCATTGTCCATGGAGTGCTGGGTATGGCTACCTGCCGGCGAAGCTTGGGCATTTTGTATTTTCTGGGGAGGTGAACAGGTCTATCTGTGGGATGACCAAGAGTTGGAAGCATTTGCAGAAACTGGGGTAGGAGGTCTCACGCATGGATTTATTGATGCATCCTGCTGAGCAGGTTCGGAAAGTTGTTGTCCACCCCCAGGAGATGGTTCGCCAAGAGGTGAATGCTCTGGCAGAGTGCCCGATGCCAAATCCCCTGGGCTAAGCGGGAGAGCTGAAGGGAGTGTGTGCTGCCTCGCTTCTGAAGGTAGGACATGGTAGTCACATTGTTCATCTTGTTGAGGACTACTTTGCCTCAAAGAGTTGTAGGAAAACCTCCAGAGCTAAGTGAATAGCTATCACTTCCAAATGCACAAGTTACTACTTGTGTAACGATATATCTGTAAGAGACATTAGTTAGTGATAGATTCCTTACCTTAGAATATCCCCAGGCGTCAGACTGGATACGGAAAGTTTTTTGGCAGCAGTACCCCTGCGCGTCGGTAGGTGGTGTCGTGCGGCTCCGCGTTAGTCGCTGGCGTCGTAAGCGCCAAGATGACGTCACGGAGACTACTTGCCATGCGCGCTGACCTCAGTTCTGTACACGACTTTCTGCGCCAGGAACGCAGAGCCATGCAAGAAACTGACCACTGGTGCCATGAAACTAGGGCCCTGAAAGGGATGACCTTAACCCTAGAATCAGTTCGCAGAACGGGAGGATGGGTGGGCGGTAAGGAATCTATCACTAACTAATGTCTCTTACAGATATATCGTTACACAAGTAGTAACTTGTGCATCTGAAAGAGACACGTTAGTGATAGATTCCTTACCTTAGAATAGATACCCCAGCAATACCAACCCTGGTAGTGGGTCTGCGAATAGATTACACCAGAAAGTCACGGAGAACAGAACAGCCAAAGAAGCCGTCTCTCCGGACTTGACTGTCAAGGCAGTAATGCTTGGTAAATGTGTGCAGCGAGGCCCACGTAGCTGCCTGACAAATATCCTGTAAGGGAACGCCGCGTCCCAAGGCAGTAGTGGCTGCTGTGGCCCTGGTAGAATGGGCACGCAGCCCCACAGGAGGCTCCTTTTTAGCCAACGAGTAACACGCTTTGATGCACAAAACGACCCACCGAGAGATGGTACGTTTGTGCACGGCTCGACCTTTTTTGGCGCCCACATAGCCAACAAAGAGCTGGTCATCCACCCGGAACTGTTGTGTGCACTTCAGATAGAACGAGAGCGCATGTTTTGGGTCCAGACGGCGGAGCCTCTCTTCCTCTTTTGAAGGATGCGGAGGCGGAAAGAAGGTGGGCAAAGTGATGGTCTGCCCGAAGTGGAAGGGCGTGACAACCTTTGGCAAGAAAGAAGGGGTCCGTAAAACCACCTTGTCCGGATGAACAGAAAGGAAAGGAGGTTTAGAAGAAAGAGCCTGGAGCTCACTCACTCTTCTGGCAGAGGTGATAGCTACCAGGAAAGCCGTCTTGAGAGTAAGACGACGTAAAGGACAGTTATGAAGGGGCTCAAAAGGAGCGCACATCATATAAGTCAAGACAAGATTTAAGTCCCATTGAGGCATTATGAAAGGCACGGGAGGAAACGTGTGTGTAATGCCTTTGAGGAAACGGTTAACAACCGGGGACTTGAAGAGAGAAGGCTGATCTGGAAGCCTGAGAAAGGCGGAGATGGCCGAAAGATAACCTTTGACAGTGCCCAGAGCAGAGCCCTGCTGGGCCAAGGATAGTAGGAATAGAAGGACCTCAGAAAGAGGGGCAGAAAGGGGATCCACAGACTTAGCTGTGCACCATGCCACAAATTTGTTCCACCTGCAGGCGTATACCGATTTAGTGGAGGGACGCCTGGCTGCCAGAATGACATCACAGACTTCAGGAGGCAAGTCAAATGGAATCAGCTGTCGCCGCTCAATCTCCACGCATGGAGGTGGAGGCTGGACAGGTTCGGGTGGAGGACCGTCCCCTGTTGCTGCGACAGAAGATCCTCCCAAAGAGGCAGTCGGATCGGGGGATCGATCGCCATGTTGAGTAGCTCGGGATACCAGTATCTTCGTGCCCAATCCGGAGCCACAAGGATGACTTGTGCCCGGTCGCGCCGAATCTTCTTCAGCACTCTGGGCAGAAGTGGTATAGGTGGAAAGGCGTACAACAGACCGCAACTCCATTCGTGACAAAAAGCGTCGCCGAGCGAGTGCCGCCTTGGAAATTCCAACGCGCAGAACTGATGACATTGCGCATTCTCTTCGGTGGCGAATAGATCTAACCAAGGCTCTCCCCACTGCAGAAAGAGACCTTGCGCCACGTCCAAGTTCAGACGCCATTCGTGATCCATCAAGCACCGGCGTCTGAGTTAGTCTGCCCTGGCGTTCAGAGAACCTGCCAGGTGTTGAACCACCAAGGTAATACCTTGATGTTCCAGCCATGTCCAGAGGCGCAGAGCCTCCTGACATAGGGTCCACGACCCCACCCCGCCCTGTTTGTTGCAATACCACATGGCGGTGGTGTTGTCTGTGAACACCTGCACTACACTTCCCCGGACAGAGGGAAGGAATGCCTTCAGTGCAAGTCGGATCGCCCGCAGCTCCAAAAGATTGATATGGAGCCGGGACTCCGCCGGAGACCAGAGGCCTCTGATCTCCGCCTCTCCCAGGTGGCCGCCCCATCCCAGGAGGGACGCATCCGTCACCACTGTGTGCTCCGGTTGGGGAAGGGAGAGGGATCTGCCATTGACCCAATCGCGATTCATGAGCCACCACTGCAATTGTCGTGCAGTGCCCTCCGAGATCTGGACAAGATCGGACAGGTTGCCCTCATGCTGCGCCCACTGGAACTTCAGGTCCCACTGCAGAGCCCGCATATGCCACCTGGCATGTTGCACTAGCAGAATGCAGGAGGCCATCAGGCCCAGGAGCCGGAGGGTCATCCTGACTGAAACCCGGGATAGAGGCTGAAAGATGGGAATCATAGCCTGAATATCCCAGACTCGCCGCTCGGGAGGATAAACCCGAAACTGCGTCGAATCCAGAACCGCTCCGATGAAGGGGAGCTTCTGAGAAGGACTCAGGTGCGACTTTGGCACGTTGATAGAGAACCCCAGCAACTGCAGGAGGTCGGCCGTAGTATGAAGGTGGGTGACGACTGCCTGGGGCGAGCCCGCCTTCAACAACCAGTCGTCGAGGTAGGGGAAGACTGACACCCCTGACCTGCGCAGATGAGCTGCGACCACCGCCATCACTTTTGTGAACACCCGAGGGGCGCTTGTAAGGCCGAAGGGGAGCACGGTAAACTGAAAATGCTCCTGGCCTACCGTGAACCGCAGGTAACGCCGGTGTGCCGGCAGGACGGGAATGTGAAAATATGCGTCCTGCAAGTCCAACGCTACCATCCAGTCTCCAGGGTCGAGGGCAGCCAAGACCTGAGCCAGAGTCAACATCTTGAACTTCTCCTTCCGGAGGAAGCGATTGACGTTCCGGAGGTCCAAGATGGGGCGCAAGCCCCCCTTGTCCTTCTTGGGGACCAGAAAGTAGTGGGAATAACATCCATGTCCTACTTCTGGCCCAGGAACGCGCTCGATGGCCCCCTTGGCCAAGAGGGCCGTGACTTCCTGTTGGAGAAGCGCTAAGTGATCCCCCGAAATGCGGTGGAACTGAGGTGGCATGGACGGGGGGCAGACTCGAAGGGGAGGGAATAGCCCTTCGGATGATTTGTAGCACCCAGCTGTCCGAAGTGACAGAGCGCCAGTAGGGGAGGTGATGTTGAATCCTGCCGCCCACCGGCGTGGGGTGCACCCCAAAGCGCGGACTAGGAAGGCTTTGAGGCGGATGCCGCGGGAGCGGAGGTGGGCTGACCCGCACGCTGGCCCCCTGTGCCGCCACGGCGGCCACCGCGCCCGCGGCCACGCTGAGGCTGGTTCTGTGCAGGCCTTTGGAACGGACGTGTAGAGGCGCCCCTGCCGCGGCCACTAAAGGAACGAAAAGTAGACGTGGCTGGGCGGGAGGTGGAGAGACCCAAGGGCTTGGCTGTAGCCCGAGAGTCCTTAAAACGCTCCAGCGCACTGTCTGCCTTATCGCCAAAAAGGCGAGTACCGTCAAAAGGCATGTCCATGAGGGAACTCTGGACATCCCCCGAAAACCCCGTGGACTGCAGCCAGGCATGTCGCCGCAAGGCCACTGTGGTGGAAATTTCTCTCCCCAAAGAGTCCGCGGTGTCCAACCCACACCGAATGGCGAACTTCGCGGCATCCTTCCCCTCTGCAACAGCTTGGGAAAGCACAGCCCGAACCTCTTCGGGGCACTGGGGCAGAGTTTGCGCCACTGTGTCCCACACAGCGTGAGAATAGCGGCCCAAGAGGCATGTGGTGTTGACCGACCGCAGCCCCAAGGCTGGCAGAGAAAACAACCTTTGCCAAGCTGCTCCAGCTTTTGGATTCCTTATCCGGCGGAGCGGTAGGGAATGCTGTTTGGGAAGTGGAAGCCTGAATGACCAGGCTCTCCGGTGTCGGATGAGTTGTCAGAAAGGCAGGGTCACCCGGTGCCGGACGGTGACGTCTGGCCACATTTTTATCCACAGGGACCCCTGTGGCTGGCCTAGACCAGGTACCCATCAAAACATCCGTCAAGGCCTCATTGAACGGAAGCAGAGGTTCCACAGAACCCGCTGTAGGCTGAAGCACCTCAGTAAGGAGGTTAGTTTGGAGGGCAACAGTAGGCAATTCAAGGCCAAGAGTCTCAGCTGCTCTACGGAGCACCACAGTGTAGGTGGCGCCTTCCTCCATGAGAGTGGGAGGAGACACAAACCCAGGCTCAGAGGAGAGGTCAAGGCCACTGGCATCCTCTGAGTCTTCTGCCCATTCCTGTTCGGACTCACACTGCCGTGCAAGAGGGTCCTCCGACCCCTCCCAGTCCTCCTCTTCACCAACAGCCCGAGGCACAGGCTGCAACGGCGAGGGAGGCACAGGGGAAAAGAAATGCTCCACCGGGTACGGCGCCGATTGGCGCCGCTCAGGCTCCAAGGCCCAATCCGGGTTCCAAGCAGGAAACGCGGGCAAGGGCGGAGGTGGGCCGAACGGCACCCAGAGCGGCGCCGGGAAGGGAGCCGCAGGGGGTGCCGGGGCTGGAGCCGCCGGCGAAGGACCTTGTGGCGCCGGGGCCGGAGCCGCCGGCGGCAACCAAGGGCCCCCAAAAGGGACCGCGGGGCCCGAAGGCGCACCGGCTGGAGCCCTAGGCCCGAAAAGGCGGTCCATGGCAGCAAGAAACTCTTGCACCTGGGCCAGAGTCGCCGACGGACCCGGGTATGGCGGGTAGGCCGCGGGACTGACAGGCTCCAACGGAGCCGCGGGGGAAAGACCCCGGGTCCCCTCGTCCGCGTCAGAAGACCGACGAGGGGAGGTCGGAGAGCGTACGCGCTTCTTCGACTTCTTTTTATGACGTCGCTTACCGGAATCCGAGGGAGACGACTTAGACCCCGAGGAGCGATGATGGCGACTCCGCGGTCGGTCCCTGGAGCGACCCCTGGACCGGCAGTCTGAGCACGACTTGGGGTCGTGGTCGCGCTCCAGGCAAAAAAGACTCACGCGGTGCGGATCCGTCACCGACATCATGCGATGACAGGAACCGCAGGACTTGAAACCGGGCATCCCTCGTGCACCTTTTAGGAGTCGGAGACTCGAAGAAAGAAGTCGACAAAAGTCAAGAAAAAGTTAGTCAAAAAATGACTGAGGTACCGCTCTTGCCGGATCTGCGCTGGCTGGCGCGGAAAAAGAAAGAACTGACGTCAGCTCGCGAGGGCGGCGTCTAAGTAGTTGCCGCGACGTCATCCCGGCGACCACGATGCCGACGACGGACGCGGAGCCGACCGATGCCACCTTCCGACGCGCAGAGGTACGGCTGGCGAAAAAACTTTCCGCATCCAGTCTGACGCCTGGGGGTAATTCTAAGGTAAGGAATCTATAACTAACGTGTCTCTTTCAGATAGGCTGGTACTGGGAATACAGGGGTGCACCCTAGGGGAGCCCCGAGAACATGGGATCCTAGATCCAACACTGGAATCGGTGGGGTAGGATTTCAACATGTTTGATACCAAACATGACCGGTTTCGGTGCAGCCAATATTTAATTAGATATCTCGTATTTGACTTGATGTCCAGTATATGTATTAAATGGCTGACCGCACTTAAAGCCTGGAGAATCAACTCCGCGGTTTGTAGAGGGGCCCTGCTTATGCAGGGGCACCCTCACACTTGAAACCAAGCACCCTGCCCTCAGGACTGAAGAGCCTGCCATAGGGGTGACTTATAGGTTTTAAGTGCAGTGACCTCAGATATAAGGAAACATATCTGTTGTAAGTGGTTCTAGCACCAACTTACACAGGCTGCGATGGCAGGCCTGTAGTCACAGTTTGAGTGGTCTCTCATGGGTGGCATAATACATGCTGCAGCCCATGGGAGACCCCTGGTGTACCTATGCCCAGGGTACCTTAGTACCATATACTAGGGACTTACAGGGGTACACAAGTAGCCAATTGGGAAGGTACCAAAGTACTTACCATTGTCAAATTTAGGGAGGAAGCACAGTGACTGAGGTCCTGATTAGCAGGATCCCAGTCAGACTAGTCCTAAAACAGAGCAACACCAGGCAAAAAGTGGGGGTAACCATGCGAGAAGGATCCTACCTTGCTACAGTGGTGTCTGCCCTGGCCATTGCAAGGATCTCCCTGCAATCCGCCCGAATATTCAACCATGCGAATACTGAGCCAGGCCAACAAGTGTAGTGATGGCGGATTCTGTTGACGTACCTTGCTGTTCATCGTCAACAACGTTGGTATGGGCCTTCAACTGAATGTGGGCTTGTTCTGTAAGGAGCAGGAGTTCTGTGAACCAGAACGGTCTGGCCCATCTGGGGGCTATCAGGATCACTCAGCAGGGTTCCCGCTTGAGTTTTCTGAGGATCTTCTGGATTAATGGGATCAGGGGAAATGCATATGCAAAGATCTTTGACCATCTGATCAAAAACGCATTCCCCCCAAAACCCCTCCTGTTGATGCCAGCTTTCTTAGTACAGGCATTTTTGGTTGTAAAAACCGATCTAGGTTTTGTTTGCCCCTGTGATCGAAGATGTTGTCTATAATCTGCTGATTGAGTTGCCACTCGTGGCAGCTAGTAGTCGTTCTGCTTAACATGTCCGCTAGGACATTGGTTGCTCTGGGCACATGTTCTGCCATCAGTGTTATTTGGTTGCGCAGGGCCCATTTCCATATTACTTGTGCTTGCTGTGACAGAGCTAATTACCTTGTTCCTCCCTTTTTGTTTATGTAATGGATGTTGGTGATATTGTCTGTGCGGATTAGCACAGATGATTTTGCTATCCTGGGAAGGAAAGAGATGAGGGCCAGCTCTATGGCTTTGAGTTCCAGCAAGTTTAGGTGTATCTTCTTTTAGAGGTCGTTCTACCTCCCACTGATTGTCAAATCCTGAAGATAAGCAACCCATCCCTCTAAAGACATGTCTGTTGTTATTACAAAGTCTGAGATCTGTGTGAGCAATGCTAGCTTTTTGGCTATGTTTGCACCCTGAGGCCACCATTTCATGGATGTTATAATTGTTGGGGTAATCCAAATTATGTTGTCGAATGACCCTTGGATTTGCACCCATTGCTTGTCTAGTTCCTCCTGCAGTGGTCGCATGTGAAGTTGACAGTTGGGGATTAGTGAAATGCAAGAGGATAACTTTCTGAGGAGTGATTTGTACAGTCAAACTGAAATGGACTTTCTTTTGCTTAGCCGCTGAGCCAGTTGCTGAATCCTCAACTGCCTTTCTTATGAGGCGAGTTCCTTGTCCTGTTAGTATCTAGAATCTCTCCCAGGAAAGTCAGCGTCATTGTGAGACAGGAGTTTTGTTTGTTGACTGTGAGGTCCAGCTTTTTGAAGAATGTGAGGCAGGTTGATGTATCTGTTTATGCCTGCCGAGACGTGGCTGCCTTTATTAACCAGTCGTCCAGGTATGGGAATCCCAGCATTCCTTTTTATCTCAAATGAGCTGCCATCGGAGCTAGACACTTGGTGAAGATGCGGAGAGCCGATTTTAGTCCGAAAGGGAGGACCTTGAATTGGTAGTGGATGCCGGCTACCTTGAATCACAAGTTTTCTCGATGTTTTGGGTGAATTGGGACATGGAAGTATGCAGCTTGGAGATCTAAAGCTGCCATTTGGAGATGTAGAATATCTTGCAGGTTGACCATGCAAAAGGATGGTTTTCTCAAATATTTGTTGAGTTTCCGAAGTTCTAGGATAGGGCGCCAGTCTCATGACTTTTTCTGAATCAGGAAGAAACAGGAGTAGAAACAGATTCCCCTCTGAATCTTTGGGACCTCTTCTATCGCTCCCTTTTTTAGCATGGTTGATATTTATAGCAGCAGTTGTTTTAGATGGTGAGGTGGAGCCCCTTTTGGGGGAACATTTGGCAGTTTATGAACTCTAGTGTGTGTCCTTGAGCTATGACATCTAGAACCATCTGTCCGTTGTTATAAGGGACCATTGCTGAAGAAAATTGGGGATATGGCGTCCTAGCTGTTAATGTGGGTTCGGGGGAGGGGGGGGGGGTAACCGGCACCTTTGAAAGGTCACTGTTTTCTGGCAGTGTCTCTCCCTCTGGGAGACTGTTTACCTCTTGGTCTTTGTACGCCGCTGTTGGTGGCGGTTTGTATTGTTGTGTACACTGGGAATGATAGTGGCTTTGAAAGGGTTGACTGTAAGGTTGAAATCCTCTTCTATAAGAATTTGAACCCCCGCCCCTGGCTCCTTGAAAGGGCTGTCTTTGCATTTGTTGAATTCCCAAGGACCTGGCCATGTCCATGTGTGTCTTTATAGTTTTAAGAGCATCGTCGACATTCTTGCCGAATAGCGTTTTACCGTCAAACGGCATATCCACGATTTTGCTCTGGAGTCTGGTCTAAAAGATGTTGCCTTCAGCCATCCTTGACTTCTAAGTACCGCTGCACCAGCCAGCTTTCTAAATCCAGTTGAGGAAATGTCAATTGTGTAGTCAATTATCTCTGCAGGAGCCCTCTCTCCTTCTCGGAGAATCTTCTTTGCTTTAGTTTTTGCATCCTCCTGTAAGAGGTCGAGGTACGGAGCGATAACAGACCACATTAGCCAGTCATATCGTCCCAATATCGCATGGGAGTTAGCCGCTCTAACAGTGGTGGCTGCCATGGTAGAAAAGCGTTTTCCAATGTTATCCAGCCTACACCCATCCCTATCTGGTGGTGTTGTGCAGGGACGGTTCTAGGGCTTGTAGAGCCCCGGGCAGACTAGTAACATGCAAAACCCCTCAAAGAAGTGGCATCACAGGAAATGACATCAATAGAATATTCATTTTCTAGCATTGTTGAAGCAGCTTCACAAGAAACTACTTACCTAGTCAAGTATCACTAAAATGGCTACAAATATAAATAAGCCTAATAAAATAAGTACATATATTTTAAAGCTGTATTACAAGAAAATACAGGACATTAACCAAACTGGCTGGAAAAGCTAGGCCTAGTTTCCAAAACGGGTATGATTATTAAGATGTTCACTAATTGTGTCTAGTTTAGGGCATGATAACAATTTTAAGTCAGATTGTCCCAGAACTATACAGCAGGACTTCAAGTGATTCCCTAGCCCTCCCTTTACGCTAGTGAAGTTTAAGATAAGGTATTTGATTTTCAGCAGGCATGGGGGATCAACACAAAGGATACATGATAGATTGGGTGAGTTACCTGCAAGAGCTGCAGCAAACAGAAAGCACAGATTCCAGAAGGCAAGGAGAAGATACACAGTTGGGGTGGCTAATATATTGGAAGGCAGAAGCACCAAAGGCTGGACCACACCGAACACCTAAAGACAGCAATTACTCTCAAACTCCATTTTTAAGATATGCATAGAAATTAACTAACTTAAAGGTATACAGAAGAGATGGGTAAAAAGGAAAACAGTTTGTGACTAGGGAAAAACGTTTGCCAATGCTATACTGGGAATCAGTCGCTCATCACACTACTTGCTCAGACTGGCCCATTGTCATTCTGCACATGACAATGAGCTGGCTGACTTTGCGAGCACAGTCAGACTGACTCTGCACACCAACCTTAAGGCTGCAGCAGCCTTTTGGGTTGTGCTTTAGCGGCCAAGCCAGACCAAGCAAGGAACCTAGTTTACAGTAATAATAAAATTCATCTCAGCAATCGGCCAGGCCAGAGGCCCCTCTGCCAATTGTGGATTCTCTGCATTTCCTACTCTTGCCTTGTACCTTCCATGGGCCTTGCAGCACTTAAATCTTGCAGGGTGGGCTACTCTCTTGTTATCACTTTGCACAACAGAAACATCGTAAAACACTTTGTGTGTATTGGGGGACCATTCCTCAGAACACTTTTTGGTGTTTCATTCTACAACCACCTGCTCTAAATCAGTCCCTTTTAAAAGCATAGCTAGGCTGACTGGATAAGGTTCTAATTGAGTATGATTAATGCGACATACTACATTTGAGCTCCAATACCTTTATAACCTCTTGGAGTAAGGTTTGACTGCTTGCTATTACCACCTTTGGAAAGACACGTTTCTAAAAGGAATAACTCTTAACCCCTTCGATGCTCGTGACGAGCTCAGCTCGTCATGCTGCGCGGTCGCGCTGTGCGCATGTCGAGCTCAGCTCGTCACGACCACACCCGCGATCGGAATGTCCAGCACACGAGCGGAATTCCGATCGCGGTCAAGGGGTTAAACAAATGAAATAGTTCTGAAACTGGAATCATGAACAATGGTGTCCTCCACAGATGCTGCCAATTAGTCACCTATTGTCCCTAACCCAAAGAAAAGGTCTCACAACATATTTCTGCTTTTTTCGTTTTACGGAAACAGATTGTGGGACTTCCAAGAAAAGGGTAGCAAAGAGATGTCCGAAGGTGCAGAGAAGTTTTGAGCCTTATACAGGTTTTTTGAGCTGAGAAACAACCACAGATTTTTTTGTTTTTACATTGGTAGGAACTTACGATGAGTCAAGCAAGATATTGCAAAGGGAGTTCAGGGCAGGAGCTATGATCTCTAGTTCTCTGGTCAGGACATATGCAGGAAAGAGTCCCTCTGGTAATTAGATTTAATAGAAAGATCAAGAGGAGTAATAGAGTTCACAGAGAGCTGGCTGCAATTTAGCAGACACATTGAGGATGGTTCAAGATCACAACCCTTTGTGAAGGATGACACAAGCATCTCGAAACTAAGACTTTTTTTACATGAAAAATAAAGAGAGAGTGAATTGCAAACTTCCGCAGAAGGCTCAACGGACTTAGCAGCACACACTGATTCAAAGACATTTTTATCTGTTCTCAAGCCTCTTACTTTTTTTACTGATTCTGCCCACTTACATCCACCTCTTCCCCTCCATGCTCTACTTTTAACCTCATCTTTTCCCAACCTATTACCAACACTTGTTGGTTCAGTCCTCTGTTATAAACACATCAATTTTTCTCCTCAATGCTCCACTTCTTTCTTCTCATCTTTCCAACCAGTCTCTCGCCTTCTCTTGCCTCAACTTTTTTCTTTGGTTCTATCCCCTTTACATCAACCTTTCCCTTTTCACACCAGCCTCTTCTTGGTAGTTCTGCCCCTCTTACACCCACATCCTCCTTCCATATGCTGCTCTTTATTACTCTTCTCCCCCTAGCCTCTTACCTAGTGTCAACAGTTATCCTCCTTTAAATCCATCTCTCCCCTTCTACCATCCTACTCTCCGAACGTTTTTTTACATTTTTGCATGGATTCTGCCCCTCCTTACATTACTCTCTTTTGCATGCTATTATAGGTGGGCAAGCCTCTGAGAACTCGAGCCAGAGGCCTCCTAAAACCTTTTTTTTTTTTAAAACAGATTTTATTGAGTTTTCAAGTGACATATTCAAATAGATCTCAGGAAGTAATAGCAACCCCACATGCGTAAGAAAACAATTAAGCACAATAAACTCTAGTCCGCCCCAACCCCAACTCCCACCCTCCCCACCCCCCAGGCATGCCGCTTATTTTCAGTCCAAATACGTGTGATCTTAGGGTGACACCAGAATGCGAATTGTTTGCCGCTCCATCTAGCATGTGTCAGAGGCCTCCTAAAACCTTGAGCACAAAATGAGCCGAGCTTTCACGGGAGGCTTGGGGCCGAGTGGCTACAGCTGCCCACCATGCATCATGGGGAGCCAGGCTTGAATCACAGCCTTGGCTCAGCATCCTGTGAATCCAGGCAATTCTCTCAGCTGGAAAAAAAATAATGTTGGTGGGGGGTGTGTGTATTATTGAGCACTTCCGTCTCTCTGCATGAAGTTTAAACAGTTTAAAATGAGGTGAGTGTGTTATTAAATAAACACTATTCCCACTGGGATTATGTTTAATGGTATAAATAGTATTACAAAGGAATCCTAGCAAGATTATGGGGCATGTTTCAAACGCAAAATGGGAAAGATAACCGTGAAGCATTGTAGCCATAGTTAAACATTTTCTTAGCAGTTAGGGAGCTCTATTGAATACCCTGAAGTGTCGTGGCAGTCCCTGACTCGAGGAGTTCAGCGACGGATCCCCCGGGCCGCACGAACACTCTAATCACCAGATTTTGTGGGCGTTTAACTCACCCTTGAGTAATGTGGAACCACAGCCACTACTCATTTGACTAATCCTTAACCATGCCACGATTACAGTGCGGACCACAGCACGAGGGGCTGTTTCCTGAACCTTCTCTACCTTAGGTTGCTTCCCCCTCCCCTTGTCCTGAGGAAGACCAGCCAGCAGAGGATTTAAACTGCCCTCTTTGCACCAGGGTCGAAACGTCGACATTCTCCCCCAGTGAGCCTGTACCTGACACCACCCCAGCCCTACCTAATTCACAGAAGATTAATTCTCTGTGCAACTGCTGAAAACAGTAAAACAACGTTGTTTGAATACAATTCATGAGGGACAGGCTTATCTGTGAACTGGTACCATTATGAATCACAGCCAGTTTGCTAATGACATTCAAGTATAAATTGATTGTTGAATCTGACTTGATTTTCTTCTCCTCATATCTATCCTACCTCACGAGCATACCCTCTTTTTCCACACTCCCCTTCTGGAGCAACCTTTCTGCTAAAACCTGGTTGGTGATCTGTTATATAAGAAGTTGAATAATAATAAACAGTCATTATTGGAGCCAGATTTTGTGCCTTTTTGTCTTATGAAGATGTACATACTTGCACGTTGAATTAATTGATGGTGCAGGAATGAACCAATGCTAAATCGTATGCATATCCGATGTAATCTTTTGATTTATGATTTCTTTTTGCTAAACTGTGGATGGAATAAGTCTGGGACCATTGTTTTTCTATATCATTCATGATCTGCTAGGCATTGTTGGCTAATTTTGTCTGCCATGGCGTTCAGAGAACCTGCGTGGTGTTGAACCACCAGAGTTATACCCTGCTATTCCAGCCATGTCCAGAGACACGGGGCTTCTTGACAAAGGGGCCACAACCCCACCGCCCTGTTTGTTGCAGTACCACATGGCGGTGGTGTTGTCCATGAACACCTGCACACACCACCGCCGGAGACTAGTGTCCCCCGATCTCCACCTCTCCCAGATAGCCTCCCCATCCCAGGGGTGACGCATCTGTCACCACTGTGTGATCTGGTTGGGGAAGGGAGAGGGGCCTGCCTTTGACCAAATCGCGGTTCGTCAACCATCACTGCAGATCTCTTGCAGTTCCTGCAGAGATCTGGACTATGCCGGTGAGATTACCTCGATGCTGTGCCCACTGGAACTTCAAGTCCCACTGCACACGCCACCTGGCATGCTTTACCAACAGGATGCAGGAGGCCATGAGGCCCAACAGCCTCAGAGTCAGTCACACCGAAATCCAGGACAGGAGCTGAAACATCAGAATCATAACCTGAATATCCTGGACTCACTACTCGGGAGGATAAGCCCGAAACTGCAGTGTCAAGAACAGCTCAGATGAAGGGGAGCATCTGAGAAGGAATCCGGTGTGACTTCAGCACGTTTATAGAGAACCACAGCGAATGCAGGAGGTTCGCCATAGTCTGAAGGTGGGAGACGGCAGCTGGGAGCGAGGATGCCTTCAACAGCCAGACGTCAAGGTAGGGGAAGACTGGCACCTCTTACCTGTGCAGATGAGCTGTGACCACCGCCATCACCTTGGTAAACAGCTGCGGCGCGCTGGTAAGGCCAAATGGAAGCACAGTAAACTGAAAGCGCTCGTGGCCTACCTTGAACCGCAGGTAACGCCTGTGGACGGTCAGGATGGGGATGTGAAAATACGCATCCTGCAAGTCCAATGCTACCAGCCAGTCTCCTTGGTCTAGGGCAGACAAGACCTGAACTAAAGTAAGCATCTTGAACTTCTCCTTCTTGAGGAAGAGATTGACGGTCCGAAGATCTGAAATGGGCTGCAACCCTTTGTTCTTCTTCGGAATCAGAAAGTAGCGGGAATAACAGCCATTGCCTACTTCTGAAACCGGGACCCTCTCTATAGCCCCCTCGGCCAGGAGAGCCATAACTTACTCTTAGAATAACTTTAAATGATCCTCTGCCAGCCGTTCTCGAAGAGGCGGAATAGGTGGAGGAAAAGAAAGGAAAGGGAGAGAATAGCCTTCCTGAATTATCTGCAAGACCCACTTGTCCGATGTTATGGACCTGCAGTGGGGGAGATGATGATGGATTCTCCCTCCCACTGAAGTAGCATGGTCTTGCAGAGTCAGACTAGGAGTGCTTGGAGGCTGCTGAGGTCAGGGTGGCTGACAACTTCTGGCTTTCATTCCTAGGACGCAATGAGCTGCGTCCACGTCAACCAGAACTTGGAAAATCTGCGCAGGATGGTGGCTGGGATATGGCTAGCGCTGCTGGAACCCCCTTCTGTTGCCACGAAAGTGGCGAAAGCTAGACTGGCCACGAGGTGTTGTAGAGATGCCCAAGGACCTGGCCGTAGCACGAGAATCCTTGAACCGCTCAAGGACCGAGTCTGCCTTCTCCCCAAACAGACGGAATCCATCAAAGGATATGTCCATCAAATTAGCCTGGACATCACCTGAAAAGCCAGACGTTCTAAGCCAGGCATGGCACCGTAAAGCCACCGTAGATGAAATCGCTCAGCCCATGTGAATCGGTTGTGTCAAATACACATCTGATGGTGAATTATGTTGCATCTCTCTTGTCCTTTACTTCCTGGGAGAGCACAGCCTGGGCATCCTCTGGAACTTGTGGCAGCACTTGCGCAACTGTCTCCCAGAGGAGGTCTTCCCAGAAACAGCCCAATAAGCATACAGTCTTCACCGAGCGCAATGCCAGGTAGGAGGAAGAAAACATCTTCTCCCCAAGTGATTCTAACTTCTTGGATTCCTTGTCGAGCTGGGGTGGGGGGATGGGAACCCGCCCTAGTAAGTTGAAGCCTGCACCACCAAGCTTTCAGGGTTGGGGTGTTGGCTGAGGAACTTTGGGTCGATCGGAGTTGGGCAGTGGTGGCGTGCCACTGTCCTATTCACAGGAGCCCCTGTGCTAGGCTTGGACCACATGCCTAATAGGACATCCGTCAGTGCTTCATTAAAGGGCAAAAGGGATTCATAGGTGAAAGCCCCAGGCTGAAGCACTGCGGTCAGGAAATTAGTCCTGGCCTGCACAGAGGGCCTCTCCAGTCCAAGGACCTCAGCTTCCCTCCTTACCACCGTGGCATAAGATGCCCCCTCCTCCATAGCCACAGTTGGTGGAGAGAGCATGCCAGTATCTGGGGTTGTGTCCAGTCCACTGGCTTCCCCAAGTTCCTCTTACCAGTCCATCTGCTCTGCAGACACATCCTAGTGTCTTAAAGGGTCCATAGACCGCTCCTAGTCCTCTCCCGTGCCTGAAACGTCATGAAAATGCACAGGCGACAACATAGAACCCCTGGGTACTACTGGCGCCGGAATCAACGTTGTTCCTACTCTGTGTAGTCAGGGATGAGGATGGGGCTGGAACCGCCAGTGGGCGCCGGCAGCTCCAAAGCCACAGACTGTAGTTCCGACGCCGGGGAGGGTCGCGCAGGCACGACCGGCGCCGTCCCGGATCCTTGAGGCCCCACCAGCGCTGTGGCCGGAGCCGACTGCGTCTAATCCAATGGGGCCCCTTCCGACCTCGCAGGGCCCAAAGGCTCACCAAAAGGGTCAGACCGCTCAAATGCACGGCGCATGGCCACGTAGAATTCTTTTATTTGAGCGGAGGTTGCTCCGGCTTCCGGAAACAGGGGGAGGCATGAAGTCAATCCTGGCTCCGCAGAACCATACCTAGAGCATCGGTGCTCTTTTCCTCGTTCGTCGACGGACAGTCGAGACAAAGATGAAGTCCGCTTGGACTTCTTCTTGTGCCTCTTCCCCCAGTGTCCTGAGGACCTCGAGTGGGAGGAAGAGGACTTGGAGCTCCGGGAGCGGTCCTTTCGATCAGTAGCGGAATCTCGGCAGACTCTTGCTGGCCGGTGTAGACTGCCGGGCCGCAAGGAGCTTCAAAGCTTACTTCTTCAAGGCCTTCGGGAGCCATGGCCCGACAGTCCGAGCACGACTTCGAATTGTGGTCGCACTCTAGACACCAAAGGCAGACGAGGTGGGGATCAGTAACCCACATGGCGCAGAGACAAGCACCACGCAATTTAATCCCTGTCTTCCTGGAAGACATCCCTTCGCACACAATAGAAAAATTTCCTAAGTCGACAAAAAGTCGAAAAAGGCCGGTCAAAAAGCGACAGAGGGGTAGCTCTTCCCGGATCGGCACTTAACTGCCGCGGTATGAAGAGAACTGGCGCCTGCATGCTTATCTGGCGTCTTTATAGGTGACCGCGACGTCATAACCGATGGCAACATCGTCACACAGAGCCGAAAGAAGCCACCCGACGGCGCGCGCAAGGGCAAATGTTTTCAGATTATCCAACTTAAGCACGTGGAAATGTGTCATGAGGCAGAGACACAGACCCTCGCTGAACAAATCATGACACACTGGACAGCCATGTTATGGAAAAGAGTTTGGATCTTGAAATAGAAATATTAAGAGGGTGACCTGAGCCCTCCCCTAGATTCCTGCCCAACCACTGTTACCGTCATTTTCCACTGGCCAAACCCCTTACCTGATTCGACCACATTTTTAAGGAGCAAGTAATCTCAATAAAGAACAGTCCTGTTGTGGACTCCCACTTTCCTTTGTACAGTTAGCTATATTGCCTTTACTGACCCCAGCCCCCAAACTACCACCACCACATCAGCTTAGGAACTAATGTGACCACTGAATTCATTGCAGTTATGTGAACGTTAGACTGCTGAAAGCAATTACGTCATTCATCTGCTTAGGAGCAGACAAAATTATTTAAGACTGTCAGCACAAGATTAGTACATGATGCAAACCCTAAACGTCATTCACTTTACACGTTTCTGCTCAAACTGCAAAAACAAATTGGATTTAAGATCTAATCCCCAAATATTTATCCCTGGAATCAGGAACTAAGGAAGTGACTGACCTTAAATCCCATTTACCACCTGAGAAACCCGGTCACAAAGATGAATTTGTGGTAACTGTAGGGCTAGTGAGGAAAACAACTATACCTGGACAGGAGGATGGACAACCATTGTGAATGCAGTGAACAACCACAACGGTATTACTCTGGGTACTAACTGTAGATTAAAAATAATTTATATCAAAGGAATGCTCTTCAGGATATCGTGATTGCTGAAAAATGATTGATAATGTGGTTTGTGGATTTCCAAATGTTGTCACTTGGACCACCTCTACTTGGCTATTATTTCTTTCATGTAGTAATGTATAACACAACTATGAGATTCGCGTATGCCCTAAAATATTAGACACCTTGACACAAAATGTATATTTGCCAAAAGTAGGAAAAATTACACTAACTAGTTTTTCAGTTCAAATGTGGAAAGACAATTTTGAAGCAAATTGTACAAAAAAACAAAAAAAACAGAATACAAGTAGTATTTTGTGAGAAGTAATTAAAGTAAACTTTATGACAGGAAAACAAGTGAAATATTAAACTGTTCACTTCTAACATAAGAACATTTTGTAATACAGAACAATATTAAAAAAACACAACCGAGTGATAAAACCCTCCACTATCTTCTGAATAATACATATTTACATTGCGTGCTTTGAATACTATACAGGTTTTAAATTATCTTGACAGAAATCAACAAAGCATCATTAAAAAAAAAAAATCAACCTGCAAGCTACTTAGAGCGTGCATGTGCTTAGGTATTTACATTCTAAGGATCTGGACTGTAAAAGGCAAACCAACATCTAGTGTAATTCTAGCTTGGGTACACTTTTAAAGTAACAGTTTGTTAAAGATGGAATTTGTCTGCACTGAAAGATTTCAACAGTGATGCATGATTCATCTTCAGACTGTTCGCCACTTAAATTCTTAAGTCCATGGATTAGACATGAAAGAAGCCAATGGTTATTGCAGTTAGTTTACAAACATAAAACACGCACACACCTCAACCCTAGTGGATATTAAATAACTATATTTTACGTTAAAAAAGTCCTTGATACCATGTACATGTAGCTACACAGGGCATACAACAGATGGTGCAAAGTTTCCAGAAACATACATAAATGGGTACTGCAAGTCATTAAGGAATTTTATACCCATTTACAAGATCTTGGAAAGCCATATCCTCATTATTTACACATTTAGTAGTATTTTATTCCTCATACTGCATGGGGCCTTGATAACCAAAAACACACTCCATGTCCTGTGCTTGTTTCAAACTATACTTAAATACCATACCATGGTGGACTAGTTAGTATGTTTGGTTTGTGAATGATCGAGATTTGGACCAGAACTTTTAAAGAGTCTCCTTCTGCGGGTCCACTCTTTTTTGAACTGTAATGTTATAAGTGAGTACAGTGGTTTAGAGGCCCATTTTCATATTATAGACGAGGTCTGATGTCACAACTAGTTTGTAATAGGGGCATTTACAGGTTTTTATAAGAGTACTGCCTTAACGTTTATAAACATACAGTTTTGCCTGATAAGGTGATATATTGGAACACAATCAAATGCATACTAAAGATTTACTTGAAATAATTGTGCTCAGACTTATGGATTAACAGGTATCTGACATGAGTCAAAATATATATTTGGAGAAAAAGTTTTGGTTACTTTCTCTTGAAAAGTTATTTCAAATTTTTGATGAAATGCTACTCTCCGAACCTGGAAATTAAAAATGCTGTGTCAATGGTAAGGCTGTAAGTAAAGTGTATTTTTGACGTACAATAAGCAAAGCAGTGGACAGAAACATAAGTGCTATGGAAATCTATTAAATCTACTAATAGCAAAATTGTATGGCACCTTGGAAAATTAGTGAATGTTGGTGTTACTGTATTGTATTTAACTTTTCCAAAACTAGGTGATTGGGCTGAGCAGAACAAGGTGAGAATTTACTTGAATTGTTTAAAATGGTGTAATGTTAGAACTTTTCAGTATGACATTTTTTTAAAAAAACATATGGACAAATATTTAGATTTGCTTTTTCTGCACAATGCAGTTTGTGCACACCTTGGTATAGTCAATGTAGTTTTCTGATTTCAAGATCATGTGTTATTTGTACTCATGTCATGATTCTATTAATGGCGAAAACTAGACAGGAAAATTATGATGGCCTCTTAATATAATGTTTAAAATCAAATTAAACTTGGCAAAAGAGGCCATCATAATTTTATAGTCAAATTGTCTCCTTCATTTTAAGCCTGTCGATTTCAGAAGTGTGCTGATGATTTTGTGCGCCAGTCTTGCAGATGATATGATATCTGTACACTTGCCACCTCTCTGAATTATTAATCGTCAAACCCAGGTGCACAGAATTAAGTAGTTGCATAGAGACATCACAAATAAAATTGTTTTATATTGATCAAAATCAAGTAAAAACTGACCACAAAGATTATTGTGAGGAGCTGTGCAATGTTCCATATTCGGTCTAGTCAGTCCGTATAACACAATTGCGTGTAATAATGCCCATATCAGAATCTTAGGATGTGCACATAATCCAGGACACTGAATTTAAAATATGATGTAATGTTACATAATCTCTACCCTCTTCTCCACTAGAACTCATCCCTTTAGAGCTGGTGGGCTATAAACAATAAAGGGAGGGGGTAATGGATTCAATTATAATCCAATAGTCCAAGGAAAATAGTCATAAAATATACTGGAGCAGATAGAGCTAGAGAAGGTCGAACTGAATTAGTTCTAGCTAAATTATGCTCCCATCCACAAAATTTTGTTTTGGGTAGCAAGCCATGAACAAAGCTAGGAATGTCAATTTGGCTACAAGAAGGTATCTCTGCTAACAGAATGTACAACAGGGCAGTGGATCTAGATATAAAAAAATCTAAAACCAAGCGATCTAAAAATTATACTACTTTAAAACTCAGTCCCATCTTCCATTTCTAGTACGACCGATGCTGCAAATTGAACTTAAGTAACTACACTCCTCAAGACTGTGCCCTCTCTCATCTAATAATAAAAGGTTAACAGCTTTCCACAACAGACAAATAGCTTTTTTTTTAAAATACACTAGAAGCTATTCAAAAATCCTTTCTTATTCTCATTTCTAGTGTAGACCTGAGACTCAGGTTGTTTAATTTTTCCGATGTGCAAAACACAGTGCTCATAAAAGAAAAACGAGGAAATGTTTTTTGTTCACTACATATACCATACTTGAGCTTCTTTGCCAACAAATTGAAAAATATCTACAATGTTCTACATGTTAAACTATCGGGTTTTTTTCAAAAATAGGGCATGAAAGTTAAGTGAAAAAAATTATTGCTGAATACAAAATTAATTTAATTTCAATTCTTGTAAAGTGCACAAGAGTACCAAAGGTTTCTTGGCACTGGAGAACACTACCAACGAAGGGTGAAAATGCCTGTCACTTGACAAAATAATGGCATAAAAAGGCTTTCAGGTGGCAACTGTTTCCAAAGTCTGGATGCCAGCAATCCCAGTTAGCAGCGCTTCTTTAAACCCTGAAACTTATAGGAGCAGCAGGTTTCCTGATCGAAAGGAGCATTGTGGTACATAAAGTCACAATAGCGGTTTGAGCACCAAGAAAGGTTCTTAAAAAGCTTTCTTGCAGTTTAAACACAGACATTGGAACTGGATTCAGTGCCGACTAATGGAGCTTTTCGCTTGCAGAGACTACATGACTGCTCTTTTTCAAGTGACTGATCAGATGAACTAGTGCAGCAGTTCTGCAGTTTTGCTAAAGCATAAGATTTTATGCCTTCATAAAATGTTACAGTAATCAGTTTTTGACAAAACTAAAGGCATCCACAACATTCGCATAAAGCTCTGGTAAAAAAGGAGATGTATCACATTTAAGCAGATGTTGTATACCGAATTGACCTTACAGCTTATGATAAACTCTTGGTCATGTATGACATCCAGAGATTTCAATTTAGAAATTTTACCCCAAGGAGCGAATTAAGCGTTAAGCACAACATTCCCAAATTTCACCTTCAAGCAATGTTCAAAAAGATAGCTTGGTGTGCACATTTGCGTTCACACTTAGTTTGAGGATATTAAAATATGTGAATCCAAGACAACCAATGTTAAATTGTGTAAAAACGGAGGGCTGGTTTGTGGAGCCGTCTATAAAGGAGAGGAATTATTGTGCATACTTAATTAACCACACTTTTTCAAGTTACGAATTTCACACCTGTAGACTCACAAGGACATAAATAGCTTGGTAGACGTAATTTAATATTTTCATACTACTAAAGAGATGGTAAAGCCCTAGTATGCGGTAGTTCTCCTACGCCCGTTTTTCACTTGTCTCAGTGCAAATCTTAGGCTGGACATGGTTGCTTTTGTGCTTATTCAATGAGTGGTGCTAGTTTGGAACTAAGTAAATATGGGCCACTCCTACCCCTCCACTTTCTGAAAAGCAAATGGTTATAATCACCTTCTCATTGGAAATCTCTATATCTCTACAGATATAAAGTAGTGCCACCAAAGTTTTCTTGGCTTCTGGAACTTTGAATGATGAATTTTCCTAAATCCATGAAAACTCTCATATTCTTGAGATTGCAGCCAAAAGTGCACAGTTGCTTTTTCTTGTGATAGTTAACTCTGTATAATCCAGTTAATTTACCTTCATATACTTGTCACTCATCACCCTGCCACGGTCACTGTATACACACAGCACTGCCAATCAAAACACTGAAGCCTAGTCACGTCATGATTACTTACAGGTAATCTTCATTACACTGAACCCTACTCTCATTTGTAACAGTTCTAACTGTATGCCAGTAAGTTGACATGAGAAAGTAATCTCCTGGACCTCCTTGAAAGAACAACTCCTCCTGCAGATTGGTATACAGTAAGTTCAGCCCCTTGCTTCATTGTCCAAAGGTAGAACGTTCAGGACAAAATTTGCAAGCAAACAACTAGGAGAGAGGGGGATCCAGAACGATAACGAGGGACAGCAGTGCTCAGTGCCATGAAAATTACTAGTAATTAATAAAGCAATTACCACATCACCCCTCCTTTGTGCAGTCGTCAATAAAAGGCAATCAGAACAAACTTTGACCGGGACGTACTGAGAAAATTCACATGCTGCAGGGCTGCAATACCACAAAAAACAATATCACAGACTTAAAAGACTGAGGACAATGGATACAAAACTGGTCATGGACAACTCCCTCAGCGGTAGCATAGAATGGATGGAACTATGTTTCAAGGGAAGCACTGCAGATGTCTATCATAGCTACATCCTAGCTACATGCAACCCAGGAGGAAACCATACCCCAATCAGAAAACCTGGAATGATCAATGGCAGAACAACATGTTAAAGGCCAGAACAAGGCTGTGCAAGAATTGTTGCTGCAGTGCCTCTAACCAAAGTATATAAAGAGAAAGTCAGAGAAAAAAAGTGTTCAGTCTTACATAAATTCATCCGAGTGGCCCCACCAAGGTCTAGAAGAAAAAACACTCGATCACCTTGATCCCTGCCAGCTTAAGACAGACAGAGAAAAACAAGTCCTGAAGCGAAAGAAAATAACCATATGAACAAATGATGGCAAAGGACTAAGCAACTATACCTCCGGGATAAAATACAAGATCCAGAACATAGCGTAAGGGCTAGGATGAATGACAGCCACTAGGAGCAGACTTGTTATGGTCAGCATCTTCAGTGAGACCGGCAAAGACTAGCAAGGTTAGACATGGCGACCCCATTAACGCTAGACCAGGTCCCATACTGAAAGATTACACTACGAGACTGGCCAATAAGAAACTACATCAAATCTGGGCCACATGGGACTCTCCAGCTTCAAAATTAGACCGAAGGACCCAAAAAGACCTAAGGGCCACAAGCTGAGACTTGATGGAATCAACAGTCATTCCCAAAAGGAAGCCAGTCCTCAAAGGCCCAGAATCCTAAAGGAATCTCGATATTGCAATTAAATCTTAGCAGCACATCAAATCCCAAAATATACATACTGACAAACACTGTAGATGGAAAAACAGCCGGGCAACTTCTCAAGGGAGTGAGACTGATGAAGATATCATTCAGGGGAGAGAGACAGGTAAACAGCAGGATAATTAATAATTGAGCAACACAAATAAATGCTTCCTGATTTACTGTCCTCTGATTTTAAGTAGCACATTGGCTAGCAATAGAAATGGCGGAGTAATGGGGTTAGCCCCAGGGTGGTGGGGATTGTGAGAGGGTTAGAGTGGGGTGACTGCTAACAACAAATCATCTGTTTCCCACAACAGTGGATCAAGATACATTTAAAATAAAACTACTGGGGTGGCAGAACACTTCTGCTGCAACTGTTTGTGGCACATTCTTGATACCAGGATACAAAATGCACTGGTAATTAATCTAGAAATTACCACATCACCGCTCCTTTGTGCAGTCTTGAATACAAGGCAATCAGAACAGACTTTGACCAGGACTATTGAAAGGAGGGAGGGAAGATGGACCACTATCAGGTAAAAGGACTCTGCCAAGAAAAACTATTCTTGGATCATCAACCTCTGACATCCCCTCCAACCCATGGTTCAGACATCTTTTTGTGTCCTCATGGTCAATACCCTCCCCCACAAGACCACTTCTAAAGCGTGAAGAGCTTGCAAAACCACTGAAAGTTCTTTCACGTTTGAAGAGGGGATAGCTTCGGAATAGGGAGAAGTAAACCCTTGAAGGACTCCTTCCCGCAGGTTGCATCCCAACTCGAGCCACTGACGTGTCTGCAAGAGGTTTTGGTGGCCCAGGCCTTGATCGCGGGTCTTCTGAACAGACTGGTCAAGCCAAACTACCCCATAAAGGAGAGTGAAAAGACTGTCCATCAGAAGCAACTCATAAGAACCTGGTAGCCAATGGAAAAGAACATGGTGATTTTGTGTATTAAGGTAAAGACATGTTCAGTGGGCCATAAGGGCATTGGCTGCCTTGTATCTCCATGGATTTTAAAGCCTTTGATGGGTCGGATGTGCATAAACTGGCAGCAACCAAGCCTGAAGCTTCTGACAATAAAGTGGAGGTAGGAAGATTGCCCACTGAAGTTTCAAATAAAGCTGCAGTGAACCTGAGTGGCTGGCTGGAATTTATATGCTTCTTCTTGACCACCAATCTATGGTCCTGAAAAAGAGGCAGCACTTACAAGGTAGTCAGATAAGCGAATAGGAGAGAAGCCAGAAGGGCCAACCAGTCTTAAGGTATGAGGTTGGCTCAAAAAATCGTCAGTATGCCTGCCTGTACCTTGGGGAACATATGGGAAGGGTGGCAGCTGATTGTAATCTAAAAGGTACTACTCGAAATTGGCAGGCAGAGTCACTGTTACCATAAAGGAGCAGGCATGTAACGAATCAATTGGGAATAAGACTACTTCCATACACATAAGAGATATGGTGGACCATCTCAAACTTATATCCGATTGACTTTACACACAGGTTTACCCTTTTTCATATCTTGTACTGTTAAGGAGTTCCTCAACACCTTCTAGATCATTCAGAGGTATAAGAATTCGGATCATTGCAAATTGGGGGACTGAATGATGGCAGCCATCCGTATAACATACTGAATCCCTTTAGCAAGTGTTAACAATTTATGTTCCCCCTGGAGAGCGGTGTCTCTAAAATCCCAACAATGGGACAGTTGTGCTAAGTAAAAACAATGCATAAGTTTCCAGATGCAAGGATATAGGTTCTGCCCAAATGCCGGACACTACACTGAAACTGACCTCTACTCCGCGTATAGCATAGTTTTTGACTGTTTCATATTACCATTGCTGGGCACCCTGCAGGGCAAGCTAGCTCTTTTCTAACTGCTGCACCC
This sequence comes from Calotriton arnoldi, assembly GCA_963921515.1. NCBI lineage: Eukaryota > Metazoa > Chordata > Amphibia > Caudata > Salamandridae > Calotriton > Calotriton arnoldi. Next base: position 3,483,917 of record CAWUFW010000565.1, on the reverse strand, counting down.
TTCATCACAGATTTGGCAGGAAATCTATACCATGGAATTTAAAGGAAGCAGACAATGATGCTAAATAACAGCAAGGTACAATCCAGTCCTAACCTTGTCTGCTTTCTTCATGAACTTCTTTAGATGCAGGCAAAGAATTTCTTACTGAAGGCCAGCACAACAGGGGCACTTTCTGTGCTGCAATGATAAACTCAAGAATTATCTAAAATTGCTGTCACGTTGGATACTGAAGTCAAAACTGTTTCTTTGAACTTGCAAAAAAACAACCTCCCAAGAACTGGACCCATCTGCCACCTTATACAGGAGCCTAGAAACTTGAAGACTACTCGAATCTGACAGCAAAAACAAGAAATCATAAACCATATTTGGAATTGTAGGCTGAATTGATGCTAGCACTCACAAAGGAGTTAGGCGGAATGAACAAGCACTTGGAAGTGTTTTCTATGCTTTTGTCCACAATCTGAGCTTGTATTAGATCGTCACAGGCCATTGCAGTCCACCATGAAAAACTGAGAACAAAACACACGGGGTACTACATTTCATATCCTGCAATAGGATGCATAGTTCTAAAAGAACAAAGTGATTACCATGATCTTAAGATTTTGACACTCTCATGAATGAGTCATAAATAGCCTTCGACCACAAAACTGATATGGTTAAACACTGAGATAGAGAAGTTTCCTCAACTATCATGCTAGACCTACTGTGACCAAAAAACATCTTGGCACATGCCTGCCTTACTTTTGGTCTGACGTTTGTCACTACCTGCACCTCTCCACCCGAATGCCAGCTGCCATATAATTGTCTTGTTCAACTAGAATTGGCTGTAAATCGAGGACTAAGCAGCTTGTGTTTTAGGCATGGCCTGGGAGCTCAGAGAATTAAGGCCCACTTGAGCAGAATGCCCCCCAACATTTAGAATTTGATTTTGTAAAGCACTTTTTCACCCTCACTAGGATATCATGGCACGAAAAATCATGGGTCACTACAGTTTAGCATCGAAAAAGGTTCTCAGCCACTTACCTTTTAGGCACACACATTTCTCTGGTGCCATGCCTGCGTCAGTATACTCCCTCAAAATCCTAATACTCTGCAGAATCAGAACACACCTTAACATTGTACAAAGGTCCTAGAATTGGAGCCACTGCAGCTTTGTACCCAGTGACGAGCATATCTCCAGGTTGCATCAACACCCTGAAAGCAAGTTCACACTTCCTTAAAGAAGTACAGGGTCTTTCTGAACAGATGAACAATGGCGGAAGGTTTAAAGGGGTGGTCCAAATATCAACCTCTTAAGGAGAGGATGAAAAAAAGTGTTTGTTTCATTTTCTTCTTGGCTCTTATTCTATATACCATTCTTTCTCAATTTGCCATTTCATAGCAAAAAATAACCTATGCAATCACTTTTCAGAAATACACAACCTCCAACAGGTGTGACATTTACAAAAACATACGTTTGTAGCAATCCGTGCTAAAAGAGTGCTCCTTATAATGAAATACCGCAAAAGAATTTCCATCAACAGGATTATTACTAGCACCAATAAAAACGGATAACCATTATTGTTTTTCTATGCCCAACTCTTCCCCTAAATACTAGAGTTCAATATAAATGGTAACGAAAGAGAATCATTGGAAGTGGACTGGAAGCTGTAGCTAGATATCACATATGTACAATAATGTCACAAAATGAAATTGCTAAGATACTCCGTTTTTTTTTCTGGCAGTATTAGGTGTACTGATGAGACTCCTAGGGTCTACCAATAGATGTTCCTATATGATAAATATGCTGATCGACACCCCAATGACCTGCAACTGCAGTAAACGTACCATGATTTCCTGCAAGAGGAACATGTCTGTTATCAGTTTACAGAGAAATAATTTCAATGCATGGCAATAGGGTTTGTGTCTAACAAAAGACTAATAAGATTGAATAAATAACGTTATCGTTCCATTTAAAACTAGGAAATATTAGAGACAGCAGTAGCACACATGCGGACTTAAAAGAGGAAGAAATACTATCATAATCAGGAGTGTTCCCGTGTATAATATGAAGGTAATGACTATTTTATTTATAATTATTCCCCCATTTGTTTGCCTGCGACTGGAGCGAAGAGAAAGTTAAAAGGTAAACTTTGAATACTACAACTAAATGGTAAAAAATTGCAACTGCTATACAGCTTGGCAGCCCTATCTCTTTGATATACCAGATGTACCAAATAACCTTTTTAAATTGATTTCTTATGCTCTGTGCGTACTTTGTGCACCACCATTCAGTTTTGTGGATTTCGGTTTCTGTTCCCATGCTACCTTGAAAAAAGAAATTACTTTCATATTTTCATACCCTGCAGATTCAAACATTGTCCTTCTCAGAAGTAGTAATTTTTGTTTGTCATCTACAAACAATGAATTGCATTAAAAGGATTGAGTAGATTTAAAAAGCGTTTTTACAAGATACTGTTCTCTATTATTTAAATCTAAGATTCAACTGTTTTGCAACGTTATCCTTGATACACAGCATGAATCTGAAAGAGGACAATTGTGAGTGCAGCTGCAAAACATGCATCTCTTATCTCAGTGGACAGCCAAATATGCAAATGTCACGCAAGCAAAACAATAGCAAGGCTGATCATTAAATCAGTAAACACGAGGAAATCCGTAGCAAAGAACAGTAAAACAATGGCCTAGATTTTCTGCTTGCGGCTGAATTGTGTTGGTACATGGAAATGCATTGTATTTTAAAGCGTGCTTTAAAGCTTTGTTATCAGCACGCCTAAGTCTGTTTTGTCAATATATTTAATCTTACTCAACACTCTTAAAGTGAACATGCTTCATCATGATGGTCAACAGAATTACCCACTCTCATCACATTGCAGCAATACAATGGTACAGTTTTCTTTCAGGAAAGAGAAATTAGGAAACTCTAATTTAATAAAGGACAGATAGCCAGAATGAGTTCTCTGTGGAACGTCAACCCGCTGGAAGAAACTATTTCTGCAGAAGCAAGAGTGGGCTAAAGCAGAGAACAATATTTATACCGAAACATTATTAGTTCTTTGTCCAAGTGCTCCCCATTTGTCCTTATTCATTGTTTGACAGGATTTTAGGTTTACGTTTTCTGGTGACCACTAGGTTCTTTGATAACGTCTCTCAGTCTGTGGAACCTTAGGGAGAAATATAACACTACATTCAAAGTGGCTGAGGAAAACATGGGGACAGTGTTGCAGTAATACTCATAATTCAATCTAACAATGTGAAATAAAGGATCAGTAAATTCACATTTGCAAAATGATTAAAAAAAAGATAAAGAGGACTGATAATAAAACTCTTTAGGAAAGGAATATTTTGAAATGTGTATAATGTGTGCAGAGGCCATATTATTATTGTACTGTCCCACTGACTTACATATCACAGAAAGAAGTCAGAGATCAGCAGGAACTAGGACAGTATAATTCCGCACAGCCATTTAATCCACCACAGTGATGACCGGACGTTAACTGGCAATGTTGTAGGTGCTCCTTACTTAGTCCACATCGTCACTAGTCTGATTTCTCACCACTTGCCTTACAGGTGAAAGAAGCGTCTAGTTCCCACAGAGTTTAGAAATGTGAAAAATGGAGGCATGGTCCTCCCAGCTCTAGAGAAGGATGACACTAGATCTATAAGCAAGGAAGCTGTGCATTCTTTGCAGGCCCTGTGGCAATACTCTGGGTACCCTGAGGTACCCAGAGCTAGCTTATTAATAGGCCACCAAGCCTTAATACTGATACATAATATAATGTGTAACAATAAACTGTATACTTTAGTGGGATGTGAACAACAATGTTTCCTTTTCTGTACAATATTCACATACAGAAAGAAAATGCGTTTGTGAGAACTGCAATCCATAGCCCAGTCCTTTGGCTGGAGAATTGTTCCTTTTGAATCACCATTAATGACATTTAAAAAAATCACTGAATAGTGACCACACAGCGCAGATTTTGTTGTCCTTTTGCAAGCCAGGGATTGCACGTGTTGAAAGTCCTGACAAAACAGGCGTGGTAGGGAAACTTAGTGTTTCTTCAAGTCCTTAGATTCAAAGAGCTTCATACGTTCTTGTACAGTTAGACCTTCCTTCAGGCTCTGGCAAAGAAATGAAAGAAACATTTAAAAGGGTGTCCTATCAGAGCAAATGACATGCATGGAAGTCATACAACATCTGCTTAAAAGGTGCAATCACAAATTTAACATCAGAAACAAGGATTGTGCAGGTAAAGAAAAGATTGTCACATGAGTAAGATATTAGTTGAACATGCTAGTGAAAAAATTAGATGTTTCCGTTAATGATTTAATGAGTATCTTAAAAAATGGATGGGATTACATTTTAGTGTGCACATAATTAATTCACAATTTATACACTTTCCTGACTGCACCTAAACCTACTAAATTCTCTATTGATTACCTAAGGCCTGAATTAAAATTGTGTAGTGATGTTAATTCTTATAATGTCTAAAAGAAATGCTAAATCCAAGAATAATCCACTCACGGGATAATATGGATAGCTTGTCCTCCAAAAATCGGAAAAGACTCTTCGTTATCATCAAACTCTAACCAAGACCCAAAGTCTGTAAAATAGCAATTGCCTTCTTGGAAAAATAGTACCTTTCATGCAGTACCTTGCATGTTTTAAATCAAGTGTTAAAACTGATAAAAGAAAGAGCTAACCTAATAATTGTCAGTTGTGAAATTCAAAGATATTTTTATTAAAAATAAAACAGGATGGTTCTTTTCCAGCCGCCTCAATGTAAATCATTAACAGACAGCCTTAACCCTCATTTAGCAACTCACCATGACTTCCATTCCCAACAGCTGCTCGTGTTGGTTCTTAGTCTCTTGCCATGGGATGTGGTGAGTTACAGCAAAGCGTACGTTACTGTAAACTTTTTTTTTTTCTTTGCTTAGAGGACAATGTTATCATGCTTTTCTCCCATTAGACACATACAGATTAATCAAAAGAACTTTGTGGCTTGAAATCCAGTAATGGAAACAAGCCTTTTGCTAAGCTTTATTTTGATCACTGCTATTTGAGACGTATTAAAACTGAAATTTTTTGTATTCAGTATACCGGAAGGTACTGTACAAAGTACATGTTCACTTACGGTTGTGTTCTAAATCTTTCTTTACATTAGTTAATCATGTATTAGGCTTGTAATCTACAACATTAACTCTTCAATTTTTTCTTTATTGCTTTCTTAGGAGCTTCACAAGGAGTCCTAATAGTACATTTCCCTACAGCTATAATTGAGCACAAACAAAACACTTCCAGTGTAGCCTAGGTTTTTTGTGATTTCAGTATTAGTGCATTCTGCAACCTGTTGTGTAAATTTAATATAGCATGGCAACCCAACCATGCACAAATCTCTGGCACGATCAGATGGCCAACAAAAGTTCATAGTATTTCAGTTTGCTTAATCCCATTGATAGGAACTAGTGTACCAACCCAGAGTGCCCTGGGAGAAACACTGTGACAACAAGCATCCACACGACAAACAAAATGGGTTGATTAGATGGTCAGACGGTGGTTTCTAGAAACACACGAACACAAGAAAATTTAGTTTTACATCAAAACGTGCTTTACTCATGCATGGTGAACGTTTAGATTGTGTGTTCTGTCTTCTTTGTGCATAATTTGGTTTACCTATGTGAAGGGGAACCTGGATTCTGGTACGTTTCAGTTCTCCCATGAGACCTGCTCAATAACGGACTGTCAGAGGAAAAAACAACAAAGACACAAACAAACAAAAGGTACATAAATCTAAAATGTAATGCTTTTCTCGAACCACACAAATAAACTCATGATGCCAGGCGTGCTTCAACATAGCACAGAAAGCTTGCAGGAGTACCTAAGCGAGGCTACAGAGAAGACTGCAACAGTTAACACACATAATACAAGTATTAGAAAGTACAGAAAGGTCCAACACTCCTATCCTGTTTAAAAATACCCTATTGTCTGGGTGTAGTTCACTCTTGAAGTTGGGACCAACTGCTTCTTTCTCGAGTCAGGTATGTAGGCAAAGATTGAGTGTATCTACCCAAAAGTCATTTCCTTGCAGTAGTTATCCAGATAATTCCATTAAATGAAAAAGAGACGAGTAAGTCTTATCCTTGATATGATTCTTTTTATTTTATTTCATTTAATTTGTCCTCAAATCATCCATTCCTGGGGTCATAATACATTCCATTGTATGTTTTGCATTGTTGGCATTTCAAGAACAGCTCACACGTGTTTTGCCCCCTGCAATGCTGTGTAGCCTGGAGCTTTTTCAAGGCTGAAAAGTTGAGGAAAGCATTAGTTTAACTTATCCATTAATACAGGTGCGTTTACCACCACGAGTGTAGGGTGTTTAATTTGACTCGTGATAGCCTACATGCATATCCCCAGGCATGAGGTCGTGAAAGGTGGTGGTGAAATTCAATGGTGTCATGGTGTCAAGGGGTACTATGCCATTCAGAGGCGCTACCAATTTTAACAGGTAAGAGCCCAAGAATGTTTGTTGAGGGCAACAGTGCACATACTAAATTATGGCGTTTAGAGGCGCACCACCGCTTTTAATTAGTTTCATTGTAAGGAGTAGATAAATCCTAACGACGGAATAATGAATGGGCATGCTGCACAGAGTTAAATGTTTAAAGGTGATAACCTGGTATTGTACCCAATGTCATCTTGTTGTTAGTTCTACCTATGCGCTATTCAGACAAAAATAATACATTTAGAACAGCAGACTAAGAAACTAACAATGCACAAACTGTTAAGCTGTTCGACGCATATGACGTAATGCAAGAAAACTGAGAGGAACTGTATATTTTTTTGCCTCCAAAAATACAGATAATTTTTAACTGGAGGATTTACCCAGTGTTCTGAAGAGGTAACACAAACCTTTCGGCCATACACATACTCTTATGCACAGGAGATTTCTCGGGTGCCGCCGGCAACTTCAAGCAAGTTCCTCGTATGTAAATCCTTCTAACACTTATGTCAACTTACATGTTTAACTTGATTTAATATTTTTCTGCTGCACAAATCTAGTGCAAATTAATAGTCTGGTGATATTATGGTTGCATGCCAGTACCATAAGGAAAGAGTTTTTAAATTGTCAGTGTTTAATTATATCACCTTTGGGGTACTACACCATGACACCACACTTTCTCTTGAATTTGACCACCACCTTTCACGACCTCATGCCTTGGGCTATGCATGTAGGCTACCACGAGTCAAACTGAACACCCTTTACTCATGCTGGTGAACGCACCTGTAATAATAGATAAGGGAAACTAACACTATCCTCAACTTTTCAGCCTTGAAAATGCCCCAGGGTATACAGCCTTGCAAGGGTTGAAACACTTGTGCGCTGTTTTTGAAATGCCAACAATGCAAAACATACAATGGAATGTATTATGACCCAAAGAATGGATGATTTGAGGATGAATGAAGGAAAATAAAATAAAAAGAATCATATCAAGAATAAGACATACTCGTCTCTTTTTCATTTTATGGCATTATCTGGATAACTAATGCAAGGAAATGACTATTGGGTAGACACACAATCTTTGCCAACACATATAATACAGTATGGACTTATACAATGGAAGACAAGGAGGCCATCTGAGTTAGCTCCTGCACAACATGATTCCCAATATAAGCTGAACACACATTATGAACAGACAAACGAAATGCTTGAAGAACAAACCCCATATGTGAAGACAACTACCGCATGGTGAGAAATATACAAATGGGTAGACAACTGGGGATTCAAACCAGTGTTCTTCATTGTGCTGCTTTTCTCAAAAAGACCAGTTATCACCAAAACACCAGAGCAGTTTTTAAGAAAAAGTACAAATCATTATTTTTCCTGATGCCATTTTATGATTGTATCACTACGTAGGTGGCAATAAACAAACTGATTTGTTCTGTATCAGTTGCAAACACATCAAAATTAGTTGGTAGACATTTCACCTACACTTGGTTTCATCTGCCAAATTAAAAAAATTCTGTCCAGTTATTTACATTTTCAGGAGTTTTTGCAATATAAAGTTAGAATCATTTATTCTTAATGTATAAATCTTTTAGTTCTTCTATCCAAACAAGTCTTTTTCTAACACAGATTTAATAACAGCTTTTACAACGTGATAAATAAGGAAGTAAACAGGATTGCACTATATTAAATACAATACAAGTCATAAAATCATGTTGAGTAGGGGGAAATAAAGGAGAATTACCTTCCTGTGTATTATGGTACTCAGCCCATACTCTCTCTTTTTCACTACCATTTGGGTTCAACTTGCGTGTCACAGGCAGGACTGGAAATGTTCAATAACTCACATTCACATGAGGGGTCCTCGGCATGCGGGTCCCTCCTCTAACCACGCATCACCAACTTTCCTCATCTAGTCAATGTGTTTTTGACATGTATGGTTGAGGTATATGCTCAGAGAGGACGGCAGAGTGGGGTGTTGCAAAAATGTAAAGTCAAGAACTAAGCCTATATCTACCTGAATGTGACTTTTATATACTCTGTTGTCCTTTTTGAGAATCTGATTCAAAAGCATAAAATGCTGGAAGGGAGAAGGCAGCATGTACGCGACCTAGCTTCAAGGAAATAAGACATGATTATTATCAAGGCTAAAAGCATATTTTTGGGACAGAGTCTCCAGAGAGTAATGTTTGCATGTAGAGTGGCCCACTGCATTGTTCTACACATCTGTGCAATGAGAGGATATCTTTCTAAGGTCACAGATGCTGCCTTTGCTTTTGTGGAAGGAGTGTGAGGTTCTGAGGAGCATGAACTACCGTACCGTCTAAAAATTTTGATATACAAGTGAAAATTCACTTAGCAATTGTGACTTACTGCTTTATGGTTGGAGAACGTCCACCACAAGTTATGAAGAGAAGTTTAAAAACCATGAGAACAGCTGTTCTCTACAGGTAAAGGTTAAGAGCTCTAAAAAAAAAAAAGTCCACAATGTCTATCTTTTTGAGCTAGCGAAGCAAGGGAGTGCAGCTGGGAAAAAAGAATCAATCATTTCACGATTTAAATGAAACTCCATAAGGCCTTTTGGAATAAATAAAGGAACTGCCACAAGAACATTCTTGTTCTTAGGAGCACAATCTAAAGCTCCTCTGAGGAAACAGCCTGGGACGTTTTTCTTCTAGCAGAGAAAATGGTTACTAAAAATGCAGTCTTTCAGTACAGTAAACCTATGTCATATAAACAGAACAATAAGCTCCATTTGAGAAGCTCATTCTGGAAAGAAATGGCGCTACAGTGGTTTACTCAAGACTGCTGTCTGGCCTTAAAATCCATATAGTCCTCACACAGCAGGTAGAAACCCTATTTTTGCAAAGATTCTACTGTACAACTCCATCCTTGCACTTCAGCAAGATTTTATCCATTGATGAAGAGCACGAGTTTTACCATCAAAATATAAGTCCATTGCTTTGTCCAGAATGTCACTGCGCAGTGAACGAGTGAATAAAAATTAATAAAGCACATATTTTCCCCAAAAAGGCAAACTGGCGCTAAATGGAAATGATTGAGCCGGTATCGGGCAGAATCAACTTGATGGAAGAAGCTAACAGGTGGGTTTTTAACAATTTCCAACTCTTAGTATAGCAGCATTCTGTACGTTGTGTAAGAGGTGTTTCATGCCTTGGCCGTAACCAGCGCAAAGGAACGACTGCCCAGCATGATTCTTCTAAACCTAGGCACTGTAACAAGGTGGAGAGAGAGACAGAATGTTAAGACCTAGCTGAATTATCCTTAGTGAAGAGAGACAACATGTGTCTGTTATTGGAGTGATCTTAGATAGCCTTGTTACAAAAGCAAAGAGCTTCAAAGACACTACGTTTGTGGACTGGTAGCCAAAGAACCAGAGCAAGGCAAGGAGTTGTTTACTGAGACCTAACATCAAAAAGACCGAGGAGCTCTGAAGCAAATTAAGTTTTGTTTAATCAAATAGTTAGGTAGACCAACAAACAAGGCATTGCAATAGTTCAACCTGGATGTGATTCATGCATTAACCAGGAATTTCCTAGAAGAGTTGATTGGAAAAGGCAGTGCCTACCTTAGAATGCTAATTAAAGCAGGCAGGAAGCAGGTGGATGTCAACTTGTTAACCTGAGCCTCAAAAGAGAGCTGTGAATCAAAAATAATGTCCAATTTGCAAGCTGTGTGCGAGGAGGAAGATGACCTAACATATCTAGCCACCAATGAGAGGACCAGAAAATGGAATGACCAAAGATCGGATCTTCGGTCTTCCTCGCATTCAAAGTTAGTGAGTTAGATTGCATGTAGGTGGCCACAGCACCAAGACATGACTTAAATTACTGTAGAAGTGATGGTAGATCATAGTCCTGAGAATCAAACTAATCAATATGGTTGGCTAGAGGTGAAAACAATTGAACAAGGTAGGACTGAAGGCCGAACCCCAGGGCACACCAGTGGTAATAGCCTTGACAGTGGAGCGAAAACTGCCCAGCGATACCGCTTGTGCTCGGTTCGTTATGAAAAGATCTGAAACAATTGAATACTAGACACCTGACACCAATGTGTAAAATGCTGGGACACAGTGTTTAAGGCAGCAGATGAATCAAGGGAAATTAAATTAATGTAGTCACACCCCCCATCCAGTATTATGTATCTATCATTGGTAGCCTTCGCCAGGAGAGTTTGAGTACTAAAATTCGCCGAATACAAATTGAAAAGGGTGTTGGAATGATCTTCCAGACACCAGGACAATTACAGGTTGACCACGTGTTCAATGATTTTCTTATCAAGAGGTAAACAGATAAATAGGCTTGTAACTGGATATGGTTTCAGGTGTGGCCGTAGTCTTTTTTTCAACTAGAGCTTATTTCCAGGAGTCTGGAACCAACCGAGTAGACAACAAAGAGTTAAATAGAGTTTGCAAACAAGGGGGCGACTATATAAATGTTAGCTGAACAATCGGGCACAGATCAAGGGGACAGCAAGGGGGAAAAGAGTTTAACTAAGATGTGACAGGTTCAATGGTAGCGGGGAGAAAGCCTATCCAGTACGAACAACTTCCCCCTAACGTCAAGCACTCGGCCCCTTTTGGACCGAGGAGTAAAGCAAGGAGCATTAGAGATTAAGAGATCAGTTACCTTCATAACCTTTTTGTGACTATAACCAGATAGTTGGGAACACTAAACTTGAGTAGATAAAATCCTGGATGACGTCACTGTGGGAGATACTAAATTGTTGAAAAGCAGAAACACTTCTTTGGTGAGATGTTGTTTTTTGGGGGGGGGGGGGGGGGGGTAATATTTTTATTAATACATTTTAAGAAATACATACATTTGCAGTGCAAACGAGCGACATCGTGGAATAACCAGTCACTTTAATGAGATGTTGTTGGATTAAAAAATGTGCTATTGAAAATCAGTTGCTCTCGATTGTTTTGCTAACTTTTTATATTTTGAAGTTCCTCTTTATAGGAAATCTTATCTTCAGATTTGTAATATCATTTTCACATTCACCCAAATCATTTACAAATCCGTATAGTAGCTGTAAGATCAGAAGTAAACCAAGGAGCAGAGGGCATGTTAGGCCAAGGAGAACTCATTTTCATAGGGATTAAAAACATCTAAAAATTAATTAAGTAAATTGTTAAGCAATTCTGAGCTAGAAACATGATTGTTTGGCTGAAGAGTGGGTGTGGTCGAGTCGGAAATGGCTGGCCAGTGGTCTGGGACTAACACATGTAGTAGCCCTGTCTTGCAGGCAAAAAGCTTTCTGAATTGATGAGAATGGAGAAGAAAATAGCCATGTAGTCAGTACAAATGGGGGCGCAGCCAACAGCCGATGGAGTAGGAGGCTTCCTCGGGTAGCTCCGACCGGCCGATCCCCAATTAGTGTCATCCTGCGGAATAAAAACTGACCCGGTGGCCTTACTTGCCCCTCCACCACTCCCACAACACAAGAGACCTGGCCAATAGGTATTTTGGCTGAAAGCGGCAGGTATAAGCGGCTGCCTGGCTGGAGAGAAGACGCAACCGAGCAAGAAGATGGTGGCGGCCACCGACTAACAAGGTCTGGGGGCTTAACAGCGGAGCCGAGTGTGTGGCGGTAGCCTCCCGACATCGAAAGGGGCGGCCCTTCCTGGAACCCTGGAGATTAACGCCCCCTGAGAACTGGTCGGAGAAAGAGCGGACGGGGCCAACCACCTGAGGGCACTAGATGCGGAGAGAATCGGCAGCGACCCGCGATTGCGCCACAGAAGCCGAGAGGTGAGAGGACGGACTCATCTTAACTATCCTGCTGGTGCGGCGCAGCTGGAGATGAGGGCCAGGGCTGCTTATTGCCCGCAGAGCAGGCCGCACTGAGAGGGGAGTGCGAAGTGCGATTCGAGATGCGGGCTGAGCTCCCTGCCTGAGGGGCGGGTGACTGGATATCGGGCCCACATGAAGTAGCTGTGGGTGCGGAGCGTGAGACGGACCTCAGCAGTAATGGAGCGGTTCCCCAGAGCAGGGTTGTCACTACGAATCACGAGAAGAACTGTAAGGAACCACTAAACGGAGTGGTGCGGGCGAGAAAGAGAGAGCGCACAGAGATCCAACAGCCTGAGAGACGGCGAGCGTCTCGCCGCTGTCCCAGATTGAACGAATGAGCTGAGGGGCCTGGGGCCCGCTCCTTGCGGGCAGAATCTGAGCCCACACGGGTAGCCCCCTAGCCCCCGGAACAGACTGCAGCCCCCCCCGGCGAGCCACAGCACCCATCACCTTGGGGACCGAGGGGGAATCTAGCACCATAGGAGAGAAGAAGAACTGGGAAAGCCCTGGCATAGTAGACGAGCGGGAAAAAGACATTAAATTGGCCCTGACAGGGGCTCGCCCTACTGAAAGACTTGCTTAATTAACATTCACATGATTGATATAGCTGAACTACCCACACCACACAACAGAAGAACTTAGAGGGGGCCTTGGCAACAGACTGAGCACGTAGAGGAGGGAACCGGCAATAGAGAAGTGCTCTATCTCATCAATAGGGCAAGCAACGATGGCAAGTACAACCTTGCGGGGGGCCTGAACGTAGGCAACTATAATGCACTGCACTGAGAACGCTCTATGAGCAGACGCAGCCTTCGAGGAAATCGGGCCACCGCAGAGGGTGACTTGCCCCGAGAGATTAACTGATTTCTCCTTCGCTGATCCTTGATTGTCAAGGTAGAAGGGGGCCTTCATTAAGGAGCCACCTTGCTTGCAGAGGCAAACCTCCTTTATTCTCCTCTGCCACTACAGAAAAAATGGGGAAGATGGGCAGGAAGCGGGATCTCGAGCCCCCAGCTCAGAATCAGACGGACATAGGGGATACTAATCAGGCGGCCCCAATTAGCCCATCGCAGAGTGACCCTGATGAGGGACCGACGTTGCAGGACATTCTCCAGGCCATAGTGACCTTCAGGACAGCTGTTGAAGCCGAGATTGACACCTATGGGGAAGATATGGGACTTTTGAGAGCAGACCACAGCCAGCAGGCGGAACAGGTCACTGCGACATAGGCCGAGATGGCGGAGCTTAAACCGACCCTAACCTCAACAACAGACAGATTGACGACCCTGGAGGCACAAGTGCGGATACTTGAGATGAGGGCCGAAGAGGCTGAAAAACGATCCCGCCGCAATAATGTGCGAATCATAGGACTTCCGGAGAGGGTGGAAGGGGGAAACATGGAGGACTATATGGAGAAGTGGCTCAAAGAGGAAATGGTGATGGAAGGCCTGTCCCCCTTATTATGCCCTGGAGAGGGCCCATAGGGTACCTGCGAGATATCCCCCCCCGGCCGGTAGTCGCGCGCCTCCTCTTTTACAAAGACAGAGATCTAATACTCTGACAAGCCCAACAGAAAGACCACCTAATAGTAGACAACAGTACTGTCAGTATACTTCCCGATTTCTCCAGAGAGGTTCAACGACAACGATTATCTTACCAGGCAGTAAAGAAAAACTACGTCAAATGGAACTTTAATATGCAATGCTCTTCCTAGTGAGCCTCAGAGTGGTGACCCCGACTGGCACTCAATTCTTTAGCACGCCTCAGGAGGCGTGGGATTGGATTGATCAACGAGCCCCCGGATGCGCCCCCCCTAGAACAAGGAAAGAGGGGAGGCAGCCAACGATGCGGAGACCAAAACAGATCCCTAGCGGCCCTCTCCAGATCTGAAACGCAGCAGGAACGAGAGAGTGTTGGCGGCAATTGCATCGCTGAGTGCACCTTAACCAGGCGAAGCATCCTCTTACAGGGGGGATGATGCAAAAGACTCTGACCACAGCTCCAGTAGAATGGGGGGACCTAGCCAGGATATGCAGACAGTCACCCCCGGAACAGCAGATGAGATTATCTGATTCCTCCCCATTACCGCAAGTATAAAAAGGGACTGTGAGGAGGGGATGGACACCTACCATAAGTACACCCCGAGATGAGACTGTAGGGGGGTTGGGGGAAGAGTAGGTGACCCCTCGGAGCTGTGATTATTAAAGTTTGAACCATTTACCGGATGAGTGAGAGGCCGGTGGAGCTGCGGAACTGAATGCTTCCAGAGCGAAGGAGGCTTACACTACCCAACGGGCTTATTGTTATTGCAATGTTTGCATATGCTTGGATGAGGGGGGGGGGTGCCAAGTTGTCCTGGGGAGGGGAAGTTGGGGTTGTTTAGGTTTAACAGTTAAAAGGGGTTGCAGGTATCATAGGCAAGAAAGCTATACATCAGAATGAGAAGATGAGCTCCCACCTACATGCACAGAGGGCTCACTACTGGCGGGATATCTCTAGACTTTTTTTGACTACTTCTAAAGGCTGGCTTCCAATCATATATGATTATCACATGGAACATCAGAGGGATGCATACTATGTCCAAACGCTACAAAAGTTTCTCCTACCTGAATGAACGTGGGATTCATATAGCCCTCCTACAGGAGGCCCACTTACTAGCTAAGGAAGGGGCAGCACTCAAACGTAGATGGCAAGGCCAAGCATATTACACATCGCATTCTACATTCGCCAGGGGGTGATGGTCTGGATCAGGGCGGGGGTCCCATTCCAGAGCACTGAGGAACTGATAGACCCAGAGGGCCGATACGTGGCAATCACAGGCAGACTGGACAGCCGGGATACATCAATAGTTAGTATCTATGGACCCAATACAGAACAGGGGGCCTTCCTGGCTGGGCTCTCACACACCCTAGCGGCCTATCTTCCTCACTCTGTAATTATTGGAGGGGACTTTAATTGTACAGCCGAACCCTCGATGGACTGCTCCCACACCCCGCTTAGAGGTGCTCCAATACATAGAATGGCGAGGGCATTTAAGGGATGGCAGAGCAGAGGGGGACTAATAGATTCCTGGAGACACTTGAACCCAGAGATTAGGGACTACTCTTACTACTCCCTGGTACATGACCTCCATGTCAGACTAGACACGTTCCTGTGCTTCCCGGACATTCATGCCCAGGCCCATACTGTAGAGTACTTAACAAGCACAGTATCAGATCACAATTCGGCCCTCCTACATATCCGTTGGGGTCACCCGCGCCAGCGTATACCAACATGGCGATTTAAACCTGAAGCGCTAGAGGATCAGGTATTTCTTGAAGACATTAGGGGGCACATTGCAAATTATTTCGTTGAGAACGCAAACACAACCTCATCTAGACTGACTGAATGGGATGCCTATAAGGTAGTGCTTAGGGGTCGATGCATGGCAACTTCAGTGGGAGTCCGATGCTGTGAGAAGCTGGCTCGGTATATGGTGTACACTTATGTAAGTGGGCACCTTGCACCAATCCAGACAGCCCTTATGATGATTTGAGTGGTCTTAGACAACCTTAGAAAGCTCTCTAAGTGGTAGCTGTGGAGAGCAGCATTCAGGCTTAGTCCAGAAGGAGTGTAAAGCAGCTTGTTTTATCAGAACATAAACTTATGAGTATAGATTAAGTGAAAAAGAACTACAGTGTATTTATAAAAATATATATTTATTAGAAGACACTCACTAACATATACAGATATCTCCTACCCGGAGATATACACAATACCTTACTATAGAAACAGGTAAGTAGCACTTAATACACACCAGTCACCAGGGAGGGACCGAACCATATACTAAATAAGTGGAATGCGAACCACGACTCGAGTCAAGACTGTACCCAGAAGACGTAGAAGTGTCAGGGACCCAAGGAACCACCCGAGGTAAGTAACTAGGAGCCCCACAGAGGTCGTGTGCTAAGTGGGAACACGACCGCGTGATCAATACAAGTCAATGGGTAAGTCACAGTTGCAATTTAAAGAAGGACCCTTCCCAGTGGACCCTGAAGAAACTCTGTGGAAGACAGAAGGTTGGAGAGCCACCCCACCCGTGGATACCTTAGGAACCAGGATACCTGCCCCATGGAAGCCGGGTGCATAGGTGTGAAGTGGCGTCGGACACCGCCGTCGAACCCAATGGAGGACTTCAGAAAGATGCCGCTGCTGGAGAAAGTGAAAGTGTCCGGTAGAACCCAAAGGTGGATTCAAGATGTGAAGAACCTGCAAGCAGAGAGGACAGAGTCTATGCCACTCAGGAGTTACCAGGAGGCAGGGAAGATGAATGCTCACCGATGTAGGGTGTTGCAGGGAAGCTGACGGTGACCTTCAAACTGCAGCTGTGCGGACCAGGCGACGCTGAGGACGATCAGGAGCCGGATACGAGCTGTCCCACGTAAGATGTCAAGAGTTGAGGGGTCGGTGTTCGGCGGGAGCACCAACAAGCCTTGGCAACAGCAACCAGTGGGGAAGTTGAAGAAGGTGCAATGTCGGGACCAGCAAGGTCCAGGAGACTCACCACAAGCAAGGAAGTCAGGGCAAGTCCCAAGCAATCAGGGGAGCCCAAAGAATACGAAGATGACCCTCAAGAGGCCCCACAGGCCGGAGGCACTGGAGCTGCAAGAGGACCTCGAGCAGGTCACCAAAAATGCAAGCCCATTTTGCAAGAAGATGTGGTGAGGATGAAGATCTTGGTCACTGGAGATGCTTGAGGTTGGGGCTACTTGGAGCCCGAAGATCTTGGTAGAAGGAAGCAAACAAGCCTTTGCAACTGCAAGTCGACGCGGTGCACAGGGGTTCAGTTCCTGCGGCTCCGACGTGGGATACTGGCCTCAAACTTGGTGAGAGGACAGGGCAGGCCTCGAGGGATGTGAAGAACCACCACCTGTGTTGCTGAGCCTTTCGGAGACCGTGGGATCAACAGACCGGTCAGCTTAGTTGCGGTGCCTGCAGATGCAGGGAAGTGACTCCTTCACTTCAAGGGAGATTCCTTCAGGTGTCTTGGATGCCCACAGGCTCCTGTATGGTGCACAGGCACGGACGTTGCAGCAGACGAGCAGGGTGGTGAGATCAGGAGCAGCAGGAGTCTTCCCAGTTGCAGCCTAGATGTCCAAAGCGAAGTCCAGAGTGCCCAGACGGTTGAAGAAGTGGTGTTGGAATTGTATCTTATCCCACGACAAATCTAGGGACCCACCCTCAGGTAAGCCCTTAAGTACCCTAAGGAAAGAGTTGGGACGATACGAGAGTCCCTCCCTAAGGAGGGGCTGGACAAGGGGGAGGATACTCCCCTGTCCTTTGTCCAGGTTCACGCCAGAGCGGGAGCCAATGCCTTCCTGAACTGGTTTGAACTGGACTATGCATGGCGGGCACCAAGTGTGCCCTGCACGCAGACTATGTGGCGCTGGCAAGCGATCCCACCCTGCCCCAATACACTAAATCCTGTCTGGGAGGTGGTCACACCTCAATGGGACAGGATATCTATTGTTCTGCCTTCCCCTGTCCAAGCTTGGCTCAGCAGCAGGAGGGCAGAAACGTGTCTCTGGCTGGCAGCAGCCCTAGCACCGAGGACCTCCCAGAGGAGCTTTACAGTACATGGAATTATACCTCCCACACCGTTTATGGTGCGGGGGTATGATTCCAACATGTTTGATACCAAACATGATAGGGTTCGTTACAGCCTGTTTCGAGATGGTCATTGCGTAATGACGTGGTGCCCCTATATATGTCATATGGCTGTCTCACAACCCGGGAGAATGGACTCCATGGGCTGTAGGGGTGTTCTGTTCATGCAGGGGCACCCTCCCACTTAGAACCAAGCACCCTGCCTTCAGGATTGTAAGGCCTGCCTTAGGGGTTTTAAGTGTAGTGACCCTAGATATAGGTAAACCTATATCTTTCTTAAGTGGTCCTAGCACCAGCTTACACAGGCTGCAATGGCAGGCTTGTAGTTGTAAATTGAGTGGTCTCCCATGGGTGGCATATTGCATGCTTCAGCCCATGGGGGACCCCTGGTGTACCTATGCCCTGGGTACCTTAGTACCATATACTAGGGACTGATAATTGTACACCAGTGTCCAATCTGGGATGTACCCAAGTACTTACCAAACCAATTAAAGAGAGAAAGCACAGAGACTGGTGTCCCGAGTATCAGGATCCCAGTCAGACCAGTCAGAAACAGCATTGCATCAAGGAAAAAAGTGGGGGTAATCATGCAGAAGGATCCTACCTTCCTAAAGACGCTCACTAGAATAGGACCTAGAGACTGCAGATCAGGCAGTCGGCGCCCTAGAAATACAAAGACCGGGGCACCCTGAGCTGGGCCAGGCCCTACTGGGTGCTAAAGATGAAGTGGCCAAGCACACAAAAATGATTGCGGTGCTTTGACTATAAGAAATATATGGAGCGCACTCATGCGGAAAGGGACAGAGCGGGATCCTTACAAGCTTGGTTGGCTAATCCGGCCGGGAGGGGTTCCCCAATACTTGAAATTGAGGACAGCGAAGGACATATACCATACCGGCAAGAGGCGATCAATCAGAGATTCCTGTGGTTCTATGCCAACCTCTACAGCAGTAAGCTGAGGCAGGAAGAGGGAACTATCAGGGAATACTTAGCGGCTATACCGCTTCCTGCATTGGGGGCGGAGGAGGCGGAAGCACTAGGGGCCCCTATAGACTTACAAGAGGTAAAAGCAGCTATTAAGGGATTCGCAAAAGGGCAAAACACCAGGCACTGACAGGATCCCCGTAGAATTTTACGCAGCCTATGCAGAGAAATTGCCCCCTAGCCTAGTAGACCTGTTCAAAGCGGCACTGGAAGAAGGCCACCTCCCCAATACCACACGGGAGGCGCTGATTGTTCCTCTCCTCAAACCAGGTAAATCCCCTTTGTAGTGCGGGGCTTATGGACCACTATCCATGCTAAATCTAGAATTTAAGATACTCAGCAAAATACTAGCAACTAGATTTCTGCCATTAATGGCCGACCTCATACACCCAGATCAGGCAGGCTTCATCCCAGGCCAAAGCACTGAATTCAATATACTGCGCCTCCTGGCACTTATGGAGGCATATGACACGATAGAGGAGGGGGGAGTGGTCTTTGCTATTGATATTGAAAAGGCCTTTGATAGCCTTGAATGGGAGTTTCTCTATGAGGTCATTAGACAAATGAATTTGGGACAGGGCTTCTTGAAATGGGTCAGGCTGCTCTATACGAGACCATTAGCTTGGATCCGGACGGGCCGCACCATCTCAGAGCAGTACGGAGTGGAGTGGGGCACGAGACAGGGACACCCCCTCTCCCCGCTATTGTTTGAGCTGGCCATGGAACCATTGGCCTGCCTAGCCCGGACGGATACAAATTACAGTGGGATACACCTTAGGAACAGTGTGCACCACATAGCGCTGTACGCTGATGACTTGCTGATGTTCTTGGGGAGCGTGGGAGAAGACCTACCTGGTGCTAAGGAATTGATGTCGGAATTTGGGGAACTGTTGGGATTAAAAATTAACTGGCAAAATTCTAGACTTTTCCCACTGACAAGAGACAGAGACCTCCCCACTGAACTGGGAAACCTCCACTGGGAACCCAGATGCCGGAAAGTCTTAGGGGTGAAAATATACCACTCTCACCCGGACCTATTTGAGGGAAATTTGGGGGCAGCCGTAAGAACCTTGAAGACCAGCATGGAGTTTTGGAAAGGCCTGCTGCTGTCATTGGTGGGGAGGGTGGCGCTCTTAAAAATGGCGGTGCTACCATGATTACTGTACTTTTTTACTGTACTTCCAATATGGATACCGTCAAAGTGGCATGCTGACTTACATTCCTTAGTGTCGAATTTCCTATGGGGCACGGGTCGTAGATGTGTAGCCCTGAAAACAATGCAGCGCCCGACTGCAGAGGGGGGCCTTGCAGTCCCCGACTTCGAAAGATATTACCTTGCTGTGCAACTGCAGTGGTTTACCCGCTGGCTAGCGGATCGAAAGACGCAGACACGCGAAGCGGGACCGTTCACACCAGACTTGAAGCACAAGTTACTAACTTGTGTAACGATATATCTGTAAGAGACAGTAGTTAGTGACAGATTCCTTACCTTAGAATATCCCCAGGCGTCAGGCTGGATCCGGAAAGGTTTTTGCTTAGCAGTACCCTTGCGCGTCGGTAGGCGGCGTCGTGCGGCTCCGCGTCCGTCGTCGTGATCGCCGGGATGACGTCGCGGGCAGTACTTAGGCGCCGCCCCTGCGCGCTGACGTCAGTTCTGTACACGACTTTCCGCGCCAGGAACGCAGAGCCATGCAAGAAGCTGACATAGGTGTCTGAAAAATACTAGGGCCCTGAAAGGGATGTCCTTAACCCTAGAAATCAGTTCGCAGAACGGGGAGGATGGGTGGGCGGTGAGGAATCTGTCACTAACTACTGTCTCTTACAGATATATCGTTACACAAGTTAGTAACTTGTGCATCTGAAAGAGACACGTTAGTGACAGATTCCTTACCTTAGAATAGATACCCCAGCAATACCAACCCCGGTGGTGGGTCTGCGAACAAAGATCAGACAAGGAAGTCCTGGAGGACAGAACGGCCAAAGAAGCCGTCCCTCCGGACCTGACTGTCAAGGCAGTAATGCTTTGTAAACGTGTGCAGCGAGGCCCACGTAGCTGCCTGACAGATAACCGGCAGCGGAACACCGCGGCCCAAGGCCGTGGTAGCAGCCGTTGCCCTGGTGGAATGGGCACGCAGCCCAACAGGAGGCTCCTTCTTAGCCAAAGAATAGCAGGTCTTGATGCACAAGGTAACCCAGCGGGAGATGGTCCTCTTGTGCACCGCCCGACCTTTTGGCGCCCACGTAGCCAACAAAGAGCTGGTCATCCACCCGGAAGTGTTTTGTGCGGTCAATATAGAAGGAGAGCGCACGTTTTGGGTCCAGACGGTGGAGCCTCTCTTCCTCTCTGGAAGGATGCGGAGGCGGAAAGAAGGTGGGCAAAGTGATGGTCTGCCCAATGTGGAAAGCAGTAACCACCTTTGGCAAGAAGGACGGACGCGTCCGAAGAACAACCTTGTCTGGATGAACAGACAGAAAGGGAGGTTTGCAAGATAGAGCCTGGAGCTCACTCACCCGCCGAGCGGAGGTGATGGCCACCAGAAAGGCTGTCTTCAGAGTCAGAAGACGAAGAGGACAGTTATGTAGAGGCTCAAAGGGAGCGCAAATTAAAAAGGTAAGAACCAAGTTCAAGTCCCAGTGAGGCATTACAAACGGAACAGGAGGGAAGAGGTGTGTAATGCCTTTTAAGAACCTGTTAACAGGGGACTTGAAAAGGGAGGGCTGATCAGGGAGCCTGAGGAAGGCCGAGATAGCACAAAGATAACCCTTGATGGTACCCAGGGCAGAACCCTGTTGGGCCAGAGAGAGAAGGAACAGAAGGACCTCAGAAAGAGGGGCAGAAAGGGGATTCACAGCCTTTGCTGTGCACCATGCCACAAATTTGTTCCACCTGCAGGCGTATACCACCTTAGTGGAGGGACGCCTGGCTGCCAGAATCACATCACAAACTTCGGGAGGCAAGTCGAAAGGAATCAACTGCCGCCGCTCAATCTCCACGCAAGCAGGTGTAGACTGGACAGGTTCGGGTGGAGGACCGTCCCCTGCTGCTGCGACAGAAGATCCTCCCGAAGAGGCAGACGGGTCGGGGGATCTACGCTCATATTGAGTAGCTCGGGATACCAAACTCTTCGAGCCCAGTCCGGAGCCACAAGAATGACTTGGGCCCGGTCGTGCCGAATCTTCTTCAACACTCTGGGTAGAAGTGGTATAGGCGGAAAGGCGTACAATAGACCGCAACTCCACTCGTGATGAAAAGCGTCGCCGAGCAGTGCCGCCTTGGAAATTCCAACGCGCAGAACTGATGACATTGCGCGTTCTCTTCGGTGGCGAATAGATCTAACCAAGGCTCTCCCCACTGTAGAAAGAGTCCTTGCGCCACGTCCGAGTGAAGACGCCATTCGTGATCCATCATGCACCTGCGGCTGAGTTCGTCCGCCCTGGCGTTCAGGGAACCTGCCAGGTGTTGAACCATCAGGAACATGCCCTGATGTTCCAGCCATGTCCAGAGGCGCAGAGCCTCCTGACAAAGGGTCCACGACCCCACCCCGCCCTGTTTGTTGCAGTACCACATGGCGGTGGTGTTGTCTGTGAACACCTGCACTACCTTCCCTTTGACAGAGGGAAGGAATGCCTTGAGTGCAAGTCGGATCGCCCGGAGCTCCAGAATGTTGATATGGAGCCGGGACTCCGCCGGAGACCAGAGGCCTCTGATCTCCGCCTCTCCCATGTGACCGCCCCATCCCAGAAGGGACGCGTCCGTCACAACTGTGTGCTCTGGCTGGGGAAGGGAGAGGGATCTGCCCATGACCCATTGCCGGTTCGAGAGCCACCACTGCAACTGTTGTGCAGTCCCCTCCGAGATCTGGACGTGATCGGACAGGTTGCCCTGGTGCTGCGCCCACTGGAACTTCAGGTCCCACTGCAGAGCCCGCATATGCCATCTGGCATGATTGACCAGCAGGATGCAGGAGGCCATGAGGCCCAGCAGCCTCAGGGTCATCCGTACCGAAACCCAGGATAAAGGCTGAAAGATCGGAATCATAGCCTGAATATCCCGGACTCGCCGTTCGGGAGGATAGGCCCGAAACTGCGTCGTGTCCAGAACTGCTCCGATGAAAAGGAGCTGTGGAGAAGGAATCAGATGCGACTTCGGCACATTGATGGAGAACCCCAGCGAGTGCAGGAGTTCGGCCGTAGTCTGGAGGTGGGAGACGACTGCCTGGGACGAGCCCGCCTTCAGCAGCGAGTCGTCGAGGTAGGGGAAGACTGGAAACCCCTGCCCGGCGCAGATGAGCTGCGACCACCGCCAACACTTTCGTGAACACCCGAGGGGCACTTGTAAGGCCAAAGGGGAGCACGGTGAACTGAAAATGCTCGGGGCCTACCGTGACCCGAAGGTAACGCCCGGTGGGCCGGCAGGACGGGGATGTGGAAATATGCGTCCTGCAAGTCCAACGCTACCAACCAGTCTCCAGGGTCGAGGGCAGTCAAGACCTGAGCTAGGGTGAGCATCTTGAACTTCTCCTTCCGGAGGAAGCGATTGACGTTCCGGAGGTCCAAGATAGGACGCATGTCCTCCTTGTCCTTTTGGGCACCAGGAAGTAGTGGGAGTAGCAACCACGCCCTACTTCTGGGGTCGGAACATGCTCGATGGCCCTCTTGGCCAAGAGGGCCGTGACTTCCTTCTGCAGAAGTACCAAGTGATCCCCTGACATGCGGTGGAATTGAGGTGGCATGGCTGGGGGTGGACTCGAAGGGAGGGAGTAGACCCTTCGGACAATGTCCAAGACCCACCTGTCCGAGGTGATGGTACGCCAGTGGGGAAGGTGATGGCGGACCCTGCCCCCTACCGGCGTGCTGTGCACCTGAAAGGAGGGACTAGGAGGGTTTGGAGGCCGCGGACGGGTTGGAGGTGGTGGCCTGACCCGCACGCTGGTTACCCGATCCGCCACGGCGGAATCCACGTCCTCGGCCACGCGAAGACGCCTGCTGCGCCGGGCCGGTGGCTGGGCTGCTGATGTGAAGGGCGCCCCTACCGTGGCCACGATAGGGGCGAAAAGCAGAAGTCAGCGGAGGGCGTGTAGCAGAAAGGCCCAGGGACTTTGCAGTAGCCCGTGAGTCCTTAAAGCGCTCCAACGCATGGTCTGCTTTGGACCCAAAAAGACCGACTTCCATCAAAGGGCATGTCCATGAGAGTATTCTGGACATCCCCTGAAAAACCAGTGGTTCTCAGCCAGGCGTGGCGTCGTAGCGCCACCGTCGTTGCAATAGACCTGCCCAGCGAGTCGGCGGTATCAAGGCCACATCTTATTGTGTATTTGGCCGCATCCCTTCCTTCCGCAATGGCGCGGGAAAGCAGTGTCTGGACCTCCTCAGAACACTGGGGCAAAACATTCGCCACCGAATCCTACAAGGAGTGGGTATATCGGCCCAAAAGGCAAGCGGTGTTGATGGACCGCAAGCCAGCACTGGAGGAAGAAAAACCCTTCTTCCCAAATTGATCCAGGCGTTTGGATTCCCTATCCGGAGGGGCGGTAGGGAAGGCGGTTTGGGAAGCGGAGGCTTGGACAACCAAGCTCTCAGGGGTGGGGTGGACAGAGAGAAACAGGGGGTCGCCCGGAGCTGGGCGATGGCGTCGGGACACGTTCCTATCCACAGGAGCCCCTGTGTTGGGCTTGGACCAGGCGCCCAAAAGAACGTCAGTGAGGGCGTCGTTAAACGGCAGCACAGTCTCCGAAGAGGAGGCTGCCGGCTGAAGCACCTCTGTCAAGAGATTAGTCTTGACCGCCACAGTAGGGAGTTGGAGATGTAAGGCTCCAGCCGCCCCTACGCAACACCGTTGCAAAATTGGCTCCCTCCTCCGTAGCCACGGGAGGAGACAGCATGCCAGTGTCAGGGGAAGTATCTAGACCACTGGCATCCCCTAGACCCTCTGTCCAGTCCTCATCGTACTGACACTGTTGTGCCAGAGGGTCATCAGACCCCTCCCAGTCCTCCTGAGGTTCAAAATAAGGGGAGGAGGGACATTTGGGACCCAAGGTCTCATCGGCGCCGGAACCGGCGCCGAGCGACGTCGGTCCGGGTCCATGTCCGGAGCCGGAAGGAACTGGGGACGACGCCGCCCGGAGCACCAGGCGGCGTCTAGAACGGCACCGGAGACATCGGCGCCGGCGGAGGTGTCGTTAGGTCGACCGGCGTCGATGGGGGTTGTGGAGCCGGGATCGAGGCCGGAGCCGGGATCGAGGCTGGAGGCACGGGCGACGCCGGGGCCGGGAGCCGCCGGGCAACGCCGGAGCAACCCCATCAGGGCCCGCGGGGCCCGAAGGCGCACCGGAGGGACCTTGAGGCCCGAAGAGGCGGGCCATGGCCGACAGGAATTCCTGCACTTGGGCCGGATCCGCCCCCGAACCCGGGAAGGACGGGTATTGCGGGGGCGACTCCACAGGCATGTCCGGGGCCGCGGGGGCGGGGACGGTGCCGGGAGGTGCCTCAGCCGAGTCGCGAGACCGGCGAGGCGAAGTCCTAGAGCGACGATGCTTTTTGGACTTTTTGTGTTTTGACTTACCGGACGAAGAAGATTTCGATGCCGACGACCGGTGTGGACTCCGCGATCGACCCCTGGACCTCTCACGCGACCGGGGCTTCCGCGGAGCCGAATGCCGGGCCTCGAGGAGCTTTCGAGACCGCTCTCGCAAAGCTTTCGGGTTGAGGGCCTGGCAGTCGGAACAAGACTCCGGGTCATGGCCTCGGCCGAGGCAGAAGAGACACTCCCAATGCGGGTCTGTGACGGACATCATCCGAGCACAGGCGCCGCAACGTTTAAACCCGGGCATCCCTACGACACCTTGAAGTCAATTGAAGAAAAACAGTGAAAAATTCACCAAACATTTTGGTCAAAAAATGACCAGGGCACTGCTCTTCCCGGATCTGCGCTTGCTGGCGCGGAAAAAGAAGAACTGACGTCAGCGCGCAGGGGCGGCGCCTAAGTACTGCCCGCGACGTCATCCCGGCGATCACGACGCCGACGACGGACGCGGAGCCGCACGACGCCGCCTACCGACGCGCAAGGGTACTGCTACGCAAAAAACTTTCCGGATCCAGCCTGACGCCTGGGGATATTCTAAGGTAAGGAATCTGTCACTAACGTGTCTCTTTCAGATCATACTATTGAAAATTTTGGTGAGAGTAGGCAGAGCTCCGCTTGATGACGCCAGCAAGGTACAAGTGATGTGGCGCTGTTGGATACGCTGTCTCCAAAAAAAGCAAACACAGATCCCCTACTCACCTGACCTCCCAATAACAATACTGCAAATGCTACCACATGGGGGGGGCAATGGGAGGGCTCGGGGACTGGATACAAGCGGGCAACACGATTGGGAGACCTATACTGAGACGGGATACTTCCCAATACAAAAACTTTAGAGAGGACTTAGACCACCCCACAGTCATTTCTTATTACACGGGGTGGTGGTGGCGATCCAGGAACACTGGGGGGTGGGCATGTCCCAACCTCCGCATCATGACACTTGTAGATACATCAGCACTGCGGTGGGAAGGGGGATGGAATCAAAGCGATCATGTGCCTCTACAAGGCACTGGAAAGGGATACCCTCCAACAGCTGACTGTTCTACAAGACAGATGGGCAGAGGACCTGAATATCCCTCTGGAAGACAGAGACTAGAAAACTATACTGGCTGGGACCCCTAGGATCTCGAGGAATGCTTTGTTCAAATAATACATTTCTTATATACTACACAGGGCATACCTCACCCCGGGACATAGTAACACATTTTTTCACATGGAAGAAATGGGGTGCCCAAGATGCAAGAACTCTTCCATATGCTCTGGACATGTCCGGTGCCAAGAAATTACTGTAATGAAATTACAAACGCAATCGAGGCGATTATAGAGCGCCTGGTTCCCTGTCCCCCTGCTCACTGTCTCTTGAGCCTGTTCCCCCACACCTCCAAAACATGGGTGACTAGCAGATTTCAAGACCTGGCCCTGATATTGGCTAAAAGAGAAATAACGAGGCATTGGAAGGCCCCTGAGGGACCTCGAATTTCAATATGGAAAAATTGGAAAAAAGGGCGGGATGCGAGGGAAGAACCCTCCTTAGGAATGTCCACCGTGGTATTGGATCAATAGAGAGAGCCAGGGCCTGGGAAGCAATTGAGAGAGAGAAAAGCTCTGTTTATTTAGACCATAGTCTTTAAACACAATGGGAACCCAGAATAATGGTGACAATATTAATTGTTTAACAAATAAGTTACCAATAATACATTTGGCAAAAATGGAATCAACATACAGTCACAATCCAATACAAACATTTAAATTTTTTTTATATATTTTCACCTAAAACTTTTAAATTAATGGGAAAGGGAAAACTAAAACAAATTAAAATTGCTGCCCCTCCTTCAGTTTCTCCCTTACGAAGCTTTTTATGGCTTTCATATATTTTCCCAGAGCAATTGCAATATCGAGATATGGCATTTCCGTAAGTAGGAGTACTGCTTGGGCGCGTAGTCTTATCTCATATTTTAAAAATATGGGGCATAAAAACAATTTACGTAGGGCTAAAACCGAGATACAGTCAAGCAATATGTGCAAAATATCATTTTTAATTCCTAACCCACATTTACAGATTCCATCTGTCTGTATCATTACAACTTTTATTTTTTCTTCCATCAGCCAAGGATTGATACCAACTCGTACTCTTAAGATTTCATGCCTTAGCCCTTGATTAGGCAGGGTATCCAGGTACGGATACCAGGCTTCATTTACCCATGAATTTCTTATACATTGAACTGATTTTTTCACACTCGGGTATTCCAGGTCCATCCTTCTTGAATATTCCTGACCTTGGTACCTGAGAATGCTCTTAGTGAAATCTACTTCAATGGACTGCTGAAATAGTCTCACCTTAAGGTGCGCGCCTATTATCTGGAGTTTCCTTCTTACTTGCTTGGCCCATTTTAGGCTACTAAATTGAATCTCCTCTCTGCACCATTGTGAGACCTTCTGCACACCACCTGGGTCCTGGCATTTCCAAAACCTTGCCCTGATGCTCCACCCACTGGCACTTCAGGTCCCACTGCAGGGCCCACATATGCCAGCGGGCATGTGCCACAAGCTGGAGGCGATGAGGCCCAGCAGCTTCAGTGTCAGCCTCACTGAATTCCATGATACAGGCTGGAACATCAGAATCACTGCCTGAATGTCCTGAACTCACCGTTCGGGAGAAAAAGCCCAAAACTGCACCGTGTCCAGAATGGCTCTGTTGAAAGGGAGCGTCTGAGAGGGAATCAGGTGTGATTTCGGCACGTTGATAGTGAACCCTAGCAAATGCAGGAGGACCGCCGTAGTCTGGAGGTTGGAGACGACAGCCTGAGTGGAGCCCGTCTTTATCAACCAGACGGCGAGTTAAGGGAAGACTGGCACTCCTGATCTCCGCAGATGAGTCGCAACCACCGGCATCACCTTGGTGAACACCCGAGGGGTGCTGGTAAGGGCAAAACGGAGCACGGCGAACCGAAAGTGCTTGTGGCCCACTGTGAACCACAGGTAATGCCTGTCGGCAGGCAGGACGAGAATGTGGAAATATGCATCCTGCAAGTCTGTTGCCATCCAGCCTCCCATGTCCAGGGCAGACAGGACTTGAGTGAACGTGAGCATTTTGAACTTCTCCTTCTTGAGAAAGAAATTGAGAGGGTGCAGGTCTAGGATAGGACGGAGGCCTCCTTCCTTCTTGGGCACCAGGAAGTAGCGGGAATAGCAACCACAACCTGTGTCTGGCATTGGCACCCTCTCTATGGCTACCTCAGCCACAAGAGCTGTCACTTCCTGGCGGAGTAAGGAAAGATGGTCCTCTGTCAGCCTGTCGCAAGCAGGTGGCATGGGTGGAGGGGTAGTCACAAAGGGAGGGAGTATTCCTTCCGGACAATTTGGAGAACACATTGGTCTGATGCTGTAGACCTCCAGTGGGGCAGGTGATGGGGTATCGTGCCTCCCACTGGGTTCCCATGATGGTAAGAGGGCAGACTATAAGAGTTTGGAGGCTGCCGGGTGGGGGTGTTGATGGACTGGCCCAACCTCTGGCTGCTCGACCCACGTGGTTTGTGGGTATTGTGTCCTTGGCCACACAAAGGCTCGGAAGCATGCGCTCCGCGGTGACTGGGAAGTTATAGAGGCTGGAAGCCCTTTCTGAGGCCACAAAACGGGCGAAAGGCAGATTGGGGATGGGGAGGGGCTATAGAAATGCCCAAGGACCGGACTGTAGCCCGGCTTTCCTTAAAGCGCTCCAGTGCTGAATCCACTTGGTCTCCGAAGAGAAGGGAGCCATCAAAGGGCATGTCCATAAAAGATGCTTGGACACCCCTGAAAAGTCAACTGTTCTCAGTCAGACGTGGCGCCCTAAGGCCACCTTCGAGGAAACCGGTCTGCCCAACTTGTTGGTAGTATCCAGTCCACATCTGATCGCGAACTTGGCTGCATTTCTCCCGTTGGCAACAGCCTGGGAAAGTATGTCCCGGTGTTCACAGACCGTAGCGCCAGCCTGGTGGAAGAAAACATCTTCTTCCCTAAGGTGTCCAGTGTTTTGGAGTCCCTATCCGGTGGGGAGGCAGGAAATGCGCCAGGATTTACATCGGAGGTAGAGGCTTAGACCACAAAGCTCTCTGGAGTAGGGTGTTGTGTGATGAAATTGGGATCCCTTGGGGCGGGGCTGTGGTGATGGGTAATCGTCCTGTTCACAGGAGCCCCTATGTTGGGCTTGAACCAGGTTCCAAGCAGGATGTTCGTAAGGACCTCAGTAAATGGGCGAAGCGGTTCGGAGGGGGACCCTCCCGGCTGAAGCACCTCCGTCAAGACATTTGTCTCGACTGTCACTGAGGACAGGCTAAAGGCCAGGACCTCAGCCGCCCTTCTCACCACCATTGCAAAGGACGCTCTCGCCTGCATAACCACGGTAGGGGGGGAAAGCATGCCAGTATCTGGAGAAGTGTCCAGCCCACTGGCCTCCGCCAAGTCCTCACACTAGTCCATTTGGGGGATCTAAAGGCTGGTTTTCCTCAGGGTCCACAAACCCCTCCCATTCCTCCCCGAGTCCTAGCCCATCAGAATAGGGATCAGGCTCCGGACTGGAAGGCATGGCACCAGTTGGCGCCGTAGTCGGCGTCTGATAACGCCCCTCCAATTCCATGTCAGAGTCGGGTAATAAAGTAGGGCGGCGCTGCCGGGAGCATCGACATTGCTAATGGCGCCGGGGAAAGTCAAGATGATAAGACAAGTGCCGGTCCGGATCCATCCATGAATCCAAGGGTCCCTACTGTCGCCGTGGCTAGAGCAGCTGGGGTGGAACCAGTAGAGGCCCTTCTGACCTTGCGGGGCCCGAAGGCACGCCGGAGGGAATGAACCGCTCAAATATGAGGTGCATGGCCTCATAAAACTATTGGAGTTGAGCGGGGGTCACTCTGGCTCCCAGAAACTGACAGAAGCGCAGAGTCAACCCACGCGCTGGCTCAACCGCAGAGCCAGGCCTTGAATGGCAACCCTCCCTCATCTCATTGGCCAACAGACAAGGCTAAGTAGAAAACCTGTTCAACTCCTTACTCTTCTTGCGGTGGGACTTACCCGAGTAACACAACGACTTCAAGTGCAAGGAAGATTTTGGCCTTCCTCTCAGCTGCGATAGAGACCATTGTGGCGTCGCACGTCGAGCCACCAAGAGTTTGAGGGACCGCTCTGTCAAGGCCTTCGGATTTATTGTGACAGTCAACACAGTTCTTAATGTTGTGGCTGTGCTTGAGACCCCAGAAGCAAACAAGGTGCGGGTCCATCACCGACATTGAGCGGTGACAGGCACCGGAGGGCTTAAAGCTGGCCTTCCTGGAGGACACTCCTGCGACAACAGAGAAAATCTCAAAAAGGCTTTGACAAAAGACGAAAAAAGGGCTAGTCAAAAAATGACTAGGGGTATCTCTCTCCGGTTCTGCGCTGACTGGCACGGAAAGAAAAGAACTCACGTCAGCACGCTGGGGTGCTGTCTATATAGGCACCGCGCACGTCATTTCTGACATGGCCGATGATGCGACGCGGAGCGACAAATTTCCAGATCCTTAAGAAATCTGCGGGTAGAAGTCTCTATCAGATAAGTCTGACTGACTTGAGGGAGCGAGCTCAGGATCTATGATGGAAGGCACAGAAAGAAAGAACCAAACAAGGGGTACCAAACTTCACGAATGTATGATATCATATGCGATGCATATGGGCCACAGCCCAGTCAACTGGAGCTCCATTAACAGGTTTTGCCCAAGCTCCTAATAAAAGGTCAAACAGAGACTCATAAGGGAGCAAAGGTTCCACTCCAGTCTCACCTAGGTGAAGATCATCCACAAAGGGTATGTGGATAATTCCACTGAGGGAAGACTGCAGCTGCCCTCTTCAATACCAATGCATAGGAAGAACTCTCCTCTGTTGCCATACGAGGAGGAGAAAGTAAATCTGAAACTGGAGAGGACTCTAGTCCACTATCCTCCCCCAGTTCAATCAGCCAATTTTCCTCCAAAGGAGGCTGGACAGTATTACCCAAAGGGTTTGACAGCCGCAGTCTGCAATGGCAGTGTGTGTGTGGTAAGGTACAGGACCTCTAAGGGTGGCACAATAGGTGCTGCAGCCCTTAGAGGCCTTCCTGGTCACAGCGCCCTTGGTACCCATGGTACCTTTTACAAGGCACTTACATGTGGCCAGAGAGGTGTCCATTGTGGTTACAAAGGTACAGTTCTGGGAAAGAACACAGGCCCTGGGAACCTGTTTGGCAGGGACCCAGGGCACATCAAGTCAAAGTGCATCAGAAATCTGGCAAAAAGTGTGGGGGGGTTACGGCAACAGAAACTCACTTCCCTACACCAACTCCTAGACCATATGCTCTTTATGGCTTTACTACACTTACAAAGTCTAAGAATGGACTCAGACACTGTAGGGGTACAGGGCTCATGCCACTGTGCCCTCACCCGAGGGCTAGTGCACCCTGCTAAAGGGGTGACTTACCTAGGCCTCAGGCAGTGGGATGCAGGCATGGCACACAGAGATGTGTGCCATGTTGACTCTTCACTTTTCTCTGCACCGAAACACGCTGCCGGCAATGACAGTGTGTGGGGGTTAAGGTACAGGGTCTCTAAGAGTGGCACAATAGGTGCTGCAGCCCTAAGAGGCCTTCCCTGGTCACAGTGCCCTTGGTACCCATGGTACCTTTTACAAGGGGCTTACCTGTGGCCAGAGATGTGGCAATTGTGGTTACAAAGATACAGTTTTAGAAAAGAACACAGGCCTTGGGAACCTGATTGGCAGGGACCCAGGGCACATCAAGTCAAGTTGCATCACTTGTCAGGCAAAAAGTGTGTGTGGGGGGGTTAACCATGCAAAAAGGGGCACTTTCCTACACCCTTCACTTGCTAAACTGCATTTCCGTATAAAAAGCAGGAACAGGTTGAATAAGGCAAAATAGAGAGTTGCACGAAGCAGACCGCTCCATCGCTGCGGCATTCGGCAGCGTTGTATTGACGTCGGAAAGAGTAATGCCGACATCATTAGCTGACTTGACGTCGAAGGTGTGAACCCCTAAGGGCTGTGCACTGGTGCCGCCTTGAATCCGATAACGGATTCAGAGGGCCCAACTGTCACCGAGGGCAAACCTGCCAGCGAGGATCCAGTTAAGGCACCTCCTACTCGATTATACTCAATTTTAAACTGACCACCCTAAAACCATCCCCTGAAGATATAATTAGATTTGGGAAGGTTCACACCAAACGCTAATAGTTAAGCATAAAAATGTATTCCAGCATCCCAAACTCTGGTTACTTCCCAAATAAAAAAGCTTACATCATTCTTGTTTGGTGCATTGATAAACCATCAAGAAGGCAGTTCATTATCTTGCAGTCATACGGATACCAACTAATCCTTAAATTGAAGTCTCTTTCTATACTCAAAATATTTGGAGCTGAGGTTGGCAGGAAACTTACCTTTGACCGAATATTCCTTAATTGTCTGTTGACACTGGCTCTATCTTTTTTCAAGAAGTCTGGATTGCTTTTAGATTTCATTATATCTGCAGATTGGAATAAAAGGAAACACACCATTTATTGTTAAACGCCTGGGCTTATTTCATAAATGAAAACACTTTAATTTAAAGAAATAGGCAGTGTCTCTCAAAGGATTGACAACATGGTGCAAAGTTAACCTGAAAACCATGACAAAGATTTTTCTATCGTTAACTGTACTTTTCAGCTGTGTACTTTCCTAAGGTTCATAGCCACTGGGAATTATTAGGTGAGGCTCCGAAATCAGTTACAGGATGCTTAATTCCGGTCCAGGGAAGACCTGGCTTGGCAGTTCGGGCTGGACTGTTCCCATGAGGTACAGGGTCAAGACTCATTTGCATATGGCTGGGTCTGAACTGGGGTCGTGAAGTGAGCAAAACAACGATGATGGATTCAACCCAGATCTAACAGTGACTGGGGATGAGTGTCTGAAAAGTTTCAGCACTCCGTCCATCATCTTATTTCGTTTGCTTGTTTACCCTACATTGGCAGGGTATGCCCAGACGTGGCACCCTTGCTCACTTTGCCACTGGATTCAAGCTAGCCTGGCTGATGAGGGGTGTTACCCCGAATCCGGTCTCAGGATGCTTTTTTCCGGTCCAGGGAAGACCTGACTTGGCAGTTTGGGCTGGACTGCTCCCATGAGGACAGGGTCAAGACTCATTTCCATATGGCTGGGTCTGAACTGAGGTCGCAAAGTGAGCAAACAAATGATGATGGATTCAATCCAAATCTAACAGTGACTGGTGTGAGTGTCTGAAAAGTTTCAGCACTCCGCCCGTCATCTTAATGTGTTTGCTTGAGGCTCCCAGAACGCACCAGAACCTCTCACACAATGCTCAGCACTAACCCTGTCCCTCATTTCCAACTGAAGTTCCATGAAAGACGAAGCAGATGGAGATAATGTAGGAGAGGCGGGGTGTGTTAAGATAAAGATAGTGAAGAGTCCCACGATGAAGGACTACAACTACATTTACCAGAACTACAACTGCATTCACACCTTCTTGCAGAATCTTCCTTACTAAGCATTACCATCCAGTTATCTTTTAAACACCTACCACCAAAAATGAAAGAGAAAAGGAGAAATAGATGACTTAATGTGGGAGGTGTTTGAGTCTTTACTACTCAGACAAACAAGTTACTTACTTTCAGTAACGCCTTATCTGGTAGAGACTAGCTAGCCACAGAATCCTTACTTTAGAATTATCCCCAGGTGTCAGACTGGATCTGGACATTTTCGAGCAGTACCCCTGCACGCTGGTAGGCGGCGTCATTCAGTTCTGTGTCTGCCGCGCCGGAAGTGATGTGCAGAGTAGTTCTATAGGCGCCACTTTGGCGCGCTGACAGTTCATTTTCATGACTTTCCACATCAGGAAGGCGTAGCCATGATGAAGACTGACCACCGGTGTGAGCCGCTAGAGCCCTCTGGAAGGGAAACCCTCATTCTTTATTCAGGTTGCAGAGCGAGGAAATGGGAGTGTCAGTATGATATCTGCGGCTAGACAAAGTCTCTACTGCAGAGCCCGCATATGCCATTGGGCATGTGTTACCAGCAGGATGCAGAAGGCTATGCGGCCCAGCAGCCTCAGAGTCTGTCTCACTGAAATCCAGGATAGAGGTTGAAAATTCAATATCATAGCCGTAATATCTTGGACTCACCATTTGGGAGGATGAGCTGAAACTGCACCATGTCCAGAACAGCTCAGATGAAAGGGAGAGTCAGAAAGAGTTAACAGCCATTCATCGAGAAAGGAAGACTGGAACCCCAGCCCTCCCCAGGTGTGCTGCAACCACTGCCATCACCTTAGTGAACACCCGAGGGGTGCTGGTAAGGCCGAAGGGGGCTGGTAAGGCCGAAGGGAAGAATGGCAAACTGAAATTGCTCGTGGTCCACTGTGAACCGCAAGAGTGGTGGGCTGGCCTGACAACTTCAACTCCCTGGCAAGGGATTGGAGTGGGCAGTCTCTGGCTGAAGCACCTCCATCAAGATGTTAGCCTTCACTGCCACGGAGGGCAGCCGAAGGTCAAAGACCTCAGCAGCCCCACATACCATCATAGCGAAACAGAACCCCCCCCTCCACCGTAGCAACAATAGGAGGGGAGACAAAGCCAGTGTGAGGTGAGGTGTATAATCCACTGGCTTCTGCCAGATCCTCATACTAGGTGTCCTCTGTATCATCCAGTGGGGGAAGATATTCATGAGGGTCCCCGTACCCCTCCCATTCATCACCTATACCAGGCCTGTCAGACAAAAGGCACTGGCTTCAAACTGGAAAGCATGGCTCCAGACGCCGCTGGAACTGGGGTCGCGCGATGTTGGTCCTGCTCCAAGTTGAGTACGATGGGGATGGCGTTTTTGATTGGCATCAACAGCACTGGGGGCATCTGCACGGGAGCGGGAGCCGGAGAAGGTCTCTGTCTCGCTGGTGGCGCCACTCCCGATCCATGGGGCCCGACTGGTGTCAAGGATGTGCCTGCTGGTGGGAATCCAGTAGGGACCCCTCATGAACACATGGCACCCAAAGGCACTCCAGAGGAGTCGGGTTGCCCAAAAATGATGTGTATGGCCTCGTAGAACTCACCTAGTGGGCGCTGGTCACTCCAGCTCTGGAAAAATCGGAGAAACTCAGAGTCGACCCTAGTTGAGGCTCCGCAGAGGCACAGGGCCTTGGGTGCCGACGCTCCCTCGTCTTGTCCAAAGATTTGGACGGACAAGTAGAAGCCGAAGACCCCTTAGACTTCTTAGACATCTTCTTTTAGTGTGACTTACCAGACGATGACTTAGACAGGGACGAAGAACGTCGGGTGCGGCTCATTGAGTGGTACCAGGACCTTCCACTCGACCAGGATCTTGATTGTCGAGGGGTCGTCTGACGTCAGGTGAGAAGGAGCTTGAGGGAGCACTCACTCAGCGCCTTCGGGTGCATGGCATGGCAATCCTTGCATGCCTTCTAGCTATGATCTTTCTCAAGGCACCATAGACACACCAAGTGGGGGTCCATCACAGAAATCTGTCTGGGACAGGCACCACATGGTTTGAAACCAGCTGTTTTCTCTGGAAACATCCCTGTCACACCACAAGAAATAATTTTTTCTCAAAAATAGTTGACAAAACCTTGAAAAAAGCCAGTCAAAAAGTGACTGAAAGGTAGCTTTTCATGAATTTGCGCTATCTGGCACGAAATGAAAAGAACTGATGTCAGTGCGAAGGTGGCACCTATATAGGTACTGCGCACGTCACTTCCAGCGTCGCGGACGTGGAACAGAATGATGCCACCTACCGGCACGTGAGGGTACTAATCGAAAATTGTAATCATCTTAACTTTCAATTTCTTTTACCTGAAAAGGTATTCAATTGCCTGAGGCCCAAAATCGGATAAATCCCCAGTCCTTCCTGGGGTCAAGGAAGTGTTGGGAGTAGCATCCCATACCGTTCTGTGCCCTGGGTCCCACCTCTATCGTGTCCTTGGCTAGCAACACCAGCTCCTCTTGGGATAGAATATCGAAATGATTTGCCAACGTTTGGGCAAAAAATGGAGGAACAAGGGGAGGAGTAGTCAAGTAAGGTAGGGTGTGACTAAACTAAAGAATCTGAAGTAAATGCTGAATCCTAGTCCCTACTTGTCAGCCAGCTAGTAGGACAATGCTGTATCCTGCCCGTTTCCCACCCTAACTAGCTTTTGGAGGGTAAATAAAAGCGGCTTGGCAGCGATGGTGCCAAGAGAAGTTTAGGAGGTAGAGGACTGCTACATCTGCTGCTGACCACATCCCCTACCTCCGCCACTGCCTAAGAGCAACAAAACACCTGTCCTTGCTGCTGGGTACAATGCCTCTGACAACAAATAATGCCTATGAGTATCCTCAGAACTTCTGATACTGCTGGCGGAACCGGTAAATGGGGCAAACTAAGCAAGAAACACAAGACATGGCTCTGCTGTCTGTAAAGTATTCTAGCACTGACTCTGCCTTCTCAGTAAATAGGCTTGCCCCATCAAATGGCATGTCCGTTAGTGAAGCTTGAATGTCCCCATAAAATCTGGTGGCACAAATCCAAAAAGTGAGGTTGAGTAACAACACTGGTGCCCCTTGCCCAGGCCACATGATTCATCGTGTCCAGGCCAAACCGCAAAATATACTTTGCCACATTATGGCCATTTGGTCCCATCTGGGCAAAGGAAATCCTTGGGCAGAGTGGGTAAAATCTCACTCGACATGTCCCAAAGGGCATGAGTGTAGTGACCCAAGAGGCACACAGAATTTAATGAGCGAAGCGCAAGACTAGCCAAACAGAAGATTCCTACCAGTAGTGTCAATTTTATTAGAGTCCCTGTCCAGTGGTACCATGAGAAAATAATTTGGATTTCTCATAGAGGTTTGAATTAAAAGGATGTAGGAGTAGGATGCTACATCAGGAAGTCTGGATCACCTGCAAAGTGTGTCGTCGCTCAAGAAGGTAACTTACTGCCTGGTTGGAGCAAGGCTTGAACTAGGCCAACATGTAGGACTCAGTCAGGCAAGGACTCCAAAGTGCATGCCCCAGGCTGCAAAATCTTTGTTAAAAAATCATCCATAGTTTCCACTGTAGGCAAGTGTTGGGACGGAAAAATCCTGTGCATGGTAATGGACGTGCAGCCCTGCCCTGAGTGCTCAACTGTACTGATGTATGGATCCCTGATGCTGATTTTTGTTGTCATAGGTAAACACGGATCATGCGAGGGGCCATAACATATGCCCGTCTCCCGGATTGGGTCTTGTTGGACCGAGAGGGAGGCCCAAAGCGTTACCCTCATAGTGATGGTTGGCTACTACCTTCACCAGGATTTAAGCAGCACACGTGCAGTGATGGCAGCATATTGTGCAGTGATCAGTAGGCGCTAATAGGTCCTTTCTAACCTATGTCACTAGAGTGAGGCCTACAGGCACTTTTAAAGTTCAGTTGCTGTGCACTTAACTCACCCTTGGCCTACATCAGTTTGGTGTGAAGTGCTGTTCTGCACATTGCTGAGGTGGTATGTCTGTGCTGGATGTATGTGTGCCTGGGAAGGGTACAATACGGAGATAATGTAGTGCTGAGCAGTGCGTGCATGTTGAATGCATGTGCTGGATGTAAATGTGGCTATGAGTGGAAGAGTACCTGAAGGATGTAGTGCTGTGCAGGGCCTGCGTGACAAATGCACATGCTGGGTGTTGGTGTACAATACATGAAGGGTGCAGTCTGTGCATGATAAATGCATGCACTGGGTGTATGTGTGCCAGTGAGTAGTACAGTGCATAAAAAGAAACAGTGCTGGACAGTGCATGCACGTTAAACGCATATGCTGGATGTATGCATGCCTAAGAGTGGAAGAGTAAATGGAGAATACAGTAGTTTGCAGTGTGTGTATGCTGTATACATGCACTGGGTGTATGTGTGCCTGTGGAGGGCAAAATACATGGAGGACTCTGGGTTCTGTTTTGGGAGACCCAGATCTGCATGGTGAAACATGGAGAGGAGATAGAGAAATCCCCCAGACAGATTTGTATTTTGCTGCATTCTTGCAAGCTGGGTGGGACACCCACTGAGGAGGGGAGAGCGAGGTTTCACCTGTACACTTCAAAGGGTGCTCTTTGATTCTGTGACAGGTCACAAGGACGGGCCTGTGCATATCTCAGGAAGGATATGTGGCTGATAAGAGAATAATGAAGAGTAGGCGCTGGAGGCCCTGGACTAATATTTGATGCACATATCACTGTGGCTGACATCCAGGTGTGAACTCTAGTCACTCTCATGGCTTGTGCTGTGGGACTATCAGCTTTGGAGTCTCTCCTGCTGTGACAGACTGATTTTCAAGAGGAAGAGGGAGCAGAGAAGTGGACCCTTCAAAAGAAGCAGAACCCCAACATAAAAATTCAAATACATTTGGTGTCTGGAAATGGAATATAAGAAGGGGAGTCTGAGACCACAAAAATGGTCATCTGCCTGTGGCCCTCTGAAAGGGGGTTTGAAAGGAACTTTAAATCTAAAACTTCTGTCGCCTGGCGTACTATTATGACAAAAGTGGCACTCTCCTATGTTGGGAGCCTCAAAGGCAAATTCAATTCCTGACGCACCTTAGTATGTGTGGTGCCTCAGGGCAAATTCTATTCCTGATGCACTTTAGCTAATGTCAGCTACTGATGTACAATTGGAGCAGAATCCGTGGCTGGCACCAATATGGGAACAATCAGGGAAGGGGTCAAGCATTGGCCCGGTGATGGAGCTAGAATAGACTAAGGACGAACAGGTCAGCCAGTGCTGGGGACAGACCACCATCAGAATTCTAACAGGAGATCCATGGGGCTTAAAGGTGCACCAGAGAGACCCTGAACCACCTGAAGAGTTGCAGGATGGCCTCTCTGAAGGCCACAGTGTGCTCCAAGTATCTGACGCCCACTAGCTCCGGAACTGGAATCAAATAAGATCTGTAGGTCAAAGCTGTGGTTGGCCCCTAAGTGCATATTATTAAACCTCTACCTGGAATATGAGCATTGTGGAGGCAAAGAACCTCATTCAGACTTTTATATTTTGCACTTGTGTTTTGACTTCGTACTGGGCTTACCAGAAGATGGTGATGGGAACAACCTTGCTTCTTATGTTCGGCTACATAGCGTTTGGCTTCCTGCTCAGTGATGGTCTTCGGTTCCCCAAAAGTATGACATCAGTTAGAAAGTGCCACTGACAAGTTGCAGATGTGGGGTTTCCTTGCATAGACTTTTTTGCAACACAGGCAATTCATGGTGTTCAGAGTTTGCCTTCCTACTCAGGGAAATGAAGTTCTTTCAAGTTGCCAACATTTTGTACTTGGTATAGAAATTCCTTTATGCTTACGCTTCCCTATCTTTTTTTATAGTGATCCCTAAATTCGAAGATAAAAGTGACTTGTCCTGTTTGTCCTTACTGATTGTGATTTTTGGCCTTCTGCTCCTACAGCACTGCAAACTCATTCTTCCTCACCATCCAGATCTCGTGGCCCAGGAAGTGTGACAGAGTACGATCGCGTCTTACTACTGCTGAGCTAAACAGCCTGGTTTCTGAACAACATTCATACAAATATTTGAATATTTCTGAAGATTAAATGACCATCTGTGCGCTACTGGAAAGGATTTGATCACAATGCCGCACAACTTAAGTTACTTAAGTTCTGTTGCACGTCCTGTGAATGGAGTTTAATTTTAAATTACCTATTTAGATAAAGAGGTATTTTAATGGCCTCTTTCACACATTGTGTCAGTCACCATAACCTCGCTTAACACTCCCGGTGAGGTTGTAAAATATCACTTCTTCTGACCTTTTCTTATCCATTCTCTCACAAGAGACCAACCTCCTCAGTGGGATATAAATCTGTTGCCTTTTTTTGTTAGTAATTACCTTTGTCAGAAGACTCAGTGATCTGCAAGCCATGTAGTCTGTTGCCAGGCCCTCAGATGGTCCCGAAGTTAATTCCAAAATTTATTATTAAGTTTAATTTAAAACAGTAAACAATTCTTCATGTTTTCCAGCTTTAAATTTACAGCCCTGCTTTGTTAGCTGAGAAAACATTGCAGTACCATTTCTTTTCCTGCTGTGAATTTGTGCTTGGAATGAATGGCTGAGAGGTGTGGTGAAGCGGCCAGAGCAGCTGGCTCCGGAGCACAGGGCTCACGGTTCGATACCCGGTACCGGTGGCAGCTCAGCTCAGCTCAGCTCCCTGTGACTCTGGGCAATACCTCACTTAATCTCCCCGCCGTCTCCCAGCGCCTTGAGACCCCTAGGGGTGATTAGTTTGCGTTTTACAAATACCGGATACATACATACATACAATGACTACTTCCAGAGTGTCTAAAGGTCTATTCTTAACTTATAGTGAAGTTTCCCCTGTGGATATAGTATATTAAGCCACTATTGCGAAGTAGATGTTCTCTACTATCTCTTAATCTTACAAAATGAGACTCATTTGAGATTGCCCATATAATCTTTTCATATTTAACATGCCACAAATAAGAGACGAGTTGCAAATCCCAGCTAAGGTAGTTCTTGTGGCAAAGTAAATTGGCTCTGCTCAGTGCTTAAATTAAGAAACAAAATTTAAAAAAAGCAGGCCGTATCCATTTTTAAAAATATTTTTTTATGAGTCTGTCATCGGTTTCTACCACTGGCACAATTCACTTCCACCAATAATGCTACTGATGCGACCACAGTCAGCTCCCCCTTAGCGCGAGGCACACATGTAAGAAATTACATCTAATGAATGAAGTGATGGAACTAATAGAATCATGTGTTAGCTCCACTTTTTTTCTTTAGGTGGGTTCATGGCTTTCATCCCTGAAAAACTATTTAGAGAAAGCTGTGCCAAATGGTGAATTTTCACATAAAGGGACAAAAAATGCAGAGGCTCTGACAGGGAATTAGTTAAACATTCCCTATGCTTTTGCACAATATCAACCAGGAAAACCTAATCCTCCAACAGCAGATGTTGGGTCTAACACTGCCAAGAAACCTTTGAAAAATATGTGTAAATTACTGGATTTTTCAGCAGAACTTTCCTAAGAATTATAAGCAGTTAAGCAAAATTTGATTACGTAAATTCAGGGAGCCTATCATTCATGAAAATGTATATAGCATCTTAATTTATTCTTTTTTCCATACTGCCCCATCCAACTAGATTTTGCGCATCTACTTGAAGAAAACGTTACTTATCTTTGGTAACGCTTTATCTGCTAGAGACTTTATCTAGCTGCTGCTTTCTTACCTTAGAATATTCCCCAGGCGTCAAACTGGATCCGTAAACTTTTCGAGCAGTACCCTCTGCACCCCAGTAGGTAGCATCGTTCGGCTCCACGGTGGCGTCGTTGTCCTAGCCATAAGTGACGTGCATGTTGCCTATATATGCGGCACCCCCAGCATGCCAATATAACTTACTTTGTCGCAAATTTTCCACGCCAAAAGTGCGAAGCCATTAAGTTTGCTGATGTACCAGTGTGCAGACACTTAGGACCTCGCAGGGTTAATCTATAAAGAGAAATCCGTTAGCAGAGAGAGGAGGATTGGAGGGTCCGTAAGGAATCTGTAGCTAGATAGAGTCTCGACCAGATGAGGTGTTACCAGAGGTAAAGAACTTGTTTGAGCATTTCACGTTGGGAGTCCCGGAGTCTGCGCTTAAAGCAAGGAATGTGCACTGCCAGTGTGTAATCCGGAAAGATTATCACCCGTGTGTTGTCGACCACCAGATCGTTGAGTTTGTGAGTTTCCTTCAGGATAAGATCACGATCCTGGTAGTGTAGAGGTGAGTCAGTAGTGGTCTAGGAGTAGCACTTGGTGGGGGCCTCCTTAACGGGACTTGGTGTGGCCATTCAGTGGAAAAAAAGGGCAAGTTTGCGGTGGAAGTAACAATACTGTGAAACCTCGTTTCCAGGTAGGTTAATGCATCTTGACCCTCAGCGTTCTCCGGGAGACCCACCATGCGCACATTACTTCTGCGGGAGTGGCCTTTGGCATCCTCTGCTCGCTCTTCCGGTGTACGGTCCTGATCTCACAGTGTGCACAGCTGTGTCTCTGCCTTCCAGGTTTGTGGCTGGAGGGTGACCAGTGTCTGCTCCGCGGTACAAACTATGCCAGCTAGCTTGCAGAGGTCGTCATGTAGTAGGGTGAGGTCTGTTGCCACAGCATCAATCTTGTTTTCCAGTGAGACACAAGCTTTCTATATGGTCGCCAGTACATTGTCCAGATTGTCCTCGACTGAGGGGGGCCACTCAGGTGGGTCCAGGGAATTTACCACCTCTGGAATCAGTGTGGGCAGGGCTGGCGGATGTTAGGGCGTGGGTTGGGTCCCAGAATGTATGCACGCTTTATCTGCTACGGGACTTGGGTGTCGTTTGGGGAGGAAAGAGTTAATCGTATGAAAAGGCCTGCTTTCCAGTGCTAAGGGTCCAGGATTCTGTAGGAAACTAGGTGTTAGTTGCAGTACCCCTCACACACTTTTTGCCTGGTATCTGGTGCAACTTTGACTGAGAGTGTGCTGGGTTCCTGCTAATCAGGTCCCCAGCACCAGTGTTCTTTTCCTAAACTGGTCCACAATAGGCACGACTTCAGCCACCGTAAGTCCCTAGTAAATGGCACCCCCAATAGCTAGGGCCTTGGGACTGAAGAGGGTCCACTAGGACTGCAGCACAAATTGTACCAGGCTAGGGAACCCTCACCAAGATCATGCACACTGCCATTGTAGGCTGTGTGTCTTGGTGCAGACAAAACCGAAGAGTCAACATGGCGTCCAGCCCTGTCTGCCATGCCTGCAAACACTGCATGAGATATAGGTAAGGCACCCCTACGGGAGGCATTACAGCCCAAAGTCAGGGTGCACTACATCCCATGTGTGGACCTAGCTGCTTGAGCAGATGTGACCCTGCAATGTCAAAGTCCATTCTTAGACATTGTAAGTGAACAAGGAAGCCATACCGAGTTAATGGGCTGGACACTAATCATTACGAAGTCCGCAGCTCCATGATAGCTTTACTGGAACCCCAAGATGTTTGGTTCCAAACATCTCATCTTAATTAACCCGCACTGATGCCAGTGTCGGATTTATTAATAAATGCACACAGAGGGCACCTTAGAGGTGCCCCCATATAACTTACCGACTACTAGTGAGTTGACTGACTGGTCTCAGCCAGCCAGCGACCAGTAGACATGTTTCTGACCCCCTAAGGTGAGAGCCTTTGCTCTCGGAGGTCAGGATCAAAGCCTGCTCTGTGCGGAGGTGTTCTCACCACCCCCAAGAAGGACAGGCATCCCAGAGTGGGAAGCTTCAAAGGCCCTGTCGCCTTTGAAATTTGACCTAGGCCTCTCCAGTTAGTGGAAGATGCCAACACCC
Source organism: Calotriton arnoldi (assembly GCA_963921515.1). NCBI lineage: Eukaryota > Metazoa > Chordata > Amphibia > Caudata > Salamandridae > Calotriton > Calotriton arnoldi. Next base: position 3,440,003 of record CAWUFW010000565.1, on the reverse strand, counting down.
CTGTCCTGAACCCACTTTTGGCGGAAGGACAAGTGGGAAAATTAGTTAGGAGGTGGGTCACACCTAGCCAGCACCACTCTTAAGGTGGGGCAGCTGATATGGACCCCAATTTTCCAAATTCTCCATCTTGTGTTGGAGAGATTTAGCTTATTATGGTGAGGGTTATGCCCACTTCCCACAGGAAGTGGTCATATAGTGTGTGTAGTCACCCTAAGGTAGGTAGCCCATTGACTACCACCTGGTCCTCCCTATAATGCCCCTAAATTGAGTATTTAGATGGCACCCCTTGATAGAGAACTTCAGATTCGACTGACCTAAAGAAGAGAAGGACAAAGAAGAGCTAATGAACAAGAGAACTGAGACCCTGCCGCAGAGTTTTAGTGAAACCCTGCCTATTGCTTCAAGACTCAACAATCAAGGTGTCCAGGAAGCAAGCACCTGTCGAGGGATGTCAGCACCCCGGAGTCCCACTCCGGGAGTGGCTTAGCAGTCCTGAAATCGTTCCTGCCAGATGTTTGCTCTTGACTGCGAAGACCGCCTTTGCGCACAGAGCCCGGCCGACCTACTTGCTCTGCACCCAGCCTGCCGGGCCTGGGTAACGACGAACCGGCTGTGCTCCTGTGCTCCTGTGCTGCTGAGACCCTTGCGACCCGAGCCCCTGCTTGAGAGCTCTTGGACTTGCCTACAAGTCCCCCTCTGCAGCATGTTTTTATGTGCCCCCCCTTCTTTGTTGCGCGCCAGCTACCAACGCTTTCAGCACCCTGCTCCCAGTCGAGTCTGGGACTCTCCCGTCGAACTGAGGGTAGAACTTTGGACCTTGGCTAGTTACCGCTCCGAACCCAGAAGGTGAACCCCTAGAACCGTCTGCCTGATTTTCTATGCATTTCTGCTTTTTCCTCCCATAGGAATCCATTGTGCTTAACTGCGCACAACTGTGAACTATTTCCCGAACTTTGATAATTTATAAGAAAAACAGTACTTACCGTTGAACAAAGTTCTTGGTTTGAAAATATATACAAAAATAAGTGTTTTTTCTAAATTGGTCGCAGATTTATTCTTTGAGTGGATCTCTTATTTATTGGCTCTGTGAGTACTAGAAATGCTTAGCACTACGCTCTGATAAGCCTAATTGTTCCCCCACACTACCGCAAATAGTGTGTAAGCATTAGCTTCTTTAGCCTCCGTCAGCCAATTGGGGACTCACTGGACTCTCTGCACAGTGTACTTCTTTTTAGTGCAATATATAGAGGACCAGCTTCCTACAGCAACGCAAAACAACACAAGCAGCCTAGCTGGCGGATAATCCGCAGCTCACCTCAGTGTCCGGTTTAGAGGTCGCAGACTGGCCAGTAGACTCCATGGAGCAGGATGCAGATCAGGTAGGTGCATTGGCGAACATCATGTTTCTAAATGGCTGCAGGAGGAAGGGGGAACCAGCAGTAATTAAGGGCCCGCTTGCACGCACTTCAAGTCAGTGTGGCGGTATGCAGCACGAGCAGCCCCGCAGATGGGATGACTTGTCATCCACCACTAGCTCCTTTTCAGTGGACGCAGAACAGCCATGAGTTTCCAAGACAGTATGTAGGACAAGCAGACGCACGGGTAGTAGCAGGGTGCCAGGCCAGGTTGACGTCTTGTCTACTATAAAGATCAATGTTAGGAGAGGCCAGACAGGGCAGGGCCAAGGCTCCTGCCCCGGTTGCATCCAAATCACAGTTAAGCTAGCCAGCAGAGTCTCGGGAAGCGGCTAGTGTCACAGTGTAGAGCCAGCCGTTAAGGGGAAAACTGAAAGCCAGGCACAGCATGCTATATCCATGATTTAGGGCCACGCCGCACCAGTGGCCTCGCCGCCACAACCAATCATGTGCCCCCAATCAGAGTCCATCCAGGCTTCAGCTCACCCGTCTGTTTCCTCCTTAGGCTGCCTCATGTCCATGTTCAGGCTCTATTGTGGCACGGAGGGAGCAGACACACCATACCTTGTCAGAACCTCAGATACCTCCAACAGCTAGGCCCATCAGAGTGATCTAGGCCCGGACATGCAGCAAATGCAGGTGTCCAACAGCACCACACCACGATGCGTCCTCCTCCCAGAACATATTGTATGCAGTAGGCGGACAAGGTCACTTAGCAGCACCAGGCCCTTCAAAGCAATGATTTCCAGGTGAGGGCCTCAGCTTGTGCTGGAGCACAGACAGCACGGTCTCTACCCAATTCTACAATCTCCAGCACCATCAGGGCGCGCTGATCTCTTCTTCCTCCCACAGATCCCCAGTCCCTCATGGGGGCCAAGTCAGGGTGTAGAGCCCACGCAACTGAGCTCACAGGATTGGAAATCAAGGGAGTCCAGAGTCACTGCTGCGCCGTCACACTCACCTGCTATTACCCCGCATAGAGCACAACTCTGTAGGCCGTGGGGGCCCCCTGGACTCCAATGGGGTGCGGCTCCCGCGAGACGGCCCGCTGCTTGCAGCCCTGGAGTCAGGAGTAAGCCAGTGCTCTCCCTGTGCGTCTGCAACGGGAGGGGGGGGGGGGGAGGGAGGGGGTGGAGGGACGACTTCCTCCGGTCAATGAATCACCAGAGTCCCCACATCACCAGGGCCAGCTCTAGACAGCGGCGCGTCTCAGCACGAGACAGGCAGGCTGCGGGCCGTGATAAGTGTCCCTGCAGCTCCACTGTGCCAAAAACGCACCCTAGTACTGCCATTGCCCAGGGGTGCATATCTGGTGGGCTGGAAGGGTCGATGGTGGCCAGGGGGATATTATCGGATAATGGGGTCCGATGCGGAGCTCCATTAAGAAGCGTTTGCCATCTTGGCTGAACAAGCCACGCCCCTTCCCACAACCTACTTATGCCGCCACCCTCTCGATAGCTGCTTTGGCCAAAAGAGCCTGGACTTCCTGACCGAGAAAGAGAGATAGTCCTCCCCCAGCCGGTTGAAAGATAGTGGCATGGGCGGCATCTTGTCCGATGTTATAAACTGCCAGTGGGGCAGGTGATAGCAGATCCTGACGCCAAATGGGTGCCCATGATCTTTTGAGGGCAAACTAAAGTGGTTTGGAGGCTGTGGCTGCCGGAGAGTTGTCAGACTGGGTCAACCTCTTGCTGGTTGTCCCACTGGGCTTGTGGGAACCGTGGCGACGAAAGGACAGGGGAGTCTGTTGCCCTTGGTGACTGGGTGGAAATGGATGCATTTGGTGACCTCTATTGTATCCACGGAAAGGGCAAAAGCAGAATGGGGTTGGCAGGGGGCCATGGAGAGGCCCAAGGACATGGAAATAACCCGGCTGCTCTTAAAGGGCTCCAGTTCTGAATCTGCCTTTTCGCCAAGGAGGCAGGTGCAATCTAAGGACATGTCCATAAGGGATGCCTGGGCATCCCCGAAAAGCCAGTGGATATCAACCAGACATGGCCACTGACGACGCAATCCATCTGCCTAGTGAGCCGGTTGTGTTCAGTCTGCAGCGAACAGTGAACTTTGCTGGGTCTCTTCCATCTGTAGTAGCCTCTGATTGAAGGCAGCACTTGTGCCACTGAATCCCAAACAGTGTGGGTATATTGGCCCGAATGGCACACTGTGTTCACGGACTGCAGGCTCTTCAAGGCAGGCTGGGCCCTGGGAGCGGGGTGATGGCAGCGGGCAATGGTCCTGTGCACAGGCATCCCCGTGAAGGGCTTGGCCCAGGCCCGAAGCAGGACATCAGTGAAGACTTCATTAAAGAGGAGGAGGGGTTCTGAGGGAGTGACTTTCAGCTGAAGCACAAATGTTTTAACTGCCACCAATGTCCAGGTCCTCAGCTGCCCACGCACCACAATAGTATATGAGGCCCCTTCCTCCGTAGCCACACTAAGAGGAGAGACTAGGATAGGTGCCTGGTGAGATGTCCGGACCACTGGCATCCGTCAGTTCCTCATACCAGTTTTCATCGGCCTCCTCAAGGGGGGTGTAGAAACAGGGGTCCTCCGATACACCCCAATCAAACTGCTCTCCAATCCTGTCAAAGAAAGGAGGCACTGGCTCAGACTCGGAATGTCTAGTTCCAGCTGGTGTCTCAGAATCAGCATTGGGCGATGCCGATCCGGCTCCGTATCGGAGTCTTGTATGATGATGGGGTCGACGTTGCAGGAACGGGTTCCGGCGAAGGTTGCGGTCTCGGAGGCAGAGCTGTTCTAGATCCAACACCGGATCCAAGGGGCTCAACTGGTGCTGAGGGCGGACCTCCTGGCAAAAATTCAGTGGGGGCACCTGCCGAACCCATGGGGCCTAAAGGAGCTCCAGAGAGTTCAGTCTGCCCAAAAATTATGTGCATCGTCTCATAAAATTCACAGAGTTGGGCGGGGTTCGCTCCGACTACTCCACGAAACTCAGGGTAGAAATGAATGGACCTTGAGAGTGGGGTATAGAATGATGTAGTTCTAGCACCACGTCCGATAACCTGGACTGGCGCGGCGAAGTCAAAGAGCGCTTCGACTTCTTGTGGGACTTACCTGATGACTTTGAACATGAAGACAAGTGCCTGGAACGACTCCATGAGCTGGCCCGGTACCTTCTGCGCACCTGGGACCTGGTACGTCATGGAGACGACCGGCGTCAGGCAACAAGGAGCATCAGGGAGTGCTCCATCAGCGCCTTGCGATTCTTGGCGTGGCAGTCGTCACAAGCCTTGGAGTCCTGGTCCTGCTCCAAGAACCAAAGACATCCGTCTGTGGCAGGAACAAGAGGGCTTAAACCCCACTAGCTTCTTGGCGGACATGCCTAGCACACTGGGAGACAAGGTCTTGGAAAAATATTTTGACAGGAGCAGCAAATAAGGTCAGCCAAAAAGTGACTGGAGGTAGCTCAGAACAGATGTCAGCGAGACGGGGTGGCACTTATTTGGGATGATGCGAAGAAGGATGCCACCTACCGGCACGCAGAGGTACTGCTTGAAAAGTTTCTATATCCAGTCTGACACCTGGGGAATATTCTAAAGCAAGGAATCTGCAGCTAGAAGTATCTATCAGATAGATGCAGGGTAGAAAATATTTTAGTTACACACATCTCACAATTTCATTCTGTACATAGAAGCTTTCAGTAGTCACTATCAAAAATAAGTAGTGTACCAATGTCTAACGTTCTATTTATTAAATTGAAACAATTTCTACGATTAGCCTCTTTCACTTACAGTGCCTTAATCACAGTTGGGACCATAAAACACAATCATTGACAATGGACCAATCACCATTGAGTGAGGTAAGAAGATAAGGTGAAGTGTAGAGCCTATATAGGTGAAAAATTAAACCTATCAAAAGAGCACAAGAAGTGGTATAAACTGATGCCCTTAGGACTCTGGAGGCAACAAGTCAGGACTGCTCAAGGGGACAACCGTACTAGAGTCTGGTTACAATAATTAAGTCAATGTCACTAAGTACCCCACATAAACTAAACAAAACGGATGGGAAAAAGAAAGAAAGAAGAAGCCTGTCAGGTATCAACCAATTAGTCGTGGGGAAGGAAGCAAATCCTTTTTGTTATGTAACCCTCACACACTCTAGTAGTGTCATGCTTCATCATCGGGTTCACCCTGACTCCTAAAGGTCAGGGTGGGCTCGACCGTATTTCAGGGAGCACTTAAAAGAATATGGCCAGGGGGTTTAAAGATTAAAACTCCTCCTGCAGATCCAGGTATCCCTTTATTAGTGGATCTGCAGGTGATATTAAAACAAAAAAAAGTAAATGTGAGTCGTTAGGGGGTAATGGTCCTATGACCCTAGTGCCAACATGTTTCAGGCCGTAAAAATAGTGGCCCAATCGGGTCCCAGACTTTCTTCAGGGCAAAAAGTGTTGTCCTCCCTAGTTGCAGTTTCACAGGAATAGTCCTATATTTATGTTTGCACGGGGCAGATAGCTGCTCCTATGCGAAAAAACAGGAAACAGATACCTTATCTTTTATCCTGTTGAATAGGTGTTTTACTCCATCTGTAAGAAAAACATTAGAGGAAATCGATATTTACATTTCAAATTGCCAATCCACGACATGCTCTGAACACCCATACTTGTCATTCAGGAGGGGTGTGTAGGAGCTGCCAATTTCCATACCTATTCGCTATGTAACCGTGACTCATGACATTTTCTTGAGTATAACATTTATCACATGAAGTGGCGATGTTACTCGCATACTGCCACTAATCCCAAGTAGGTAGTAGTGCGATTACTCATACTATGTCTTAGCACCACACACATAACCATCCATACCATTCACCACCCATACTGCCTCACAAACGAATGTTACATCTTTGTTCATGTTCTAATCACCCCCTTACCCCAATTTGGAGGAATTCGATCATCACAAGAGATCGCAGCACTGCGCGGGTAGCCCTGTAGTCAGACTCTGAAAAACGGGTCCGACGAAGGGGAAGGGAAAAAAGGAGAAAGGGGAACAGAAGCAAGAAACCACTCGTGATGTTAGATGTGGAGTCATTTTAGCTGAGCGCAGATGTACCTTCGTAGTAGCGATTCCATGATCGATTGTGCCATGTACTTGCTACATCAAGGGTCCTGCCCCGCTGTTTTGCCTATTTGGTCTGCGTCTCCGGGCTCTAGCACAGTGAAGTATCAGAGCCCGGTATATATCCACTTGTCTAAAAGCCGTGCCGGGTGGACGAGGAGCCAAACCTATGGTATGGATGGTTATGTGTGTGGTGCTAAGACATAGTATGAGTAATCGCACTACTACCTACTTGGGATTAGTGGCAGTATGCGAGTAATATCGCCACTTCATATGATAAATGTTATACTCAAGAAAATGTCATGAGTCACGGTTACATATCGAATAGGTATGGAAATTGGCAGCTCCTACACACCCCTCCTGAATGACAAGTATGGGTGTTCAGAGCATGTCACGGATGGGTATTTGAAATGTAAATATCGATTTCCTCTAATGTTTTTCTTACAGATGGAGTAAAACACCTATTCAACAGGAGAAAAGATAAGGTATCTGTTTCCTGTTTTTTCGCATAGGAGCAGCTATCTGTCCCGTGCAAACAAATATAGGACAATTCCTGTGAAACTGCAACCAGACCTCCTCCACAGACCAAGAACACAAGGTTTTATGGTCAAAAGTTAAGTTTAGCACAATGTCCTGGCTGCCAGAGTGCAAAGAGGAAGCCTGTAAGCAGAAATGACATTGCCTGCACTCAGAGTTGTTGACGGCTTTAGCTGTAGTGCCATCCCCCCAACAAGGCTTTATTTGCAGCAGCTGTAAAAAGGCTTTCTTTGCCTCCGACAACCAAAAAGGGATTCGATCTGCTGAATCTAGAAGCAAAATGCCTGCAAAGGTGCCCGAATTGTTCCAATTGTGCAAGCTGTGACATGCCTTGGCTGATGCCCAATTGATGAAGTGAGAAGCATTCAAGTCAAATTTTAATCCTTGGGGTTCCAGGAAGAAGAATATTCAGGACATTTCACCTTACAAAGTTCTGCTTTAGCAACAACAGCTAGAGCAGACAAATGACACCTGACAACGAATGGCTCACCTTTGGGTGTCTTATATTTACTGTCCAAAGCTTTATACATAAATGGGTCAGAATTAAGCCTATTCCAAGTCAGTATGGACTGTTAAATCGAAGAATTAGAGCCCAATTACAAGTACGCTGGATATAGCACCAGGTAAATGGCACTACCATGGTGCAAAGTATTTGCCAGGGGTGGTACATACTCCTTTCTCACTTGGAAATGACCAATAAAATGCAGAAAAGGCATTTAAATGACTGAAATGTTTTTTCTTTTGTTCTGGCCATTCTCTTCAATGAATTTTCACAAATGTGTGACCTGCCAAAATCAGCTACAGAAAAACAGCAAGGATGCAATAACTTGGCAATCTGATCCCTGTGCAAACTCCTGTTGCACAGGGATCAGAATTTAGCCAAGCATTTGTAATCAGGGCCCCAATGTTCTTTTAGGTTTTGACTGGTGCAGAACTGAACCTTAAAAAAAAGAATGGTGGAAGATATACTATCACCATCTTTGGTCTTGATAGCATGAAACCTTTTTGTAGGATTCAGTGGAACTGATTGAATGAGTATTGATATCAAACTTAGTTTTCATTGCAGTGCAGTGCACAACAGCATGGTTCATCAAATAAATGTTGCGTGCCAGGTTCTTGCTCAGTATTAAGGAAAGGAATTTTTCCCTTGCTATTCAGAGTCAGTTTCATTGGAAAGTAGAATGACATTATGAAGGATAATATTGCCTCTGATATTCTGACCAAATTTGCAGTGTGCAAATAAAACGGTGGAACCACTTCTCCAAAAACAGTGGTGGAGTAAAGGACTGGTGAAAAGAGAATAGTGGCATGAAGGTTAAGAGAGACAAAAATAATCTGTGATCATTGCATTGTGAAACACACTAGGCACGAAAAGATAGTGTATCTATCAGGAGGAAGGTTCCTTTTCGCCTTGAAGGACACTCGCAAAGGTTTCATCCAGAGAATACCGCTCCCAAATGGGTGGTAGAAGGCTTCTTTGGTACCTGGGAGACAATCACTTTACCAGTATGAAATGGTGTTACCACCTTGGAGACTGTTCCAAGTACCAAATCCCTATTACATAAATTGAACACCTTCCATATTTTTTCAAATGTTATGCTTTTCTTCCGTACGTCTCTAAACACTACACACAGGATGTGTATTTCAGACTCCGCAAACTATTGCCACATACAATCACTGCTTGAAGCCAGTTGTGTACAGCATGTGAGGAAGGAGGGAAATGTTATCATGATTTTGTTAGCCAATTCTTCTTTTTTTTTTTTTAAATAACCAATAAATGAAACAAAATGGCACTTAAAGGAAAGGGAAACAGTGAAAAAAGTACAGCCTCACCCTAATGATATAGGAAGGTCACAAGAAGCCACGCCTTCCAACCTGTCTGGTAATAAAAAGAAGGTCTGGGTGAAGAAAATTGGTGAGGATTGGTAAGGCAGGTTTCATAGAGTGGCAGCATTCAGTTATAAAATGTTTGCGGTCCTTCCTCAGGAGCCCAAGCAAATCTTGAGTTATGAAGAAGGGAGAGCAAAATCCAGAGTTCCACAAAGGAACAATGTCTTCTCCCTACAAGCTACCTCTCTCTAAAAGCTACCAAGCTTATTTTCCGCTCCCTGTGCAACACGTTACATTTTGATTTTCAACTGCAACCATACTTTTTAGGCAGACTTGGATCTTCCTGGATTGTTCTGATATTTGGCTGATAAGTTCACTATTGCGACTAATGTATGTCATATTCTTACCCCAACTAACTGGTGGCTTGTTACAACAGATTTGGGCACCAGCTATTTGTCCCTTGGGAATTTTTAGCATTCCACTAATTCCTTTGCTGATTTCTAGAATTAATTTGCCATTCTAATCAATGTTTATGACAAAAATATTAAGGTTCAGTGACAGCGAGAACTATTAGTACAGTTAATCTTCACTGAAATTAAACAGCTCTATCAAATCTGTTGGTGCTAATGACATGATAAACTCCTAAGGATCAAGACTCTACTTCTCAGTGGAGCTGCTGTCTCTAGAGGAGCAGGAAGTTTTTTCAGCTATTCTTTATTTTTAAAAGGAGACTTGTATAGTAGAGCAAGCCATGCTTCCCTGTACATTTAAATTGGTCACTTTAATTGGTTGTTCCTTTAAAGAAAAAAGTAAGAACATTTAGTTATTTTCCTGCAGACAACTTTTAAAAATGTGTCTTCTGTGAGTTTCTCTCTCTACAAAAGAGTTGCAGAGATAATTCAATACATATGAATATCAGTAAAGTGAATATTTATTGCTGTGAGAAATCGGGTGTAAAGACAGACACTTTCTGGCAGATCCATTAAGAAGACTTATGCTTTGTTGAACAAATAGACCATAAACAGATTTTATTCTCTCCCTGCCCACCACCAGTCCCTGAAAGACCTCTGCAGTGAAATGAAAGTTAGCAAATATAAAACTATCACACATATATGGATTAGACTTGATCCTAGACCATCTTCTGCTGTGGACTATCGGACATCAACCTGAGGGGATATGCTTTTGGCCATTAAGACATTAAGATTACCTCACCAAACCATCTAATAGACATTCCAATGCTGTGAAGCAGACACAGATCAACATGTTGCTGCATTACAACATATTAAAACAAATGAACAAGTTAGTTGGTAACACCTCTTGTAGAGACTATATCTAGCCACAGATTCCTTACCTTAGAATTCCCCCAGGCGTCAGATGAATCCGGAAGATTTTTCGTGAGCAGTACCCTTGCGCGCCGGCATTGGTCTGCTCCGCGTCCGTTGTCAGCGCCGGAAATAACGTTGTGATATCTATATAGTCTCCACCCAGGTGCGCTGATGTTAGTTACTTTTCATGATTTCCACGCCAGAAGCGCAGAGCCTGAAGAACAGGGACCACTGGTGTGTCAAAACTAGGGCCCTGAAAGGGGTCATCCCTGTCCCTAGAAATCAATTCACAGAGCAAGGAGGATGGGCGGGTCGGTAAGGAATCTGCGGCTAGATATAGTCTCTATCAGATAAGGCGTTTCCCCGGAGGTGGGTCCGCAAACCAATTTCATATGAGAAAGTACTGCAGGACCGAACGGGCAAAGTGTCCATCCCTGCGGACCCTACTGTCCAGACAGTAATGTTTGGTGAACGCATGCAGGAAAGCCCACGTTGCCGTCTGGCAGATATCCAGGACCAGAACTCCACATGCTAACACACTGGTGGCTGCTTAAGCTCTGGTGGAATGAGTCCACAAACCTTCAGGAAGTTGCTTCTTGGCCAGTGCATAGCAAATTTTGATGCAGAGCATGACCCATCTGGAGATGGTCTGCTTCTGCACAGCCTGACCTGTCTTTGCGCCAACATACCCCACGAAGAGTTGGTTGTCCTCCCGAAACGCTTGTGTGCAGTCAAGGTAGAACCAATGAAAATAAGGCTCAGGCTCTGATCTAGGAGGCAAGTCCCCTGCCAGCGTCGGAGATGACGCCCCTCCTGCCTTGTGTCGGAGGCAGGGCTGAGGATGACTGGCTTTCGGGGGATGTCCAAGCTTTCCTTATGGACATGCCCTTCGATGACACCCGTCTCGTCGGAGACAAGGCAGATGCGGCGCTCGAACTCTCATGCTACGGCCAGGTCCTTAGGCCTCTCTGCTGCCCGACCTCTAACTCAATCTGGACAGTAGGGTCCGCAGGGATGGACACTTTGCCCGTTCGGTCCTGCAGTACTTTCTCATAAGAAATTGGTTTGCGGACCCACCTCCGGGGATGGTTTTGCGTGGCTATCTATTCTAGGGGAAGGAATCTGTGGCTAGAAGTTGAACAAGTTACTTACCTTTGAAAACGCCTTATCTGATAGAGACTATATCTAGCCGCAGATTCCGTACCAACCCGCCCATCCTCCTCGCTCTGTGGACTCTGCCCCGGTGGGACCCCTGGTATCTATTCCTGGGATCCAGACCAATGCCATTTGTGCCATCTCGACCTTCCCCAGTGCCGGTCCCGATGCACCTGGTGCCCTGTTACACACCCCCCCCCCCCTTGTGGGGCACCATTCCCATTGTCAGCCCTGCCTCCGACACAAAGCAGGAGGGGCGTCATCTCCGACGCTGGCAGGGGACTTGCCTCCTAGATCAGAGCCTGAGCCTTATTTTTATTGGCCAGGCCTCGGGGTAGACTGGTAGGGGTCGCTGAACCATTAAGAATACCAGCCCTATGAAGAAGAATAGAGTGTGGATTGGTGTGAGGATCTGGGTGAGGCCAGCGACCTGGATAAGTCTCCAGATACTGGTGAGCTTTCTCCCCTTATTGTGGCTATGGAGGAGCTATCTACCTACTCATTGGTTGTGCGGAGGGCAGCTGAGGTCCTTGACCGTCAGCTACCCATGGTAGCAGTCAAGACTAATCTCTTGGCAGAGGTGCTGCAGCCAGGAGTCTCCATGTCGGAACCTTTACTCCTATTCATGACGCTATCACTGACATCCTGTTGGATACCTAGTCCAAACCCAGCACAGAGGCTCCTGTGAATAGGACGATGGCCCGCCACCATCGCCCTCGCTCCAGAGGACCGAAGTTCAAGACCCTACCCCTGAGAGCTTAGTGCTCCAAGCCTCCACCTCCCACAGCGCTTTCGTTACCGCTCCCCTGGATAGGGAATCCAAGAGGCTGGGCTCATTTGGAAAGAAGATGTTTTCTTCCACCAACCTGGCATAGCGGTCCGTGAACATCGCATGCCTTTGGGGCCGTTATTCCCACACTTTATGGGATACGGTTGCACAAGTGCTCCCACAGGTCCCGGAGGAGGCCCGGGCTGTACTCTCCCAAGCTGTCACCGATGGGAGGGACTCGACGAAGTTCACTATTCAATGCAAACTCGACACGACCAATTCACTGGGCAAAGCGGTTTCCACGACAGTGGCCTTAGGCGCCAAGGGGGTGGGGGTGGGGGGGGAGGGTGGGGTGTAACAGGGCACCGGGTGCATCGGGACCGGCACTGGGGAAGGTCGAGATGGCACAAATGGCATTGGTCTGGATCCCAGGAATAGATACCAGGGGTCCCACCGGGCCAGAGTCCAGAGCCACCAGTACGGTACCAGATAGGGCCCCTTCAGAACTCGTGGGGCCTGAAAGAGCTTCAACGGGGTTGGGCCGCCCACATACGAGACACATGACCTCATAGAACTCTTTTAATTGGGCAAGGGTCGCACTGGCCATCGAAAATTCGGGATGGCGCAGTCTCAGGCCAGGCGCAGGTCCTGGGGAACGAGGCCTAGAACACCGAGGCTCCCTCGTCTCGTCGGCCGACGGAGAGAAGTCAAAGAACGCTTCAACTTCTTGCTCTTCTTTTTGTGCCTCCTACCCGAGTGTCCTGAAGACTTAGAATGGGACAGAGGAGGACTTCGGGCTCCGCGAATAATCCCGGGACCTTTCCCTCGACCGGGATCTCGCCTTCCGTGGAGTTGCATGCCAGGTGCTAACAGCTTCAGGGACCACTCCCTCAAAGCCATGGCCCGGTAATCGCCTTGGTGTCGTGTTTGTGCGCTAGACACCACAGACAAACGAGGTGTGGGTCCATCGGTTGGTGACAGGCACCGCAGGGCCTATAACCCAACATGCACAAAGACGTTCCTCGACGCACCAGGAGGTAAACTTTAAAAACTGTTGATAAAAAGGGGTACTGCTCACGAAAAATTTCCCAGGTCCAGTCCAACGCCTGGGGAAATTCTAAGGTAAGGAATCTGCGCCTAGAAGTCTCTGTTAGATTTAGTGAATAATCACAGACGTTCTTCTTTTGGGGAAATTTTGTTTGCACTGGACACCATCTACTTTGTGAAGGGCCTGGACATGCTCAGAGAAGTTCCCTTTACAGGGCCCATAGACAGAAATACAATGTAACCAGCTATAAGGAGAGAATTCCTTGACAACAGCAGATGGCAATAACGTTTACGCTACGTTTGCATAACTACAATGTTCATGATACCTCTTTCTCCAAATGTAAATTTAAAAAATCCAATTGTGTGCAAGTTTAAAACACATTAATTTTTCGTAATACAACTGAACACTCTGGCACAAAATTTTAAGAACATCAATGGACAGATACAAGTATTTTGTGAAATTATAAAGAAGACTGACCGTAACCGGACACAGTGGTATTCTCTGGAGACTTCTCTCCAAGTACTTCTGTAGCTGCCTTTAACTGTTCTTTTAACCTGCTGATATCACAATCAGCCTTGGCTTTAACAATACTCAGCTCTGTGTACATATCTTTATATTTATCACTGGCATATTTTTTATCCTGGCAGAGAAAATAAAGGGAGAGTTATAAGCATTCGTACACTAAGCATATTCTATCTTTGCAAAAGCTACAAAAGTTATGATCATCTTCACAGTAATTATTGTACTCTTTGTTACTGATCTCCCTACAGCTGAACTGGTTCAGAATATCTGCACGGCAATCAGGACTAGAACAAGCTTACTCAAAAGAATTCTGTCACTTTATACTTTTTAAAAGAGATCAACGGAGAAAGTTACTTCCTTATACGCAACCCGTGACCTCTACCAAGTTAACACCAACAAAAAGCAAGATGATAATGTCTTGGTATGTGGTTGGACATACCAGCCTATGTTTGTATGTTCTCTTGGTGGAAGGAATAGCAAACAAACTGTGCGGCACAGCACCTATAATTTGATGACTTTGGCAAGAAATCAAATGAGACTTTTTGATGTTAAAGGAAAAGGCTAAGCTGTGAAGTATGTTGCACACCATCCGTGGGTTTTTGACCAATTCCTTCAGAAGCTGTGCTTTTATCAGTCAAATAAGAGTGTATGTGAACGTCCTGCACCATAAAAGGCACCATTGTACCCTCCCATGGAGACAAACTAAGGCCAAATATACAGTGTTGACCATTTATGGCATTATCAAAGAAGTTACTTACCTTCGGTAACGCTCCTTCTGGTAGAGAATCTATCTAGCTGCAAATTCCTCACTTTTTGAATATTCCCCAGATGTCAGACTGGATCCGGATACTTTTCCATAGTACTTTTGAGCACCGGAAGGTGGCACTGTGTGGCCCCACACTGACGCCGTTCTGCTCTGGATGTGACATGTGGGACTATATGGGCGACACTCTTGCGCGTGGTCAGTGGCTTTCAAAACTGTCTGCGCCCCTAGGCTTGGAGCCACAAAAGCAAATTGGCAGACCAGTGTGCAGATTCCTAGACTTGGGAACATATTAATGGGGAGAGTCCAATCACAGAATGGGGAGGATGGGAGGGTCGGTGCGGAATCTGTGGCTAGATAGAGTCTCTACTACAAAGAATATTACTGAAGGTAAGTAACGTGTTCTTCTGATAGAGACTTTGGCTGCAAATTCGACACCTTTTGAATAGATACCAAAGCAGTACCTAAGAGAGGTGGGTTGTGAATGGACTTAAACCAGAAAGTCCAGCAGAACGATCGAGCAAAGTGACCTTCTCGTTGAACTTGACTGTCCAGACAGAAAAGTTTCGTGAATATATGGAGGGAAGCCCACGTAGCTGCCTGGCAGATGTTTAGGACAGGGGGTCTTGTGTGCTGACGCAGTGATAGCAGCTTTGGCCATGGTGGAGTAGGCGCAGAAGCTTTCTGGTGGCTGCTTCTCTGCAAGACTGTAGGAGATTTTTAATGCAGATCATTATCCAGCAGAGATGGTACTCTTCTGCACAACCTTGCCTTTATTAGCTCCAGCAAACCCAACAAAGAGCTAATTGTCCACCCGGTGTTCTTTCGTACAATCAATGTAGAAATTGAGCGCTCTTTTGAGGTCCAAGTGATAGAGCCTCTCCTCTTCCTTAGTGGGTTGAGGCAGAGCATAGAACATCGGCAGGATGAGGGTCTGACCGACATGAAACGGTGTTACAACTTTCGGTAGAACGGAGGCTCTAGTTTGCAGAACCAGCTTATAAGGGAAGAAGGTGGTGTATGGAGGATGAACACATCGCTTGAAGCTCACTCACACGCCGTGCAGAGGTGATGGCAATCAGAAACACAGTTTCAGTGGTTAGGAGCTGCAAAGGACAGCTGTGGAGCGGCTTCAACGGAGAACACATAAAATAAGGACAAGATTGAGGTCCCACTGGGGCATCACAAACAGAGAAGGGAGAAAAACGTGTTGTAGCCCTTTCAAAAATTGCATCCCCACTGGTGATTTAAACAAAGAGTGCTGATCAGCCAACGGTAAGAAGACAGAGTGGGCTAAAAGATAACCCATAACTGTTCCAAGAACAAAGCCTTGCCGGGCGAGAGACAGAACAAATAACAAAACATCGGATAGTTTGGCAATGAGAGGGTCAACCTGGCGAGTGACGCACTAAACCCCAAATGTGTCCTAACAACAGGCTTATACAGTTTTTGTTGAGGGATGCCTGGCTGCCAAGATGACATCAACTACCTCTGGAGGAAAGCGAAAGGTATTCAGTTGTCGCCGCTCAATCTCCACGCATGAAGGTGGAGATTGCGAAGGCCCGGGTGCAGAGTCCAGCTCTATTGCTGCGACAGCAGGTCCTCCTGGAGGGGCAGCCTGATCAGAGGACATATGCTCAAGCCCAGGAGTTCTGGATACCAAACTCCCCATGCCTGATCCGGAGCTACTTGGATGACTTGGACCAGGTCTGTCCTGATCTTCTTGAGGACTCAGGACAGGAGTGGTATTGACAGAAAGGCATTCAGGAGCCCTAAGTTCCACTGGAGACAGAACACTTCACCAAGCGAGCGATGCATTGGAAATTCCAAGAATTGCTGACACGGAGCATTCTCAGCAGTGTCAAATAGATTGAGTCAAGGTTCTCCTCATGTGTGGAAGAGACCTTGTGCCACCTCCGAGTGTAACTGCCACTCATGATCGGCTAACTGCCGACGGCGGAGTTCATCCTCCCTGGTGTTCGGTGAGCCTGCTAGGTGGTTCGCCACCAGAAAGATTCCTTGGTGGTCCAGTCATTTCCAGAGGCACAAGGCCTCCTGGCACAGTGTCCATGACCCTACCCGACTTTTTTTTGCAGTACAATATGGTGGTGGTGTTGTCCGTGAGCACCTGTACCAGCCTCCCCTAGATGGACGGCAGAAAGGCTTTCAACACCAAGCGGATGGCCCTCAGCTCCATAAAACTGATATGGAGCTGGGACTCCGCCGGAGACCAGAGGCTTCTGATCTCCACCTCCCCCAAGTTGCCCCCCCCAGCCAAGTAGCGAGGCATCAATCACTACTGTCCGCTCTGGGTGGGGAAGGGAGAGGGGTCTGCTGCTGACCCAGTCGCGGTCCAGTAGCCACCACTTCAAATCTTGGACATCCCCTGAAAAGCCAGTGGTTCTCAGCCACGCATCGTGCCAAAGGGCCACCAACAATGAAATTGCTCTACTTAATGAGTCTGTCGTGTCCAGTCCACATTGTATGGTGAACTTTGCTGCGTCTTTACCATCAGCAATAGCTTAGGAGAGTATGGCTCAGGCCTCCTCTGAGACAATAGGCACCACTTGCACAACTGAATCCCAGATCATATGGAAGTATTGGCCCAAAAGGCACACGTGTTAACCGACCGCAGTGCAAGGCTGGTAGAAGAGAACATCCTCTTCCCAAAGGTATTCAGCCTCTTGGATTCCCTATCGGGTGGTGTGGTAGGGAATGCACCAGGGTTTACCCTCAATTTATCCGGTGTGGGGTGCTAGGTAAGGAAACTGGGGTCCCCAGGAGGAGGGTGATGGCAGTGAGCAATTGTCATACGCACAGGAGCCGCTGGGCTTGGACCAGGCCCGAGTAGGACATCAGCTAGGGTTTCATTAAAGGGGAGTTAGGGTTCAGATGGGCGACTCCTGGCTG
The DNA here is from genome assembly GCA_963921515.1 of Calotriton arnoldi. Taxonomy (NCBI): domain Eukaryota; kingdom Metazoa; phylum Chordata; class Amphibia; order Caudata; family Salamandridae; genus Calotriton; species Calotriton arnoldi. The sequence goes on along the minus strand of CAWUFW010000565.1, from coordinate 3,422,655 downwards.
AAGCACCTCTGTCAAGAAATTAGTCTTGACTGCCACTGAGGGCAACTGAAGGTCCAAGACCTCAGCTGCGCTATGCACCACCATAGCGAATGAGGCACCTTCCTCCATAGCCACGGTAGGGAAAGAGACCAAGCCAGTGTCAAAGGAGGTGTCTAACCCTCTAGCATCCACCAATTGCCTAAACCAGTTGTCCTCAGTATCATCTAGGAGAATCTGATATCCCATAAAGATTCTCATACCTCCTCCCATTTATCTTTCTCTCCTTGCCTGTCAAATAAAAAAGGCACCGGCTTCAACTCAAGGGCATGGTCCTGGTCAGCACTGGAGTGGCGCTAGGAAGGTTTAGGTATCGCAGGCGGCTCTACTCCGGATCCAACACCGGATCCATGGGGCCTATTTGACGCCGAGGTCAAACTCGCCAACGAGGATCCAGTGGGGGCCCTAGCCCAAGGGGCCCAAAGGCGCTCCAGAGTGGTTGGGCCATCCAAAAATGAGGTGCATGGCCTAGTAAAATTCTTTCAGCTGAGTGGGTGTCGCTCCATATCCAGGAAAGTCAGGGAAGAGTAGCCTGGAGTGCTGACGCTAGTGCGCCTCGTCCAAAGACTTAGATGGGCATGGCAAAGTCAAAAATCTCTTAGACTTCTTGGATTTCTTTTTGCGGTGGGACTTACCGGACGTCTTCAAACGTAACGACTGCTGGGTGAGACTCCGCAAGCAGTCCTGGGACCTTCTGTGCGACCGGGATCTTGAGCGTTGTGGGTCGTCTGACATCGGGCGGTGAGGAACTTGAAGAAACGGTCCCTCAGCGCCTTTGGGGGCATGGCGCGGCAGTCCTCACAGGTCTTGAAGCAGAGGTCCCTTTCCAAGCACCACAGTCAAACAAAGTGTGGGTCTGTCACTGACATCTGCCTGTAACAGGCCCCACAGGGTTTGTAACCAGTAAGTTTCTTTTGAATCACCCTGTTACACCAGTTGAGAAATTGTCTTGAAAAAAGTTTGACAAAAAAAAAAAAAAAATCAAGAAAAAAACTGTCAAAAATGACTGAGCGGGGCGTGGCCAAAATGGCGTCTCAGTAGGACGCAGCTTTGTAGCTCTCCGCTCCCGCCGGGCCTTTTATCGCACTTTCGGCAGCAGGAGGGGCCCCGGAGCCTACAGAAATCTTCCCGAAAGTGGCGTCGCACTCCCGGGGGGCCGGTGAGGCCGCGTCGAAGTTCCGGCGGCAGTTCCAGCGCCGCCGCAGAGCAGCCCTGAGGGAGTGGCTGAGCGTCTGGAAGCAGCCACAGAGAGCCCGGCCAGGAGGGTGCTCGCTGGAGGTTCCAGACGGTCCCCGCAGGGTCCAGGAGACAGGGATCAGAGCGGTACCTCCCGGTGAGGTGAGGAGCGGGCCCGCACATTATTGGGCAGCGGTGGGCTCGGGACGCGAGCATCACGAGGCCCCGTATCCGTGGGCTGGAGTAGACCTCATCTTTAGTGGCCAAGTGAGGACGGAGCCGCCGCTTCTACCAACCACGCGGCGGCTCTGTGCTGCCACATCACCTGCTGCACCCCTCATCTGGAGAGTCTGACTGGGGACTCGTCGACGTGGGGCCCGGTGGCCTGGGCTACGTCCAAGCGGCCTTTGAAGCTGGGCCTGGGGCGGGTCCTGCGGTGCGGCCCACGGAGCCCGGACTGCGTGGAGGCCCGGTTGGGGCACCAGAACACCTGAAGATACGAGCGATCATGGCCAGGGGGCTTTGGCTGTGTTCCCCCGCCCCACGAACCTGCTGTTGTGGCCTCCTGGATCACAATGGCCACTGAGTGACTCGAGCCCATAACCTAAGCTTGCTGGGGGGCGAGACCTGTGGAGCGACTGGGACAGGACAGCACCTCGTCAAGAGCCCTAGCCAAGAGGCAAGAGAGGAGGCGAGCAGAGGCCAGACAGCGCCGCAACGGTGGGGCCCCAATGGCGGGCTGTTGGTGATCACATCGCTCCCCCCCTATGGAGCTTGAATTGGGGCACGAGTAGAGGGTCTTTGTGGAGACGGCATTTCGCGAGGGCCCTCCGGCTGCGACATCGCCCACCCGGACAGCACTCCGTTTCTGCACACAGTTCTGCTCTGCCTGTAGAGTTTTTTGCACCCGGCCTGTGTCCCACCAGAGGTCTCCACGCAGCCCCCAAGGGCAGGAAGGACAGGTCAGTGAAGGATCTACTGCTTAAGTCAGCACAACATGTGGAGAGCCAGCCTGGAGCAAGGCATGTGGACGAGGCGGAGGGCGGCGAGGGCCCGGAGGCCCCAGTCAGCCGATCCTTCCTGGAGTCACTCTTCTACTCTCTTCGAGAAGACCTGTCCGCAATGAAGTGCGAGCTGTCGGCGGACTGGCGGGAAGTGCGCTGAGATGTGGATTCCCTGGGGGAACGAGTCAATACTTTGGAGGAGCGTGAAGCTGGCTGCGACGAAGAAATCGAGAGCCTCCAACAGGAAGTCATCAAGCTGAGAGCAGAACCTGGACCTACAGGCCCACACGGAGGACCTGGAGAACAGGTCCCGGCAGAACAACATCTGCATCCGCGGCATGGCATATGGCGAGGGAGATGGTGACATCGAGGCGCTGATGGTGGGCCTCTTCCGCTCCATTCTGGGAGAATCCCTGGACTTCCTGATCAAGCTGGACCGCACTCACAGGGTGGGCCCACGGAGGGCAGCCCCTGCTCCCCCGGTGGACATACTGACCTATGTCCACGACTACCAACTAAAAGAGCGGATCCTCCGTGAGTCCCGGCACCGCTTGGACTTTACTTACCAGTGTCAGAAGCCCTTGTTATACCAGGACCTGGCAGCCTCCACCTTGCTTAAGCGCAAGTCCTTCCGTCCGATTACGCTCCACCTCCGAGAAGCTGGCATCAAATACTCCTGGGGGCACACGTTCAGACTGATCTTTCACTACAAGGGGGAACTGAGGCAAATCCGCTCACTCTCTGCGGCCTACAAACCCCTGGGTATTGAAGAACCCGCGGCGGACCAGCCTCACATGGACAATCATTCTCGCAGACGCCGGAGCGGCCATGGATGGACTATCATCAAGCCTCCTAGCCCGTCGGCACGTCCTGACTCGGACACTATGGCAAGGGAGCGGCAAGCAGTCTTGGCGTCTCTTACAGGTGCACCCTCGGAGTAAGGCAGGACTCGCTTCAACTGAGAACTGATGCTTTGCGGTTAGCACCCTTACCCGTCTTTTGTAACATTATCAATATTTACATGGGTTTTGCCTGGGGGGGGAGCAGGAAGCCGCGGGCCACAGGTACCCTTCACTTTCTTTCCTAGGAGCAGTACGCTCCGGACATTGACTCTGTGTTCTACTGTATTATGTCTACGTTCTTGCTCTGTTGGGATTTTGTTATTTTTGTTGATGGGTCCCCTCCCCCCGCTGCTTCTCCTTTATCTTTCCTACATGCACGCGACCCCTGCCTGTTCGGGCCCCCTTTGTCCCAGCTCTCGAAGGGCCCGGCTGTGGCGGGCTAGGTTGGCCCTTTCGCACCCGCAGAGCAACCTGTCCGCACAGCCTGCGTAGATGAGTGTCACAATCCTGACTCTGAATGTGAAAGGGCTCAATAACCCTATTAAACATAGGGCTATCCTGTCTTATTTGGAAAACTCTGGAGCCCATGTTTGTCTGCTGCAGGAGACCCACCTGCTACTCGGCGACACGCAATGATTGCACTTTAAGGCCTTCCCTCAGCAATACTTTTCTTCTCTCCCTACCAAGAAGGCTGGGGTCACTATCCTTGTAGCCCGCACTTTCTGTGGGATAGTGGGGGCAAAGGTCTCTGAGATCAAGGGGAGGCTCCTGGTGCTTTCCGTGACCTTTGGTGTGCACACTGGCCACTATCTATGCCCCCAACGAGGGCCAGGAGGCGGTTTTACGAAAGGCGGTGGGGGACTTAACGTCTACACCTGACCGGCAAATCCTCATAGGGGGTGACTTGAATATTGTGTTCGATGGCCAATTGGACCGCTCGGCTCAGAGGCAGGGACAGACAGGGACTCTCTCTGACGCCAGCCGACAGTGGTTGCACGATTTAGGGTTGGTGGACGTGTGGCGTCACTTCCACCCCAATACCGCCGACTACACCTTCTATTCCTATGCCCGGGGGACTTACGCCAGATTAGATTATTTCTTAGCAGCCCGATCTCTTCTCTCTTCTGCACATAACTCGGTTATTGAGCCCCAGGCACTCTCTGACCATGCAGCCTTGACCACAAAATTGCTGTTGCCCCCCACCCCTCAGCCATCATACTCCTGGAAGCTCCAGGTCACGCTCCTCTACCGTCCTGAAGTTGTTGCACGCCTTACTAAAACACTAGAGGACTTCTTAGCTGTCAATGATACACAGGACACCTCCATCGTCTCCCTTTGGGAAACTCTCAAATTAGTGGCTCGGGGCGACTCTATAGCCACGTCGGCCGCAGACAACAGGATGCGCAGGGGGAAGAGGGAGGAGCTTTCTAAGCAAGTCTTGGAATTAGAGGGGATCCAAAAGCGGACAGGGGTCCCCAGAGTCTGGAGGAAACTAAAGGCGGCGCGGGCTCAGTTGGCCAGTTTGGAACTGGATAGGGCGGAACAGGCTGCTCTTCGCTTGAAGCACATGTTCTACACAGGGGGGGGGATAGATGCGGCCGCTTGTTGGCCGATAAATTGCGCACACAGCGCCAGGCGGCGGTAGTCCCACTCTTCTGGTTGAAGGGGGTGTGGAGCTTACGCGGGAGGTAGATATAGCTCGCGCATTCCGGGATTTTTATGCGGATCTCTATGCTGCCCAACCAATTTACCTGACCAGACCCCTACACGTACTGTCAGGGCATAACACACTCATGCTTGACACCCGAACAGGCCTCTACCCTAGATAGCTTGATTCAGGTCGAGGAGATCATTTCGGCCCTAGCTCGGCTTAAGCTTCTCAAATCCCCTGGCCCTGATGGGGTTACCGCCATTTTTTACAAAACTTTTTGCTCGATCCTGGCCCCAATATTGACTCGACTTTTAAACGCCATCGATGGCACCCTGGAGCTATCGCCTACGATGCTCCTGGCTTCGGTGGCAGTTTTGCCCAAACCCGGTAACGATAGCAGATACTTTGCCTCTTACAGGCCTATATCTTTGCTGAACATAGATTTTAAGATCTTCACTGGGATCCTGGCGTCCAGGTTGGGACCGTTGATGCCGGGATTGATAGAGCCGGACCAGGCCGGATTCGTCGCGACCAGACAATGCAGTGACAATACCAGGAGACTGCTGCATCTCCTGGACAAGGAGCATCGTCAGACGGAAGAGCGCGTAGTATTATCGGTCGATGCCGATAAGGCGTTCAACAGGGTTCATTGGCTCTTCCTGAAGACTGTTCTGGAGAGGTTTGGGGTCGGGCGCCGATTTCCCCAATGGGTGTTTAGTGGCTACAGCCGCCCCTCGGCCACGGTACGGGAGAACGGTTTTACGTCGGATCCCTTCCCAATAACCAGAGGCATGCATCAGGGCTGCCCGCTCTCCCCCCCTCCTGTTTGCTCTCTATATGGTGCCACTAGCACAGAGGGTTCAAGAGAATCAGCAGATCAAGGGGATTCTCTTTGGGGGAGAGCGGCACACCATCAGCCTCTACGCGGACGATGTTATCGCCACGCTGGAGTCCCCTCAGACGTCAGTCCCGGCCTTCTTGGCCGAGCTAGAGGAGTTTTCGGCAGCCTCTGGTTTTAGAGTTAACGTGGCCGAGTCACAGGCCTTGGGTTTCTCCTTACAGCAGCCAACTGCCGCTACCCTGGCCCAGGTGTGTCCCATCCGTTGGGATCAGAAAACCATCCTGGACCTGGGCATTGCACTGTCATTGTCTACCGCTGAGACAGTATCCTTAAACTATACTCGGTTATTGCAACAGACCCGGCGGGAGCTGAGAAGATGGCAGCCGTTTGGTCTCTCGTGGTTGGGCCGGGTTGCAGCTCTTAAGATGAGCATACGCCCCAAAATCTTGTACCTTTTTCAGACCGTAACAGTCGAGCAACCCCCGGGTATGCTGAAACAGCTTCAGTCCGAATTTACTACCTTTGTCTGAGAAGACCTGAAACTGTGAATTAGCAGAGACATGAGCTTTAGACCCCATGGGGAGGGTGGCCTGGGGATTCCCGACTTCGATCGCTACTATAAGGCAACGCAGTTACGATCCCTGCTGGAGTGGGCCCAGCCGGAATCCAAGAAGCGCTGGCTCTTTATGGAGTGAGCGTTGGCAGGACAGTCCTTGTGGAAGGTCCCCTTCCTTGGCAGAGCCTCCAGACCCCCTGGACTTTACGGCTCACCCATAGTGCGGGCCACCTTAAGAGCTTGGGACGCCACGGCCACACGCAACAGATTGACCACATTCCCATCGCCTCTTACCCCTATCACCGACAATCCGGACTTTTCCCCGGGCCTTGATAGGGAGGCATTTGGTCATTGGGATAAGGAGGGTCACAGGTCTATAGGGCATTTATTTGATGTGGAGGGCCCCCTGTCCTTTGAGGATCTTAAATCCGATTTCGCATTGCCCGAAACCGAGCGGTACCACTATCTGCAGATACGGCATTGGGTTATGCAGCCCCAGGTTCGCCAGGGAGCAGAGAGGCAGCTTACTCAGTATGAGCGGTGGCTGCTTTCTATGCAATCCACCAAGCGACTCATTACAGAATTGTACCACATCCTAGGCCCCCCAGAACAGGCAGTTAAATCTGCAGGCCAGAGACGGTGGGAAACTGAGCTGGGGCGGACACTGACCCCCAAGGAATGGGCGGATATCCATTTTAGGGCCAGACACCCAGCACATAATATTTCCAGCGTAGAAACGGCCACTAAGATAATGATGTACTGGTACCTCACACCCTACCGACTACACAAAAGTGACCCCGATCGCTCTCCCACTTGTTGGAGGGCTTGCGATGCTGAAGGTACACTACTACATTTGCTATGGGAATGCCCTACTCTCACAGCTTACTGGACGCAAGTTTTGGACAAGATCGACCACCACTTTGACACCATGCACTTGCGCTTCCCTGAATATGTTATCTTGGGCGTATCTGATAGGCTCACATTTCCCCTCAAGTCCCGTAAAGGCAAGCAGATGGGAATAGCTCTAGGGGCGGCGCTACAGAATATATTGTCTCACTGGGGCACGGACCGAACTCCTACGGTGCAGGGATGGTTCCACCGGCTGTGGTATGTGCTTGGCATGGAGGGGGGCGAAGGTGTTCATCTTGCTTTATTTCTGATGCTCTGCGTAGCACTACGATGGCCTTTGGCCCACGATTTGGGCTTCATTGCTTGCTGCATCTTGTTTTGTTTTTCAATTCAATAAAAAGATTTCAACCTAAAAATGACTGAGGGTAGTTCTTTATGGATCAGAGCTATCTGGCATGGAAAGGAAAGAACTGACGTCAGCGCGCCGAGGTGGTGCTTATATAGGTACCACACGTGTAGTTTCTGCTGTGTAGCCAAATGATGCCCTCTACTGGCACGCACAGGTACTGCTTGAAAACATCTTGTCCAGTTTGACAACTGGGGAATATTTTAAGGTAAGGCATCTGCAGCTAGAAGTTTAACAGATCCAGTACCCAATGGCAATGATAATTTTTTCTGACCTTTTCTATTCACAGTATTGTAACTGTAGAAGGTTTGATCAGGTCACCTGGAACTGTGGAAACCCACTCTTGTGACTGGGTACTTGCCCACCAAGAAGCACCTGGAGGTGCATAAGCCCTGATGTTTGAGGTTCTGAACAGGATGCATAGGGCCCAGGAACATGGAAAGTAGCACTCAAATCTGTAAACCGAAGCGATGCAAAAAGTACTGAAGGCAAGGATAGTACTTGCCTTCAGAAATAATCTTTTGGGTGGGTACTGTACCTGCAGATTACTCACTTTTAGAATCTCCTGAAAGGGCTAGATGGGATCTGGAAATTTAAATTAGCACTGTGGTGCCAATATGGGGAGCCTTATTGGGGGGTGGGGGAGGCACATGATATCACAGAGCTGATAAGGCGCCACCCCAGCGCACTGATATTGGTACCTTATCCTTTCTTTCCACTGTCACAGAGACAAGGCCAAGGAGATTCACAGTTGCAGTAAATCAAAACTAACTGAGGACACTATTCAAAAGTCACACAACCACTCCTTAGAATGGAGAGGCAGGAGGTATTGGTGAGGAATCTAAAGGAAGCTAAAGTGTCCATCAGATTGATTGTTAATAAAGGTAAATAACGAGGCGGCCTTGCCCATGGTGTAATGAGCCCCGATGCCTTCAGGAGTCTCCTTATGATGAGGGTATAGCAGAACTTAATAGAAAGGCTGATTCAGAGGTACATTGTCCGCTTCTGAATTGCTATGACCTTGGTGCAGCAAGCGTAACCTAGGAAAAGATAGTTATCGACCTAAAATGCCTAGGTCCTGTCAATATAAAAGCAGAGAGCCCTACAGGAGTACAAACAGTGCAGTCTCTCTGCCTCTTTGGTGGGTCGAATGTTGGTATGGTGATCGAATGGCCCACATAAAGAGGAGTGACCACTTTAGGCAGAAAGGAAGCCTTAGTCTATAGGACCCTCTTGTCTGGAAAAAATTTATTGAACTAGGACTAAACAGACAGCGCCTGCAGCTTGCGAACACATGTAGCTACAAAATGGTGGTCAAAAAGACATTAGACAATCTTTAGAGTCAGGAAAAGCAAAGGACAACTCTGCATGGGTTTGAAGGGTGAACACATCAGGAGGATGTGACTCAAATTAATGTCCCAGAGAAACATAACAGTCATTGAAGAGGGTAAAAAATGGACCAATCCTTTCAGAAAGCACATCAGCGTAGGAGAGTTAAATAGCTATGACTGATCAGGCATACAAAGAAAGGCTGAAAGGGCCGATAAATAACATTTAACAGGGTCCACAGGAAAGCCTTGTTGGGCAAAGCATCCTCCTTGTTGCAACAAGCAACAAAACTGGACCAACATCCAGATTAAACAGACTTGGTAGAGGGGTGATGGACTGACGAGATAACATGGACAACTCTACAGGAAGGTTAAAGAGCTCAGATTACTCGCTCAACAGCCAGGCATGAAGGCGGATGCACTAGAGGTTTGGATGCAGAACTTCCACTCCCACTATGAAAGGAAGCCCACCGTAAGTGAATGTAAAAAGGAAGGGCACAAAGTCAGGTGGAACAGACCTTCTGTGACCAGTCAGGCATAATGAAGATCATCCGCGCACAGCCATGTCAAGGCTTGCTCAAAACAAGAGAAGTCAGAGGAAATGTGTAATGGGGATGGAAGCCCCACCTTACATGAAATGTGTCTTTCGACGCCCCTCGCACAGAAAGCTGCAGGGCGTGGAAACTGTGGCCAGTGCCTGCTCTCATGAGTGTCAAAAATGTCCACCAAAGGGGTGCTCTAAAGTATGAAGATGGATTGGCCCACTTCCGGGTGAAGACACCACTCATGGTTGACAAGATGGCGCTGACTGAGATCGTAGGCCTGCACAATAAGTGATGTCGCCAGATGGTTCATCACTAGCCAGACATCATGAACCTGAGCCCAAGACCACAGCCTCATTGCCTGCTGAAAGACGATGCATGAGGCCACACCACTAAGTTTATTGGCAAACCACATCTTGGTTGTGTGGCCTGTCACGACCTGCACCACTCAACCAACTGTAGATGAGGGGCAGGAAGGTCTTCAAGGCCAGAGAGATCGCCCTAAGCTTGACCAGGATGATATGAAACTTCTTCTCTGAAGGAGACCAAAAACACTGCAACCGAAACTCTGCACGCTTCAGAATCATCTGACATTTATCAAGGAACAGGCTGGCTCAGCACACAACTACAGTCAAGTACAGTTTCAAAAAATATACAGTGATATATAATCATCAATGATTGGACATCAACACAGCGTCTCCCAAGTGAATCAAGTAAGACTTTGGTTTACTAAAAACAAATCCTTCCTTTATTCTTTTATTCCTTTATTCAAAATTCTTTTAAAACCACAACACAGAATTCATAGCCGACGCGGCGCTTTTCGTCCCAACGGGACTTCTTCAAGGCTGTTCTGTTTTTAAAAGGTCTGCACTAATGGGGCACAACAAAAATTCATATCAGAAGGAGGTATGTCTGTAATAAAGAATATCTTAGTATTGGGAGATAAAGAAGAGCACACACGATTACTATATTTCGTGGATACTGGAATACATAAGGGTATTTAGTGACCCAGAATAATAAATATACAGCAGTCAACGCGTTTCACCCATGCGGGCTTCTTCAGGGCTAATGTTCTAGTCGAAATCAATAATGAAGAAATCTTTAAGTTTATGGCCCAGTTCGGTCGCCAGTTAGAATTTATATAATTCCTGGAATTCAGATCTTAAGAAGTGTATTCACTGCTGTTCCGTATTGAGTAGAACCCTTCAGGGACATAAGCGTGTTAGGCGGTCAATCGCCAGCCTCTTCTTGTGGCCATACTGAAAAGACGCGACCCTTCCAAGCTGTCAGGAAGCGACATTTATCAAGGAACTGAAAACCTCCTTGTTTCCTATTAAAGAACAAGTTATTTACCTTCAGTAAGGCATAATCTGATGGAGACAGAGTCTAGCCGCAGATTCCTTAACTTTTGAATTCTCTACAGGCGCCAGTCTGAATCCAGACTGGCGCCTGGAGAGAATTCAAAATTTAAGGAATCTGCGGCTAGATGTCTCTATCAGATATGTCAGTTTGTGGAGTCTCTAGGTGCAGTACAGTTAAGTCAAGTTTCCTTGACAGCAACTGTGTGATTTAAAGGAAAATCTAACAAATCAAAAACAAAATCCTTGCTTGCCAGGAATACCCATGGCCAGCATTAGGTACCTTTTGCGATGGGGAATTATAGCTTAGTAATTATGCAAACATGAGTTGAGCACAGCTGGTATAAGCATCCTCAAAAAGCCAAATCCTCCTAATGTAAAGAAACCTTCACTGAGCTTCAATGATGTGCACATATTTAGGATAGTCTACAGCTTTCAATTTGTAGCCCTGTATTTTGGGGAATATATTGACTCACCATCTTAAACTACTTTCAGCTCTTTCAAACCAAAGAGGCAATACAAAAGCACCCTGAACAGTTTGTCTCTACAGGTGTGTCCCACAAGGCTTTCTGCAAATCAGTACTTAACAGGTACCTTACATAACTGTGGGATGTCAAACAGTTTTAAAACTCAGTGTTACCAATAAGCAGATAAAACTCTTTTGCATCTTGAATTTAAGAAAGGCATATCAGCCTTCAAAAGAAGCCAAGCAAGATGACGTCATTCCCCATCATCCATCTGCACAATAAGTGACACTGGATTTTCTATCATCCATCTGCACAGGAAGTGACATCACTGGTTTTCCTCCCACAGTACTTTGCGCTCCTTTTCATTTGAGGACCTATTTAATGCGGGTGAAGTGGATCAAAGGCAAGCCTATCTGCGCCCAGACTGTGCCGAGAGCCAGAAAACTCTGGTTCTTCTCTTACCCACTGGAACCCTGCTGCACTCCTCTGTGCTCTCAACCCTGGCCGCCGCTCCAAACCACACAACACAGGAATGTTCATATGCCCCTCCAGCAAGTTCTCATGCACTCTTCCACACCCTACACCCACCACTCCTGTACCAACAGCATCCAGTATCCCACTCACTCACACAAACGAGCCACCTACTCACGCTCACACAGACCTAACAACACCAAAACACCATAATCATACTCGCCTGCAAAATCCTCAACAGCCATTCGCTCACTAAACATGCCAAGGAAATATAAGACCATGCTCCGTACCTGCTCTTCCTCACGGAAACATGGCTAAACCCAACCTCAGCACCAGACATCACTACAGCCATCCCTGCCAAGACAAGACCGCCAGACAAGACCGTCCGCACAAGCCCAGAGGTGGAGTCACCATCATATTCAAAACTGCACCACCTACACTGACACCCACCAGCTACATGGAACACCTCACATTCAAGATGTGCATCACAGCCAACTTCTCCCTGGGTGGAACCCTCATATACAGACCACTAGGACCCTGCACCAATTTCACCAGTGACATCACTGACTTTGTCGCACTCCTCATCATCAATGCCAGCACCATTCTCCTCCTTGGAGAGCTTAACTTTCCCCTCGAAGGCCGCACTGAAACCAAACTCAATGGCCCTCCTAGAAAACCTCATACATTGGCCTCACCCGTACGTTACCAAACCCACCCACACCACCAGACACTTACTGGACCCGATTTTTCTCCTCAATCATCAACATCCCAGTCGACAAGCCAGCAACTATGACCTGGAAGATCACGCACTCGTCAGTTTCAGCATACCAATCCCACACCACCACAGACGTATCACCACCAGAACCGGTCGCTGCAGCTGGAAAAGCATCACCGAAGAGGAGTGTGCTACCACTCTCTCCGAGCACAACAGGCACTTGCCGAAAGCCTACAAGAACCTTGACAGCTGGATCCCTGCATGTGGCAACATCCTGTATCCCCTCAAGCATAACACAATGGCAAGAGCCCAACCAAAGGCCAGTTGGTACACAGAGGAAATCAGGCTGACAAAACGCCACTGCAAGCAACTGGATAGCAAATGGACATGTGAAAACACCACAAATAAAGGCATCTTCAAATCAGTACTAAGACATTACCTCCAGAACATATAACCAAATGCACAGCTTTTGCAGATTGCATCAACACCAGCACTAACAGCTGCAAGGACATCTTTGCAATCATCAATGATTTCACCACGCCTCCTGCCTCCACCAGCAACATTACTCCCTCTCAAGACCTTTGCAACGAGCTCTCGGAATTCTTCTGTAATAAAATCACCTCCATATACAGCAACTTAGGCCCACAATCACCTCCATATACAGCAACTTCGGCCCTCAACTGTTCCGAGTCACGGTCGCAACTCAACTTCCCATTACGGCCGATAAACGAACTCTGATCAAGTGGCCTGCCATCACTCTATCAAAATCACTGCTACCATGAAGACCATCCACTCAGGGGCTTCACCTGACCCTTGCCCCCACCATGCCTTCACCAAAGGACTCATAACGATCAGCAAAGCCCCAACACCCATCCTCAATGCCTTCATCAACTCAGCCCCATTTCTGGACACCTGGAAACATGTCATCCTCATGCCCCTACTCAAGAAACTATCCACTGACCTAGCCATGTTTTCTAACTACAGACCCATCTCTCTCCTACCACACCCAGCAAATTTCTTAGAGAAACTAATCAAACGACCACGTCAGCAACCACCAGCTCCTTGACGTCACACAGTCTGGATTCAGACCCAACCACAGTACAGAAACAGCACTCATTTCTGTCACAGTTGAAATCCTCATGATCCTTGACAGAGGAGACACGAAAGCCCTCATTCTCCTGGTCCTCGCTGTAGCAGCTGCCACGGGCTCACACCCCATCGCTATCAGGCACCTGCATTAGAATGGCATCCAAGAACCCGTTATCTGCTAGATCTGCTCCTTATTAATGGATAGAGCAGAAGCTGTCAGCCTGCAAACTCATAGGCAGAGCAGCCCCACCCTATTCAACAGAAACTTGAGCCCTCTGGCCAATGTCATCCGCAAACACAACATCAACATGCTTCTCTGTGCAGTTAATACATAATGCATTTTAAAGTGTCCAGTTCCTAAAAAGAATACAGTAGACAAGTGCTAGATGCCTTTATTCAAATACAGGCATGATCTTGCCCAGAGGGATCCCATAATGAGAGCATAGTCATAAAAAAGTGGTGAAAAACAGTACAAGGACATAAAAAGCAGAATGGCAAGTGCATGTCAATAAGATTGTATATGCTCATTCTCTAGGCCAGCATGAAAATCACTGAAGCATTGGGAGCACAAATCTGGCGATGCAGGAACAAGATGGTCAGTACCCTCAGTCATGGCATCTGTTGGGATAGGAATGACCCCTGCATGGTGTACAGTTATGTTCCCCTACCCTGAGTGCCTGACTGTGTGTATCTGGTATGTTGGTCCTGCATCACAGGATGTTCACTGAGAGACAAACATTTGTGCTGTGTGCGTGGACCCTGGAGCACTTTTCATATATATATATATTGTCTATGAAAATAATATAAGTTTCCAGTGTTGGGATAAGAATGTCCCCTGCATGGTGATAAAACACCCATTTCATGTCTGCATTACAGCACCTTACTTGCAAAAGAGGTTAAAAGTATATAACATGAAGGAAAAATGTAGCCTGATGGGTCTACACTGAAAGCTGTGAAAAATATATCATGTTCCTTTGAGATCCCAAGAGCTTCCTCTACGTGTAAGGCACTGTATTGGCAGTTGCCTCAGGCAGTTATTTTTTATGCCTCTTGTGAGTAGGATCTCAGAGCACATGTTGGGTTTCACACCTGTTTTTTGTTGTTGTTTTTTTTTTACAATAGCTTCAGCCACCTTTACAGTTTTTTCACTGTCATTTGATTTTATTTACATCCATGTACAGGGTAAAGTGATTTTTCCAGTCAGAATGCCTTCTCAGTTTGAGAAGTGCCCTTCATGTAGAAGAAGGGAGGGAGTATCTGACACACACAAAATCTGTGTGGTAAGCCTCCCAGCTTCATACTCTGTGAAAGACTGATATATGCCAGAAAACATTGAAGAGGACATTAAAGGACTGGAAGGGCATTAGGCTACAGGATTTGAGAGCCAGAGAGGAGAGGCGAAAGAAGAGGATGGAGCAAACCTCTAACTATGCACCCTCTGGAATGAAGACAGAGCATGAAAAAGACTCCTGAAGGAGCCAGGGACAAAAGACAAGGCAGAAAACATCAGTGACCCCATAATAACCAATTCTGCTCAAGATCGCTCTGGATACTTGCGGCATTGAGGGCTTTGTCACCCACATGCTCTTCATCTAAAATGGGTTCAACACCATCAACTCATCACCACCATAAGGACCAAGACATCAGCCTTCCAAAGATGGGACGCCGTCGACATCAAAGGTATACCAGAGGACATCGACAAGATCACCATCTGCATTAAGGAAGTCCCAATGGTAGATGTAAAAAAAAATTCTCTTTTTGCATGTTCACTCCCACTATTTAGACTGATGCTGCTAGTTTTTCGACTCAGAGTGCACTGAGGCCTGCTAAGCAGACCTCAGTGCCAGTGTTCTTACCCATTACCAAGTGTATGTTGAATTGGCTACCCTGAACTGGTAAGTACTGACTAATAAGTCTCTAGTATATGGTACCCAAGGTGCCTAGGACATGTAAGACCTACCCTTACAATGTCCACCCAGGGCTGCAGCACTGATTGTGCCACCCTGAGTGTGTCAAAGTACAAAATGGATCCCAGCCTGCCACTGCAGACTGGAAGGGCAGGTTCACACTGCTAGTTCAACTTTGCCATTAAAACAAATGGCAAAGCCACCCCTTCCTTTAACATATGTACGTCTCCCCTAAGGAAAGCCTATAAAGCCCTATGGCAGGGAGCTGTATATTGATAAGTAGGGCATATAAACGTATATGTCTTAAGAAAACCCCCAAAATTGTTGGTTTGCTGGTGAAGTTGCCCCAATGGCTAACACAGGGTTACTGGCTGGCACCCCAGCCTGGCTAACCTCTGAATGGGCCTACATAAATGGATACTGCGAGGTATCAAATTAATCGTGGCATTAAACCCGACCTGATGCCCAGGTGTCGAATTTAATGTCACTTTTAAAGTTAAGCGACTTTTAGAAAGTTGCCACTCTATGCTTCAGTGGTCCAGTAGCCTCACACGGGCTGGGACCCACAGACGGCTTTCTGCCCACCTGGGAGTGGAGTTAACGACTGCCAGGCTTAGGATCAAACACTGCATGCTGTCGGGAGAGGTCACCTCCCCTTTGCAGGAAGCCACTCTGGGTGTTAGCCCAAATGGCAAGCTTCAACGGGGAAGCCGTTTTTTTGTGGGCAAATGGTGATTACAATTCCAAGTGGCTGCCCATCGTTCAGGCAGACAAGCTAAAGACAGGAACAGAGAGGGAAGACCAGTGCCCAAACCGGTTTTCCCAGGGGAGTCTAGCCCCAAGGTAACCACACCTCTAGGGTGGGATACCGAGCTCCTTACATCCAAGGAAAGATCCCGACATCTTGAGAGGGGCCAGAATGATGCCCTTTGAGATTGCCAGATGTCATACATTGCTGCAAAGTTGTCACCCAATTTCCGTTGTGGGGGGCAGGGATGGGTAGGTATGGGCCTATAGTCGCTAGAAAAGGGACGATAATTAATGTGGCTATGTATATACTGTACTGACTAATAGTGCAAGTGTGATGCTTGCTACTTAAGTGGGATAAATAGGGCACAGCTGGCACCCTGAGATCATGCTGGATTTGGAAAGAAGAGTGAAGGACTGCCATGCTGCCCTTGGAATTGTACCGTCTGCTGGACTGCACCTGCTGCACTTTGGGCTAGTGATGTTTGGACTGTGCCTGTGGCTCCTAGCTCAGGGAAAAGTTGATCCCCAGCACCGGACCAAAGCAGTAACTCGAAGGATCAGTCTGCTGATCTTCAGGAACCAGCTCCAGGGACAAAAGAGCTGAAGTAGCCCAAACCGGCAAAGTGCTAGCCACTGGAGACGATTCGCTGCTAGCTGCTGCTGGGAACCCTGAGGAGCCGCTCTTCGATGGCCAAAGGTTGCACCTGAGTCCGCTGCACCCAGGAGTGTCGCCAAAGTCCGGATTGGTTGCTCCAGAGAGACACTAGCTCCCCACTAAAGGATTATGCAACAATCGTTGTACATTGAGACCAGAAGTGTAGCCGCTGCTGACCTTTGAACCCCAGAAAGAATACTTTGTGGGACCCCGAACTCTTTGGCCAAAGTCGTCCCACATCACCCGTGGACCTCGGAACCACCACAAAGGCACCCCCATCGACTGCTTTGCAACCGGAGCATCCTTAAGCATCTTTTCATCCTGCATCCCCAGCATTAGGACTACTCTATTATCATCTATGGTGGTCATGCTGTAAAGGCTGGAACTGGACTGAAAAACGCTCTAGGGCCAGGTAACTGTCCAAATCTACCCCATTGGCCCCCTGGACCTCCATCCTGTTGGATTTAGTCACCCAATTCGGGCCAGAGTAGTAGTACTAACTTTACAAACTTTTGAAATGGTTGCCAACTGTATGTTTACAATGCTTGTTTGTTGTGGAGATTAAAAGTGATAAAATCTTTGAAAAATCATCTCTCAGGAACCCTCTGGTAGATTTTGCTCTCATCTTGCACGCTAAAAATTAATAATAATACACTCTATTTTTATAATTTGTTGTCATGTTCCTTTCGTGTTTTGTGGCTTTCTTATTTCATTGTTTAGTACTGTTAAATGCTTTACATTAAGTTCCTTCGTTTAAGCCTTTCTGGACGAATGCTAAAGCTACCCAGGGTTGATCTTTAGGTTGGTCAAACAAGCCTGACTAGACCCAATAGAGGTTTTGCAAGTGTATTCCATGATAAGGACCCACAGTCATATCATATAATACACCAAGATCCTCACAGCAGACGACAACGAGAAAGCACTGATCGCCATCAAGCCAGTCTACCACCATAGCTGTCAAAGAAATACCGTCAAACAAAATCATAATCTCCTTCAACAAGACCCAGAATAAATATCTCACCATTTCCATTGATATTCATGAAAGAAGGCTCTTGGTCTCCTTGTGCAGTTTCAATATCTTGGTCAAAGTCATATCATTCATCCCGGCTTTCGTTACCTTGGCATTTTCCAACTCCAAGGTTTTCTACATCTTCTTAATGTAGCATCCTTAAGACAGAGACATACCTCAACTCTAGAAACTATCGCCTCACCAGAGAGAAAGTAAAAGGTGCGATGATACACGAAGAAAAGTCTGTGGAATGACTGGAACTCTTTTTAAGAACGCTAGTGCAACTGCTGTCCAGGGCAGGGACCAGTGGGAATTCATGGACAGCGTAGGGTTATTTATGGATGTTTTGCCAAAACACTGGCAACAAGACTTCCTTGAAGGGGGGCGTGGCTAAAGAGCCGATGAGGACGGACGCGTGAGCCCGGAGCTCCGCGCCGACCCCGTCGCTTATCCTGAATAGGGAGCCGGTGATCGGGCTCCAAGGACCTGAAACCGCGAACGCTGTCCCGGGGAAGCTCAGGCGGCGGTCCTGGGCGAGACTTCACCCCTGCAACCGGCTGGGGACGGAGTGAAGTGGAGCGCCAGGCCTGCATTCACCCAAAATGGCGCCGGCCACAGCGGATCTGCGCGCTTAGCACAGAGGACGGGAGGAGCTGAACCGGCCCCTGCGGGTCGGAGGGGCTTCGAGAAAAGTGCCCTGTTGCGCCCGCCGGCGCCTACTGCGGGACCCTCAAGGATTGGGCGGATCGGGAGATGCGGAGAACCGATCGCTGTGAGGGCTAGGAAGACGCCACACGGTACCACGGATGGAGGAGCCAAGGTGGACGGGTGGAGGAGCAACGCGCGCCGGCCCAGGTGATAGGCACTTTGAGTAGGGTACGGCGGTGCCTTCCCTGCCAGGGATCCGGCCAGTTATTCCTGCCCAAGTCGCTGGGAGCAGACGTGTCTGCCATCTTGGCCGCTCCGACGATGGCAGCAGCTGGGCCTGAGAGCGAGTGACTGGGGCCTCCCAGAGGGGCCCGAGCTGGACTCCCCGGACCGCCGCATGCAGAGGGACACCGCTTGATGGTGTAGAGCGGCTGGGAAGAGAGCTATGGGTATCACACCGGTCTAAGGCCATTCTGGACCTTGAGGTGAGGAGCCTTATCAACCGGGGCCCTAGCTGGGGCGACGGGCTATTTTTGGAGAGCACAGCCGCCCGGCGGATGACACTTTTTCCCTAACTATTTGGAGGAGGAGAGTGGGCCCCAGAGAGGACGATCCTGGATTGGGGGTCCCCTACTGCTTGCGCACGCATTTGGGGCCCTGGCAAATAATTGAGGCTGCCGAATGTGAGGAAGGACGGGGGATTGTCTGGAAGTGGCAGAGGGATCTCCTGGCTGAGGGTCGTTTGGCGGGCGACCTGCCGCTTACGCCAGGTGGGACGGGCATCGCCCATAGCGGACATTCTCTGGAGCTCCCAACCTAATCAGACGGAGTGCAGGGGTCCCCGGGAGGCCGTGCTGGTGGCCTAGTGCACTGACGATCATGGGGAAACCACGGGGGAAGCAGGGCATGGCAGTCAGAGGACATGGCAGCGGAGCGTGGGACACAAGAGGCTGTAGAACTGCAACGCGAGGCGCTGATGCAGCAGCAAGTAGACCAAATACTGAAAGCCATTACTGACACTAGGGACGCCCTGCAGCAGGACATTGCGCATGTGGCGCTAGGGTTGGGCCTCCTCCGAACGGAACACGCTAAACTGACCGATAGGGTGAAGCAGACAGAGGCGACAATGGAGGTACTGGAACCTACTCAGAAGGTACTGGTGGCCCAGATGGGGGATGTCACGCGCCGGCTACAGGCCCTGGAGCGGAGAGCTGAGGATGCTGAAGGGCGGAACCGAAGGAATAATATACGGGTGGTGGGTCTTCCGGAAAGAGTGGAAGGGGCCAACATGGTGGATTACTTGGAGGACTGGCTGCGGACTAAGGTTGCCCCTGAGGGCCTGTCTCCCTTCTATACCCTGGAGAGAGCACATAGAGTACCGGCTCGCCCGCTGGCGCCCGGAAGGCCGCCGAGGCCGGTGGTGGCGCAACTACTTCATTGTAAGGCCTGAGATCTGCTACTGCACAAAGCTCGCTCGTCGGGCCCCTACAAGGTGGACAATAGTAATGTGACACTGTTCCCAGATTACACCCTTGAAGTACAGCGCCGTCGAGCTTCGTTCGTGGCGGTCAAGAAAGCGCTCCGAGACGAAGAGATACAATACTCATTGATGTTCCCTGCGCGCCCGAGGGTAATCGTGGACGGCAAAACACACTTCCATGATAGTCCTGAGGAGGCGTGGACATGGCTGGAGTCCTATAGAGCAGGCACGGGAGAAGCAGGGCGCGGCAGGGGGCCACCCGCAGAAGGATTGCGCCCTCGTAGATCACGGCGCATCAGACGACGCCGTCCTGGTCCACAGGGGCCCACGATGACTCAAACGGAGATGGAGAGATCAGCAGCGCTGCAGGCCGTGTCGACAATATCCCAAGAAAGACATTCACCATCAGTGATAGCCACGGAATCGGAGAAGGGCTCGGTGGAAACCGATTCAGATGGGACTGAGTCGGGAAGTGTTCAACTGCCGCATGTCACGCCTGGGACAGCAGACGAGATCGCCAATGCTTAATGTTGTAAGACTTGGACACGGGAGCCTTTGAGAGGGGCTACCTCCTGCCTGCTCCCCTCTCCCCATAAGCCTAACCTTGCAATTGATATGTAATGATAATAATGGTTGACTGGTTCGTACAATATTTGAGAACTAGAATGTGGCGGCTCCCCTAGAGTGGAGTGCCCCACGGAATATCGGGGCTTGGCTAATAGTGGGGGTATGGCGCCAGATAGTGGTGACGTAGTAAGCCTGGTCCTCTTGGCTCTTGGTCATCTCCCCTATTACTTCAGTTTGTTGTTCCTCGGTAGTCACCAGAGGAAATAGTTTGAATATTAGTTTGGATGGGAACTAGAGTTTTAGTACCCGTTCTGGGGTGGGGGTGTTGTTTTTTTTTTTGGGTTTCTTTAGGGGAAGTTGGGGCCACCGGTGTGTCCAATGGGAGAGAGCTGTCACTAGTGGGACTTCGATTGCAACATGGGGACGTTACCTGAATTGAAGTGCATGACATGGAATGTTAGGGGGTTACATACAATGCTGAGACGCCATAGGGTGCATGCTTATTTAGTGCGAAGGGGGGTCCAGATTGCCTTCCTCCAGGAAACACATAATAATCGCGCTGAAGGACTGGCATTGCAGCGAAGATGGAGAGGGCAACTTTTCTACACAACATACTCTGCATTTGCACGGGGTGCATTAATATGGATTAGGGCGGGGGTCCCTTTCCAGCCGATGCAGCATTTAGTGGACCCAGAAGGGAGATTTGTGGTAGTAGCGGGTCGCCTTAATGGCAAAGAGGTGACGCTATGCAGTGTATTTGCTCCCAACGTGGATCAGGCGGCCTTTTTTACCCAGTTATCAGGGAGGCTAGCACCATATTTGACCAGCCCGGTAATTATGGGTGGCGATTTTAATACTATAACAGATACAATCATGGACAGATCCCACCCCCCATTGCCTGAAGCACCTGTACATAGAATTTCTAAAGTCAGACGAGACTGGCAGAATAGATGGGGGCTGGTAGACACATGGCGCGTGCAACACCCAGGGGAGCGAGACTATTCCTTTTTTTCTGCGCTGCACGAATTGCATGTGAGGCTGGATGCGATATTGTGCACTCCGGACATACATGCTAAGGTGGGTTACAGTGAATATCTCACGAGAACAATTTCGGATCATAACCCGTTATTGTTGAGGCTCCAATGGGCTCAAGAGCGGCCTGCGATTCCGGCCTGGAGATTGCGTCCAGAGGCGCTGGAAGACCAGGTCTTCCGAGCAGAGATCGGGACGGGAATCACTCAGTACTTTCTTGAAAATGAGGGTACGGCGTCGTCGATGGCAATGGACGCTTTAAAAGTGGTAGTAAGAGGGCTGTGTATAACTAAAATGGTGGGAGTACGGAAGACATTATTGCAGGACGTAGACGCAGCGGAACAGCGCTTGCGAGCTGCAGACAGAGCCCGCCCCGAGAATCCAGACGAACAAGGGGAGGTTACAGATGCTAGAGAGGCAGTAGCAGGACAAATAGAGAGGTTACGCTGTTTTGACCATAAGAAATACTTGGCGCGTGCACACGCGGAGCAGGATAAGGCAAGCGCACTGTTAGCATGGTTGGCCAATCCGGCCCCTCGAGGTTCGCCCATACTGGAGTTGGCCTCCCCGACGGGAGAACCAGTGTACACCCAACAGGGAATAAATGGGTTGTTTTTGGATTATTACACAGAGATGTACCGGAGCAAGCTACGGGTTGCCGGGGACTCAATAGGGGATTTCTTGGCAGAAGTAGAACTACTGCAACTAGAAAAGACGCAGGCAGACCTGATAGGACAGGAGATCACGCTAGGTGAGATTCGAAGCGCGGTTAAACATATGGCGCGTAACAAAACGCCAGGAACGGACGGGCTGCCAATAGAGTTTTACTCGACTTACATTGACTTATTGGCCCCTAAGTTGTTGGCGGTTTTTAACGAGGCGAAACATGTTGGAATGCTACCACCCTCCACCCGAGAGGCTGTCATTATTCCATTGCTGAAGCCTGGGAAGAGCCCCTCAGATAAACAGCTTATCGCCCCCTGTCCATGCTCACAACCGATTATAAAATTCTGAGTAGGATCCTTGCAACTCGACTCCTCCCACACATGGCGCAACCGGTCCACCGAGACCAGGAGGGATTTATCCCAACTCGGAATTCTGCCACCAGTGTGCGACGGCTGCTCCGTATATTGGGGGAGGACTACTGTCCTACTACCTCCGCTGCCGTCCTATCGGTAGATATTGAGAAGGCATTTGATAGCCTGGAATGGCCATACTTGTTCCAAGTTATGCGCACATTTGGCCTTGGGGATGCTTTTGTGGGGTGGACAGAAATTCTATACAAATCGGCGACGGCTCGGGTTCGGACGGGGACCATGGTTTCTTCCTCTTGCTCGGTAGGGCGCGGAACGCGGCAAGGGTGCCCGCTTTCTCCTTTGTTATTTGCGTTGGCCATTGAACCGTTAGCGGCACATGCCAGACTGGGACGGCACTACACTGGGCTCGCCTTATGTGGGGTTGCGCAGTATATTTCACTCTATGCCGATGATCTACTCATGTTTCTGGCTAATACACTGGAGGCTCTAGATGGGGCGATGACCCTTCTTTGCGAATTTGGTAGGGTATCGGGGCTTGGGGTGAATTGGGCGAAGACTTGCTTGTTCCCGGTGACACCGTCGGATGCTGGCCTCGCTCACGTTAATGGCGTTCGGTGGGAACCTCAGTGCTTGACTTATCTTGGAACCAACATCTATCATGCACCCGCTGACATCTTATAAGGTAATATAGGCAGAGCTGTGCGAGGGCTTCGAGGTAGCTTAGCGTTTTGGAGCACCCTGCCGCTTTCGGTGGCCGGACGAGTGGCGCTATTAAAGATGGTAGCGCTTCCCCGGTTACTGTATTATTTTAGGACACTGCCGATTTGGATCCCGGGATCAATTTTTAGACAACTTCACTCAATGGTCGGGGGTTTCTATGGGCGCATGGTAGAAGGCGGGTGGCACTGGATACCATGATGCGCCTGAGGGCAGATGGGAGAATGGCAGTACCAGACTTTGAGCTCTACTACTTGGCGGCTCAACTGCAGTGGCTTACTCAAGCGGTGGCACGGGAGTTTAGGGGTCCAGACGGCCCTGATGGGCGCTGGATCCCACGACATGTATTGTCCTCTATCATTCTCCAGCAGCAGCTGCGCCTTGGGACGCTTCCTAGCGAAGTGCGGACGTTGCGGCTGTGTTGGAACAGGAGCCAACGCAGAGCTGGCTTTACCCGTCCATATGCCCCGGAGATTCCTCTGGGTATGTGTACTGCCTTCCCACATGGGGGGGATTGGACTGCGCTGACCGAATGGGAGTCACTGGGGATACAAGTACTGGGGGATCTGTATGAAGATGGCGCCCTGTTGCCTTATCAGGCTTTGCAGGATAGATATGGCCTCCCTCGTGGTGATTTCTTGCTACACTCGGCCCTGGTTTCGGCAATACAGCGTCACTGGAGGGAGGGACTATCGGAACCAAAGACGGCAATGGCGTGCCAGTACGTAGTGATGGCGGCGGGGACCTTCAAAGCGATTACATGCTTATACAGGCGCATGATAGGTGAGGGAATGGAACCGCTGAGGGACCTGCAACGGAAATGGGAGGCAGATCTACGCAAGGAGATTCCCGAGAAGACATGGGCCCAACTAGTTAGGAGAGCGTGGAAGAGTAACAGGAATGCCAGATTCCAACTGGTTCATTTCTTTATACTACACAGGGCATACCTCACTCCTGCTAAGATTAATAAGTATTTTAATATGGACAACGCCAAATGTCTGCGTTGTGATCTAGAGGGGGCGGAGTTTAGTCACATGATGTGGGGTTGTCCACAACTGGGAACGTACTGGGAGGAAGTGGTTGATCTGCTCTGCGAGATCACGGAACGACGAGTAGAGCTTGACATGGGTACCTGCTTACTTCACTGGTTCCCACACACACCCAAAACGAAGGTAACGAGCAAGTTCTTAGATTTAGGACTGCTGCTGGCCAAAAGAGATATCACAGCGCACTGGAATGCCGCACGAGGGCCTAACTTTCAGAGGTGGAAAGCAGAACTGATAAAATGGGCAACGAGCGAAAGTACAGTCCGGCTTTAGCATGCTAAGCGGATTAATAGCGATAAGGCACTGGAGACGGCAAGGGCATGGGAGGCCTTAGTTGTATTTCTGCAAGCGCCAGAGGCAGGCTCAGATACCAGCTCGGCTTTGAACGCGCAGGCGGGTCGTCCTGAACCACAAGGGCAGTAAGAAATCCTCTGTAACAACACTAACTATCCACTGTAACGGAGCGATTGGAGGCTAGCATGCACAGTATTAATGTTTTCATGTTGAATAATGCTGAGTGAACTATTGCTCTGTAATTCAGGGACTGCCATACACTAGGATACACCGGTGGAAGTGGGAGGGCTAGGAGGGGGGTGGGAATGGGTTGGCTTATTTTCTGTCATATTACTTAGTTTAAATGTCACAGACAAACCTTGTGTATTGGTCAATGATGAACCCCTACTGGACTGATGCTCGATATAATTGCACATGGCAAGGGGGAATTAATTTGGAGGCTGTATGCATAAGCCTCACTGGATTAAGGTGACAATGAACAGTGGGACCACTGATTAACGGGGATTGCAGATATGTTGACAACTGAGTACCTGTAATTCTGCATTAACTGCCATGTGTTACAATGAAAAACCCAATAAAAACAAGTTTAAAAAAAAACCAAAAAAAAAAAACCAAGACTTCCTTGAAAAACTGAACGAAACTCCTCTGGTTGCCAACCAGATGATCAGTGCAGCTGTCTATTCTGCTGAATTAGTCCTCACTGCCTATTGAAATGGGATCATAATCAGAAGGTCTTTCTGGATTGGACTTACTACCTTGAGGTGTGCATACTAAATATTAAAGTCAGAATATCGAGGGTACGAAATTCGAAGGAAAAAAAAAAATAGTCAAGCAAGTCTACATTTTCTATACCTTACTTTTCATTTATGTACCTCCACTGTACATATGTCTTCAAAGTGCGTAGATGTAGAGTTAGGAATAGTAATTCTATAATTCCCGATAAGCACTTAACCTTTCGATATGTTGTCCTCGATAGTCTGTGCTTGAAATTCTTGTAAGTCGATATTCTTCATGTCGATATTTAGCAGTACAATCCTACCTTGAAGCCAGAAGCTCAACTGAAGGTTATGGATCTTCCTTTTTCAGGGTCATCTCTATTTGTTTAGTCATCATACCAATAATTAAGTTGTTAAAATGAAGAATGAAGCGGAAACCAGATGATAGTGGGATTGAGGAAAAGAAAAAGGTTTTCTGACAGCAGTATAAAGCAAAATATCACGGATCTACCAAGGGGGGTTAAATCCCCTCGGTGGCACTTTTAGCCGTAACAAGCTTGAAAGAATGGGGCCCCTGCTTACAAGATAACATTGCCAGTCGCAGGGAAAATACTAACAACTGAGAAAAAACCTAGGCAAGTAGCAATATACACGTGTGCAGGCAAAATATTTATACAACAGACAATTAAATTCAAATATATCAAATAACATGCATGACTGCTTATGTTATTATCAAACTGTTTTTTAATTAAAAATTATCACACCTAAAAAGTACTAAATAGTTTTCTACATAAAAGCTTCGATAATTTTGTCCAGTGTCCTAGATTGCAATGAATACATCAATTGATACACATTTTGTTATACACTGATTGACATTTTTTTCTCTTTTTTTAAATATGCATTACATTAATGAATCGAACCATAACACAATAGGAGGAAAATACAAAATGAGAATGGCTGAGATAGTGAAGAAGGCCGGCAGTATGTTGACCCACTACGCACGTTTTGGCTGAGATGCCTTCGTCAGGAAGCCGTCACACCATTCACTAACGCAGTGATGCGTCAAAAGATATCCTGGGAATAACCCAAGACAACCCAAAACCACGACCTCAAAACCACTCAAGTCCTTGATGAAGACGTTTTTTAGAGGGCAGACAATGACAACCTTATTCCCACCTCCCCCTGGTTTCCTATTCCCACTGGTGGGGCGGGAGTGTTTTCTTGGCATCAGGAAGAGTGGACTGCAATCACAAGAGAGCCAACAATCCAACAGCCAAACAACATTCATCACTCCTAGGCATCTTGCATTACATTGTACCAAATGCTGGCATACAAATAAGATCCTACAACACAGTCTGGTAGAGGCAATGGCGTCAAAAGATGAACAATTCGAAAGACTATCTGATACTGAGCACTGAATAAAGTCTGTCTCTAGGGTGCAACAGTCAAAATCTAATGCAAAGGGTCTCCTTTCAGAAAGCATCTCCCCTTCAAACAATAGTGACAAATGCATCTCTGACAGGATTGGGCGCTCACTTGAATCATTTATCCTCTGCCTATCCTCTGCCTTCGATATGGTCTATCACGAGACTCTTCTGGTCAGGCTCAGGAACATAGGGATTCAATGCCAGGCCCTCCAATGGTTAAAATCCTTCCTGGAGGACGGAACAAGCAGTCCTGCTATCTCCTTATTCCTCTGCGGCAAAACCCCTTGAATGTGGTGTATAACAGGGCTCTGCCTTACGCTCTACTCTTTTTAACATTTATCTGGACCTGCTAGCAAGCCAAGCTGAAACGTAGGGTCTTGTAGTGATTTCTTATGCTGACAATATCCAATTACTCCTATCCTTTCAGGAAAAAGACACGTCGATCCTTAACTCTTTTAAAGCTGGCCTAAAGTCTGTTGGCAACTAGATGACCAACAATTTCCTCAGACTGAACTCTGATAAAAATCGAGGTCCTCTTTTTCGGTAATAGGAGCTATCCTGACGCAAGCAATTGGTGGCCGGCCGAACTGGGTACCCCCCTTCCCTGGCACTTACTGCTAGGAATCTTGGAGTCACTTTTGACTCAGACCGTTTCTTTGCTCCCCAAGTAAAAAGAGTTTCAGCCAGCTGTTTCGCCACCCTTAAGTCTTTAAGAAGAATGATTCACCTTGTCCCTAAGGACACGTGAAAGACCAGTGTTCACCCCTTAGTGACGTCCAAACTAGACTATGTGAATAGTCTTACTTGGGTCTGCCTACCTACTTACTGCGTCGCCTGCAGATCGTACAAAATGCGGTGGCCAGACTGATTCTGAATATTACCATCTCCCAATCTATAACACCTCATCTCCGTCATCTTCACTGGCTGCCTGTGGTCAAGCTAGCCCAATTTAAGGCACTCACCTTCAGCCTTTAGAGCCTTGCAGCTTAGAGGACCTACATATCTAAGAAGAAGAATCACAGCATACTCCCTATCCCCTCCCCTGAGAACCAGCAGCCAAAGGCTACTTCTAATTCCTCGGGTGCGCAAAGCAAGGAGAGGAGGAAGATCATTCGCCTTCCTTACTGCTGGTCTCTGGAATGCCCTCCAACTAACCTTTAAGCTTGCTCCTTCTGAAGCAAGATTTAGAAAAAACCTGAAAACCTCTCTCTTCAACTCTGCAATCTAATTCTGTTCTTGTTTTACCTAGGCCACTAGCGCCGGGATGCCTATTCGGAGGTAGCTCTGCGCTTTTAGAAATTACTTTTCTTATTATTATTAGTTAAAAGATATTGGCCAAAAAGAAGGAAATATATCACATAAGTCTTGTTGAGTTGAGGGGAGTTCACCTTGCCCTCAAAGTATTGCTTCCGTCCCTGCACAATAATTGGGATTCAGACAGACAACACCACCCATGCACTAGATCAACAAGCAAGGAGCCACCAAGTCTTAACGACTACCCATCCATCAATATATTGATCTATATATAATAGCGATCCACATCCCCGGGTCGATGAATGAACAAGCAGACTTTCTCAGTCGCTGTTACTAGGAGAACCACAAATGGATCCTGGACAACTAGGTTTTAGAAGACATCGTCAAAGAGAGGGGAACATCTTCTTTAGACCTTTTCACA
Source organism: Calotriton arnoldi (assembly GCA_963921515.1). Lineage (NCBI taxonomy): Eukaryota > Metazoa > Chordata > Amphibia > Caudata > Salamandridae > Calotriton > Calotriton arnoldi. The sequence continues at coordinate 3,394,364 of CAWUFW010000565.1, read as the reverse complement.
ATGGCACAAAACAGAAAATGCTGAAACTTTGCATCCAGGCTACCAGAACAGTGATTAATGGGTGAAACCCTTTTGATGGCTTGGTCAGAAGAATTTCTATACTCCTTTGCTACGATACAGTTGATTCCCTCAGTAACAGAGAAACTGATAAAACCCCCAGGAAAGATGATTTTCATATCTCCTTACTGACCGAGACAACGGTGGACCTGCTTCAATGTCCATGAAACCAAACATGAGGCTGCCACCCAAACCCAATCTACTAACCAGACTACAGGGGCAGGTCCAACATTCAAACTTAACTCGGCTGAATTTGGCAGAATGGCTCCTAAAGTCAGGCAGTATGGACACAAAAATATCCCTCCTACTAGCATGGAGATATTAAAAGAGGCCAACCATCGGTCAGCAAGATCTTGTTATTCCATGAAGTGGAAATGATTCTGCTTGTAGTGGTTAAACTATGGTCACAACCCTATTAGCAGTCGCAGAGGATGTTATTTACCATACCGGCTACACTTCGTACAATCTAGGCTTCAACTTTCAACTATTAAAGTACATTTGGCAGCTATGACACCCTATAGGAGATCTCCAAACCAGATTTCATTTTTCAAGGTTCCAGTAAATAAAGACATCTTGAAACGGTTGAAAAATGTATTCCCACCTATCAGAACACGGTCTCTTCCAACAGAAATTAATCAATTTTATCAAAATGAATAGGCCCTCCTTTTGAGCCTATTCACGAGGCTACATTGCAGAACCTTTTCCTGGAAAGCAGCCTTTTTAATATCAATCACATCTGCTTCAAGAGTGAGCAAGATACTGGTTTTCTTTCTTCAGTCCTTTATAATGGTATTCCATTCTAGGAGAGTAGGGATGAGGACACATACATCCCTCTTTGCCTCCAAAGCCATTCCTGATTTTCATTACCATTACACTACACGTTTTCTTCCCAAATCCCTCAACACCTGCTACGCAGTCCCTTCACTCATCTGACATAAGAAGAGTGCTTTGATTCTACTTTGACAAGAAGAAAGCATTAGCCGACCCAGCCATGTGAATTTATGGCTATCTTAGTCAGGATTTAGCAACTTCTAAACTGTTTATTGCTAGATGGGTAGTAACTTACATTTCTACATGTTATCGTCTAGTAGGTAAGCCTCTCACAGGCAAGCCCAAAGCATATTCCACTAGGGCTAAAGCAGATGCAATTGCATGGCTCAGTAATGTTCCACTATTGTAGCATGGCTCAGTATTGTTCTAAACATCGATATTTGTAATGCAGCAACTTGGAAATGAGTACATGCATCTGCTAGACATTGCCTAGATCCAGACAGACACAATGATGCTAGCTTGGGTCAGGAAACACTTCAAGCCTCTTTAAACGATCAATATTCTTACACCTTAGGGTGGTACTTGTGCTCACATATACATAGTCTTTTCCTCCTGCCCAACAGCCAGTTTCTATAATTCCAGGTAGCTTGCTACTCTAGTCAAGCATGTATGGCTATCGATGAAGACCTATGATTCTGAAGAAGCGATTATTTTAGTGCTAGTTCTGCATTGTAGGAATCTTCACTGAATTCATGAACGAGCTGCCCGCCTCCCAGGCTGAGTAGAGTTAGGCCCTGGAAACTCCATTACAACATTTCCGTAAAAAAGAACTGACTTTGAAAGGCAACTGCCAGTACAGAGCATCATGGGTAGGGGAAGCTCCTGGAGTTTTAAAGAGACAGGATACCTTTTTTTTTACCGTTTTCAGTATAGGCCTATCTTGCTACGTTTTTTTCTTTCATGTTATACACTTTCTACTTCTTTTGCTAGTAAGGTGCTGCAATGCTAACTTGAAGAACAAGTTGCTTACCTTCAGTACTGCATTATCTGGTAGAGACAATATCTAGCTGCAGATTCCTTACCTTTGAATTTCCCAGGTGTCAAACTGGATTTGAAAACTTTTGCAGGAACAGTACCCCTGCGCACCAACGGGTGGCTTCGTTTGGTTCCGCCTGGCGTCAGCGGCGCCGGAGGTGACGTCGCAGTCACCTATATAGGTGCCACCCAGGCGCACGGACGCAAGTTACTTTTCACGACTTTCCACGCCAGGAGCACAGAGCCATGAAGGGAACTGACTCGTGTGTATCCAATTTAGGGCCCTGAAAGGGGAGCATCCCTAGCCCTAAAAATGTGTCAGCAGAACGGGGAGGCACTACTGATGCCAGTAGTGGATTCATTAAAACATGCACCCCGAGGGCCCCATAAAAGTGCCACCTGAAAACCTACCAGCCTCTTAGTGTGCTGGCTGTATCATCCAACCTGCCACCACAGACAGGTTTCTGAGCCCCTGCATGTGAGATCAGGTGCTCGTTGAGGTCAGAAACAATATCTGCTCTGGAGGAAGGTGTTCACACCTCCTCTAGCAGGATGGCTAGTGACTCTGCATACCAAGGCAAGGGACTTCAAACCCCCTGCTGCCTCTGATATGTGATCCTTGCTTCCCCAGACCTGGGAGATGCCACCTCCTGCCCCGAGGCCCATTTGACACCAGGACAGGCAGGAGATTAGCTATGCTAGGAGGCGTGGCGCACTACCATGCCAGTCACACCCGTAAGGTGGGCTGCCATATGTGCCCCACGAAAGAAGGGTGCCATCATTTTGATTTTGGTGGAGTTAGGAATTCTGGGACAGGGTTATGCCCACTCCCCACAGGAAGTGGTCATATAGGGGGTGTAGTGACTCCAAGGGTGAGCAGCCCACTGGTTATTACCCTTCATTATCCTTAATACCCTTAAATTGAGTATTTAGGTGGCCCGCTGACACCAGGAATGCAGATTCGACTGGCAGAAAAAAAGTAGAGGACAAAGAAGAGATGAAGAAGCTAGAACTGCGGGCTGCTGGTGGACTTTGGCGCCTAACCCCGTCTGCCTACCTGCTCCTGTCCCGACAATGGCTACACCCGGACCCGTTCTGCAGCTGTGCAGCACCCAAAATCCTCAGAGGGCCTCCAGCACTTCGCCAAGCCGCCATAATATCCCTTGAAGTGGAGGAGCCACTTCCCTGCAGTTTGCGGGCACTGTTCTACTATTCACCGGGTCCACCTATGCAGAAGCCGCCCAGGAAGAGGCCATTGTGTCCCAAGTGGTCAGATCCGTCTCCCCACCATGTGAGAAGACGCCAGGACCAACCGGAGCGCCCTACACCAATGCCCGGGGTACTGGACCCCTTGCAGCAACCAAAGCTTGTTTCAGTCCAATCTGGACTACAACGCAACAGAGACCGTGGAGCTAACGAGGAACATCAGCATCGCAGAGGCCCAGCACCGAGAGTGGCCCAGCTGTCCTGATTTGTCCCCCTTTGCAGGTCTAACTGAGATCTATGGGTGCCTTTGATGCACGGGCACCAGCACAACCCTAACCCTCTGCACCCGAGCTCCCCGGCCCGAGTCCACGACAACCGACGGTGCTCACCTGCTCCTAAGCCCCCCTCCCCCCAAACCAAGCCCCCTATTGGGAGCTCCCGGACTTGTCCTCAAGTCCCCCTTTACAGCCTGTTTCTTCTAGTTGGCCCACTCCTTGCCTAGGCTGTAGCGTGAAAGGCTTCCAAGCTGTCCAGCACCTCTGCACCCGGACACTTCAGGGCAGGTAAACCCGAACTGGTGGTTGTACTTTGGACCTTGGCCCCCTAGCAACGGAAGTCCTAAAGGGAACCCCTAAGTACTGTTTGCAAAGAACCGTATGCAGTATGTGTCTTTTTCTCCATAGGAAAGCATTACTGCATACAAATGCATTTGAGTGAACATTTTGCTTACCTGCTAAAATTGCTATTACAAAAAGTACTTACCCATTAACAAAGTTCTTGGTGTTAAAATAAATATACAAATACTTGTTATTTTTCCAAATTGGTCTTGAGTTTCTTCTTGAGTGTGTGTGTTCAACAAATGCATTAACACTACAGCCTGATAAGCCTAAACTGCTCGCCCACACTACCACAAAAGAGAGCATTTGGAATTATTAATTTAAGCCCTGTAAACCAATAAGGGTCGTCTGGACTTTCTACATAGTATAGCTCGTTTTGGTATACTACAAAGCCAGCCTCCTACAATCCACATGCAACATTTCGTATACCTCCTTTTGTACTTGTGTGATTAACCTTCCTATACTTTGTTTTCATGTCATTTACTCCTTCAGTTCTAAGGAGAGTGAGAAGAACATACATCTTTTTGGGGACATTATGGAGTTTTATGACTTTCCTCAAACATATCGAAATGTTTTTATTAACTTTCACATTGTTTCTTTGATCTACTATAACACTGAATATTAGCTTTGTGCCGACTAGATACATTTTCTGCGCACTGGGCTGATAAACATTATGTGGTGCTGTTGAACACTAATGAAAGTCAGATTTTCTGTAAAGAGGGTTAGCTATATCTCAAATGTCATATCAGGCTTTTGGTCTTACCCGAAGTGCGCTCTGTAATTCATCCTTAAGAGAACTTATTTCTTGCTTCTGATACTGTATTTCGGATTCCTTGACCCGCAACAGGACCTAAAATAGAATAAACAATGTTCACTTACATGCAAATATAACGCCACCTGCAATGCACTTTCTGTTGTATATCAAGGTAAGCTCAGAATGCACAGAAGTTCCACTCCTCAAAGTAAAAGATTCACCAGAGGAGGTTTTTTCTAGTTTCCCCTTCAGGTGGTCCTTATTAACAAAGTACCTGAATTAGCATTAAAAGAATGCTTTTTTTTGGGCTACTAACCCCATGGGATAATAAAGATTTAAATGACATTACAATTATTATATTTGAAACTAAGGATATAATTCAAAATAATTAAGAAAGCCTGTATATAGGTTTGGTAAATTAACATTATTGCAAACAGTGTTACTGATAAACAAGCCCTCTTGGCAGCAATAAATGTAGTCGACCACCCGACCCAGCTCAATACCCTCACAGAAGATATAGGCTTCAGAGGCACCATCTTAAATGATGCACACCCTGCCTGACCCAAGACAACAGTTTGTCCAAATGAATCCTTCTAGATGGGAAACAATCCCTGTGATGTACATCTAAGAGCAGTGCTCTCTGCTATCATTTTTAACCCCTTGACTTACTCATGGCTGCCAAGTACATCAAGGTCCAGAAATGCGCATATGAGAAAGAGCTTTATTTCAATGATATTGATGATCTGAAGGCTTGCATTACCACGCACCAAACCTGGATTACAAAAATCTACTTAAGATTAATCTCTTTAAAAACTGTTTTTCATAGTCGCTGTACTTCAAGGTTCCGTATCAATCTACAGAAAAGATTCATGCTGATGATGATAGTGTGTGGGTTTGAGTATATAGTAATTACCTAACCTATATCCTGAATTGGCTCTCATTATTTCAGGAGATGTCTCTACCAACTATTTCATTACTATTCAGCCCAGTTTGCCATGCTCAGAACATATACAATGAGCTAATGTCATAGTGCGAATTTCTGACCAATTCCATATAGGAAATGCACAGGTTTTAGTAATATTTTCTAAAACATTTATCATAAAAATTATTAGCAACACTGTTTACTCATTTATTAAATCTTGTTTTGTAATATAATACTCAATTATGCATCTTTTTCATTTCCCCTTTCATTTTAGATCCCACTCTACCACGTAGTAAAAATACTAAGGACTAGAAGCCTCTTGAGCACCAAACAAGTCACAAAGTACTTCACTAAAAACGTGGCATCCTACATTACATGATGCCCCCACTTTCATCTTTTTTTTTTTTCTTTAATCTTTTTATTGGCATTTCATTATTTTACAAGGTACACATTTAATGAGATCAGCATCGCAGATGGTTAATACATTAATCACAAGACTTTTTGTTCTCGGGCTGTACAATATTAATTGGAAACATGAGTCGTAACTCAGCATTCTTCTTAGTATCTAGGGGCGATGTATTCGTACAGCCCGTGCGAACAGCCGAAGTCAATTTACTTATGTGTGGACCTCTGTGCTGGTGCTAGGTAACACCGGCTATTGTATTTTCTTATAGTATGAATATAACTCTTCAACGTGGGTAATTTGAACTGGGATTCACTGTATATAGGAACTCGTGTGTTTATAGGGGCTAGGAACTTCTATGGACGATGTCGGTCGCTTGGTTCTATATGGCAGGGTGCGGGTTGTGCATGACTATGTGGGGGGCGGCGGTCGCCTCCCAAGGTCAGATGGAGGGACGCATGACACTGAGGGACCAATTACGGGGGGAATGTTGTGTGTGCTCCTGGTGTGTCTCCTGTACCGGGGATATAGCGGCTTGCGTGGGTGGCTCACCTGTTCCAGCTTGCGTGAAGGCATGGAGCATTGTCGCCCATTGCATAGAAATGTGGTGCTTGTGTGTGCCTTGGATTTCTTCCGACCCAAGCACCTCTCCCTCAGAGGCTCCCACTTTTTAACCGCGTCCCGCCATGCCTCAACGGACGCCCCCCCCCCCCCCGGCGGCGCTCTCCAGTACATGGCTATGCATCTCTTCGCCAAAAGGATTGTCAACCCCCACTTTCATCTTAATCACATTCTTCCCTATATATCTTTATGGTAGCCGAATGAACAATGAACCACCATAAAATGTGACCATAAAAGTATGGATACTGCATTTTTGGTCAAAAAGCCTTAAAACCCAAAGAGCAATAGGGTTTGTCTTGTATGAATGTATGCATCACATTAAAAAACAGGAAAGATTCATAAACATGAAAAGCACAAAGGTTCAACTCTTTCCATTACTGAAATGTACAGATATAAAAGAGATGTAGTTCGGGGAGATCATACTTGCTTCCCATTTTAGCAGAAGACTTTGAATTTGCTCTCTCTATCTTCTCCTGCGTCCTCTTGCTATAATGAAAGTGTTGCTTTCTCTCACTGTCTAAGGGGACATGTTAGAATTTTGATTCTGCTTGGATTTTGCTGAACTGCAATCTTCTTACACTGGACCCAGGATTGTGGGTGCCGCTGTGCTCAATATTGAGATTGCTCAAATGGGAATACCTAGAAAGCAATATAATCTTTTTTCTTCTCTGTAATGTCTTGTGTATTATTTATCTTTTACGAAGCAGAACGATTCAGATCTTGGTGCATTGTCAATATAATCACTAAGGGGTTTTGCAGTGCTGTACAAAACTTTGAACTTAAGCGCTTTCACCTTGTGAACAGACACCATAGGTGGCAACATTTTCAAATAAATTTCAAGACGAGCTCAATATTAAAAGCAAAAATTTATGTTTTAATATTGTGGAAAATGCAGTGTGTTCTCCTGTTTGGTAAATTGTGTTTGCATTTTAACCCTCTAGCAATGTGGTTTTCCTCCATTTCAAAACAACACCTTCATAATGATTTCCTACTGGGGGATCTGTTGCTTAAGAAGGGTTTTAATAGTAGAGTTGTGAAGTTATTTGCTATTGACCACTATTGTATAGTCTTGTTGATTCATTCACTTGCAAAATGAAGAGTCAGTCTGGAGGATGAATGCACTTGGTGTTTGGATTCGATGACACATCTCATAAACAGAAGCATATTATGTAAAGGAGGAGGAGTAGTAGTAGCCTGAGGCCTGGGTATAATTCTAAGGTAAGGAATCTGTGGATAGAAGTCTCTATCACATGGCACAATTGTTTTATAGTGAGAGGCATGTCAGTCAACACAGATGTGATCAGGTACTTTTGTGGGTTCACAGCTCTTTGTTGAATGCTAGATTGATCATAGATATTTCTAACAGGAAAATGCAAACACTGCAGGACAGAGATTTCAGTAAGTTCTGCAGTTACAGCCATGTGGTACCTAGGAACCCAATTAATTCAAGCTTGGAAGTTTTATTATGCTGGTGGCCCTACCTCCTATCACCCTCTGTACTGTCTTTATCTGTGTACCTCACTGTGTGCCGCTAGCTTCATTTGCCCCCATCCTGTACAGTGTGCAAAGTCAACAGATCACCCTGCTTTACAAATAAGGGCCTGAATCACACTGATCTGTCCTTCACAGATTACATGCATCCACTAACTTGGATGTCACTGCAACCACTGGAATCATGTGGAGCAGTTACATCGTGATTAGCTTTTAATTATGTTGGAGTAATCCTGATGTTTTCTTCTGAATTTCACTTTGTCACTAAATGAATATCAAAAACACACAAAGGGAATTGTTTGTTATGGCTCTTCACTAGATCTTTAATGAAGGAACAATCAAACCGAACTTTGCCCTGTTCTCGTCAGAAATCCCAGAGACAAACAAAAGGAGGTATTTGTGTTAATGACCCTTTAGTGCAGAACGGTGATATACATTCTCATTGGCTTCAGAAGGATGTTCTTTTCAGTGAGCAGGAAATTAAGCTAAGAGAAGTAGAATCAAATCAAACTTCCTGGGCAGAATGTTATTCTGAGGTTTGTGAAGGAGGTCACAGTACTTGGGTTGCAAGACATCTGGTATGATCAAGATGTTCCTAGGAAAACATGAAACAATCTTAATGGGAAGCACTAGGTTTTCCTAAAGAGAAGAGCTTGCTTTTGGCCACACAAATAGTATGGAATGATTTTCGGCAGGCTCTGATGGTTCCCTCCAACCAGTGTTCCAGTGGTTTAATTTTGCCTGTCCTGCTAATGTTCTGGGCACTTTCACTTCTTTCAATCTTTTCCTCCACTACCTAGTCTTTATTTTCTCATATTACCTTTTCACACTTCTTAATCATATTTTGTAGACACTGTGAACAAACATAAGATAAATAGTTTGTGAGTGATTTAAATAAGATCCAGACAGCATAGTTATGTGTCCCTTTAAGGGAGAGCAGCACAATCAGAGGCAGGACCCACCGGACACAGGTGGGCCTGTGGAATGGCTCAGACCAGGAAATCCTGCAGGATAGATCAGGCAAAATACCCATGGCACCAGACCTTGCTATCCAGGCAGTAGTGCTTCATGAACGTGTGGAGGGACACCCAGATAGCAGCCTGGCAGATGTACAAGACTGGTAGACCGCGCGCTAGAGCAGTGGTAGCAGCCTTCACTCTGGTGAAATGAGTGTGCAAGCCTTCTGGGGGCTCTTTTCTGGCTAGCCCATAGCAGATTTTAATACGTAGCACAATCCATAAGGAGATAGTTCTTTTGTGCACTGCTTCCCCTATCTGGCACCAGAGAAGCCCACAAACAGTTGACATACAATGGTCTCCGGATCAATCAATGTAAAAACTGAGGATCCACTTAGGTACTTTCTTCCTCTTTAGAGGGGTGAGGTGGAGTAAAGCAGGCTAGCGAGGTGATCGATTGCCCAATGTGGAAGGGCGCAACTACCTTTGGCAGAAAAGCCGCTTTCGTCCGAAGGACCAATCTATCAGGGAAAAAGTCGGTGTATGTCTTTTAGACGGATGGGGCCTGCAGTTCACTCACTCGCCTTACAGAAGTAATGGCAATGAGGAATACAGTCTTCATGGTCAACAGGCATAAAGGACAGCTGTGGATCAGTTAAAAGGGAGGGCACATTGGTAAGTGAGAAGCAAATTAAGGTGTCCCACTGCTGCACCACAAAAAGTGTTGGCGGGAACATGTTGGTCAGCCCTTTCAAGAAACGCATCATAACAGGTGATCTGAAAAGTAATGGCTGATCTGGCAAACATAAAAAGACTGAAAGGGAGGAAAAGATAACCCTTATGTGTTGTCCCTGCAAGGCCTTGCATAGCTAAAGACAGGCAAAAAACAGAAGATGTCAAACAACTTTGCATTCAAGGAGTGGCTGTTGCAAGGGCGAACACCAGGTAACAAACGTCTCCCAGCGTCCTGCGTATACACTCTTGGTGAATGAATGCCTGGCTGCCTCCCTCGGGAGGGAGATCAAAAGACCTCAGCTGTTGCAACTCAATGTCCACGCATGGTGATGCAAGTTGTGCAGGCTCGGATGCAGGACCCTACCCTGCTGCTGCGACAGGAGTTCCCCCATGAAAGGGCAGCATGAGCTGGGGACAAATGCTCATGGCCAAAAGTTCCGGGTACCGGCTGGTCTTTCATGATCTTTTTCAGCACTCTTGGAGGAGACGTAGGAGTAGAAAGGTATTCATGAGTTCCGAGCCCCAGTTGAAATGAAAGCGGTTTTGAGGAAGAGCTACCTTGGAAACTCCAACACCAAAAGCTTTGACAATATGCATTCTCTACAGAGGAGTAAAGATCAAACCATGGTTCTCTCCATGCTTGGAAGATGCCCTTTGCACCCTCTGAGTGTAACTGCCATTCGTGATCCATTAAGGCAACGTTGGCTGAGTTTGTCTGCCCTGGAGATTAAAGATCCTGCCAGGCACTGGGCAATCAGGGAAATTACATGAATGTTCAGCCACTTCCAGAGACGTGAAGCCTCCTGGCACAGGACCCACAACCCCACTTTGCGCTGTTTGTTGCAATACCACATTGGCGTTGCGTCGTCGAAGTGTGAGTCCCATGGTACCAAAATAAAGCAGTATGTATCAAGCAGGGTCAAGATTGATTTGCATATGGCTGGGCCCAAACTGGGGTGGCATAGTGAGCAAAAGAACAATGGATTTAACCCAGATCTCTTGACTGAGGGTGAATGTTTGATTCAGTCAGCATTCCGTCCATCATTAGTTGAAGCAGCACTTATCGCCCTACGTGGGATGGGTATGCCCAGACGTGGGCCCCTTGCTTGCTGTGCCACTGGATTCAAGCTAGCCTGGCTGAGGAGGGGTGTTACCCCGAACCCGGTCCCAGGATGGTTGTTTCTGGTCCAGGTAGGACCCGGCTTGGCAGTTCGGGCAGGACTGTTCCCATGAGGAGCAGGGTCAAGACTGATTTGCATATGGCTGGGTCCAAACTGGGGTGGCATAGTGAGCAAAAGAATGATGGATTCAACCCAGATGTGAACCCAGATCTCTTGACAGGGGGGTTAATATTGATTGATTCAGTATTCCGTCCATCATTTGTTGCAGCAGCACTTTTCACCCTAAGTGGGATGGGTATGCCCAGATGTGGGTCCCTTGCTCGCTGTGCCACTGGATTCAAGCTAGGCTGGCTGATGAGGGGTGTTACCCCGAAACCGGTCCCAAGATGCTTGTTTCCGGTTCAGGGAAGACCCGGCTTGGCAGTTCGGGTTGGACTGTTCCCATGAGGAGCAGGGTCAAGACTGATTTGCATATGGTTGGTTCCAAAAAGGGGAGGCGTAGTGAGCAAAAGAACGATGGATTTAACCCAGATGTGAATGTTTGATTCATTCAGTATTCCGTCCTTAATTTGTTGCAGCAGCATTTATTTTTGGCCCAGCTGGAAGAGAAAATAAAAAAAAGCCTTTTCAACACCTGCAGGTTGCTGTTCCGAGTAGAAAGAAGACAACGTGCAGGTGTTGCTGAATTATTTCCCAGTGTTGGCAGATTACACCAAGACACATTCAGCATATTTCACGAGGCCAGATGGATTCCCTATCCAGCTTAATAATAGTTGTGGATCTGAGTTCCAGATGGTTTCTCCCATCTTTCCAGCACAGGTGTAATGTGACACGCCCCTCAGTTGGCCTGGGGCAAACTTGGAGTTGGAACCCAACAAGACTTAATTTATGCGCCTGGTATTCTATTGGCACATAATGCATGCTTTACACGTACATGTGTTTTGAAATATGTGCACCCAGTTAGAGAGGCTAAACCTCTCCATGCTCAGCTACATATGCCCAGATGATAGAGTCCTATCTATTGAATCGCTTCGGGATAGGCCAGACTATATACCATTAGAAACGCTGGCGGCCCTCACAGGCCAGGACCTGCAGCATGTGCAGCACTTGTTCAACACAGGGCACATTAAAAAGCTGTTTTCAGCGCGCCACCTAAATCACACAAACCCAGAAGATGAGCCCAAGTAGAGGGGGGTGACATGTAATATTATTTTTCCTAACTGTGTCCCTAGAAACTAACGGCTGCTTCTTGCTTTGTCCTGGTAAACAAGGAGTGCTAATATTTGTCCTTTAGCATTGAGATGATTGCATTTTCATCTGAAAGGCTATCTCAGCCCTCGCATCCACTGGGCTGTTTAACCTGTGATTGCCCGCAAGCAGAAAAGCAGGAGTTAAATTTTATTTTGCATTTCAAATGTCTGCCAAGTGGCACTATGACATTAGATATTATCTGCCATCCCTGGCCTTTCAGCCAACACAATGCTCCATTGTGTTTTGCTTTTAAAAGTTTCATTATGAGCTTAAAACCCCACATGCAAAGTGCTTTTAGCTAAAATGACAAACTGGCTGGAGATCTTACACATGATGTGGAGCCCACTTGTAAGCTATATTTAAAATGTTACAGAGTTGCCTACTCCATGCAGGTCCCCACTGTCAGATATGGATCCAGTGTAATATCTACTATATGCACCTAGCCTAACAGCTACACCAAGCTGAAAACAAACAGGCTCCTGGGCTCACTTTGCCTGACGTTAGTGACAGCAAGTGCTTAATTTGGGCCAGTGTTTGCAAGTGGGGCCCACCCGCACTCATTTTTGTGGACATGCTTTTATATTTCCTTAACAGACTTTGGTCTAGAGGGAGAAGGCAGGGATGAAAAAGAACTTGCAACAGAGGAGCAGGGATTGCCTAGTGGTGGATTAATGAGGCTTCAGGTGGAATCAAGACTATGCAGCCTTAGTTTTCTGCTCCTGACCTTTGATAGTGCCGGCTGCAGGCTAAGCAAAACTTTGAGCTCCAACAATTACTCTTTTACAATGTAAGCACTGGTGACAGGGATAATTGCACCACCATACATACGTGTTCCTCTCAAATGCTTGCAATGCTGAGCATTTTATTTTACTTTACACTGGGTTTCACCGTGTGTACCCAATATTTTTAAATTCAAAGTTTGAGATACCCACCTCCAATTCATAGGCATCTTTCCCTTGTGTTAGAGGCGATCCAGCAGCCTCTCCACTTCCATCCCCAGTCAGTAGCATGCGCAATCGCGTGAACTCCGCAGCCAGGCGGTTATTCAACTCCTTCCCAAAAAAAAAAAAGATAGAACAAAGTGAAAGACTGAATACAGGTGATGAACAATAAGAACAATGGTTCAAGTTACAATAAACTAATTCTCGTGTGATTTAATTTAGAAAGATAAAAGGCTGAGTCCCCTTTAAGTAGAAAGCAAAGAGCACACAAAATCAAGCTTATTTGTATCCTGAATATCAATTATTAAGACGTATTTATTTTCATATATTTTTGAAAAGCACAGATTTGTAACCATTTTAAAGATTAAGGAAATATTTCGAAGCTGCATGCTGTTTTCTAATCCTCCTAACCATTGCTCTCAATTTGGGAGCTAATCGTGTTGTAACATTTTTCTTAAACACTAATGCATTTGTTTTAAAAAAAATTGTATTTATTATTAATGAAAACATTCTAAAATGTACGTCAATTGACACATTTTGTCAGTCATCATCACTTTATTTCGCCGGAACAAAGGTGGCATAAAAAGTATTCTGCATACAATAAGCATAAAATATAACAAATCGAAATAAATTAAAATATACAAAAGTGCGTAAAATTCGTGAATATTTACAATTAAAATTTATGAAGTAAAACATATCTCATCTAAAAAGAAGAAGAATTCATATAGAAGTGTGCACAACTAAGCAGCCTCGCCCCTTGGCTTCCTTATATCCCAAATTACGGATACTGTCTTCTCATTTTTATAGCCCACCAAAGAAACGAAGCCATGCAATAGCATGTAAAAGAATCAGGTAATTACTGAAGAAAGTAGAGGGCTGGACGACATTGTCTAAACTTAATACTACGCATAAGCCGGGAAATATATATTTTCCTTTCCTCATTGTACAGGCTACAAAATAATAACAAGCATTTGCAATGCAATAGGTCTCGCATTCACACGAGTTTGAGCTATTGGCATTGTAAATGACAATGCCTTTTATTTATGTTTTGGGTTATAAAACAAATAGAAGGCATTGTCATTTACAATACTAATAGCTTAAACTCTCGCAAATGCGAGACCTATTGCATTGCAATAAAGGGCCTTCTCGACCGCTTGTTAGATTGTAAATAGCCAATCAAGGTGGAGGCGATCATAACTTTAGCTGCCCCTACGTGCAAACAAGAAAGTTTTCACTTGTTTTCCAAACATCAGCAAATTTGTCTGTAGCCAAATCATTTAGGGTAGAGCATTCCAGATCTTGGCCATAGTAACTACTATGACCACCCTACCTGGCTTAACTGAATCTAGGAGTGACGACTAAGCAGCCATGATTAGATCTTAATTCTCTAGAAGGACTGTATAAAAAAAAGATGGAATTCATGTACGTAGATTGACTGTTGTCATATATTGTTTTGTGGTAAAAGCAAAATGCTTTGAACAGGCATCTTTTTCTTATGGGAAGCCAGTGAAGATGGTCCCGATTTTTAAATATGGGAGTGTGTCTTCTTCACCTTAAAACCAGTCTTGCAGAAGCATTCTGTAATAGCTAAAGATGGTAAAAAGATATGTCAGTGCCCTTACCCGAAAGGCATTACAGTAGACCATCTGTGAGATGATGCAAGCTTAGACCAGGTCTCCTCTTTCTGATTTAGAGATGAAAGGGAGATGTTTTGATTACATTAAGTAGTCTAAAGCAGTTGAGCAAGTAGTTTTAACATGTAGCTCAAAATTAAAATATTTATCAATTACAATTCAAAGGTTACATGCATAAGATACTGGCACTGGGAGTGTTCCTTAATTTGTTGTCCACCACTCAGCTGGCCACGCAGAGTCGAGACCGAAAACCACCACTTCTGTTTAACCCCATTGAGGGGCAGTGAGTTGGTTTCTATTCAGCTACACACTTCATGTAGGCAGTTGTTAAGATTAGAAGCAGCCTTCATGGAGTTCCCATCGAGTCTAACTCTAAGCTGGGTGTCATCAGAGTAGGTGAAAACATGACTGAAGGATTTTATCAACTAGGCCAAAGGGTTCATATATAGGGTGAAAAGGCTGGAGCTCAAAACTGAGCCTTTTGGAACCCTTGAAAAATCTGTTTGGAGATTACCTAAATTCAGCTAGGCAGTGGTCTTGTAAAAAGGCTGTGAACCATTTAAGGTTGTCCCCTCCCCCATGCCAGAGTCTGTCAGATATTTGATCAAAAATTGAATAAAAATGGTGTTTAACACAGCTGCGCTGATAGATCTAATAAAATCAGAGAACAGACACCCTTTTGATGTCCTATCTGCCTGTTGTCATCTATCACTTTGACCAATACCGTTTGCGTACTGAAAACTTTGCAGAAGGCCTATTGTGCCAAATATAATAAGACATTTGTTTGCATAAACTTCATCAGCTGCTATGCACTAAGGTTTTAGTGAGTTTGGCATAGGTTGGTAACAGCAATATTGGCCTATTGTTACAGAACACCTTGAGATCTAGCAATGGTTTTAGTAATGGTGTGACCACAGCAGCATTCCAGTGACTTGGGATACATCCTGACATTAGGAAGGAATTACACAGCAAGATAGTGCAGAGCCAGAGTGGTGGCAGATTTTTTTAACTGCAGAGCAGGACCAACATTGGGGTCACTCAATTGTGGCAAGGTGTTTTCAAGTAGGGCAGCCATCTCTGTGGAATTTATTTTATTCCAGGTTCTACAAAGTTTCTCTCATTTCTAAACCTACACTGTGGAAAGGTGGCTTGAGCATTTCGAGATCTAGTGACTCTCCTAATTGAGAGGATAGGATCGGTTTAGAAAAATTTGTGGGATTCATGTGAGTTTTATCATACATCTTTAACATATTCGGTTGAAGCATCAGGAGGTGGTTAGGTGTCTCTATCAACTCAGGATGAGGTGTGCGGCAAGAGGTGGCATTCCTCAAGGACAGCATTGCTCTGCGTCTTTTGTAGAAGTAAAAACTGCCAGGGTGCCACAATAGTCTCATGTCCCCACCTCTCCACACACATTTTTTCCCTCGGCACCAAATTTGTGCTAAATATGCACATTTCAGATGGAGGAAAAGATATATTAAACTTATCACTAATCAATAAAATCGCTCAAAATTATTCTAATTTGACTGATAAAAATTGCAAATACCAAATTTCAAAGTGCAAATATCACAAAACCTACTCAATGAATTTACACCAAACTACAAAAAGGGTCTTTTCTGAATAAAGTTCTAGTTCCTTACCAAGTTTGATATAATTAATTTAAGTAGTTCATTACTGTAGCAGAGAACACAAACTCCTACGTGAGGTAAAAGGTAGCTGCTTCGTTATTGACTCCTCCCCTTAACTTTACTATTTGCTACCCATGATGAATCTGCACAAATGTTGACATACGAAAACTTTGACAAATTGAAGTCACTGTTAGCAAAGTAAAAAGCCCTTTCTATGGAAAGCAAAACTCTACCACAGCTACAGTTGCTAACACCAGCTCTGTAACATATAAAGATGATATGATACATATGTGGGCTTGCTTAAAAAATGCAAAAATTAGCCAACCGCAATTGAGCGGACATACCTACGTTTGTGTGTCTCGCCGTGCCGTTGGATGTTGTCGCAGCTTCTCGTCACCGCGTCCCGGATCTCATTGTGTGGCAGAAGCGGAGGGCTTTTTCAGGTCAGGGTGGACGACGAACAGCCTGTTCACGTTCATGAACTTCATGCAGTTAGTAATATCCCGTCAACCAGCACGCTGCACACTTCCGGAAAAGCACGACGGATCCTCGGGACGGTCTCCTTGGTGATACTGCGAGTTCTTAGAAGAAAAAAAAAAAGCCCACAGAGCGGCAGCACGAAGCTTGAACAAGTCCCGACTTATCAGGAACTCTGCAGCTTGGCGGATTCCTGAACCTCTGGGCACTGAAGGGTGTTGGCAGAGGGCTGCTTTGAAACAATGTCACATGTCCTCGCCATAACCAGTCTGACAAGCAGCGTGCACCTGACAGCCATTGGAGGGAACGGCGGGAGCTTCCTGCCATGCGGCCTGCCCACACCCAGCTCCGGCTCCTCTTCCCTGATGACACCCCGGTGATGTCAGTTTGGCCCCGGGACTTTCGCTTTGCCGGAGTGAAAACAGATAAAGGCTCTACGGTGCCCGAGCTGCCGTGTGAACCACGGCCAGGCAGGGCTTGACGAGCTGTTTGTGCGTGAACACACTTGCGTAACATTTGTATTTGTCATATTCCTGAAACTAATGCGAATGAAGTCTCGAATGTGTTTTCTTTACTGCACCATACTCAATGGGCAATTATGCAACTTTACTGAAACAAGCACGGATTCGAAACCTGTGGTGCGCGTGCACCACAGAGGAGCGGGGGCGAGGGAGCCTGTCGTCTGTGACGCGCGCTGATGCGCTTCCTAGACATGGACGGGAATGTGTGGAGCAAAGGCGGGACATGCGCCCGCCTTGCCCAATTGCGTGCCGTTTAATTTTTAAAAAGCACGCTACAGTTAATTGGGCTTCCAGCAAACCACACGCACGAGCGTGTGGTTAGCTTTCTGAAGCCCATACAAGAGGTCTCGCGCTGCGCGAGCAGTGCTACGCACTGCAACGCTAGGCGCGAGACCTAAAAAGTGAAGCTCACATTGTGGAGATCGCGCATCACATGGACAAGTGGGAAGAGCATCAATAGAACAGGTATTAGAAGGGTAACCTAACATGAGCGGAATGTACTTCAATCAAAACCTCAATAATAAATATCTGTGATGAGTGAAGTTTATGTATTACAACGGCTACCATTCAAGCCGTATTGATTATCTGTTAATTAGTCTAAAACTTTGGCACGCCCTAGAAGATATGTTTGTGACGGATAGAGTTGAGAGTGATCATAACCCATTATATTCTACGTTCACATTTAGGGAACTCCGAGAGCAGTCACAAGTCCACAACCCATTTATCACAGGCGAGGTGATACCGACCAACGATATGCGGCGCTTAAAGTGGCCGATGATTATAGAATGGCCGGAAATATCATCAGCTATCCATAGTGATGTTGAACATACCCTAGCAGAAATGGTGTCTTCCATTTGCAATCAACAGCCACTAAAAGAAATAACATCTCTACATAACATCTTATTCGCACAAATGCGCTCATATTTCCAAAAACCCTGTAGGCCCAAGGGGAATGGCACCCAGCCGCGGCATCAATGGTATAATAAAGAGTGTAAACAAGCCCGTAGAGCCCTGGGGAAGGCAATTAGATCAGGAGATATGCATAGAGTTCAACATACTAGGAAGCTCTATAAGAAGGTGGTGTTGAACGCAAAAAGGGTCTGGGATGAGAAAAGATGGCAGGATCTAAAAGAAGCAAGCAGTGGGAGCAATATGCAATGCTTCTGGAGTCTGGTAAATGGGGCGCGGAGGGGTCGCACAAGCTCCCCAAAACCATGTGGACACCGACACGTGGGTCAATCATTTCACAGAGCAGTACGCCGATAACGATATTGAGGAATGCAAGCCTTTGCAGGTTCATTTTTATCCATCTGATAAAGTTTTTAATTTAGCGGACGTAAGTGTTGCACTGAGTACAATTACCAGCGGGAGAGCCCCAGGTATTGACAGTGTCCCTGCAGATATTTTTCTGCAGGACAAGGCTAAATGGAGTCAGTACATAATGCTGTTAGCAAACACCATTGCCCATGGTGCCACCATCCCCGACACCTGGAGGGGGCGGAGATTATCCGGATATATAAAAAAGGAGACAACACATTACCAGGGAACTATAGGCCGATAAACCTTATAGACTCAATTCAGAAAGTAGTGGCTCGACTTGTTTGAGCAAAAATCCAAGACTGAATAGATGATAACGCCATCTTGAGCCCACTTCAGGCAGGATTCCGGGCCCATTTAAGTACTATTAACCAGGTCTTCCGATTTTTACTAATTCACTGGCAGATGGTAGTCCTTGGAAAGGGCAGCATGTATGCTGCCTTTGTTGACCTTAAGTCAGCCTTTGACTTAGTCTAACGTGACAAATTGTGGAGGGTACTCCAGGAGCTTGGGATGCCTACTAACTTACTCTCTTTAATTGTCCGCCTACATGAAAAAAAACTTTGCTCAAATCCGTTGGGGGGCACAGGGGAGTAAGACTGACCCTTTCCTGTAGAAAAGGGAGTACGCCAAGGTTGCGTCTTAGCACCTACATTATTTTCACTTTTTATCAACGGAATTGTTAGTTTTTTATCTTCTGTTCCCACAAATGCACCAGTTTTAGCAGGTAAAAAAAATCCCAATTTTAATGTTTGCGGATGACACGCTCATAATATCTAAAACACTGAGTGGGTTACAGCGTGCACTGCAACATTTTGAAGAATTCTGCTTACTACGAGGTCTAAAAGTTAACACTGCAAAAACATAGTTCATGACCTTTTATCAGCATAGGTCGTAACAAGGGTGGCATGGCAATGGACGGGTTAGCCCTGGAGCAGGTAGATGCATTCACTTACTTAGGCATCACTTTGCAGAAAGGACTGAGTTGGAGGCCACACGTCGATACCATGGTACTAAAGCATCGCGATTAGCTGGTGTTTTGACCAAGGAATTTAAAACATCACTGACTAAGCCACTTACCCTGGTGTTGCAGATATACAGCTCCAAGGTAGTGAGCTCAGTCCTGTATGGTGCTGAGTTATGGGGATTCTAAAAACTCACCCAATTAGCTGCATCAGAGAGTAGGTTTATCCGAGGGATTACCAGCTTACCCCAAAATACACCCATGCTTCCCCTGCGACATGACCTAGGCAGAAAAGCACTGGTAGAACAAGCAAGACTATGCTCTATCCTTTACTGGCGCAGAATCTAGTGTACGCCAGAACTGGCTACCTTTGCAGAAGGTCTTAGGGATATAATTGATGCTGACCGCTTTCATAAAATCAGCTGGCTGCGCGACGTTAGAAGTCTTTTAACTAGTATGGGCATGTTGTCACTGTGGGAAACCCCCAACAGCTCCCAGTTCCCACCAAGAGATTTAATTAGGCAAAGATATTTGGAACTGGTTGAACAAGATGCAAACAGAAGAAGTGACGGTACAACGCTGACAGGTAAGTTTTTACAAATAAAACCTTGCCCGAGTCTTGAACTTTATTGGGATGTAATTTCTAAGCCCCTAGATAGTAAAACGTACTTCCAATTTAGAGTGGGATGCCTACCCCTAAAGTCTTTAACCGTCAAATGGTCTGCTACAGCCGACAACAAATGTCCAATCTGCACCGATCTGGAGGAAACTTATTTGTATGTGCTTTTTGTATGCCCCGCGTATGCCGCTCCCCTTAAGGTATGGTTGGCACAGACTTGTAGGAATATGGGCACCAGTTCGTCAAGTGTAGCCATGAGAATTCTATGTACCGACCCATCTCTTTGCTATGCGGTACCAATGGCAAGGTTTTTAAGATGGATGTGGTTATTTAGATCTAAATTATTGCCTGCAAATAACTGAATGTAGGATTATGTCATCAGTGGTAATGAAATCTGTTTTAGTTTTGTTGGGACTATTTTTTAAGGTATTTTAAATTCTTGTCCTCAACTAATAACATTGTGCACATGTTTTTATCTTATTTTTTAAGCCCTTGTTGTATTTTAACACACAATCTGTTGTACTGATTTTATCAATCTACTCAATCTTAAGCTTAAGTTTTATTGTGATATCAGTGCTTTATGTACACAGCTTTTATGACATGAATTGTCGAATAAAGCGTATGATGATGATGAAGGTGCTAAATAATATTGTTTAACCCTAGACTTATTGCAGTTGGACTCCCATCTATCTCTTCTCAACTTCTCTAATAATAGACCCTTCAATTCCGACCATGACACTGTCAATCAAGTGGTCGGGTTCTCAAAAAGTTTACGGAGGCCAATGGAGTGCAGAGTGCTCTTGATGTATTGAAGCCACTTTATCTTTCCATCTTACCATCTAGCTTTAGGCAGTCCTTAAAGATTTCCTGGGTTAACTTTAAAGAGACTCTTCTCCAAACTGAATGCCACAAGAGAATTGGGGCAATACGGGTCATGTCCATAACATAGGGTACATACAGCTCTGAGTGACAAATTATAGTAGAGCAGGATTGAGGGACACCTGCTAATTTTTTCAAAAAATTATCTTCAATACGTTGTAAATTAGATGTATCAACCTTTCCCCATACAGCTGCCCAATACGTGGCAGCAGATAGTTTTTGCCTCATAGATCTTTTTCCAGCGGCTTGCATCCGAGCTTTTTTATAAAACTAAAGAGAGACCCTATACTCTTTTCCATTGCAAGCCCTCTATTAACCACAATATTTTTGCACATATTTTTTTTATCGAATACGACCCCCAAATAAGAGAAGGAATCCACAACCTCAAATCTTCTCGCTTCTGTTAATATACTTTGTTGTTTTTTGAGTCTCACTCCTGCCACAAGCACGTAGGATATAGATTAGTTTACCCTGAGATCTAGGTTGTTCATAAATGTAGTATACTTCTCTATGAGACTCTGCAGTGCGTTGCTGGTTCACCAACAGCACCGCATCATCTGCGTAGAGAAGTATTGGAACGGGCGATGAGTTACTGAGAGAAACATCTATAGTAGACCCAACCTGGGCTCATTCCACGGCGTTAGTATATAATGAATATAAGAAAGGGACGAGTACACACCCCTGTCTTACACTGCGAGTGATTCTAAGTGTCTTGTACATTCGCCCTCTCTCCCAAAACAAAACATGCTGTGGCTGAGGAGTATACCTCACGTATATATTTGATTATTGCCTTCTCATTTTGTATATCATGTAACTTATGGAATCAAATGGGATGTCACCAATCGTTAACATGAGGTTTTTCGTTATAAGCAAATGCTTTGAGTATCTAACACTGTCAGCCAGAGCATCTGAGCACTTTATAATAAAATTGGATTTTATCTTCTTACATTGTTTGGGATAGGTTTTATGTTTGGACTTAATGAATTCTATAATCGCTTAAGGCCTCTGGTGCTATTTCAACATTTGTATATCAAATCCACAATCCTAAAGGCTTGTGGGATGCCCCGTCAGGGGGAGAGGACTACAGAATTTGCACACAGTGAAAAATATGAAATAGAGAGGATGATGCTCATGCAGACCATGTTTTTCAGTTTTGAAAAATCGAGGGCGGTGATCTTTAACAGTTCTTTTACTGCATTCAGACATTAGCGTTTCGTTTAAAGAACATGTGTTACATCCAGTGTTTGACTGTCTTTTTTTTCACACCTTCTTAGGACCGGTTTCTGCACAGCTTCAGCTGTTAGTTTTTGTCCCAGACGAGCTTCCTCAAGAGTTATCATGCATGCCCCTCGCAGTTGCCAGTAGATGAGCCATCTAGCCTGTGCCTGCAGTGTCCGAGACCCTCATAATGTATTCTCTCCTTCTCTATTGAGTCGCTAAGAACAAATTGATTTGCTGCCTGGCACCATGAGCCCCCAGAGGAAGAAGGATGTTCTCTAACTTTTGATTCATGTTTTAATCATTAGCTCTTCATTTGATCTTTCTCTCGCTCTTCCCACTTTTCTCTATGGGCATTTATCCTCTCACGATTTTTCAGAATCTCTTTTACTGGCCCCACATCTTGCCTAGGTTTTTATACTGGCTTATATCTCAATTTATTGGGTCCCACTTGCCCATCTCTTCCTCAACCCTACCCAGTTTCCATTTCCAGGTCTCAGACTTGCATCGTCTGGCTTACTTTTCTACTTCCCACCAAAGTTTCTCACTCTTTCTTTCATTTTCTGTTGCCTTCTTAGTCATTTAACTCATTAGTCCAGGACAGCTAAGGGACTGCTTTTTCCTCTTATTTGCCTCAAGTACATACAGTGTTTGTTGTCTGCAAATTCACTGTTCATTATTCTTTTTAGGTCTCGCGCCTAGCGTTGCACTGCGCAGCAGTGCTCGCACAGCGCAAGCCATTTAGTAGGTGAAAAACGGGGATTCAGCACTGGCCTAGGAATCGCACACGCTCGTGCGTGTGCGATTCCTTTCGTGCTACCCCATTGGCCTTTTCGTGCATCTCTGTATAAAAGACTGCACGCAATTGGCCAAAGGCGGGCGCATTGCTCCGCCCATGGCTTGTTGGTGTCTATTACGCGCTTGGTGCGCGTAATAGACACCAATAGGCCATGTGGTTTTATGCGCCCAGCTTTCAAAAGGAAACGTGGCCACCCTGCAGCACTGTAAACTTAATCTTAGTCCAGTTACCGCCGCGGATAAAGAACCCACGCGGAACAACACTGCGGAGGGCAGTGGCGTCGGAAGAGCAAATGCCCCGTGCGCAACCTTTTCACATTCCCAGTCATTTTAATTATTATTATTCGACCCTACTCTCGGCACTTGATCATTTGTTTTTTATTTTAGCGCGAAACTTTGCTGTTTCGGACTGCTAACAAGTAGCTAGATTTTCTTTTTTTTCCCCTAATTTAACGCTGTTCAGTTTGTTGAAAATCTGCGGTGGCTTTCCCAACAGTTTCACTTTTTACCCGTAGATCACAGCAAATGTCAGCTCACTACTGGTGGTTAGAGGGCAGCACCAATGTAAAGGCTCTTTGAATTTTTAATTAGCCCCTCATCCTCCACCTTCTGAAGTCTGGGTAGTGAAAGCTGAAACACAAACACTAAGTAAATAAACCTTTATTTTCTCAATTTTAAATGTTTATTTGTATCCCTATTATAGTACAACAGAATACTTTTCTGTGGCTTACAAAAATAAGCCCCATTCTTATTTATTTATGTTTTTGTTGGCTCGTATCAAATTTGGGCTCGTAGAGTCAAGCCAGACCCCTGGCTCGGCTCTTGCCATGAATTTCCGGGCTCGTCCTCCTCGATCACGATCGTTCTCAAGGAGGCAGACGTTTGCGGGTGGTGAGTCTTGCTGTGTGGCAGTGTGGTGTGCTGTGAAGAGGTAGGTCTCTCTTCAGGTTGTTTCTGAAAAGCAGGAAGGCAGTTCTAATGTTGATGGGCTGTTGCTACAGATCGTGAGGGCCCAAAAGGAGAAGGCCTGTCTTTTGGCACTGAGCGCCATCTAGTGTCAGCTAGGCTGAATACAGATGAGAGCGCTAAGATAGGTTTCGGGCTTACCCAGACACTGACAGATCACAGATGTGCTATCGAAAGCACGAAGTGTGAAAGTCCCGGAGTAACAAGTGCCATGGAATAAAGGGACGGCATCTGTGGGCGCGGTGAACCCCTAAAATGTACCTCAACAACTCGCTAAATGGTTGATGATTCGGAGATTGTGTTGAATTTCAATTTCATGAGGCAATGTATCCCCAGGTAAGGCACCTCCCAACACATCAAAAGTACAGTAAATAAAACAAGGGCCCATTCAATATTTGATTTCTAGATCGGAGGAATAAAATTAAAGGATTTATTACAAAAAATACAAAAAGATACAATACGGAGTCAGCATAACAAGTTTGCCGCGAAGGCTCTCTGCAAATAGAGAATTAGAGTAGTGCAAAATCAGAATTATTCAAAGTCCCAAATGAGCAATTAAATCAACAGGGAAACGGACAGCAATCCTAGTAGCATTAGAAAGTCCCCGCCCCAAATCGGGTCTGTAACAGAAATCTTCTGATAGAACATGCAGATTTCACCACAGTATGAGCATAAGACATACAATATTAGCAAATCAGAGCACAGTTTTACTAAATGTCATATTGACGTAGCACCTAAACGCTATCCCACTTCATGAATATTGATTCTGCCCAATCTATGCTAATGTCATCCAGAGATGGCAGGACAAACTAGTTACATGAACAACAGCAAACTACAATGAAAGAATAGGGCACAGTGAGCTAGTGGAAGGTTTGAAACATTACATTAATGTGACCAAGCTGGAAAAGATTTCCATTGAGAACAGCAGGAACAACGTCCGTGGAAATAAATAAACATGACTCTGCTTGCCTGGGCGCTGCAGAAATAATTAACAGTGAAATGTGCAGGGGGAAGACATCCATTTAGAAAAAGAAGGCAACCGGACATAAATTGAGGCCGGTTTAACAATAGCTAAGAAACACAAGTCTACATGTCATAGAATTTTAGTTTCAAGTGTAATAGCATCCTGTCGGTGTAATGTGTAAAATCAAGAATAAATCCACATTCTGTGCATTGTTTACAATGCACAAAATATAAATGCATAAAAGCACTGAGACCTCTGTATATGTGAAATCTATCTTTCTCTAAATCTGTAACATTCAGTCACATTGGTAGAGCAGAGGTCCACCTTATTTGGCTAAATGAACCCTAAGTCTAGTTAAGTTGTGGTTCAGTTACTTTTATTGAACTCTTAATGCATCTAGTACACGAGAATGAAGGAACCATACAACCACATAAGTTTGTAGAGGATGTGAAATCATGGAAAACCATGTGGTAAGGTTCTTTCTAACACAAATATGAGTTAGGTGGACATGTAGAGCTCCAAATGTCTAGAATGGAGAAGGTAGACAAATAAGAACTTTTTTGAACCATGGAACTCAAACCTGGCAGGATTCTCCTTGGTGCAAAAAAACTATTTCATGTGTAAAAATTCAATTTAAAATTATGCTAATGTGCGCCAATAAATGCCACAGACTTAAGGTAAAAAGCATGCAGGTTCAAATCTCATATTTTTCCATGCAAATGTGCAGTGATGGTCTTGAAGTAATGTGTTTTATATATACCGATGTAGCGGTTTGTCCTCGCAAACGTACGCACCATTGCCTTATCCAATTTTGGATGAGGAGAGGCTAGAATGCTGTAATTGTATCTAAATGATGAGGAAAGGGTACAATGTGGGCATTTAATAGGATAAAGTCACTAACCATTACACTGATCTGAAAGGTTTCATAATAGGATTGGGATGTTAGTACATTGATCGTGGTAACTTCATAGAGATCACTGCAAACTACAAAGGTGCGTTAAGCCCCCTTGGGCTGAAAGCAAAAAATACACCTAGGAGTTTAGATGTAGTAGGAAAATTAACTGATACAAAACACAATGTTCTATGTGAGTAATACTTTAATTGTCTACATCTTCTGGAACTTCTGACGTCTGTGTTCCAATGCGCCTCTTACAAGGTCCAGTTCATGAAACCCATCAATAAATAGCTTGAAATCTGCTGCAATTGCTTTACGTCTATGTTTGGAATAAATTCCAAAATCTGTAGGATTTACAAAGATTTGCAAGCACAGTTATAGAAATCTGCAACTATCCTAGATTTCTAGGAGTGCTCCGGTGATTCTTCCCATATATTGGCATTGAATATGGAGGTGTTTCCTTCCTTTTTCGACCCTGGAAAGAAATTCACTCCTTTTTGTCTGTCACAGGAGTAAATTGGTGTATGTGTCCAGGATGGGAATATACTTATATGCAAATTGGTCAGAATTCCCACAGACATATGAATCTATGGGTGTGTACTTCATTTTGCTGGGCCACTGCCCTGAAAGTGCCATAGTACTGCCGTAGCCCTAAAATGTCACTGTAGTGCTGGATTTTCCATAATTTCAATTGTAAAGTGCTGATTCCGGATGTGAAATATGCATTCATAGATTGTTTTTTACATGCAATTTAGGTGAACACAAACACTTTTTTAATTGGGTCCCCTCAAAGTCAGTGGTGTTAGCTATATTCTGTGCATTATAAGCAAACTTCTCTTTCAAATCTGTCAGACCCTTTGTGTTTTTTTTTTGCTTTCCCATTAAAAAAAAGCTCCAGTTTAGTCTCTGACCAGTATGTCAGCATTCTTTGTGGCTCTGCCGTGTCTGGAGTGGAAAGTCATGAAAAGAAACTGACCTCAGCACGCTGGGTTAGGCACTACTCACATCACTTCCGATGCGGACCCGAGCAAACTTCTCTTTCAAATCTGTCAGACCCTTTGTGGTTTTTTTTTGCTTTCCCATTAAAAAAAAGCTCCAGTTTAGTCTCTGACCAGTATGTCAGCATTCTTTGTGGCTCTGCCGTTTCTGGAGTGGAAAGTCATGAAAAGAAACTGAAAGTGCCATAGTACTGCCGTAGCCCTAAAATGTCACTGTAGTGCTGGATTTTCCATAATTTCAATTGTAAAGTGCTGATTCCGGATGTGAAATATGCATTCATAGATTGTTTTTTACATGCAATTTAGGTGAACACAAACACTTTTTTTAATTGGGTCCCCTCAAAGTCAGTGGTGTAAGCTATATTCTGTGCATTATAAGCAAACTTCTCTTTCAAATCTGTCAGACCCTTTGTGTTTTTTTTTTTGCTTTCCCATTAAAAAAAAGCTCCAGTTTAGTCTCTGACCACTATGTCGAAGTTTGACAGGACGACATACTTTACCAGTACCACAGAGAGGGAGAGAGAAAACATAGTAATAGAGCAATAGCATTTTATATCTAATACAGGCCACTAGGACAATTGAACTTGCTTATTTTGTTCCTGCTCCTACATACTTTAGATGTTTTTATGTTTGCTTGTTTGTTCACCAGTATACAACCATGTCTCTGAAAGATATTTCTGTAGTCCAACTTGGAGCTGTTCCTAGCATTAAACTGCCACTTCCCTGGGGCAGGCTGGAGCAGCAAAGACGGTGTTCTTCTTTCAAGAAGGTTCCTGAAACCTCCTTAAAATCATTCCTAATCCAACGATGGCAGAGGAGTGAAATCCTGAAGCCCTCTCTGTGGGATGCGATCGATGAAGAAAGCCCAAAGGAGAGCACCTGCTGGCGCTGGAGCACCCAGTGACTTGGAGGCCTGACCCTACTGAGTCCACACTGCACTGTGGAGTTGAGAGGGTGATCCGAGGTGTCCCCTTGACTGTCCACGGTGTGGTGGACCCCTGCCTTGCCTTCAACTTCTCCTGAGAGAAGATTGAGGGAGTGCTGATGGCCAAGATCTGGCGCTGGTAATGCTGTGAGGGGCTAACATTGTGGCGGGGACACATGGCTGAATTGCCTGGCTGAGAGATCCGTTCACCGGAAGTGCTGCAAAACAGCGTCGGGACCGGCTCTGGCATCGTGCTGCGGGTGCTCCCGCCTTACTGCAGTGGACCTCTGGCGCTCTCTGGCTAACGAGGACACCATTTAGAGCCTGGTGAGTGGGGGAGCTGGAACCCCCTTATATATTTACCCCCCCGCATCCTCTACCCAGGGAGAGAGAACGGCGGTGGGTTGGACCCCACCTAGTGGGGCCAATGTTGTGAACGGGGCAGTGGCTGATAGTGGTGAGGTGCCGATTGACTCAGACACAACCTCCAACATCCCCTCCCTTTTTCTTGCAAATTTATGCCTGCAGCCCCCCGGTGTGGCACTGTGACCTTGTGAACTGTTGAAAGTGAGACAGAAGAAATGTCAGTTAATTGTAGTGACTCCTTTTTGGATTTTACAGGATTGGCTTCCAGCAGTGTTGGAGTTGGCTTACAAAATTCCTTTTTTTCTTTTTCTTTTTCCTTTTCCTGTCAACACTGTCAATGTTCCTTTCCCTGTCAACACTGCACACCACCTTAACCAGAAAACAAAAGTCTATTCAATACTATAATCTAAATAATAGTACACTGCTACCACCACTTTCTCAATTATCCAGAACATGGACATTAGTCCCATGTCCTGTTAGAGGGTACGCATGGTTCACCACTCCAGGTCACAGAACAGGTTCTGGACCTCAGAATCATGTAAGACAGGCCTAGGCCTCCGTGCGCTTGCCATAATAGCGTGTTAGCTGTGACAAGGTAAAGTCAGGGACCAGTTTCACATGCATTTGGGTCACTCAGGGTAGCAGTGTATGCCCATTTGCCATGCAGGGGATATTCCCATCCTAACACCTGACTTTTCTCTTAAGTTGTCTTCTCTGAATTACTGCTGGTGCCTACTCTCTGCTCGCACCTGAATACTACTGCGAGGTCACTGTTTATGCTTTACTAATATAGTTCATTCATTCACTCCGCAAAGTCAGGGACAGAGTGGTTGGGAGTTAGGCCGATGTACGGCAAAGGATGGGCCTTCCTAATAATAGAACTAAACAAGCATTTGCAATGCAATAGGTCTCGCATTTTTTAAACTTTCTCCTATTGGTATTGTAAATGACAATGCCTTTTATTATTGCAGGTTTTTTAAACACATAAATAAAAGGCTTTGTCATTTACAATGGCAATAGCTCAAAATCTCGCAAATGCGAGACCTATTGCATTGCCAATGCTTGTTTATTAGGTCTCGGCCTGTCGTTGGAGCGCGCATGCGCTCCTCTCCTGCGAGAGCTATAGAAAACAGTACGAAGAAGGGGACTTTAATCCACGCCCCTCTGTCACAACCTTTTTCCATTGGCTTAGGTAGTGATTAATGTATTTTCTGTGCTTCTGGTTTGCTGGCTGTCACTTTTGTTGACGCCCTTGCCGTTTTCGGATGCCGCCCGTGACAAGCACATCTGTTTTCACTCAGCCCAGACGCAAAGACAAGCGGCTGAATGAAACCAGATGGTGAGGTTTTTTTTTTCTCTTTGTGCTTCACGGCTGTTCTGAAGACTTTTCTTATCTGCTTGTTTATTTAACAAGCAGATAAGAAAAGTCTTCACGAGGGCTGTGAAGCAGAGAGCCACGGCGCACAGGCATTCCGAAAAGAAAGGAGACATTGGAGTGGGTTGTGTACAGAATACAAATCACGCGCGCTACAGCGGGCCTGGCCTCCTTCTGCACAGCGCTGTGGGGGTTTAATTGTACTTCACGCCATGTGAGGTGGGGGCGATAAATCAATAACCATGCTTGCAACGTGTGTGGTGTTTCATTTACAAAGGTGAGCAAGCGGCATCACTACAAGCCCTGATGAAAAGTCAAAATACATTTCAAGTTGTCAAAATAACCACAGAAATGTGCCTTCCGGCATAAGATGAGGATACGAATCAATGTTTGACATTGCTGTTTGCCTGAACATCTTATTTCTTTCTTATTCAGTTTGTAGCGGTTTTACTTTTGGAAGTTGTCTTTTACCCATCACTAGTGCCAAGACGATTCTTGTGTATATTGCTTTGCACAGAAAATATAACATAAAACAATCTGAAGAATTGTGTCAGATCGCGCGCTGGCGTGTCTTTATTCTTATGTATTTATTTTTGTGAAAGTAACTGCGTTTGTGGAGATTTCGGAAAACGTGTCTTATGAATTATTAATAAACAACAAAGTGTGTAAAAGTTTCTAACCCGAAGACGACACGATGTTGGTAATTTAAAAACAAACAAACACTATAGGGGGGAGTGTTTTCTAACGACTGCAACAGCCTTGTATGAAAAACATTCATGTGACAAGCGCCAAGGTGGGAAATATGAGATAAGGGCCGTCGAAGCGCACGAGGCTCTCCTTTTATACTACGTGTGTTTAGGGGATTTATGTAAACTTGTTAGGGCGACCCTATGCGGAGCCTCTGGCGCCATGTGTCACACAGTTGAGGGAAAGCCAGGAGTTTGGAAAACTTGCAGTTCTTGCACTAATCCCAGGACTGCCCCCCCTCCCACCTCAGTGCTTCATTCATGAAACTGTTGACTAAGTACTTTTTGAAAAGTTTAAGCAGTGACGGCAAATGGCAAAACAAGCATTTGCAATGCAATAGGTCTCGCAGTTGTTAGAGTTTGGCCTATTGGCATTGTAAATGGCAATGCCTTTATTTATGTGTTGGTTTTAAAACATAAATAAAGGCATTGTCATTACAATGCCAATAGGTTAAACTCTCGCAAATGCGAGACCTATTGCATTGCAAATGCTTTTCATTGACCCATTCTGTTGAGTATTTGTATGCAAGTTGTGTGATTCCTTTTTACCTCCCATACAGTTAAAAATGCCATAATGATTTCTTAAATCATTTGTTCGGTCAAATGCATTCTGTTTTCTTTCAATTACAGTGCCAATGATAACAACATGGTACAAAAATGTTGCTTGTTATTATTCTAGGACACTCTCCAAGAGGTACTTTGATTTTATGATGGTGGAACAGCTACCCTAAATCATCATTGACCTTGTCCATGACTAATTGTGGAACGTTGTGTCCTCAACCCATCAAGCGCTGGTTATACTCCTACCTTTTTCTTTTCATTCTGCTGGTCTTCCTACGTGCTCCACAAACAACTAATTCAGGCTTCTTTTCAAACCCTTATGAAGATTCCCCCACCCTATTTAACAGTCTCAAGCAATGGCATTTGTCACTACTGTTTGGCTACTTCACTCTGAACAGTTGGCTTAAGATGGTTATAACAGCCCAGTGGTGTCTTAGGATGCATAGAAATAACTTGGGCTGGTTGGCTGCCTCTTTTCGTATGGCAACTCAAGCGACAGCAATGAGCAAATGCTGTATGGTGTGTAAATATATTCCTCCATTACAACTGTATGGCGCTTGTCTATTATGACTGAGGCCTCTCTGTTGAGCCTACTATACATACAATAACGCAATGTAATATTTGCACTACACAGCAGTAGTGTCCACTTCTTTGCTGCCAGCGACGAGAAATTCCTTATGTCTTTGGGTTAGAGTCCCTTAAACCTGGGTCTTTTCTAAGGTGGACTTGATGTGGCATAAAAGTGGCACATTTATGAAGGTTCTAGATTGAAAAATGTATGTAGTACGTATGACAAAGTCTATTTGATCTAAATAGAATATACACTATGTTCCAACTCTGGACTAGTATTAGGAAAACGTTTCTTAAGAAATCAAAAACAAAAACAGTTGTAAACTCTCCAATCTCAGCTGCTGTATCACACAGTACTATGCGTCATTTTTATAAGATTTTTATTTTATTACTCTCAGCAATTATTTATACATGTGATGTTTTCAACATATACTCATTAGTGACGAAATATCACAGTAACTCCTTTTCATTCCAATACTAGTGAGCTGGCTATGGTCATTGGTGGATGAGTGGGATAGAGAGATAAGAGACTAGCAATCAGTTGCTTGTACAAATGGTGAGTTCAACATGTGATTTAAGAACAAGTTACTTACCCTCAGTAATGCCTTATCTGGTAGAGACTCTATTTAGCCGCAGATTCCTTACTTTAGAATAATCGTCAGGCATCAGACTGGATCTGGAAATTTTCAAGCAGTACCCCTGCACATCGGTAGGTGCCGTCGTTCGGGTCCGCATCGGAAGTGATGTGAGTAGTGCCTAACCCAGCGTGCTGAGGTCAGTTTCTTTTCATGACTTTCCACTCCAGAAACGGCAGAGCCACAAAGAATGCTGACATACTGGTGTGTACTGCTAAGGCCCTCAGAAGGGTGACCTTACTGAATCAATTTGCAAAGCGGGGAGGATGGAATGATCGGTAAGGAATCTGTGACTAGATAGACTTTTTACAGAGGCAAGTAACTTGTTCATCTAATAGAGACTTCTAGCTGCAGACTCCTTACCTCAGAATAGATACCCAAGCAATACCTCCCCGGAGGTGGCTCTGCGAAACGGATTAAGCCAAAAAGTCCTGCAGGACCGAAAGGACACAGTGCCCATCACAACAGACTTGACCATCTTGCTTCTCAGGAGGAAAGGTCCGAACTGCACTGTGTCCAGGATAGCTCCAATGAAAGGGAGCCTTTGAGAGGGAGTCAGGTGCGACTTCGGGACGTTGCTAGTGAACAGTAGTGAATGATGGATGTCCTCCATAATCTGGAGCTGGGAGAGATCTGCCAGGGCCGAGCCTTCCTTGAACAGCCAATCGTCAAGGTTGGGGAAGACTGGGACACCCAACGTCCGCAGGTGTGCTCCAACCAATGCCATCACCTTGATGAGCATCGGAGGGGCGCTGGTAAGGTCAAAAGAGTGCTCGGCAATCTGGAAGTGCACTTGGTCTACCGTGAACTGCAGGTAATGCCTGTCGGCAGGCAAGATAGGAATGTGAAAATATGCGTACTGCAAGTCCAACGCTACCATCCAGTCTCCAGGACAAAAAGGAAATTCGTAATGCACAGTCAAAAACCCAGGGTACAAGACATACGAACATAGCTCCTTGTGGCAATTTGTATGTAAACCTGTTTGTATGTTCAGCCAAAAGATCATAAATGTAGTGAAGTCTGGAGATGTTATTGTCCAAAAGTTTGCAGTCAGTCAGTCCAGCCGTGTTCAGCGCAACAATCACAAGTACTTCACCATCCAAAGTGGATCCTTGCCTCTAGAGCACGATAACTAGCTATAATCCACACCTTCATTTATGTGGAACAGTCCTATTTTATGCAAGATTGTTGTAAGAAAGTCTCAACTCACTCTGTGAAATGCTGTCTCAGCATCTAGTTGATGAAGAAGTCCGGGAACTTTTTCCAGCGAGTGAGCAATTTCATTAATTTTGTCATCTCCTTGTCTACCCCACATAAACCCCACTTGTCGGGCTCAATAAGGTGGGGTATCACTTTTAAAAAAAATATGTCTCGATTGGTTTTTAAAAGTCACATATCATTACAGCGGAATAAGAATAGTAATTGCATCCATCAGACATTAACTCTGTAAATCTTCAGAGGCACCTTCAGGGGTGTCAGTATTAAACACAACAAATGAATTAAACCAGTACATCAAAGTATAAACTTTGAGCATCTATTATTTGGCAATCACTCCTTACTCTTGTCATCCATGTGTGCTCTAGGGAGTCACATGTATCTTCTCCCCCAATCGACATATCAAACAATCAATAATTCAACTGCTTGTCCCAAACTCTGGGAAACTGGTTAACAAGCGTCGTCCAGGGGCTTCACCACACTGTCTGTGTTAGGGACAATTTTCTCATGTGGGCTAAGCATACGTGTCCCTAAGTGAAGGATCCTCAAAAGTCCCTAAAAGGGGGGAGGAAAGGGGGAATAAGGAGAGGGGACAAAAAAGGAAGAGAAAGGGAGGGGGGGGGGGGGTGGGGAGCCCGCAGCCCATTCGGTCCACTCCACATCTGGGCTACTCACATCTTCGTAGATTCCGAACAATCACCATCCTCGCTCTCCGCTCCATCCGCACCCTCTCCCAAACATACATTGTTCCTGGCATCCCAATCTCAGTACCTCTGTCCACAAGCACGCCTGTGGGTGGCCGCGGGTCCCCCGGGCATCTTCCCTCATTAATGTCCTTTCCTTTGCCCTGGCCCACAAGTCCACACTTCTCTCCCAGGCTGTCACTGAAAAGCACAGACATCCACATCAACATTGTGAAAACAAACGGTGGGGTGTTTTTCCTAGTGTGGAACTGGCGCCTCCTGAGTGTCCGCAATTTTGTGTGAGCTATCTGTGCAATGCAAAAAGGTGAGGGAAGCTAACACCCTAAACTCTCAGACGGGACCCTTGGCGCGGTCCACTATTAACATATAACACAGTCCTATGCACACGCTGTAATCATGAACATTTGTGATATCGTTTTATCACCGTATTTATGATTTGTATATTAAAAACACATTGGTGAATGACAGTTAATCTTCCTTTCAATGATTATAGTCGTTAGGTGTTCTTGTATTCTTTATTTTAGTAGGATTGCCCAGCCAACACGCGTTTCGTCGTGGGTGATATCCCAATCGACTTCTTCAGGGCTGTTGAGCAGGCGGACGATATCTGTAACGTTCTCCCCGCCGGTTTTACTTCCGTCCCGGCTGTGTTTGCCATGACTTCCGATTTTTCTTGTCGTGAATAATATTCCTTGTTGTGTTCCCAAATTTTGTGCCCGTCTGTTTAATTAGTTTCCTTCTCATTAATGGTCCCTGGTGGTAGTTCAGTAGTCTGATTCTGAGCGAGTACGTCTCAGACCTCTACCGTCTCCGTGCGTGTGTTCTGTGATGACCCGGAAGAGACCGCACCCTCTCCCAAACATACATTGTTCCTGGCATCCCAATCTCAGTACCTCTGTCCACAAGCACGCCAGTGGGTGGCGGCGGGTCCCCTGGGCATCTTCCCTCATTAATGTCCTTTCCTTTGCCCTGTCCCACAAGTTCACACTTCTCTCCCAGGCTGTCACTGAAAAGCACAGACATCCATATCAACGTTATCTGTCTACGTGGTAAGACCAGGGCCAGATCTACGAATCTGGAGCCCACCTTCCTCGCCCTTCGTCTGGGAACCAGTCCCAGCAGGCATACCTCCTCTGAGCAGGGAAGTGTACGGTTCAGCATCTTGTTAATGGAATCCAACACCGACCCCCAGAACCCCTGTATTCGTGCACACTCCCCCGTCATATGGGCGAACCCCACGTCCCGCACTCCATATCTAGGGCAGCAACTGACCTCCCCCCATACATGATGTTCAGTCTATGAGGTGTTAAATATACCATGAGGATGTAGATAAATTGGACAAGTCTAAATTTGGTGTTCCTAGACACCCCTTTCGGGCTTTTCAGTAACCGTTCCCATTCATTGTCTTGTAAATCTCTCCCTAATAGTACTCCCCACATCTCCCGCGTTCGGTCTAAGGGCGTCTAAACCATGGCCAACAAAGCTCTATAGAGCCATTTCACTAAGTGCCTAGCTGCCCCTAACGTTACCAATGCCTGGAGGACCCCATGCGTTTGCGGCTCCTGCCTGCCACTTCGCCATAAGTCCCCAAACGTTCTCACCACTGCATAATAGTTCAGGAATTGTCCGGGAGGTAGGCCATAGTGGGCTAAAAAATAATCTAAAGGGATCAACACCCCCTGCTGGTAGCAGTCACCCACTGTGATGAAGGTGGGGTACCACTTCAATCAGTTTGAAGATACTTTAGCTAAGATCCTTGAAACAATTAATCAACCCAATTGGTCTGTCAGTCCTACATTCCTCAATGTCCTTGCCTGGTGCCGGGGGTGAGAGTGTCCTTTGCATCTTGCTTCGAGTGAGTCACTCAAGTCATTTACAGGAAAGAATCATATGCAATATTTTGAAGGTCCATCTGTGATCATTCACAGCTTATTCAAAAAGATTAACAGATATTAACTCTGTTCAATGTGATCTCATTAACAATTTCATGAGAAAAGTCCCTCTGCCAAACCCATGTGGGAACTTAAGAATCAGAGTTAAGCTTTTGAAAGCTTATTTTTACCTTAGGCAAAAATGTGATCGGTATTATTCGTTTTCAGAGGTGGCTTTTATTGTTGCTAATTAAGATTCCATACATTCTAATAATTAATTTTCTAAATTCATCCAGTAAATGTGTACTTAGGAATCTAAGCACAAAACAGATTGTGTGTTACGAAATTCTATTTGCCTCAAACGCAGAGTTGGGCAAATAGCAAACTAAAAGACACCGAAATGATTATTTTTTCCTCATGACTTATTTAAATGACAGGATCTACATGTGTGTCCAGTATTCTACAAGATATTCCACCACATACTGCCAAGACCGAAACGGTGTCTTGATATGGTGAATCCATACTGAGAAATTCTGTCTTCGTTAATTTGGGTATAACTTTGCTCATTTCCAACTTTAAATACTTACACCACTTTAATCAGCAAATGAACACAAAAACGAGTTAAGGAGATAGTCTAATCCACACAAAGAGATAAAGCCTTCAGCAAAACCTGAGTATTGACATACTGATACTTTCACTTATTGATCAAATTCACGAATAAAGCCAATAATCAATCTCAAGCACACAAGATCCCTTGATTAATAATTTGTCAAGGTCAAATACTATTGGAGCACCGTGGTATATGTTCATCTTCCCATCGTACGAGTTACTTACCTTCGGTAACGATGTATCTGGTAGAGACGTTGTCTAGCCGCAGATTCCTTAACTTAGAATATCTCCAGGCGTCAGACTGGATCCGGAAAATTTTGCGCAGCAGTACCTCTGCGCGCCGGGGGGGCGGCGCCGCCTGGCTCCGCCCTGATGTCGTCCCCGGACATGACATCAGTGGAGCCATATAGGACCCTCCCGGCGCGCTGACGTCAGTTTTCTTTGGAGGAACGTTTCCGCTACAAGCGGAGCCCCCAGCAAAACTGTGAGAGTATGGGAACAGTGTGCGAATAAAAAGAGAATTGGTGAGAAAGCACCATGAGCGACAGTGAGAAGCACTGTCGACTGAAAGGTGTCGAAAAGGAAAGAGCAGAGCAATACTCTGAGAAGCCAATTCGCAAGAAGCGAAGTGAATGTCAGCCCCGAGGAAATCGACCTACAAAAAGAAGACCGAGGCAGACGACAGAAAGTCTGCACCGGATGAAAGGAAATGAAGAGGGCAGAACAGTAAACTGAGAAGCAACCCGCAAAGCGAGAGTGCCCACTCCTGAGGCAAGACGGCAAGAATGAGCCGAGAGCGACAGGCAAAAGCACCCACCCATAGGTTTAAGAAAAGAAGAAAGAAATAGGGAGACCGTGTCCCCTGTGAGAGAATTATCGGTCGTAGGAACAGGCCCAAAGGAGCCGGAACACTAATTGACTGCAGGAGCGTCAACAGAGAAGGCGGGTGGGAGGGTAGAGAACACCAGTAGGCACCATACTGGAAGAAACTGATGCGTAAAACGCAGAAGGACACCTGAATCCACCGCCCCAGCATGAAATTGGGGGGGGACAAGTAAACCTAAGGAAGAGGCCAACGGGAGCAAGGCGAAAAACGCCGCCCGTAGAAGGACAAGCCACCCCAAAGGAGGCGAAAGCCAAAAACCCCACCTGAAAAGGTCCTCGCAGATCGGGGAGGATGGGTGGCGTTAAGGAATCTGCGGCTAGACAACGTCTCTACCAGATACATCGTTACCGAAGGTAAGTAACTCGTACATCTGAGAGACATCTAGCCGCAGATTCCTTAACTTAGAATAGATACCAAAGCCATACCCCATTGGAGGCGGGTCTGCGACAGAAACCCACTAAGTTCCCAAGGGAACAGAAGTGTCAACCAGCTGACTAAACACAGTGGGGACAGCGCTGCCAGAAAGGCCAACACCGGACCAGGATACTCCGGAGGAAGTGGCCAACAATGAGAGGCAAAAGGCATCAAAGACTGCCGAGGGCGGCAGGAAATCCCTGTTGGTCAACTAGCGGAGAAAATGAGCACAAACCCAAAAGGGGGATGTGGAATAGAGTGGACACCTGCCGTAGCCGGAGAGGCACGAATGCAGGATGTAGGGGACCCACAGGATCCGATGGACCGTTGAAAGAGGAAGGTTTAACTAGGGCACAAGGACGTACCGAGTCCGAGGGCCATGCACGACAGTGAAAGAAACACTGTGAGAGTGGGAACAGCAGCGGAAGATGCAGACTACGCCCGAGATGAGTTAGTGTTACAAGAAACACAAGACCTGCCAATGCACCCGTTACGCAAAGGGCGGACAGCCCAAGGCAGAAAAGAACGGTAACAACCAGTGCCACGCACGTGGGTAACCAGTACACCAAGAAACCTGGATGTACCGCCAGAACCACACCATGGAAGGAGAAGGCCCCATGAAGCGCCACGAGCAAGCTGAGACACAAGAGGCGCAAGACCAGGCGCATTGTGTGAACGGCGCTCACGAAAGTGAGGACCAGACCTCGGCGACTACCCGGAGTAGTAAGCATGTGGGAGGCGTATGTGTGGGTAGCACACTGGTGAGAAAGAAAAAACATCAGAGCCCCAACAGCCACGCAGCAGCGGCACTGGGCAGATCAATGCCCAGAGCGAGAGCAACAGCCACCGACGGTGGAGCAGACCCATTGGCTATCGCGAGAGAGGCAAGGAGGCCAGGCCAGCCGTGATGTGTCCAGAATCACAGGACGTAGAGTCGACCCTGAGACAGGAACCTCGCGCTCCAGCTCGAAAATCGGCATCTAGCCAGGAGACCACATCAGCTCCCCTAACATGCCCCATGAGAGAACAATGCTCTGAGGAGACCGCCCCCGCTGAGAGCAGCAACCGCAGCCCGAAGGAAAGCACGCCAACCCAGTGCGGAACGCAACAGGGGCATGAGAAACAGTGGCAGAGGAAGTGCCAAAGGCAAGGCACAAGACAAGGAAGATCAACCACGTCTGGAGCCAGAACGCCACCATGGAGAGCGAAGTCCACCAGGAAAGGGCTACGCAGCATGGATATAGCAGAGGAGAACGAGGCAACAGAAGGCACCAGAGAAGAACGTACCAGCCGGAGACACTAGGGAGCAGGCATGGTAAGCCGATAGAACACAGAGTGCCGAGCTAAGTAGGAGTGCTCGGGGACAACGACAGGGCCTTCCGAAAGGGCGGCCACAGATGGAACAGCCGCAGCGAAGAACCATGAGGGGACGGGAAGGAGAAGAAAGCCCTTCCGTCCTGAAGAAAGGTATTGGGAAAAATGCAGGCCAGCAGCCGACACCCCACCAATGGCACGCAAGAAGGCCCCTGAAGGGCCCGCAGCAGCAGCGTGCAAAACACACAGGCACAGCCGCAGGAGGACCGAGTGAAAAGGACCCCACAGAAGCGAACAAAGGCAACTGTCGAAGGAAGGCAGCTATACAATAGCAAACAAATACCCCACATAGGGTAAGTATCAACCCCAACCAGGGCTCCTCTGGAGCGGAAGCTCAAGACAGAGGACGTAAAGTGGAACTTAGAAACCACAGGCTCCGAACACATAACCCGTGGAGGAAGGGTGCAACCTGAACCACCAGGCTATAGGAACTGAGAAGGATAAGCAGCAAAACTGCTGCATAAATGAAAGAAAATACGGCGAGGAGCCGCCCAGGCCGTTCAGGCAGTACAGCATGAACCCGGCCCAACATGAGTCAAGACAACAGAGCAGGGTGAGGACAAGGACCTCAACCGGAACAAAAACTACAAAAGGTGAGACAGAAGGCGGCGAACCGCAGAGTCCGCATGTGAGTCAAACAGGGACACATCATCAAAAGGCAAATCCCGGAGACTGTCACGGACATTGTCGGGGAAACCCCCTTCGCGCAGCCAGGCATGGCGGCGCAAGGCAACGGACCGCGCCATTGTCCTACCCACCGAATCGGTAGAATCAACGGCGGACCGAATCGTAAACTACGCCATCTCTCTGCCTTCGTGAATGAGACGAGCCATATCAGCTCGAGGACACTCAGGGAGGGCAGGCAAAAGACACTCCACGGAGTCCCAAATGGCAGAAGAAGCCCTGGCAAAAACACAAACTGTGTTGAGAGCACGTAATGCCGAACTAGCGGACGCAAAAATGCCGCGTCCACATGTCTCCAGCCAACGAGACTCCCTAGTAGGAGGCTGCAGTAGAGCGGAGAAGAAGGCTGCATGGCGAAAGACACCTGCACCACGAGACCGTGAGCAGTAGGCTGAAGGGACAAACAGGATGGGCCCCCAGGGGCCGGACGATGCCGATGCGCAACGGCCCTGTCGACAGCATCTCCTGAAGAGGACGCGCCCAAGTCCCGAGAAGGGCGTCGAACAACAAGCCGCTAAAGGGCAGCAAGGGCTCAAGATCCACCGCACCTTGGTGGAGGAGATCCAACAACGGATCAGAGGACAGAATGAGGGTGCAAGTGCAAAACAGCTGCTGCCCTGCGAACACCCCGTAAAAATAAAGCACCAGCTTCAGTGGGCGTCCGGGGGGGGGGACAAGAGCCCATCTGCAGGGGACGGTTGCAAACTAACACGTCCCCCAGCAGGAGGAAGAAGGGGCCACTGCCTCCATGGCGGCGGAGCCAACGGGCGTGGAGACAAGCCCAAGCACAGCGGTTCCGTGTCCTCTGGAAGCGGAGAGCCAAGAGGTACCGGCGACCCTTCCGGCGTCGACTGACGCCGATCCGGCGTCGACCGACGCCGATCCGGCGCCGAAGCGACGTCGAGCCCCATGAGGGGCGACTCGGCTGGACGAGTGGGCGGCAACGTCTCCACCACCGAGAGGTGCGGAGAAAGTGTCTGAGGTCCAGGAGACGACAGGCAGAGTGCCGCCGGTGCCGATGTCGACGCAGGGAGCCGCCAGGGGCTTTGCGGGGACAAGGCAGAATGGCTCGGCGTGGGGCTGGAACGCCCATCGGTTCGAACCGACGCCGGCACGACTCCGGAGCCGGAGTCGAGGCATTCGGCCGGCGCCGAGGGCGAACACGCCGGCGGAGACCCGACCTGAATGCCTACCTCCACTGTGGGACCCGAAGGCGCACCAGGGAGTGGAGGTGACCCAAAGATGGAGTACAGAGCCTGGTAATAGGCTTCCATCTGGGGCCGAGTCGCACCAGTACCCGGAAAGGGCGGGTAAAAGGAGGCCGACTCCGGGGAGCACGGCTCCGCGAAGGAGCGGGAACCATGGCCCCCACCGTCACGTGGAAGCGAGGACTTCGACTTCCGTGACTTGTGCTTACCTGCAGATCGACGTTCGCGGGATCGACTCCGGGCGCGGAGAGACGAACCCACTGGAGAACGTTGGGGAGAACGTCGGGGAGACGCCGGGCGGGTCAACCGGGCGGCCAAGAGCTTCATCCGCCGCTCCCTTAGGGACTTCGGACGCATCTGCCGGCAGGCGTCACACTCCTCGGAGTCGTGGTGTGACCCAAGACACCACATGCAAATGGCGTGCGGGTCCGACGCCGACATCTGACGCGAACAAGTCCCGCACAATTTAAAGCCCGAAGGCATCGCACACTGTTCCCCGACGCCAACGACGTAGAAAAAAGGGCCTGAATAAAAACAGGCCAGAGGAACAGCTGAATCCCGGATCCGCGTTGTAACGCGGAAAAGAAGGAAGCTGACGTCAGCGCGCCGGGAGGGTCCTATAGGCTCCACTGACGTCATGTCCGGGGACGACGTCAGGCGGAGCCAGGCGGCGCCGCCCGGCGGGCAGAGGCACTGCTGCGCAAAATTTTCCGGATCCAGTCTGACGCCTGGGGATATTCTAAGTTAAGGAATCTGCGGCTAGATGTCTCTATCAGATTTAAAGTTATCATGTCTCAGCTTCCAAATATCCTATTCCTTACCTGATTATGTGCATTAAGTTCCTGGTTCTCTCGCTGGCACTGCCGGAGAGCCTGTCTCTCAGCCTCCAGGGCCTGAGCCAGGTGTGCATTCTCCAAACACTTTTGAGAGTACTGTTCAGAAAGAACCTCCAGTTCTCTCTGGACCGATTGTAACTCTTCTCTGCAAGAGACAATACACAACAGAGTCACTGAACTGCATTCTCAATTCGCTTCTCTAAAAAGAGTGATAAATCTTAATTAAGCATTCAATTTTGTTTTGGATGATTGGATCAATTTTGTACAGCAATGGCGAACATGGTCCTAGAACTCATAATTAAACAATTACATAATGCAAAAGGATTCAATGATTCATATGTGACACTTAAAAATAGGGATATACAGTCTCACTCCTTCTTAACGAGGTTTGCTAAGTTCACACACAAAAAACTTGAGTACCACATGTATAGCCTGTGAGTCACAATATTGGATTGACAAAGCCCATCAATTACATATTACTTCTCAATCACATACAACGCACGTCTAAATAAATGAAGAAATAAGCAAAATGGTTTCTGGGAAGATTTAAGAATAGTCACCTACATCTTTTGGTTAGTAAAAGTCACTCTAAGAAATGCATTGTGGTACAATGGAGGAGCTGTTCCAATCCCATAGAGTAATGGACTGCACAAAAGAAAGGGCCTTAGCTAATCCAGTTTCTAATGGTTACCAGAGAATTGGTGTCCTTGCCCACTCTCCATTAAAACGCTGTTGTGGATGGAGCAGAATAGGGGGTCCAATTCAAGCTCCACTAAGATGCACTGAGAATGAGGGATTGGCTCCAAGTTTACCTTGGCATCCACTGGGTAAAATGGAGACTTACATCTTATCTTTCAACGGTATCATGGCACAATCAGATCAATGCTCTTATGGTCACATTACAAAAATTGCCACTGCTGCCATTGTCTACACCTTAACAACAAGCGTGTTAGTTAGTATAGATGGCATGTGGACACAATCAAATTTTGTTTGACTGGGCCTATGACCATTTTTAATTAATCCCAAGTTACGTTAGATGTCAAGCTCTAAGTTGGCTGTAACAGGGCTCCCATCTAGCCTTTTGCTTAAAGAACAATGGTTCTCAAGCAAAAATTTGAAGACGCCACTTCAAATGTTTGGGAATGACCCATTTTAGAGGAGTGGAAATTAAAAATAACTGTACAAACACATGTAAAACCATTGTATATAAACACAAAATGACAGAAATGAGTCTATATAGGATGCAATCACTTGCAGAATGGTATGCTAAATTAGGAGAACAGTGACTTACTAATCAGCACTCACTTCTAGCACCTCATCTCAGCTGATCAACTTTTACCCCATCCTCAAGCACACCACTGACTCATGTTCATCACCCCACTCTTATCCACTGTTACCACTTTGCATCATTCTCACTTGTCTATGAGCATGTAC
The DNA here is from genome assembly GCA_963921515.1 of Calotriton arnoldi. Taxonomy (NCBI): domain Eukaryota; kingdom Metazoa; phylum Chordata; class Amphibia; order Caudata; family Salamandridae; genus Calotriton; species Calotriton arnoldi. The sequence continues at coordinate 3,351,192 of CAWUFW010000565.1, read as the reverse complement.
GGCCCTGGCAATCATCACCCACCATGTCCATTGCTTCTACTCACATGCATGTGCAATGGCTTTCACTCGCCTACAACTGAGTAGGAGCATGTTTGGGTTTGAATCTTTGTGAACCTTCAACCTTTTCTTCATATTCAGTTCAAAGGACTCAATGGGGAGTTCTAGCTTATTGCTTTTTTGTGATAGGAAAGATCTTCCCAGTTGACTGCTTCAGAAGACTGCGTTAAGTATGTTTAAGACACTTGTGTACCTCAAAGAGGTGGACTTAGGTTATGCAAAGGACATTCCTTTGTAATTTGGGACACGAAATTTAAGTCCAATAGTTCAAGTTCACATTCAGTCAACGTTTGCTTTTAACTGTTTAAAGTAGTAGCTAGCAGCTAGCCATTTTCTTATGGCATACAAAGACACTACTAGTCAGCTATATTACTTCAAGCATCTCACTTTTCCGATAAATACTCTAACACCAAGGGCCTGAATTAGATATCGGCGGATGGGTTACTCCGTCACAAAGGGGACGGATATCCCTTCCACCAAAATATAAATCCCATAATTTGCTATAGGATTTGGAATTCTGCGGACGGGATATCCGTCACAGTTTTGGCAGAGCAACACGTCAGCCGATGTCTAAATCAGGCCCCAAGTCTTGAGTTAATTTCTGTATTTCATGTAATAAACTTAAATTAAAACTTTTTTCCCAATAGGTTGATTTTTTCAATCAGAATTATGTATGGTGAATCGAGGAAGATAATCTTAAGAGAGACAACGGAAAGCAGATTACTTACAAATACTGCCTTCTGAGTGAATCAATATCTGCATTCACACTGCTGATCTGGGACCTCTGTGTTTTCTCCAGCTCTCGTTCCATCTCCTCTCGATGCGCATTCTTCATGGCTTCAATAGCTGCAAAGAGCATAAAACATTTAAAAACATGTTTTGTGTGTTGTTTCTTACAAGTGCTCATTGAACCACCTGATATAATGAAATACAATTCAAAGTTTGACAACTTACATTGAAACTGAACCACAATGTCCACTAGTGAGAAGACAAACGTACTTTTTTTTTCAATTTTGTTTTTAAATTATTAACTGATAACCATCTATTACGTAACCTAACATTCAAAGCTCATCAATTAAAAAAACAAAACCTTTTCATTTTCTGGAATTCACAATTCCCATCTGAAGTCTTTCTTTCCTTCTTGTTCTTTGCAATTGCAGTCCGATCTAGCCCATATCATTCTTTAGCATATCAATATGTATGTCCATATATCAGTAGCAAGGGTGAATAGTCCACCATATGCTGCAGAGCACCCTCCAAAAGCTGATCACAGGCAGCCTAATAGGCTTAAAGTATAAGTGTTAAAAAGGCATCCTGTCCCTTCAAGGCTCCAGGACCTCCCACTACCTATGATGCCTTGTACTAGCATTTGATTCCCAGAGTCATTTCTTTTTGAAGCAAACAGTGGAGACTGGGAATACATTTCAGAAGTTTTTATTCCAGGTGCCAATGTCCTTGCATGAGGGAAGGTTTTCTTCAGGCCTTCTAAAAGCTCTTCAATGATGAGAATTTTTAAGCCTTTTTTGCTGGCACCATGAACAAAACCTATTCCATTTGAAGGAAAACAATCCCTAGTTCAATGAACGTTTGGCTTCCTTTAGAATATCAATGCATGACTGAGAGATTTAGATGGCCATACTGTCTGATCTCAGGAGCAATGCATCCAAATATAAGGATGTCCTGTTCCCCGAGATCCAATTGATAGGCTGGTGGTGAGCAGCTCACCGATATAGGCTAATGGGGTTGTGTAGAGGTCTAGAAGCAAGATTACACTACGATTGTATAATTGTATAAGGGATGTATGGTGCGTGGGTGGGGGTGTGGGTTTGCAGTTTTGCAGTCGCCATAGGAATGTTATATGGTGCCTTGCTAGTGTATTTTGTATTTATATATGCCTCAAAGCTCGCTGGGCTTGCCCATCGGGTAACTTGAAAAATCAATAAAGTTTGTTGTTAAAAAATATAAGGATGTCCTGCTTAGGTGGAATGACTGATCCCATGATCTGATTAACAGGTTTGGTTTGCATGCCAACCTCTTGTGGGTTGGACAAGACATTTGTAACAGATCCAGATACCACCTCACTGTCTTGGCCAGTGTGGAGCCATGAGGATCATTGTTGTTTGCAATTCTAGAGTTTCATTAAGACTGTGGGCATTAATGGAATAGGACGAAAGGTGTAATGTTCTTGACCAGTTCATCAAAAGGGCATCACCCAAAGAGCCTAGCTCTTGTAGTCTGGACGAGGACTCTTGGCATTTTTGTTTTGAGATATTGGAAAGAGATTTACTGTTGGATATCGCCAGTCTGTGAAGATCAACAGAAGAATGTAAACATCCAGAAACCAGCTTAGGAAATCTGTTTGTTGGTTTATGAGTCCTGGCAAGTGTATAGCCTTCCTTGATAGTGCGCACTGGTCAAGGGCCATGACCAGTTCTTTTGAGACTCTTGCGGCAGAGTTCTTGATCTCCAGCCCCCTTGGTTGTATAAGTAGTGCATGGTCATTGTTGTATCTGTTTGAGTCAGAATCTTGCTCCTTGTCAGAGATGGTAAGAAGGTCTTGAGGGCAAGATGGACTGCTCTGAGCTCCAGGTAATTGATGAAATGTGAGGTATTTTTATCAGGTCAACGACCTTCCACTGACAAAGTTCTTAGATGAGTTCCCCATCCTGAAAGAGAAGCATTTGTCATATTTGTTTGAGTTGGAGGTTCCTGCTGAAAGAGATTTCCTTGGAGTCAATTTGTTCCTTTGTACCACCATGAGAGAGATGGTCTTGCAGTTGATGACATGCACAGCATGTCATCCCAGATGTTCTTCTTTTGAGACAATTGACCTTCTAGACACTGCTGGAGAGGTCCCATATCCAGCTTCACATTCAGTACAGTGGAAATGCACGAGGTCATAAACCAAGTGTCTCCAACTGGTGAATTACGAGCTACCAGTAGCTCACAGACAATTTTTCAATCAGCGCAGGGTCACATTTTCCTTTTAAAGTTAAGGAGAGTCTGTGATAATTTTACATTATTATCTTCAGGCTGCAGATAGCAGGGCCTGCTAATGAGCAGTGCTGGAGTCAGATTTTTAACCTAGGGCATAGAGGTGGAGAACTGAAGCACTGAGATATTTACATCTTAAATAAAAATCCTTGTCAACTTAATACTGGAGCATGAGAACAAAATGTTTCTGAATGCTTTTGAATAGGAGAAAATGAAAATGAAGAGTTAACTTTATGATTAGGTTAACTTCATTTTAATTTTATCCCATTTCAAAGTTTGGAATTTACAAACTGCATGCCTCTTGCTACAAGTAGCCAGCGGACATTGTGCCATGTTTATATATGAAAAATACTGTCATTTTTACAAATGGGAGATAAAAATATTTCTATGAAACATTGAGTCGATGTTTTTCTCCACTTTCAATTAAGCCATATATGTCTTTATATTTTATAAAGCATGTTTCTTTACTTTAAATTCCTCCCATTTAAACAAATGGCTGTTTTTTCTACTGTAAATATGGCTCCATGCATACAGGGCGATTACACACAGCAGGAATCTTGCTCCCAGTGACTGGCAGACAAGGTGTCATATTTATAAATGAAAAATATAGGCTTTTTTAAGTTGGAGAAATTTATGGTGCAGAAAATGTTTCCTAAGCCTTTATGCCACTTCTCTTCTTTTCATGCCTTCCAATAGGAATTCAGAGCTCCGCCCCCAATTTTGTCGGTCTTCCAATGACTACTGAAAAAATCCAGTATACTAGGGAACCTCCTAAGACTACAGGTTTCAAGTTATGAGGCGACTGTAAAAAACAGATGTCGGTCATGGAAATGCAGTGTGTGTTTCTAGTGCTTGGGGTCGTCAGGACATGACTTGAAGTCTGCAACAACTGTGCATTTATGCACGCGACTGTGATCCAGGACGAGAAGAGAAGCTGTACGCTGCCAAATACAAGAAGTAGTTGTGGGCTTCGCGCAAGCCCAGCTCCAAGTTGAAAGCATCAACTCAATCCCACCTGATGTCAACAAAGTGGTAGAAGTCCTCCAGTAGGTCAAAATCAAAAGCCAAACAAAAGCACAAGAAAGCGACTGCCACTCTCCATACAAAGAGAAGGCACAAGGGCGCCACAATGTCAATTGGTCTCCCTTCAGATCTCCGGTTGTGGAGCAGATTCCACAATTGATGCAGTGCACCCCAAGTTTCCTGGGCATCTGCCAATGGCACAGCAAACTGACGGCTTTAAGAAGGTCATGATGCATATATTTTACATTCTTCCTGCTGCCTCTGGCGTGACTTCGGTCTTCCAATGATCTACATGGGCCCACAGTTGGGTTATCACAGGTGGATGAGTTCTTAGTGAAATCTGACCCCTTGGACCTGTTATGGGCCTGGGACAGTTTTTGCTACGGACTTCCACTCAGGCTCCATAACCTATGCTAGTGCCAACATCACAAGCACCGGTGGTGGATCCGGTGCGGATTTCGGTGTCTGACCCTGAAAAAACTTCAGTCCGATCCCAATCGATGTCATGCTACGAAATAATTAAAGCACAACTGATCAACCTTCAGCTGTCCCTGATCCAGTACCTCTAATATGTCAGATGTGCCATTAGAGCCACTCCTGTCATTATCTTTAGTTCTGACAAAAGCTTACCATCACTCAGAAATGATAATGAGGGTGGCGATAGGGATGATCTTCCCCCTCACTATGATGGTGACAATTTTTACATGGACTTACAAGAGGCCAGCGGGCTTGAAACATCCCCTGATACAGGGTTGAATTCACCACTTCGACCACCATCAAAAGAGGGCATTGTTTGCAATGGTGGTCCGACGAGAAGCTGAGGTCCTGGACCTGCAACTGCCCTCTGTTGACTAATTACAGCCTGGGCTACCCACAACTGAGCCCATGTTCCTTTTCAATAAAGTCCTACTGATACCTTAATGAGTACCTGGCTAAAGCCCTGTTCTTATCCACCGGTGTATAGGCAGGTGGCCAGACATCACAGCCCGACACCTGACTATCCTAATTTTTATTTTACTAAGCACCCTACTCCAGAGAGTCTGGCTGTTCAGGCTTCTACGATGAAGGTCAACCCAAATTGACTCCTATGGAAAAGGGAAGCTAAGAGGATTAAGGCGTTTGGAAAACGAATGTTCACCTTGGTGAGCCAAGCATTGAGATTGGTCTATGCAGTCTGCTTATCGGACCTTGATACACATGCCCTCTGGAACATGGCCAGTGTGCTCTTGCCAGCAGTCCCAGAAGACGTCAGGGCCTAACTGGCTCCAACAATTCATGATGGTCAAGATGTGGCCAAATTCGTGATTTGTGCTGACTTTGATACTACTGATTGGTGGGGGTCTGGCACCAGTGTGGATGCACTCCCGAGGGATTTTCGGTCAATGTACAGGCCTCTCATCTGGATATGCTTTTCCATGGGTCATGTCTGGTCAGCAAGAAAGCAGAATCTGCCTTGGAACATTTCAAGGAAAGAAAAGCCAGGGCAAGCGCCTTGGGGCTTTTGACCCATGCCAGTTTCCTCACCAGTTTAGGAAATTCCAAAGCTACTCTAGGGACCGGGGACATAGATCTGGAAGACAACATGTAGGTCAACAAGTGCACCAGTCCTCCCAATCCCCTTCACCTGTGGCAACAGCGACTAAGCTGCTTTAGCTTGCTATCAGTAGTACACACCCACCCTGTGGGAGGCAAGATCCAGCACTTTCTCCTAGGGTGGCAATCCATAACGTCCCACTGATGGGTCCTTCAAATTGGTTACCATGGCTATGCCTCACTCTTTCTTTTTGCTACACCAAATCTTCCCCCACATCAGAGCAAATCTCAGAGGAAAACCTTTTCATGTTGTTCCAAGAGGTGAGAGATTTCTTCTTCAAAATAGCCATCAAGGGAGTTTCATACTTGGAAATGGGAGAGGCTTGCTACTCTTGTTATTTCCTTGTGCAAAAGAAGTATGGGGGAGTTTAGTTCATTTCAGATCTTGGACCTCTGCAAGCCTTTCTGCGGAAGGACAAATTTAAAATATTTACACTGCCTCAGATCCGGTCTTCCCTAGACCGAAGCAAATGGATGGTGTCCTTGGACCTGCAGGACGTGTGTTTTCCTATACTCATCCTGCAGTCCCTTCGGCCTCAAAAGTGCCCCTTGGATGTTCACAAAAGTGAAGGCAGTAGTTGCCACCCTTCTTTGCAGGTCAAAATATCACTTTTCCCTTACCTTGACGACTGGCTTTTGAAGGTAGGCTCATCATGGTCAGTCGTAATTCAGCTCGAACCTTCTGACATCGTTGGGGTTCACAATCAATGAGGCAAAATCACACCTGACTCCTTCACAGTGGTTTCCTTTTATTGGCGTTGTCCTGGATAGGATACAGTTCAGGGCCTTTCCTCGCTGCAATAAGTCTAGGACATTCGGCCTATGATCCTTATATTCCAGCCTCAGTTCTGGATGTCTGTGAGAGTAGCTGTAACTCTTATTGGCCTTTAGCCTCCTGCATCTTCTTGTTGACTACCCCAGGTGACATATTCAGGCTCTCCAATGGAATCTGAAGATCCTGTGGGTTCAGCACCAAGGACATCTATTGGATACCATCTACATTTTGGAGGAGACTCCACATGAGCTGCAGTGCTGGCTACTGGACTGCAATTTGACCTGCAGCAGGCCCCTCTCTCTTCCTCAACCAGAGTTGATGGTGGTGACGGATGAGTCACTGCTGGGTTGGGGAGATCATCTGGGGGAGACAGAGATTAGAGGACCCTGGTTGTTGATAGAAGCCTAATTCCATATCAACCTGCTGGAGTTATGAGGCATTTGCTTGGCCTTCAAAGCATCCATTAAAGGGATGCTTGTGCAGGGCCTCACAGACAACAGCACCACTATTTGGTATTGCAACAAACAGGGAGGAGTAGCGACCTTGGCCTGCGTTGGTTCGAGCGTCAGGGCATCTTCTGGCAGTGGGGAGAACCGTAGCTATTTCTTTTCGCTACCATTAAGAACGAGGAGTGTCAAAAGTTTTGTGCTCTCGAGTTTCCACCAGAACACTCGCTGGGATGGAACACAGGACTCCTTTACACCTTTGCACGCCTTCCCACCTCTGCCTCTCCTGAGTTCTGAAGAACAGGAACATCATAGCCCAAATCATTCTAGTGGCTTTGGTTTGGGCCAGGAGTGTGTAGTGCCTTGAACATCTGGCCATGAGTACCCGTCCTCTGGATCAGACTGCCACTTCAGGTAGCTCTTCTGTCACTGAAACAGGGAAAGGTCCTCCACTTGAATCTATACCTCCATGCATGGAGGTGAAGTGGGGGCAGTTGACTGCATTTCATCTTCTGCCTCAAGTAGTGTATGTCATCCTCACCACCATACACACTTCGATAAAGGCCATTCATGCCGGGCTTTGGAACACGTTTGTGGCGTTGTGTGGTAACCACAAGATTGACCCTTTACAATCCAATTTATCAATGTTTTTTGTTTGTATTGCTTTGGTGCACCAAGGTCTTGCACTGGGAACCATTAATGGCTATTTGTCAGCCCTTTGGGTATTTTGATGTTTGTCGGACCAACCGTTCTTGTATAAATACCCTGTTGTGATGATGCACGTTTTTCCTCCTAAACCATTTGTGATGCAACAGTGGGGCATTCATTCGGTCCTATCTTTTCTTATGTGCATGCTCTTCGAGCCTATGCATAGCTGCTCACTACATCTCTTGACTTGGAGAACTATCTTAGTCATTTGGATTACCTCAGCTCGTCACTTGAGTGAACTTCAGCTTCCGCCTTACACCATTAACTGGTTCTGAGAACTTGAACTGCCTTTTTGCCTAAAGCTGTGACTTCTTCCCACATTGGGCAATTTATCACTCTTTCTAAGTTATTTACCCATGCTTACTCCTCGAAAGAGGAGGTGAGGCTTCATTGGGGGGGCCTAAAAGAGCTTTAAGCTTTTATACTGATCGTACCAATAAACACCATGTGGACGATCAGCTTTTTGTAGGGTTCTCCGGGGCGAAGAAAAGGCAGGCTTTGCAGAAGAGGGCCCTGTTGAAGTGGAGAGTCCTCTGCATTAAATTCTGCTACACACTGGCCAAGACACAACCACCTCTTCTTAGGAGTTTAGGGAGTTATGACAGAGAATATGATAGAGGAAGTGGCAGATACAAAGATCGCAGAACAAGCAGCGATGCTGGCGAAGGTAGTGGCAAGAACAGTTGCAAAGGGAGAAAGCACTGGTGTGATTCAGAACATCTGAAGGTGAATATAGTAGAAGACATGCAGGCTGCAAATAGACAGGGCATTTTACACGAATGAGGGATGACACGAAAATAATCACAGGGAAAGTGAGAGGGTTCAATAGTTAACCTAAATGATACAGATGGCTATCTTATCCTATAAGGCATGGGATAGGTACTGCACTGTTACAAGAGAATAACAGAGAGGAAGCACACTTCGCAAGTAGTGGCAAGAAGAAACTTACTCCGTTCTGTACTCAACATATGCAAAGGGGAATTCGAGTTTGGATAGCACCTGTGTGCCGTTCAAACAGGTAGACTAATGTAGGTATCAAGGAGCAATACGAGCTAGCTGGCAGACTTACAGATGGCAAAGAGGTATGTATAACAAATATATATACAGTGAATGCACAACAGATTTGTTTTCTGGAATTGTATGAAATTTCTAGATGTCTCTATGCTACGGGGAGGAGATTTCAATTGTATACTGGATCCGTGTGCGGATAAAGATCACACTATGGGCAGGTTTAACCGGGAATGATGACAACTCTGCAGGTGGTAGATAAGGTGGGCCTACTGGATATATGGAGAATATTACACCCTGAAATGCAAGAGCACTCTTACTACTCACCTACCCACAAGACCTATAGGAGGACAGACTGCATCCTTTTTACACAGGAAGAAGAATACAGATATTAAGGGGTAGAGTATCATCAGAGATTTCGGTCTGATCACTTGCCCCTTCGGGTGACATATACAGGGGGGCATTACCACTCTAAAATACCAAAGTGTTGATTACGACTAGAGGCTTTACAGGATAGTTTATTTAAGAGCAACATTCGAGGCACGGTTGTCCATTATTTTGAGCACACCATGATCAGCCGGCAATGGAATGGGAAGAAATGAACGTGATGCTTAAGTTACAATGTATGTTCCAACTATGACACTAGATGACAACTGCAGCAGATGCTTGTCGAACAGCAGGCAGATCTGACAAGATAGGAGAAGATCCACAGACTTTGAAAGAGCACTCCCAAAGGTCACTAATGAAATATTCCAATACTTCATGGTCTGCCCTACAAGCGTGTGGCCTCCCTGTCTTAGGGAAACAAGCCTAACAGTGCTTTTTACAACATAAAATTCCACAGAAATTGCCTAAAACCCACATTGAAAACATTTTAGTTGTGCAATTTGATAGGACCTCCTATTATTCTCAAAACCTAGAATCCATCTTGTACCATTTCTACTTTTTTCCCCATTTTACAACCCTGGTTTTTGCATTAGAGTATCTGTAGTACAACAGGACTGTCAATCTATTTAAAATGGTATGTGGGAAAATGGAATATAGAGATCTCAATCTGAGACTTCAAATAGCAGAGTTATTCCTCATATTAAACAACTTTTCCAAGTTCAGAAAGCAGATTTATAGAACAAGGCCAACCTAACATGCCTTCACTCAACAAATATATTGAAAACAATGATTCGCTACAGACTTAATCTGAAGCACACATTCATTCCAGATCAAGATTTTAATCAACAATAAACTGAAGCTAAACAACCTCAAAATGTGCCCAAATCAGTATGAATTATCCCTAAAACACCAGTTTGATACATTTTGTAAATTGCCTTGATTTGTCCCAAACTATCAGCCCTTTGCTTGCTGAAAATACACTAACTGTTAACTTTTAGCAATGAAACTTCATTTATCCACAAACATCAGCTTGTCATTTTAAATAAAAAGCTTATTCTATCATAATTACTAACTTTTTATTGTTAGCAACCAAAATCATCTTTAGACAGATCATATTCTGTTTGTGCTTTCTGCCTCATATGTTTTTAAGGCTCGTATGTCATTTCAGCCTCATATCTTCACTGAAAACTTGCACATACATTTTATTAAAGCTTAGTGGGTTGAGCAATAATGCTGAAAGCAGTAGGCCACAGAATACAATTCTGACAGGATTAACTAAGACATTTGTTTCTCCAAATTTAGTGAAACAGACTAGTTGAGATTGGATGTCAATTACATAAAAAATGTTCCAGATAAAGCGTTCTACATAAAAGCGTTATATAAATGACACTTTGATCACAAAATAAGAGTACTTTTCAAGTGAAATGTAAGGAAAGAACAGACACTAATGACCACTCATCATTTTATCTTAATTCTAGCAACCCCGACTGTCAAAGCGCTGAGAAGCAGCACTTTCCTGTCAACGGGAACTTTTGGTATGTCAATGCTGAAATAAAGTAAAATGTTTTCTTTGAGCTCATGGTAGTCAGCAAAACTTCTATTGCATTTTCTTTATAGAGCTACATGGAGAGTGCATTTAAAGAAAGGTCAGGTGAATATTGTTAAAAGGTTATCACATAGTGAAGAGAAAAAACAAGTTACTTACCTGTACACTGTGGTTCTCCAGTAATTATATATTTTATAGATTCACATGAGTTTCAAGCATGTGAATCTATAAAAGATACAATACCGGAGACGTATCTGTAACTCGATTTCGCACTTTAATTAGCAATCGTTGCTCATCCTTCTTTCCTTGTCTCTGTCGGAACACAAGGGGCCCAGAGTCACTGGCCATGTGTGGAGCTGTGTTGTGCCTATGTGTGCTGTCACACTTGCACCTGGAGCGGACTGTCTTGGAAGACAGGGATGAGCAGTCAGCCACAGTGCACACAGAGTGCATAGTGCAGCAGAGTCTAAGATGAGTGCCACAGTTTCCTCGGCCCTGAAAGTTATTGAGATGGCCCTTGACAGCCGTTCTCAGAGACAGTTCGAGGAAAATTAATCTGGGAACTACAGACAGTAAGAGGAAAACGATCACTTGGATGAGATGTACCTGCCCCAGCCATGTGCTCCACCCCAACACTGATCTAAGCATTGACAGATTCATTACACATAATTGGGACACAAAAACTGTACATCCAAAGAGGTAGATTTATTTTGTCACAGCTGACCACAGCAGAGTCCTGCTGCTGGCACTTACGAGTGCAACAGAGAAATGTAATGTACTCCCCTGCCTGCCCTACATGTGCAATGTAAAGGTGGACTAGCCACTGAAGGCTCAAGCCAGATGCCTGGACCGGATTCAGCCAAACTTAGCCTTCATATGGTTTTGGCCACCACCTTCTGACCTTAAGCCTCTTTAAGCCTTCCCTTGCTCCTCCTGCAGCAGACGGAGGTGCTGACCTGGACTACATCATGTTCGTTTTAAAGACTGGCTTATAGTTAAGACCCTGCAGGGAATCTGTGAAAATGCTGGAAGTGTGATATTATGCAAATGATATTTGCTGAACACTTTGACAGCACTCTGCAGGGTCCTGATGGTCAGCCATTTTGAAATGGAACCCCCACCGCAGGGATTAATGAAAAATGCAGAAAGCTCAGACGTAATGAGCACTGTATGAAAGTCTGCCAGCAACTGAACGAGCCCTGCGCTTCACTTGGGTTATGTGGGCAGGGATGGTTGAATGACGGAATCCCGCATGCGTTTAGTATGCATGCCGTAACAACACCGGCATTAAAACGAATGCATGGTTACGACGCAATCCTTTGGCGTGCAAGCCGTTACAATGACTTGCCTTAGAGGGGCGCTGGACTTTGGAATAGTATCATTTACTATTCCAACTCCAGTCTGTGCAACAGTAGGGAAGGTGTTGGACTAAAATCCAACACCACTCCACCAAGGCGCCCCCTAGAGCAAGTTGTTATAACGACTTGCATGCTAAATGAATGCGTGGTAAGGACCCGTTCGTTCTATTGCCGGCATTGTAAAGTCACAGTGTGATTCCGGCATCATAATAAAGGATGTTTCCCGGCAGTGATATCAACATTAAAAGAGAATACCCTGCTTTTACTCAACATTGTATTTGTTTTTTTCGTTTCAACTTGATTTAATACGTTTATTTAAAACAGAGTACTCACGTAACTCAAAGAATTAAAGAAAAAGCATTAACCTTTGATGTAAAATGAGACAGAGAGCAATAGCCATTTAGTGGGTGAATTCCACAACGTGATACCAGATATTAGAGATCAATCCCGGCTTCCATACTTAACCAAATTGTGTGTTCGGATGGGTGAGTCGGTAGGGAATCCGTGGTTAGATTATGTCTCTACAAGATAAGGCATTACCGAAAGTAAGTAACTCGTCCATCTGATATAGACATCTAGCCGTAGATTCCTTACCTTAAAATAGATACCCAAGCAATACCATCCCTGGAGGAGGGACTGCAGACAAGTTTGGACCAGGAAGTCCTGCAGGATCGAGCGGCCAAAAAAGCACGTCCCTGCGGACTCGACTGTCCAGGCAATAGTGCTTAGTCAAAGTATGCAAATGTCAAGGACTGGAACACCACGTTGCAACACTGTGGTCGCACGACCTTTCTTTGATCCAACCTACCCCATAAAGAGTTGGTCATCCACTCGGAATTCTTTAGTGTGGAAAAGGTAGAACGACAACGCTTTTTTTGGGTCCAGACGGTGAAGTCACTCCTCCTTTTTAGAGAGGTGTGGAAGAGCATAGAAAGGGAGCATGGTGACTGACTGCCCCATGTGGAACAGTGTTACCACTTTCGAGAAGAAAGAGGCCCTAGTGCGAAGCACCCACTTATTAGGGAAAATGGTCAGGTAACGAGGCTTGGATGACAGAGCCTGCAATTCGCTCACTCTCCTGGCAGAAGTTATTTCCACTAAAAAGGCTGTTCTGATGGAAAGCAGCCAGAGGGGGCAGTTGTGCAGAGGTTTGAACGCTGCTCACATCAGGAAGTGAGAACCAAATTAAGGTCCCATTGAGGCATGATGAATGGGGCAGGTGGGAACATATGTACAAGTCTGCTAAAAAATCTGTTTACAATATGGGATTTAAATAAAGAGGGTTGATATGGCAGCTTCAAGAAGGCAGACAAGGCCGAAAGGTACCCTTTAAGAGTGCCCAGAGCAGAACCCTGCTGGGCAAGGGTCAAATTAAAGAGAAGGACTTAAGAGAGGGAAACAGAAAGAGGATCAATAGACCTTTTTGTACAATATTTCACAAATTTATGCCACCAACAGGCATACACAGTCTTGGTAGAGGGACGCCTGGCTGCCAAAATCACATCACAGAGTTTGGGAGGAAGGTTGAATGCTGTCAACTGACGCCACCGCATAATCTCCACGCAAAAAGGCGTTGAGATGACAGGTTCGGGTGGAGGACCCTCCCCTGCTGCCTCCAGAAGGGGCAGCCTGATTGGAGGATCAATGCTCAGTTGGAGAAGCTTGGGATACTCCACTCTCCGTGCACAGTCCAGAGCCACAAGAATGACTTGGGCCCAGTCGCTCCTGAGCTTCTTGAGCACTCTGGACATGAGTGGTATTGGCGTAAAAGGCATACAGGAGACCTGAGCTCCACTTAAGACGAAAAGCATCGCTGAGAGTGCTGCCTTGGAAACTCTAGCGAGCAAAACTGCTGACATTGTGCGTTCTCGGCGGGGGAAAACAGATCTAACCAAGGCTCTCCCCACTTCTGAAAGAGACCTTGCACCACCTCCGAATGGAGACGCCATTTGTAATCCACTAGGCATCGACGGCTGAGTTTGCGCGCCCTGGCATTCAGGGAACCTGCCAGGTGTTGAACCACCAGAGATATGTCCTGCTGTTCCAGCCATGTCCAGAGATACAGGACTTCTTGACAAAGGGTCCAGGATCCCAGCCCGCCCTGTTTGTTGCACTATCACATGGCGGGGGTGTTGTCTGTGAACACCTGAACCAGCTTTCTCTTGATGGAAGGGAGAAAAGCTTTCAATGCCAAGCGAATCGCTCAGAGCTTAAGCAAGTTGATGTGGAGTCCGGATTCCACCGGAGACCACAGTACTCTGATCTCCACCTCTCCCAGACAGCCACCCCATCCCAGGAGTGACGCATCTGTCACTACTGTGTGACCTGGTAGGGCAAGGGAGAGGGGTCTGCCTCTGACCCAATCGCAGTTGATCAGCCACCACTGCAGATCCTGTGCATTTCCCTCCAAGATAACCATGTCGGAGAGATTCCACTGATGCTGAGCCCACTGGAACTTCAGGTCCCACTGCAGAGTCTGCATATGCCATCTGGCATCTTTCACTAGCAGGATGCAGGAGGCAATGAGGTCAAGCAGCCTCAGAGTCAGTATCACCAAAATCCAGGATAGAGGCTGAAACATCAGTATCGTAGCCTGAATATACTGGACTCGCCGTTCTGGAAGATAGGAATGAAACTGCACTGTACCCAGAACAGCTCAGATGAAAGGGAGCATCTGAGGGGGGAGTCAGGTGTGACTTCGGAACGATGATAGTGAACCCCAGCGAAAGCAGGAGATTCGTTGTAGTCTGGGGGTGGGAGAGGGAAGTCGGAGTCAAACTCGCCTTCAACAGCCAGTAGTCGAGACAGGGGAAGACTGACACCCCCGATCTGCGCAGATAAGCTGCAACCACCGCCATCATCTTGGTGAACCCCCGAGGGGCGCTGTTAAGGCCAAAGGGGAGGACTGTGAACTGAAAATGCTCGTGGCCTATCGTGACCCGCAGGTAGCGCCAATGGGCAGGCAGGACGGGAATAAGAAAATAGGTGTCCTGCAAGTCCAACGCTAACATCCAGTCTCCGGGGTCTAGGGCAGACATGACCTGAGCCAGAGTGAATATTTTGAACTTTTCCTTTTTGAGGAAGTAGTTGAGGGCTCACAAATCTAGAGGGGAGGGAAGGCTCTTGTCCTTTTTCGGACCAGAAAGTAGTGGCTATAGAAACCACAGCCTAGTTCTGGCGCCGGAACCGTCTATATGGCTCCCTTGGCCAAGAGAGTTCTGACTTCCTCCTAAAGCAAGTTCAGGTGGTCCTCCTTCAGCAGGTCGTAGGTCAGAGGCATGGAGGGAGGGGTAATCTTGAAGGGGAGGGAGCAGCCCCTTCGGACTATCTGAAGAACCTATTTGTCTGATGTGATGTTTTGCCAGTGGTGGAGGTGCTGTCTGATCCTGCCACCAACCGGCAGCCCATGATCTTGAAGGGCTGGACTAGGAAAGTTTCGAGGCTGCAGGGGGAGGAGTGGACTGACTGGAACTCTGGCCGTCTGATCCACGGGGTTGAAAGGAGCTGCACCCACAGCCGCGCAGAGGTTGCTGAACTTGCGCGGTCTTGTGGCTGGGATATGGCTGGTGCAGCTGAAAGCCCCTTCCGAGGCCACAAAAGGAGAGAAAAGCACACGGGGACGGGTGGTCACCGAAAGGCCCAAAGACTTGGCCATAGCCTGCAAGCCCTAGAAGCGCTCCAGGGCCATGTCTGCCTGGTCTACGAAGAGATGGGTGCCATCAAAGGGCATGATCATAAGAGAAGCCTGGACATCCCCAGAAAAGCCATAAGTTCTGAGCCAGGCTTCGTGTCGAACAGCCAGCGTTGATGATACTGCTCTGCCCAGCAAGTCGGTGGTGTGAAGTCCACAATGAATGGTGAACTTTGCTGCATCTCTATCGTCGATACCACTTGGGAGAGAATGGCCTGGGCCTCCGACGGGAGCTGTGGCAGCACTTGCGCAATTGTTTCCCACAAGGAGTGGGCGTAATGGCCCAATAGGCATGCAGTGTTCACTGACCGCAATGCAAGGTTGGCAGAAGAACACATCTTCTTGCCCCACCTATCTAGGCTCTTGGATTCCCAATCCAGGGGTGCAGAAGGGAACGCGCCTTGTGAGGTAGAGGCCTGGACCACCAAGCTCTCTGGGGTAGGGTGATTGGTGAGGAATTGGGTCGCCCGGTGCAGGGTGATGGCGGCGGGCAACTGTCCTAATCACAGGAGCCCCCGTGCTGGGTTTGGACCAGGTTCCAGAAGGACATCAGTCAAGGCCTCGTTGAAAGACGGGAGGGATTCCGAGGAGGAGACACCCAGCTGCAAGACTTCTGTCAAGATATTTACCTTGACTTCCACTGAAGGGAGGTGATGGTCTAGGACCTCCGCTGCCCTTCTCTCCACCATAGCATATGAAGCTCCCTCCTCCATAGCCACGGTAGGGGGAGAAAGCAGGCCAGAATTTGGGGAGGTATCCAGTCCACTGGCCTCAACCAATTCCTCATACCAGCCCATTTCGTGCTCAGGCTGGTCTTGTATAGGGTCCAGCGACCCCCTCCCAATCTTCCTCCATTCCTAGCCCCTCAAAATAAGGCTGAGGAACCGACCTAGGACCGAAGGGTGCCGTCGGTGCTGGAATCGGCGTAAAGAGGCCCCGATCAGGCTCTAGGTCAATGGGGATAAAGGGGCTGCCAGGGGCGCCCCAGCGGGGGCTGGCACCTGGTAAGGTCTGATGGGCACAACCGGCGCCGGTCTGGATCCACCACCGGATCCGTTGGGGAGCATCAGCGTTAGGGCCGGAGCCACTGCCGTGGAAACTGATGAAGCCCCCTCTGAACCTCTGGAGCCCGAAGGCGCATCAGGAGGGTCAGGTCACGCAAATATGAGGCACATGGCGTCATAGAATTCTTTAAGCTGGGCAGGGGTTGCTCCGGCTCCTGTAAAGGCAGGAAAGCGCAGAGCCGAAGCAGGTTCCACACAACGAGGCCTAGAGCATCAAGACTCCTCCGTCACGACAGACGGAGAGAAGTTGAAGTGCGCTTCAACTTTATGTGTTCCTTACCTGACTTCGAGTGGGAGGAAGAGGACTTAGGTTTCCCGGAGCGGGGCCCAGACCTTCCTTTTGACCGGGAACAAGACCTCCAGGGCGAACAACATGGAGTCAACCGCCAGCCCGCACGCAGCTTTAGGGACCGCTCCCTCAAAGCCTTCAGAGCCACGGCCTGGCAGTCAGAGCACGACTGAGTCGTGGTTGCGCTCCAGGCACCAGAGACAAATTGAGTGTGGAACCGTCACCCACATGGCGCGATGGCAGACGCCGCCCGATTTGAATCCAGAAGTCTTCTTGACATTAAGGAAAACACCTACACACCAAAAATAGTCGACAAAACGTCAAAAAAAGTGACAGAGGGTAGCTCTCTTCACAGATCGGTGCTAGATGGCGTGGAAAGAAAAGAACTGCTGTCATTGAGCTGAGGTGGTGCCTACATAGGTGATGCGTACGTCACTTCTGGCATGGACGACGCCACACAGAGCTGACCGACGCCACCTGCCAGCAGTCAAGGGTATTGCTCGAGCAACAGTCTTCCGGATCCAGCCTGACGCCTGGGATATTCTAAAGTAAGAAATCTGTGGCTAGATGTCTCTATCAGATGTGCGCTGTACAAAAACCTCTTTTGCAGATGTTTTAATAGACTATAAAGTTGTTCCATCTGTATTAACAAATTAGACTACATACAGGCAGTGCTGTAAATGGGCCGATGCTCACCAGTACTGCATACCAGTTCTCCCCTTGAGTATCGGAACTTCTTCTGCTAGGAGAGTACCGGTGCTCTGAATGGCAGCTGAGCTCAGACTGAGGTATGGGTACGTGCAGCGCAAGTCCTGCTGAAAACGAGGATTAACAAATAAAGAGTGTCTATGAGCCGCTCGGACTGTCAATAGTCAGTGTATTCGGGTGCGGGGTTGCAGCTGCAGCCTTATATTCTAATTGGCAGTGCATTAGGAATGTGGCGATGTGGTCTAAGGGCAAGGGGTCCCAACACTGAAACTGTCTGCAACCCAGCGCTAGAATACACTACTACGGACTGTCAGAGCACCTAACATCCTTTGGTCAAGTTTGAGTCATATGTGGAGTGAGTATTTGGTACTTTTTTGCAATTTTATATAGTGCGAACTTAACCCGCCTGCATTGAAATGGTTTACAGGAGAAGCACATTTTCTACATGAAAGCATACTTTTTTTGTTTTTATGGCATGGGGAGGATATAGCCCAGCAGCGGGTCAACATCCTGTGATTCTGGGCGAATCACTTAATCTCTCCATGCCATAAAAACAAAAAAGAATGCTTTAGTGTAAAACTTCCGCTTCTCGTGTTAAGCGTTTTAATGCCCTTGGGCCAAGTTCACACTATATAAAGCTGCAAAAAACATACCAAGTACATCCTGCACATGAGCCGAACTCAGCCGAAGGGCACTACAGCGCTTTCCATGGTAGAAGAAAATGCTGATATTGTTAAATGCCTGCCTCACAACCACGCCCCTTCCCCACCCCAGACAGTCCATTACTAAATCCTCAAGACCCAACCCAATCAGTTTGGTGAGTACCGGGACATTCCTTTCGCCATTTAAAGCACTGCATATAGGTTACACGTGACAACTGACTTCCATCTTGGTTCACTAACTGATGGCACCTTTGTCAGGGAGGGAAAGAGCATGTCATTTCTATAAATGGCATACAATGCAATGATACAGTTTGAAGTACTAAAGTAAAACGCTTCCTTGTGTCATAGAGATGGACTTTTTTGAATTGCAAAGAGTGTCATATTTTTTTTACACCACTCAGATTTTAATTGGAGCTAAAATCATGGATGTTCTACTTTTAAAAGTTAGCCTAATGGCCCTGGGTCTCAGCTCTCGTTTAACATTCCAGTGAGGTTAAGCAAATATGGGCGGAAACATGAGCTCTCTAAAGGAGCGACGTCACTGTCATTTAACCAATTTATAGTACATTCGGGTAGGATGGCCGAAGCACTGCTACAGAAGGCTGGGCTAGACAGATTGTCTGTGCAGAGAAATTATGGGACAGCTGGGCTTCAAAGGTTCGCTTCTCAATGTGGACCCTGGACACTGTCGGCCGGCCATGACCAAACACAGGTACGAGTGAGTCAGAAAGTAGACATGGGCGCATAGAATTGCGCGGACTCCGTGAAAACTCCTGCCATGCCGATGTGATGTCATCAAGTGTCACCTCGACGCTCTGCAAAGAAGTTTGGGTTTTGGCAGGCTGTAAAGACCATTAGAACATTGGAATGTTTAGAGCTCCATTGAAGACAATGGAGCAGCAGCAACCTATATGAACTGGTATAGGCATGCTGCTCTCAAATACTTCAATGTCCTAATACACAGCATCTGCCTTTCTCTTTCCCCTGCCTCTCAAAAATATAATATTTAGGCAGAGTAAAGCGAAAGGCAGAGGCCGTGCAGGAGGACACACGGGAGGGGTGAATGCTGCTCAGCTCCTGGGTCTCCCTGGCTTGCCGAACTACAAAAAGCAGTTCAGCCAAGCCGGGGAGAACCAGGGGCTGACTTCAGCCCCTTTTTACAGCTCTTGCTGTGAACAAAGGCTTCAGAGCTGTGGGGATTTCAAATCCTTCAATCTCCAAGAGGCCTTTGTGTTTTTTTTAATCAGAACATTCTGCCCCCATGGGGCGGAATGTTGTAAGAGTTTTACAGCCTGCCGAAGCTGGGCTATACAGGCCATTAAAGGCACGCTCCTTTGTTAAAGGCCGTGCCGATACAGCAGGCCTGTAATGGCTGCTATAGCTTGCTACAGCAGGCTATAAAGCTATAACAGACTACCGTGGCTAATAATCTCTAGGGAATGTTGTTCCAAACTGCATTTTTCATATCTGCCAAGTTTTTTAGATTGGTTATGTGTGACATTTCCAAGAATTAACTGTGCATATGAGTGACATTGTAGCGTCAAATGTGTGACACTTCAAGTGACACTTTCTCACAAGTGAAAACAAGGCATAAGGTCCATTAAATAAATATCTGAAATTACCGCCTTCTGAGCAGTGAGAAGCCCTACAGAAGACCTAAAGAAAATATAGAAACTGCTGTAAACCCCCTGAAATTGAGAATCATAAACTCATTTTGCATTTCTAAAGTGATTTCTGGAAAGAGCCTGGACACCTTGTGATGACGGCCATGACTGCTGCCTGATCATTTTTGGGGGAACTGATCAGGCCCTTTTTTGTAGTTACTATGGTATGCTAGACAAACCTCTCAGCGGTTACTGAGAATGAGGTACCTCACTCCGTCATCGTTAGAGTTGAGAATTGACCAAGATTTCACCACTGTTTCACCAGCCTGATGGGTATTTTTATGCAAATGCAAGTACAAAATGGGGAAAACCCTTCAGAATATATATTATTTCCCTTTGAAATATAAACTAGCAGCTCCAAATACATCAACAGTGTTTCTGAGTTGTCACTAGCCATGGAGCCACTGGCGTGCAGGGCCAGGAGTGGACAGGACTTTAGCGGCCTGAGGGCAGGTGCGGAGCAACACTTTGTAGCTTTATACGCAGACGATCTTTTACTATTCCTCAGCAATACGGTGGACGAACTGAGAGGAGCGAGGAACATGCTGGCCCGATTTGGTACCGTGTCCGGCCTCAAAGTCAACTGGTGAAAATCCAGTTTATACCCCCTCGTGCCCAACACCCCCCCACCGCCCGAACTGGAGCACCTGAAATGGGAGCCTAGTTGCCTGCAGTACCTTGGAGTCAAAATATACCACGGACCGGCAGACTTACTAGAAGGCAATGTGGGAAGAGCGATCAGATCAGTGAAGTCTGCAATGGACTTCTGGGGAACGCTGCCGTTGTCTGTGGCTGGGCGAGTAGCCGTTTTGAAGATGATAGCACTTCTGCGCCTATTATACTACTTTGGGGCCCTCCCGGTGTGGATCCCACGAGCCACATTCAAAGATCTTGACTCAACAATTATGTCGTTCCTCTGGGGGGCGGGACATAGGAGAGTAGCATTGACCTCCTTGCGGCGCCCCACAGCAGAGGGGGGCTTCTCGGTCCCGGACTTTGAGGGCTACTACATAGCTGCTCAGCTGTAGTGGCTGATTCAGTGGCTGGTGGCGGATCGCGACCCGGGACGGGAGCAGTGCCTGGCCGCGCCGGACGCTGCAACCCTTGCAAAGATACTGCTACGAGTGCGGCGGGACGCGTCCGAAGACACAATGGAGACCAGCGTGGCGGTGCGCTGTTGGGCTAGATACCCGAGATGAGTGGGGCCAAGACCCCCTATTACCCAGATATACCCATCACACTGCTGCGCTATCTCCCACAGTGAGAGTACTGGGCAGGGCTAGAAGACTGGGTAGAGGCGGGATTGAAAGTGATGGGAGACCTGTACCTAGACTCTACACTACTGCCATTTGACGAGCTATGAGCCGCATACGACCTGCCAGGAGGTCACTTCTTGAAACATGGGGCCCTCACCAGAGGGATTGGACGTCACTGGGGAGTGGGGGGTACGGAACTGCGGGCACTGGCAGGGTGCAGATATGTGGCACTGTCTGCGGGGAGGATTAAAACAGTGTCTTGCCTCTACAAGGCCATGAGACAAGACATGCAACAGCCACTAGAGCGCTTGTGCTTACAATGGGAGGAAGACTTGGGTAAACAGATACCAGAGGTGGAGTGGGATAGGATCCTAGAGCGAACCCCGAAGGCATCCAGAAACGCGCGCTTTAAATTAATTTTTACGTCTTGCATAGAGCGTACCTCACCCCGTCCCGATTCAGAAGATACTTTGGCACGGACACTGCAGCGTGTCTACGGTGCGGAGAGAGGGAAGCACACATAATCCACATGTTCTGGAGCTGCCCCACGCTACAACCCTTCTGGGAGGAAATAAGTAGTAGGCGATCTCATTGATGAAGAGCTCCCGCGCACTCCAGAGCACTTCCTGTTAGGGTGGTTCCTCCATACGGCCAAGAATAGGACGACTGGGAAGTTCCAAGACCTGGCCTAAGTGCTGGCTAAAAGGGAGATAGCCGGGAGAGCCTAGGATTACATCCTGGAAAAAGGAACTTGAGAAATGGGCAGGAGCGAAAGGCAGGTTGCTGCTAAGGGAAGCCAGCAGGGGGATAGGCAAAATAGATAGGGCCAGAGCGTGGGGAGGGTTGGTGAGCGAGCTGATAGCTAGCCAGCAGGACAACGGTAGTGGGGCAAGCACTCCGCAGCCAGCGGCACTAGAACAAGGGAGCGGATGAGAGGAACACCGAATATGCCCCTGGCCAACACTCCGACACACTGAGACCGGAAGCCTGACCCACAAGATCCCAATAACACGCAGGGATTGTAAATATCCACTAAATGCAGCTCAAGGGGGTGGGGGGGACGTTCTGTTAAATGGGAAGGTTAAGTTACGCACGCCAGAAAGTAATGATTATGTTTAATACGCGTAACAAGTGGGGATGTGACATGAACAATGAACAATGTATATGTGTATTGACTGTGTCTTGAAAACCAATAAAATCTGGTTGGAAAAAAAACTGTGTTTCTGAGTTGTCTACAATTGCCATAAATCAGTTTTAAAACAAGCCACCTCAGCAGAAGCACTGTGTTTATAAAAACAAACAAAAAAAACAAATACAGAGTGACTCAGTATATGATTGAGACTTTAAAAACTTTCAAATGGCTGTTATTTTTCTTTCGGAAAGATAGCAGTCACTGATAGCCAGACATGCTTCAGGCAAGCAGCGGATTTGGGACTTTGAGGGCTAGACTGTCCCTTAAGCCAATCATGCCTACAGCATTAACTGTCCTTGCTGAGCTTGGGTCAAGGCTCTGGAACATTAGATGCTGGTATGTAGCTTTGATTATAAGGTCACTCAGGACTGATAGGTCTGGTGCTGGTTCCCAGGAGCATTGCGTCTACAAAACTGTGTGCTCCGTAGGAACCAGATGAGTTCCTTAAGCGGTTGGTTACGCTAGCGACTTGAGGAGTCACAGACTTTGCTAGGTTGTGCCTCTTATCTTTTCTTCTTCTCCGATCGGATAGTTTTGCAGCCTGGCACTGCGTTTGCCAACGAGGTTGCTTTCCAATTTAATGTTGAAAAAATAAAATGCAATGTGTGCCAATATAATGTAGCTGGTGCTGATGTAAAGTGCTCCAATACCTTTGGATCATGTTCACGCTATACACAATTGTAAAAAAAAAATGTTACCCAGAAAATGTTTTTTTTTTTTTTTTTTAACGTGGGTTTTGTGCCAATGGAGTCAAGCTAGCCTGGCTGATGAGGAGTGATGACCCAAAACTGGTCCCAGGATGCTTGTTTCCGGTCCAGGGAGGACCTAGCTTGGCAGTTTGGTCTGGACTGTTCCCATGAGAAACAGAGTCAAGACTGATTTGCATATGGCTGCGTCCAAACTGGGGTGGTGTGGTGAGCAAAAGAACGATGGATTAAACCCAGATCTTTGTGACTGGGGGTGAATGTTTGCATTGTTCAGCATTCCATCCATCAATTGTTCCTTTTGCATTTGTCACTCTAAGTGGGAAGGGTATGCCCAGACATGGGTCTCGTGCTCACTGCACCACTGGATTCAAGCTAGCCTGGCTGATGAGGGGTGATGCCCTGAAACAGGTCCCAGTATGCTTGTTTCCGGTCCAGGGAGGACCTGGCCTGGCAGTTTGGGCTGGACTGTTCCCATGGGGAACAGGGTCAAGACTGATTTGCATATGTCTGGATCTAAACTGGAATGGCATAGGGAGCAAAAAAACGATGGATTAAACCCAGATCTTTGTGACTGGGGGTGAATGTTTGCATTGTTCAGCATTCCGTCCATCAATTGTTCCTTTTCAAAGAAGCATGGGGAGAGGAGTTGGCCTAACGGCTAGGGCGGTCGACCTCGAATCTGGGGAACTGGGTTCGAGTCTCGGCAATGACGCTGAACATCCTGTGATTCTGGGCAAATCACTTAATCTCCCGTGCCTAACAAAAATGAATGTGTCCTCATGTAACGCAACTGTTGCTATGTAAAGCGCTCTGATGCCCGAACCTTCAGGTCAAGTCCGCGCTATATAAAACTCCGTAAAAAAAAAAAAAAAGACATAGCATGCAAAAATGCCCACCCACCATGCGTAAGAATTTAATCGTAATGTTCCCAAAGCCAGGTATAAACCCATCTGTGTGTGCAACATACTACCCCCACATCCATGATGAATATGGATACACAGATTTCCAGTAGTGTGTTGCCTAGTAGGTTGATGCTTCCATTTCAAACGTTAGTGCAGCCGGACCTGTATGATATCAATTGGCACCCACAACCCTTAGTCTCAGACGACTTCCACTTGCACTGCACTCATTGGAATCAGGAGGAGGAACACTACGCCTTAGATATCTTAGATATCCAAAAACCATTTGATGCGGTAGGTTGGGGAAAACATGTTAAAAGTACTTGAAAGGATGGGCTCCGGACTGGATTTCCTGAGATGGATACAGATCCTGCACAGGTATGCAACAGCAAGAGTGATGATGGATTATATCAGAAAGCAGCGAGGTAACACAAGGAACGAGGCACTCTCATCACTATTTGCACTGGTGGGTGTGCCTCTGGGATGCTCCGTGGAACCGGCCTAGAGCGTCGGTGCTCCTTACCTGCTACGTCGAGGTGAAGATGAAGTCTGCTTGGACTTCTTCTTCTTGTGCCTCTTTCCTGAGTGTCCAGACGACCTCGAGTGGAACGAAGAGGACTTTGGGCTTTGAGAGCGGTCCCGCGACCCCCTCTTCCTCGATCGAGACCTCCGCAGCGTCTCGCTTGACGGTGTCGGCTGTCGAGCCGCAAGGAGCTTCAAAGCCTGCTCCTGTAAAGTCTTAGGAGGCATGGCCTGACAGTCCGAGCACGACTTTGGATCGTGGTCGCGCTCAAGACACCAGAGGCAGATGTGGTGGGGATCGGTGACCGACATTGTGCAGGGACAGTCCTCGCACGGCTTAAATCCGGTCTTCCTCAATGACATCCTTCGCACACGATGGAAAAAAAAAAAAAAAAGAATTTGGAAGTCAACAAAAAGTCGAGAGAAAGCCTGTCAAAAAGCGACAGAGGGATAGCTCTTCCCGGATTGGCGCTTAACTGGTGCAGAAAGAAAAGAACTGACATCCTCACGCCTGGGTGGTGCCTATATAGGTACAGCGACATCATAACCGACGCTAATGACGCCGGCGACGTCACGCGGAGCCGAATGGAGCCACCCGACAGCGCGCGCAAGGGGTATTGCTCAGCAAAAGTTTCTGGATCCAGCCTGACGCCTGGGAAATTCAAAGGTAAGGAATCTGCATCTAGAAGTATCTATCAGATATACAGATTTTAGCAATACTAAAGACTGTACCGCGTGCAAACATTTTTTAAATTGCCAATAAAAGTACACACTCCACAGCTGAGCTGGTAACACTCTTACAGTATCTCTCAAAAAGAATAAATCTTTGTCATCAGGAAGTTTCAAGAGGCTTCATCAGTTAAATTCTAAGCAGTCTTTACATTTGCAGATTAGCCAATTACACAGGTTTACATTTCTTTTAGGTAGCTGGCACCATGGCAAGAAGGCTTGTTTCTTCTTCAGCTGTCTGCCCCTTCCTCCCTTGGCTTCACAGAACATGAGACTATCACTTCCATTTCAGGTGAGGCATTTCAGCTGTTGGAGTTAACCTGTTACTGTTAATTAAAAAGTAGTGGCATTCCCAGTTTTACCTCTGGTGTACACTAATATAACCGTGCCTGTCTGAAGTCTCAGTGCCGGTGATAATCCAAGGACTAGAACACCTGAATGCTTTGTCAGGACTGCACAGAAAGTTTCCTACATTTCGGCATACAAGTAGGACACACAGCAGATAAGAAATACGAATACAATATGGGAAAAGTCATGACGAACTTGAAGAGCTAGGTATCATTTTTGGATGTGCTGCCACTCTCCATTATGAGACAGGTGACACTTGCCAAGATTTTTAAAATATTTTTGCTTGGTTGCCTGTCCACAAAAAGAACTTGAAGTGTACAATGCCGGCACAATTGTTTAGAGAGTTGGGCAGATTATTAGCGTTGCAGGGTTAGGGAGGGAAGCGCAGTACGGTAAAGCTGGAAACTCTAAAGTGGAGGTTGGAAAATGGGGGCTTTGGGCTACCCAACTTAGAGTTCTATTATATGGAGACACATCTGCAACAGTCAGCCTGGTTTCCGATCCATCTACTTGAGGGCACACATGAGCATTTTCCCTTGCAAGAACTGGCCATGAGGGGAGGAACATCTCAAAAACATACACATACATAACTCAATAGCTACGAATACTTGGGAGAGAGTGGAGAATAAACCTATGAAGTGGCCGTTCGCTCCTGATGGATGGAGGGGGCCTACAACTATTTACGGGAATAGGGCACAATATGGTACTATGGGGAAAGGGCCGCCATGAAACTGTGAGGGACTTTATCCAAATTATGTATTTGTCACTTTTTCAGAAGCACAGGAAAGATGAAATGTGGGACCTTTGCGATTCTTAAAATATACCAAACAAGTACAGGCTGCTAGAGAAATATGACTGGATTCCCCACAGATCTGCAGATAACAGAGACACTGGTAACAATGCTAAATCCAGCAAATGGCGAGAGACTGGTGTCTAACCTTTACGTGGTCCTAGAAGCAATAAGGACAAGTCAATGGCCTGATCTTAGGTTTAAAAAAATAAAAAATAAAAATAAAATACAAATTAATGCAAGATTTCAACTGGTGCACTTTTATTATCTGCATAGAACATATTTACCCACCGATAAGCTATAGAAAAGATTCTATAGCAGGGAGATCTATAGCATGTCCAAGATAAGGGGAGGCAGACACAAACTTTCTGTATACGGCTTCGTCATACCAAGTGGTTGCAACTTCTGGATCAAAGTGATTAATAGACTACACCTCCTAACAGGAGGGATACCCAAACTTTTGCATTATACAATTAACGATAAGAGAGGGAAAAACACACAAAACGCAAAGACGAGCTGACAGAAAGATGGAAAACCTGTCAAACAGGGAGAAAGCAGGAACATGCAGGAGTGAGATAAAGGGGCAGGGAGTGTCTGGCAGTGGATCAAAGAAGCATGAGATGGATTTAAGACCAAGGTGCTGTATGCGAGCTTCTGAGCTGAACTTCGGGCATCTGCACTCAATCATGTACAAGTTCTGGTAATGGGGGTATTGCAAAACCAGATGAAAAGGAAAATGAGATGTAGGTCTGCAGCGTTGGGAGCTGTACTCGCAAAAAAAAAAAAAAAAGATGCATAGAGATTCACTGGATACATCTCCTGTGTCCACAAGTACAAGCATGAGTTAGAGATGAGACTGAATCGGCAGTGGCAAACGAGGGACTGATGAACAATTGGAGGTACCAGTGTGTAGATATCTAATTTGGGACCTTTTTAGATGTTAAAAGAGGTGGGAGGGCAGTGAGGAATCTGTAGGTAGATCTACCAGAAAGAGCTTTACTGAAGGTAAGTACCTTGTTCTTCTGATGGCTACTTCAAACCTTTAGAATAGATACCAAAGCAGCACCACCGAAGGCAAAGAATCTGTGGAGTCCTGCAGGACCGAGCAGGCAAAATGCCCATCCTGTCGGACCTGGCTATCAATGCAGTAGTAGTTCATGACAGTATGAACAGACGCAGACACAAGCTAAGGACATGCCAATGCAGCAGTAGCAGCCTTGGCCCTGGTGGAATGAGCCTTCTGTCTTTAGGGGCCTTCTTCTCAGTCAATGCATAGCAGATCTTAATTAGGGATGGGCGTGAAATTCCACTCCACTCACTGAGTTTGTGGAGTTTTTTGCGCTCCACGTAGTGCATGGCGTTCTGAAAAACTCTGCATAGCGGAGTTTTTTCCTCACTCGCCAACGTTAAGTTGGCAAGCACGAGCGAGGAAAATCTTACTCCAGACCACGTCCCGGTGAGATTTTTCAACACGGGCAGTCGCAGATGGTCAGTACGGCTCGCGTTGAGAAACCTTCAGATCGTGTTGAGGAAGCTGCTGCTCGAGTAGAACATCTACTCGAGTGGCAGAAAGAAGCAGCGCCCTCTTGCACTGTGTGTGGAGTAATTCGCGCTGATTTTACAGAGCAGGACAAACACCCGGGGCTAAAAATACACCCGAACGGGCAAACATATCGCACTCCGCGGCTTGCAGAACTCCGCGTAGCGCAGCAGAGTTTTTGGGAACTCCGCCCAGGCCTAATCTTAATGCAAACGGACTATACACCTTGACAAAGTCCTTTTCTGCATCGCCTTACCTTTCTCTGGCCCTGAACAACCCACAAAAAGCTAATCGTTCCCCATGGTCTTTGGTGCGACCAATGTAAAAGCTTAAGGCTCTTCTGAGGTCCAGCTGATGGAGTCTCTCCTACTCTTTCGAGGGGTGAGGACCATCAAACAATGTTGGAAGGGTGATTAATTGTCCAACATGAAACGAAGTTACAACTTCAGGCATAAAGGCCACCCTGGACTTCAACATCACTGTGTCTGGAAAAAAAGTGGCGTAGAGTGGCTACACCGAGAGAGCCTGGAGCTCACTCATATGACGAGTTGAAGTAATCGTGAGGAAGAAAGTTTTGAGAGTCCGAAGATGCAACAAGCAGCTGTGCATTGGCTCGAAGAGGGTGAACATGAGGAATGTCAACACCAAATTAAGATTCCACCGTGGCATCACAAATGGTTTGGGAGGGAACATGCATTGTATTGTAATTATATTTTTATACCACTTATTACTCCTGATGAGGTGTTGAAGCCCTTTACGGTGAGTAGCATGCTACTCCGAAACCCAAGATTAGTGGTTAATCCAATGGTTAGCACTCGTTGTTGGTTATAGGGATTAATCTTGTGCTCACAATGAAAACATTCCATGAATTTTTTCAGCTTCTTTGTGGTAGATTAGATTAATAGGAATTATGTGCGATCATTAGGGGGGCTATGTGAATTATTGCAACTGATTGGTGGAATTGGTAAATTGGTTACAGAAGGCTATTTTGTGCTAGATTGCATAGGTATGGTTCAAACAAGTCAACGGTGTGGCCAATGCAATGAGTCTTGAATGTTCTGAGCCAAGGAGGCCTAAAAGGATTGTCGGCAAGATATGTCGGCCATGTCCCAGACGGTGTGGATGCAACTGCCTAATAGGGAGACCACACTGACCAACCTCACTATCAAGCTGCCAGAAGAGAACATGTCCTTCCTGAAAACCTCAATCCCTTTCAACTCTCCATCTTGAGGAGTTGTGGGGAATACATTAGTACAGTAGGATTCACTTTCCTGGTGAAGTCTGGCCCACTAAACTCTCAGGAATACGATGCTGCGTACGGAAATTTGGGTCGCCGTGCTGTGGTTTGTGGCGTCTGGCCACCTGTCTGTTCACTAGTTGACAAGAGGAAGGCTTAGCCCAAGTGCCCATAAAGGTGTCAGACAAGCTTCACTAAATGGAAGTAAGGGTTCAGATAAAGCTGGCACAGAATTCAAAACCTCAGCAAGGACATTTGTCTTGACTTCAACAGAGGGTAGGGGTAGGTCCAGGACCTAAGCTGCTTGACTTATCATTAGAACAAATGAAGCACTTTCCTCCATTGGGGGTGCAAGAGGCGAAATACACCCAGTAGAAGGGAAACATCAAGGCCACTGGCTTCCTGCAACTCCACATACAAAAATTCATCATCATAATGCGGGGGTAAATCAACACCATTGTCAGGTAGTGGCAAACTCTGGTCACAAACCGAGCCAAAAAAAATGATGGAGCCTCTAAGCTCAGATCTGTGGTAGAGGGAGTGTTTTGTCTAAATCAGAATGTACAGGAACTTGGTTCACTGAAGTGGAGTCAGAGCGACCTCGACCGGAGCCGAGATAGGATCGGTTTGGGGTCAAACAACAGTTAGCAGGGGATCAACCTACAGTGCCAGTGATGCCAGGACTGCTCCGACTTCTTTTGCCATTCTGTGACATACAGCTTTGATTTACAGTTCTGGATCGCCTTCAGGTGCATAAGTTCACATTATTCTCATCACTTGGAGTCGTCCTCAAGCCTAAACATCAAATACCTCGGCGGGTAAATCACCAGCATCAATTTGAGAGAATCTGTCAACCAAAAATAAAGGAGCAGAGCTCCAGATCGGTGTTCGAAGACACATGAATAAAGGAACTGATATGGGGGAGGGGAGGATGGTGGGGGCCACTGCTGAGAACAATTCCAAATACATTCTGGCACGTAAGGAATATTGTAAAGGTGAGGAATCTGTAGTTAGAATTATCCATCTGAAGTGGAGTATTGTGAATGTATAGACAGACAGGATATAATGAAACATGCCTGCTAACTGACAGAGGGGATGACAATAGGTCATAAAACAATAAGAAAATTAGAAGTAATGCAAGGAGAACTGTATCCATGTAGACTTCACAATGCAAGGAGCAAACCTGTTTTGGACAATTATTAGTTCTAATGAAACCCCCCACTGGAAGACAGCTATGCGACTGACCTAATATTTTCACTCTTAATCTATGTTCCATAACTGGCAATATATCCCACTACCTAAATCCCAAAAAGATGTACTTTCTCATAAATCCCACATACTTTACCTGAAATAGTAGCAGCAGTTTCTTCATCAAGCAGACGCTCTTTCTCCTCTCGCAGCTTTTCCAGTTCCCGCTGATGCTGTCTCTGCAAATCTTCAATCTTTTTCTGATGCGTCTCTTCCATGGCTGCAAACCCTCGCTCACATGTTGCCTACAAACATGAAAAAGGACCTTTTTCATTTTTCCCCCCACTTCTCTACTGAAAGACAAGAGTAAATGTTGCCTGTTAATATGAATCCTGCATCAGGTTGACAGCCAACTAATTCAATATGGATAGAGCTAGGAGAATTGGATCATGTCACACATGATGCAGGCATGGAGAGACTGAATGAAAAGGAGAGCGTACAAAGTTTATGGGCTCCCAGTAAGAATAATTTTTATACATTCATCCTTTGAAGAGTTCCAAGCCTGACAATTGAGAAGCATATCATTTTTTTGTAAATTGAGAGTGAGCTTTGCATTAGGTGACAAACACAATAGGACTACTGATATTATAAAAGCATCTGCGCTCATTCGAGAAAGAATACGGGTCTCAACTGAGGTGTGCCTGAATTTAAAACTAATCAGGTACCAAGTCGGAGATATGTGATCAAGCTCGCGTGAGGCGAGCGAAACGCGTCATGGCAGGCACTATGCCTGGTCAACTTGTGGTGTATCTCTAATAAAAAATGCACTGCTTTTCAACACACGATAACGTTGGTGTGTCAGCTTTTTGAGCGTAACGAGGTCCGCGCCTGGGTTTCCTGGCAGTGATCGTCAGGCCAGGGTTTGGAGCTTCATATATTTATATACATTCACTCCGGCAAACCAATGCGTGTCTGACCAAAAACGAGTGCACTCACGGGTAATAAAATGCAAGTGCTTTAATGTGCGAGCTTCAAAAGCACTGACAGACGCGTTTTGGCACAACGCCTTTTTCAATTCTTTTTCATTGAAAAAGGCGTCGTGCCAAAACGCGTCTGTCAGTGCTTTTGAGGCTCGCACATTAAAGCACTTTGCATTTTATTACCCTTGAGTGCACTCGTTTTTGGTCTGACGCGCATTGGTTTGCCGGAGTGAATGAATTTGTAGCGGCTCACCACCGCTGGAGTTTTGCACCCGGGACGTGCGGTGGAGGGTGAACTACGTGCCTTAAAGCACAAATATATATGTCTTTTAAACAGTGAATGGTATCACATGCTTGAGACTGAGTTCTGATGTAGGGGTTGGGGCAATAAGTAATTTGTGGCACTTGCTGAGTATGTGGAAGGGAGGGGAAGGAGGAAAGGAAGAAGGGATGGAGAGGAAGGATGGGGTGGGTGTAAAACGAGGAGGATGGGGTGAAGGAGACAAAGAGATCATATATATTAGCAACAATGTTCTGCCCTTGGTTTTCTGCACTGCTACACAATAGAGTGCATGTACATATTTTTCTAAATCCCGCACAACCTTTTTCCGGTTAGAAACCATGAAGAATTTGCACATTTGAACAGAATTTACATATTGTTACTAAATTTAATAAAGAGGATTTGCTGCTTCCAGACAGAAAGCACAGAACTATATAATGTAAAGAAGTACATCTGTGCTTCACAATTCAAAAGGGACCAGCTGGAGAAAAATCTGAAATCAGATGACATGAAACAGATGCAAATTTGTGGACTATGGTCACTGATCATTTGGTCTTAACTATACCCTGAGCAACCTGCAATATCCTGAGGCAGGTATGTTCATGGTTACAATAGTTAGGATAGCTGAAGTAAACTCATTGTAGGTACACTACTCCTCTGGCAATTAAGAAATGGATCAGCAATGCTCAAAGGTCTTTACTGCAATATGCAATTAGAAGTTGCAAGTTTGAATTATGAAGAAATAAACAACCTAGCTGGGAAAAGAAAGGAAAATGACCCACCCACCCACCGAAATTCAGCATCAAAACTCTTTATTGAGGCCACTACATCAAACGTGCACAAAGACATTGTCCAGACTCCGGACTGAACATCATCAGGTTTACTGTGATCAATTGCAGAACAATATTTATCGCTGCTCTGGGAGGTAACTTTACAGCAGAAGAGAATGCAGAAACCTGAACCTACTGTGCCGACCAAGTGGTGCACCCATCCAGTGATCTAAAGCACATAGGCAGTTGAGGAGAGGGCAGAACCAAAGCTGGAAAGCTAGGCTCATGACTGGGTGCTGGCCCAGATAATTGCGCCACTTTAGTAAAAGGCAAGACTGCTTGGCGCCTGATAGACACAGATAGTACACCGTCCTGGAGACTGAACATCTCTGAAACTCAATATATGGCCACTGCACAAAGTGAGCTTTATCAGAGAGTATACCATCTAAGTGGCATGGATTCACAAGGAATGAACATACTGATTGTAGTGCCTTATATGGTATTGGGCACAGTTCTCCCCTCAACGAGATCGATCTACTGCAAAGGGTAGGAACAGGGAAGAGACAGATTCTTTAACTCCTGAGGTTCCAAACAGACACAAACAAGCAATAGGAAAGCCAACAGGTCTGGCATGAATGTGCACATGGATAAGCACATTAGATCTATTGCTGGCTTCATGCTAGTTAACAATAGTTTAAACATTTATTTTTTAGTATATTTGGATGCTGGCTGTGCTGTCTCCATGAGCGGCTGTGTACGGTTACAACTGGAGTTTGCCCTGTCAGCCAGATGGCAAACTCAAAGTTTCAAGCGATTGTGACTTTTGCTGTCAATCTTGCTAGACATCGCGGAGGCTATGCTGACATTAGGCTGTCCTTCGGTGCAAAAAAAAAAGCCATGGTCAGACTTGTATGCAAGTCCTGAGCCCTAGACATAGATAAGTAAAAAAAAGAAACCAGGTAACCAGAAGCCGCTGACCCGATTTGTGAATGATTGCCTGGAGCACTGATCCAGAAGGTGGTAGCAGGGGTTGCCAAGCTGCACCATCTGTGGCATACACTGGCTGTAGAGTGGGTGGTAAAAAACAAAAGGAGCACCTCCAATAACAAGGCAGTGCCCATTAAAACCAAAAACAAAAAAAAATTAAAGCCATCTTGGACAGTTGTCTTTCCCTATTGAAAACAATGAAATGCTTAATTGAAGTACTTTATGATCTCCTTAAGTATACAAATGTAGCATAGTATTTGTGAATTCACAAATTTTAATAAAATATTTACTTTATTTAATTACAATAGTTTCCATTCCAAAAATGTTCCTCTGTTGAAAAAAATATATAACCTGTCAAGTCAAGTAGGCATTTGAATAACATATACAATGTTATGCTGCTTGTTGAGGAAGCCTTTTTTCAAGATGGCTTGTGTGGTCAACAAATATTACTTGCCAGCTGCTGCTGAAATCAGGCAGTGCAATAGAAGCAATCTTTAGAAGATGGAAGTATTCACTCAATGGACGCTCAATAAACTGAACAAGATGGTCATTCCGCTGAACGACCAGCAATCTAAACGACAAGATGAAGAAACTCAAGGATAAGCAAACGAGAGGGGTCTTGAAACTTTGTAATATGACCAAACAAATGTTGTCGATTATTGAAGAGACCTAAGCCCTGGACTACAGGATGGAAATCCTCTAAAATTTTGCATGCTAAATCTAGATAAACGATACAAAATCTCTTTTTAAAGTAGAAGTTAAAGGGCCTTTTGTTCTTTATCTCAAATTGTATAATGGAGTCACCAGACCATGATGAAGACATTTCTGAACAAGTCAAGTAGAGGTTCTACTACAAAATAGGGGGACACCTGACCTCAATCTTCTACTTGAGAGACCCAGTTTTAAAGAGAAAATTACAATAGTAGCAAAGTGGAGAGTGGACTAGACATTTTAATATCACAAAATACTACTTTTGCAGATCTGGAAAAACAAAAAGGAAAAATGGAAACGGAACGGAAAAATGATGAAGATCTAGAACATTGCTAAGAAAGAAAATTCTTGCTGAAAGGTGTAGAGGAAAGACTGCATTATTTGCACTTTTCTGAGTTGCCCGCAATAAGAATGCACACATTCTGTGGTATTCTAACGAGGTGAGGATCTTCTAAATACGGTGTAAAAGTCAAAGGAAGAAAAGGAAGAGAAATTCCTCACCCTCACAGTAAATGAACAAAAAGAATAAAAAGTGTATCAGTCTTAATGGAGGCCTTTATTGGTGAGGCCCATGAGAAGATGAATAATTCGGGAAGAGTTAGACTGGTCACATGTAAAAGTCAATGGTTGACTACCTTAAAAACTGTGGCCTATTC
This sequence comes from Calotriton arnoldi, assembly GCA_963921515.1. Taxonomy (NCBI): domain Eukaryota; kingdom Metazoa; phylum Chordata; class Amphibia; order Caudata; family Salamandridae; genus Calotriton; species Calotriton arnoldi. The sequence goes on along the minus strand of CAWUFW010000565.1, from coordinate 3,316,427 downwards.
CTTCACCAATTTCCAGTGCAAACGAAGAATGAGGACACATATACTCATAAAATTTCAGCTACTGACTTTGATGCCTGCTAATATTGCGTTTGTGATGCAAGTGCACTTTGGCGACAGGTCACTATCAAGCTTTGATATGTCAGTGTGTTTGTATAAGTGAAGAAATACAAATGTTTATAAAAATGCATAAAATCTCAATTTAAAATAATGGTTCTATGGAGATATCTTGATCTTGGATGCGATAAAACAATGCTTGTGTTTGGTGTATAGAAAGGTCTGTTCATGGTCTAAATGATCTCTAGGTTAAAATGTTACAAAAATGTGGCAGGTCACTTTCTCAAAGGCTCTTCTTTTGATACTCGTGCTTTGTTGGGTATAAACCTAACAATTCATGAATTTATATGTCTACATTGCAAACAATTTTCAGTATCTTAGTCTGATTAAGCCAAACCGCCTCACCAAAAGCTTTTCCCATGTTACTGACCAGTAAAAAAAGGTTACTCACAGTTTTTCGACAACTACATTAATACAATCATAAATTCAATGCGACAGACTTCAATGAGGCCAACTTAGGTTAGCAATTCAAAGTTTTTCCACATACTTTAATCAGGAGGTCAGACTGTGCACTAGTCAAACCTATCCACTATTTGCTGTGAGTGGACAGGCTAAGGAAGTCTCAGAGGTCTAATATGGTTTTGAAGTGAGTTTTGAAGTCTTTACAGTAATAGAAAAGGCCACCTTATGTATTATTCTTATTCTTACTAGCCACTTTTGAAGTATTTCTGTAAAATGTAAGTACTAATGCCAAGCATGATTTATTAATACAGGAATTGATCTTGTAAGATAATCAGACCTGAATCATATTACTAAATCATAAGTGCCTGAAACCAGGATTTAGCATGTTCTCTCAAAACTGCACATTACATTATATGACTGTAAACAGCTCTGATGTTTAAGTATACTACTAAGGGAAAACTCTAGCTCAAGATCCTCTCTAACCAATTAAACAAGTAGCAGTTTGTTTTGTCTCCTGTAACCTTTCCTCTAACAAATTACAGAGATAAACTCATGCTTTTGAAAACATATTTCAGACTTTTATTCTCAGCTAGAACAGAGTCCTAAACATGCAACTGTATTTCTATAAATCAGCACCAGAACAGACTATAAATCTTGCGGCATCCCTTATTTAAGTATCCAATTTTTAATTGTAGGGCCCCTCTTAACTGGCTTATCAATCTGTATATTCTTGATCTGACCTTTCAAAGTACTGACACTCTTAAATACGTGAATGGTTGGTTCTGTCGTGCAGCTTCCCAAGCCCTTCTAGAAGACCCAAAATTATAAGAAGAATCTACAAAAAAGAAAGGGAAAAACCTCTCTGATCAATTCTTGTTCCGCTCCTGGCCAACTGGTTGACCCCACTCCTGACATTCGCAATTTGCATTTGGGGCTTCCCCAAGTCAAAAATACTCTAGATAATATATCCACGCTCTACCAAAGCTAAGACAGACTAGCTGTTTCATAGAAAACTAACAAAGAAAAGAACCTCACCACAAACTAAAAAGCACCTGAAAAAACACCCAGAAGCAAACAGAGCAGGCATTTGTTAACAAGAACATCTAAGAAAATATTTTTCTCCTTGGTTACTACAACCAAACTAAGAGCACTACAAAAAATACAGCTTCCAACACACAAAAGTAACCCAATAAAGGTCCAACATTAGTTCTATAAAACACATTTCTGCAATCACTCCAGCAATACTACTTCAGAATCTGCACAGGAATCTGTGCTCTTTAGCACGAAATTGAGTCCACTTTTAACAACATATCCAAAGCACCGCATTCTAGTTAATATCTCTTCATTCCCCAAACACTTGTCATCCCTGAGTGATTAAAGACTACTCTATTGGCAATTTTTTGCGGCCCAAGAATCATGTCTTTGCTCTCATGAAAAGCCCTACCTCGCTGGGATCAGGTGCTCGCTCCCAAACCGAGCCTTCACCTCTCTGTTATGGTCAATCTTTTATTTTGTTGCAGAAACTTAATTACGTGAGCCATTATATCTTCTCTTATTAAAACACTTTCCCTGCCAACTGTAGCTGATTTCCAACAGCTTCCTTATATTCACCCTTTATACTGAATGCAGACTTGCGACGGCTTACCTCTCTCCTTAACACTTTGGCTTTTATTGCTATGTATTGTGACTATATAAATTTCATAATACAGTCTAACAAGCTTTAGATGCTGTCAGCTTTTACTTTATCTCCTTTTTTACTCGTTATGTTTACAAGCAGTAAGCCATTCGATGAATAACAGGCTAAGATTAAACTCACTGAAACCCGAGGCAATGATATTTCAGAATGAATGAATTACAACTTAACTGGAGATATTCTGGTTGTTGAATTAGGATGTAGAAGGAATCTCTGGCTTAATCAAGAGATTGTGCTTTCCTTGTGGACATTTCTTTGATCAACTTAGCAGCCTATTTTTAGGAGACTGCATGCTTTTGTTCATGTGATAACACTCAATGTAATCTGCCACTCTTGGCCTTCCATAAAACAGGTTCAAAGTTGCTGCTTTTATCTCATTGCTAATGCTAGGATAAGGATGAATGATAATGTTATGAACTCAAAAAGGCCTGGAACATAGAGGCATATTCCATATAGATTATCTGTAAAGGGATCATCTCTCTTCCTCCATTCAGACTTTACAATGAAAAGGAAAAGCACATCAGGTACAAGGCTCATTGAGTCTACAACCCTTACAACTGCAGATATTATTTTCTACCTGCAGTACCCATTAAAATAAAGTAAATTAAATTAATTGATTACCTTACAAGTCTCCCATAAACAACCCCTCAAGGTCTGGGGTACATTAAATTCTGATAGACTCCAGTTATATAAAGAAGATGTGTCAGGACAGGTCCTTTGTTGCTGCAAAGGCATAGCTGTGGGATGCTCTCTCCACATATGCGAAATTTAAGTTCATCACAAGTTCAGAAAATAAAAATAAAACTTGCTTCTTACCATAACTGATCCTTATTCCTGACGCCTGACCTACTCTACTGAAGTCTGCCTAACACAAGAGTCTGCCCATTTGATATTTAGTAAATCCCATGTTGGCTTAGTACGGACACAAATTGTTCAACATTTAAAACTTTCAAAGTGAGTTATTTCTGTGGAAAGGTTTCTGCTGACCAGTAAAATGAAAATTTTTTGAGTGAAAATTAAAAATATTTACCTATATTAGGGGAATGGGTAGTTAGCTGCCCTGGTTGCCTCAATGACAAATTGTGTGAAGTGGTAACATCAATTAACACTGCCAAGTGTTTAAGCTTTTAAATGTTTGCTGCAGGTTGCAGCATAACCTACAAGGGTCTTGTTCTATGGAGAGACCAGTGTGGCATATAGGATATGCATGCCTAAATAATCACAGCATTCATAATTAGCTTTTAAAAACAAATAGTAAAATTGCATAAGAAGTAAGTAATTATAGCATAAAACAGACAGAGGTACTATATATATGTATATATACATGAATAGATGTTAAACCTTAAGATTCTCAAAGTCTTTCTGATATTTTTCACTGAGTGTTGTGGCACTGCCTTCCAGATGTTTTTGCTCAAGTTCCAATCTCATGACTTGCAGCTGTGCTTCCAGCTCTTGGATCCTTTCTTTGAGGACACCTGTGGAGTCCATCTCATCTCTTTCAAATGGTACTCCAGGACTCAGCTCCGCTACAGGTGAGGTAACACTGTGAACCTTCATTGGCCGTCCTTCAGAAGACAAGGTATCAGAGGGCAATTGTGAATAACTGTTGAGTTTCTCTTGCAGTTCCTGGATGCAATGAGTGTAGTGGTCATGTAAAGCCTGCAATTCGCCCTGGTGTATAAGCTGCTGTTCCTCTATCCTGAGGTGATGCTGAACTTCCAATGTTTGCATTTGCTCCTTGAAAAGAGATGTTATATTTTGTCTGTCTTTTACTACTGCATCCAATGTGTTCAAACTATGTAGTCTCTCCGCTTGAAAGGTATCCTCTGTATTAGTTAATTTCTCCATAAAATCCTTAATCTCTTCTTCATACCTACATTTCAACTCAAGTATACTTTCTCTGTGTTTTCTCTCAATTTCCTTGAGGTCTCTCTCTTTACAGTCCAGCTGACTTGCCTTGGCATCAAGCTCTGCGTTCTCCTGCTGAATGATCGATATGATCTCATAGTACTTAGCCTGCTGCTTCTGAAGCATTTCTTGGTACTCTTGTCCAACACCAGCTAGATTCTTTGCCTGTTCTTTGCACAAAATGTCAGTGCTCCTCCAAGCATCTTTGTAAAACAGGAGCTCCCTTTCATACTCCATCTTCAGTTTACAGGTTGCATAGCATAGTTGAGTCTGAAGAATTGCATCTTGGACCAAAAGCGAATAGTACCCAGGTTTCATCATACAAATGTTACTAGACAGTCTGTGACATATGTCCAAGATTCTCTGACAACTGGGAACACAGTCCTGTGGTTCTAAGGCTAGTAATGCTGTGTTTATCTGTCTAAGAGCAATTGCTTTGTCTCTGAGTTCTTGGGCAAGTTCACCCTGACAAGAAATAGGGGTCTTACTGCTACATTCAGGAAGACTATGATGCAGACCGATTTTGTCTTGATGAGAATCTTGCTCTGCTGGAGCCAACTCATTAGGTGCTGGACTGCATTTTAACATATCCTCATGGGCCTCCACTATTTTGGAAATAAGATGCATTACCTTTTCAGAGTCACACGTCCTGTAGGATTGAATTATATCGTCTAAAATTTGTCTATGCTGCAACAGAGACATTTTAGTTTGTTGAAAGTCTGTTTCAAGAGTTTTAAGCTTTTGAAGAAAATTTTGTTTCATCTTTTGTGCTACAAAACTCAACTCAGCTTTTATCAGCGTACAGTCTGCTAATACATTAACAAAACTATCAGCCAAACTAACATTAACAATGTCTGATTGACTTTGCATTTCTTTGTCTTGTGCCCTTACTTCTTTACTTAATGTGTCTACCCTGTCCCAAAATTCATTTTCCAACAGCAATTTGTCTGCTAAAGCATTTGTAATGGACATGGTTGTGTCTAATGGCTCTGCAGAATGGACTTCCGCTGTCTGGTAAATGCTCTGCAGGGCCTGAGAAACTCCAGAACCTATGTTTTTTAAAGAGTCTGCAATTCGGTCCAGCAGAGAGGATTCTAAAGCTAGTTTCTCAGAAAGCAACGTCAGCTTATCTTCGGAAGATAGTTCTTTTGGTTCACACCATGGAATTGAGGTTTCTTCTAAAATGGTGTTTTCTGCCTCTGCCTCAGGCGTACAACTATCACTCCTCTGAAGAGAGGACAACATTCCCTTCTGCAAAAACTGGATCACATTCGATAAAGTCACTTCCAGGCTGGACAAATTAAGAAACCACATTTCGGGATCTTTTTGTCCACTGAGCATGGATTTTAGCTTTTCTTTGCATATCTTTAAGCAGGAAAGCACTTTTTCTTTTTTTACATAGAAGTCTTCTAACTCCCTAGAACTGCATTCCTTTAGACTTAACTTTTCTTCATGCTCTTCTTCCAACTGCTTTTTCAAAATGTTGACTTGGGATAAACTACTCTGGAGATGTTCTCTGAGTTGGGACTCGGTTGTGGCCCACTGGCTATGAAGGCCTAACAGAGTCTCTTGATTTTGCCCCCTTTGGCTCTCTAATTTCATAGTTACATCTTTCAGCTTTTCTTCAGTAATATAAAGTTTAGTTTCCAGAGAATGAATTACTGAGAGATAGGTCTCAGGGTCACCCGCTCCAGATGAAATGTAATGAAGAGCTGGTTCTGAAGACACACTTTCTTCTGAAAGTGATCTGTCTTGACTGGTATCTGATGATGTGCTACTGGACCAGTTTTTCTCTGATCCATCTGCATGTACATATTTCTGGAACTGAATGTTTGAGAAACGGATTCTTTGTCTTTTAGCCCCTATGTTACCAGAGTCGTGCTGAGCCAGCATTTTCTCAAGTGTCTCTCTCGCTTGACTTTCAGAAAGCCCTACTTGAGGGCTATGGTCTGACAAAGTTGACAATTTGCTGGATATTTGTCTTTGATTTCTTTCTAAACTATTGCAACCCTGCTGTGCACAGGAGGATGCACCATCAAGAGTTTGTGATTGGTTTTTAAAACTTGGAACAAGATTTTCGACTGCGTCATTATTGGTACCAATTTCTTCTACCCCTCTCGTTTGTGACCCAGGTCTACTGCTTGCCAATTTCTTCAGGGCATCCTGTAACCTTCTTTCAGTTTCCTCTAAACTGTTGCCCAAAGCAGTCATTTTGATCAAGGCTTCGTTCATGTCCTGATCTTTCCTCTCCACCAATTTTTTCTGATTTTCTTTCACATACCTCAGCTCATCTTCCTTTTCTTTTAACACCCTGTGCATCCTTTGAAAGTCTACAGATACTTTTTCAAATGCATTCTCCAGGTTGCAATAATCCGTCTCTTCCAACTTCAATCTTGTCTGTAGTTTACCAACTTCACTGTCAGATTCTGTGACCTGGTTCATCATCTCTTGGCATCTACAAATCAGACGATCCCTCTCTTCTTTAAGGACCTTGATGCAGTCTGTCAGCTTCTGGATGCCGGCCTCCTTCAACTCGAGCTGCTCTTCTAATACATGCACAATCTCACTTCCTTCAAGTTTCACATTCAGTTTCTCTTTTTGAAGAGCCTCCATCTGTTGCTCATCGTCCTGGAGCAATTGTTCATACTCCCTAACTTTATCCTCAGTTTCTTTTAAGCTCAGTAATAACACTTGTTTTTCCTTCTGGCCATTCTCTAGCAATATTTCATAATTCTTCTGCAGTCTTTCCTCTGTTGAAATGCGAGCCTTTTCACTAGCAACAAGCTGGCTGCTCAGGTCTGCCAGCCGCTCTTGAAGCCTTTGCATTTCTTTTTGATAATCCCTTTTCAAGGCTTGCTGTAGCTCAATATCTCTCAACTCTTGTGTCTTTTCTAGGAGCAAAGCTTCTACATGCTTTAGTTTTAGTTCACTGGATTGTAGCTGGGAGTTCAACATGGTTTCGGTCTGCTGCCACTCCTCCAATTGCTCTTTTGTTTTCTCTTTCTCGATCTTCAAATCAGACTTCAGTTTGGTCAGAGTTTGTTCTTTGATGGCTAGCTCTGCAGCAGCACTACTCAAGCGTGCCTGCAGGCTCTGAGCTTCTGCTTCATGATGCCGTATGACATCTTTTGCCTCGTCGTAGCTAAGTTTGATTGCCTGGATTTGCTGATTGATTAACTCTTGCCGCCGACATTGAACTTCCAGCTCATTTTGGAGATCTTCATTCACTTTGTGTAGTCTTTGCCAGGAGCCGGATGATGAGGTAGCAACCTCAGTCTTAAAAAAATTGATTAAATACTTAATTAGTAACACTCTGGGTTCCAGGTTCTGAGTGTCACACCTCTGGCCAGCAGGAAGCTTAGAATAGCTTCAGTTCATTTTGTTTCTATCTAACTGCTTTTACTTTTAATAGTTTTTCAACTGCGCTTAATTTTTATTTTCTTTACTTTCAATGTTATCAACAAACATATGGTTTGTGATAGTTCACAAATATTTATTAAACAAAAGACAAAGAAAAAACCAATAGCGCAAATAAAATAGAAAAGCAAAGAGAATCAACAAAATGGTAAAAAATAAACACTAAGAGGACTGGACAATATTACATCACGAAGGAGATGCACGCTACAATAAAAACGAAAACAAGAGAATGTACAAAATGAACAAAAACATTGACAGGATGATCGGAAGACACAAAACTAGAAAGGTAACTATGGGAGAAACAGGCAGGATATTACCCTTACATTCTAAAAAAATAAACAAAACACGTAGTTCAACGCAACTTATAATGAGAGGTAGAATTTAAAGTGAATGACATCACCTCCTGCAAAATGCGGGAAGAGGAGACCAGTGCCACCAGTAATGTCATTTAATAGCATATGAATGGATGTATGAAACTTTCACTTTCATGAAAGTTTCATGACACACAAATTACGTACACTTTTCCTACCTGTGGAGACAAGACAAAGATGGATGGGGGAATGATTGTGGGGAGAGGAGAATCCGGAGTGAAATTCAAAATTAATTTGTGTGAGCATGCAAGAGAAAAAAAATAACAGAAAAGTCATGCAAAGTCCAGAGAATGATAATGTATGCAAAGTAAATCAAACCAGAAACTGAAAGCACAGCCTTAAAGCATAGAATTTGACCTGCCTTGCTGTATTTTATATTGGTAGGAAAAGCCCACAGATGTGACACTCAGTTACATAAGTTAAAAAATCATGCCAAACAACACGCCATGCAAGATTACCAAAACAACAAGTTAGTGATCAAATCTAAGATATTGCACATTAGATTACATTTGTACTGAAACGATGTACTGTCTTCAAACATCATTAATGTGAAAAGTCAAAAATATCTTACTTCATTATACAGTACTGAAGCAGGTTGTGTTTTGTAAGAGGGCAGTGGATTGAATTTACGATAGCCTCTTCATAAAGAGATATGCAAATGCATAGCTGTTCACACAGATACAACGGGACATCCTCGGTCTCACTGTGCGAATGCACCTGTACACTGCTGAAACAGAACGCAACGCACTGCAATGCATTGACAGGCGCATGAGATATATGCTGTACTGCCATCATTTAACTCCAGTGCGGTCTACCGTCTTGCTGCCCATGGTAAAAGGTTTTCTGCCCTGCTATGCTCAACCACACATTAGCACACCATGGTGTATGTAGAGACACATATTGTATCGGCTGCCAGTTATCACCAAGGCAAGCAAAGCAATCTACTCTTCCCTTTGTAAAAACTATGACTCCCCATGAGCAGAAACGGTTTAATCTACACTACTGGACATAGTAAATACAAGACCTCCTCGCTGCACACCCAATTAAAGAGAGGGAAAATACTTTTGGAGTTTTGGAGAGTACAAATCAGTAATTACTTTATTTTAACTAATGGTAGGAGAATTACAATCGTTTTATCTTTTTTTCTGCTACTAGAAATATAGCTTTATTCGGGCTCCCTAAATTTTGCAGTGTCATCCGATCAGATCTTAAAAAACCATTATATTTGTGGCACTCCCTAAGAGTTGAAGACGGACATGTGGAGACTGTTCGAGCTCTCTGTGTTGGGCTACAGGATGCTTTTGCATATCTCCTGTCCTGTAGAGGCTACAGGATCAAGGTGGTCCTGGACAGAAGTTTAAAAGTTATATGAAAAGTAAATGAAAAACATAGTTGTACCTGCAACACGTAACCATCCCGGGCACTCTGTTGCCGCCCCAGCGCTTCCTTCAGCTGGTCCTGCAGCTGGAGATTCTGCTCAAGGAGCTGGGAAACCTCTTTTTGGCTCTGCTCCAGCTGCAAGAAGAAAACAGGAAAACAAACGTGAAAATGAAGAGGTAAACAGAATTACTGTAAGAATGGTTTTCTTTGCACCATCTGATTTTGTTTAAACTTGTGTTAGGGACAGGCTTACGATTTACGATGTATATACATATCAGCTAAGACACACACTAATTTTCTCATGAACATTTGGGGGAAAAACGACACCGGAAGTCACAATGCACAACAACCAATAAACATGCAGCCAGTTCATGAACAATCCTAACCGGGAGCAACAAGTCCTCTTTTCTTCCAGTCATGTTCATCTCTTACGTTCTTTTGCTCTCATTAGGTTTTATATTACATACATTTTATATTTTGTGAGGCACAAAGCCTGCTGCACGATTCTTCTCAAACCTTCCTGTAGAGCACGGCTCGCCTGGTTTTCATAGGCTATGATATACGGCCTCTGCAGACCAGAATTCTTCAAGACCACCTGACTAAAGTTTGATTCTGATGTGGACATATTTTTTCTGAGGCCCTTAATTAAAATCCAGTTGCATTTGCCACAATCATTTCAGTTATGAGCTTGTTTTTCGTCTTTCTTTGGTCCTTCAGCCTGCATACCTAGTGCAGTATTTTTTTTTAGAGTTGAACAATTATACACATCGCTTGATTGCTAATCACATTATATATTTTGGCAAAATATTCAATATGTCCATGGAAAATCCCTCCTATGAAGAGGACGAGGATGCACAGATATTTTTTTTTTTTTTAAATCTGATTGTTTTCAAAGACTTGGTCCAACAGGCCGTGGCTGATTCCATTTAAAATATTACCGAGTATTTAGAGGTTTTGGTAAGTAAGCTTGTAACACAGAAGCCATATACTACTAATGTACAGACTCAGAACAACGGGGAAAGAAAACAACCTTTAACTCAAAATGACCAGGACGGGTTCTCCATGAGTCAACAGTCTGGCCAGTTCTCAACTAAATGCCAGCACGTCCACTGCTACAAGGACGATCCACTGCTACACTAAGGACATTGCGGATTCTGCCCTCCCGGCTAAGAGGGTTTTCATTTGGCAGATCAATTTAACTCTCCTGTTCAGGTGACACATCTGCATGACCCTGATGATTTAAACCAATATGATACGGATAAGGATGATCAAGATGAGCGGCAGCTTGTAATTTTAGCTGGGAGGGCGACAGACACACACACACAAATAAATATTTATACACGCACCAAACATTTAAAAAAAACATTGCACTTACCTGCTGCAGCTCACAGGGATGGAAGTCTCAGAGGTCCCAGAAGGGTTGGGGCTGCTGCCTTTTTCCAATGGCTCACCTTAGGTCAACCAATGAGGGGAGGCGGCCATCCCTACCTCGTCACAGCATGGGATGGGTCAGTGAGAGTGGCTGACCCCACCTCACTCTGTGGCAAGGTATCAGTGATAGACACTCGGCCTTGGGCACATCAGGGCTTAAAACTGAGACACCCAGGGGCGAGGCTATCAATGACGCTCCCCCTCGTCATGAGGTGGAGGGCCCTGATGTGCTTTACCAGGCTGAAGAGATCCCACTCACAGAGCCGTGACATCTTCAACCTGGCAAAGATCAGCTCAGGCAGCTAGGAGCCTGCACATGTCTAGCTCCTGGCTGACTGACCTCCACAAGAAGAGTGCCTGTCAGGCTGACCTTTGCTCACCCTGACAGACACTCTTCCTGTAGCAAAAAAGGTAGGGGGCGTGGCCACCCTGCCCATTGGGATAGGCACGGCTGATCAAGATCCAGATGATACTATGTGGTTTGGGTCCCCAGAGGCGTAAAACTTCTCAGAATGAGACATCAGCGAAGTCCACTCCAATAAATAAAACTGACACTTTTGGACTCCGCCGTGCACCTATGTTCGATCCTTCATCCTAATTCAATGGAATGGATCCCACCGGATCATGCGGCATGATACACTTCTGCCAGACTGTGTCAACCTTTGGATAACCTGGAATAGGTTAAAATCAGAATGTCATCTTCCTTCCTTACCTAGTGGTATTACTGTAACTCCGTTATAGATCCAAATAAGATGCTCTTCTTCTCTAAATTTAGGAAAAGGGATTTATGGGGCCTCAATTCATTGCCACAATAGACTTTTAGATTTAACAGGTCCTCTTTCAAGAATACTGGATATATCGGACGTGGCAATGCTAGAGAGCACATAGATTGATCCATATACTCTTCTAATTGGGCACCAAGGTCTATTTGTCTATTGGGCAGCTCCAATAAAGTAATTGCTCAAGAGAGGCGCAAAAGTCTTCTGTTGACGACTGACCCAAAGCTGGGAAAATGTGGCAGGAAAGGAAGCTGGTCCACAGACAAACAGTCTGTCGTTTGGGAATTAATTAAGGAGATGATTATGTCTCCACCGTTTCTTCAATTGGCAAGGCCCAGTTTTAATTAAGTAAAAATATTTTTGTATCTTGGGTTTTTGCCTGGACTGGCAAAGGCAGGAACCATTTTGTTGGACGATATCCCTCAAGGGGAGGACTGCAGTTCAAGATTTTAAGCCCATGGTTTTCCCTCAAAGGGGCAGATGCTTTAGAAACCAAGGTTCTCGCCAAAGAGGAGGTCAAATAAAAGGTAAGCTTTTCAAACTCTGGTCAACTTCTACTAGGGGTTGTTTGATTTATTTTCCCCTTCCTGTGTGGCATGACATTACGACAGACACCCTGGGTTTTGCAAACAGGACATGGGTGAGGTATAGAACTCTACAGAGAGCCTTTTCAAGATGTTCATCCTTCTGCTCTCCTTGTCTCAAAGAATCAGGACTTACTAGTAACGCAGGAAGTGGATTTTCTTCTGGAAATAATGCTATAGGGGTAACATCATATGATTCTTTGGTTTCCTAAGCACAGTTTTTCTGGTGCAGAAAAAGAGCAAAGAGTTCAGTCCAGTAATAAATCATAAATAATTCACAAATATGGTGGTCTATCATCAATTTAAGATGGAGACTAATATCCATCAAAGAGATTTGTTACTGGCTGATCCATTTGGTTCTCCAAGTTGCATACCTCACAATGCCTATAAACAAATCCTTCAGGAAGTGTCTTCAATTTCAATGGAAAGACAGGTTTTACTAATTTAGGTCTCTGCCATTCAGACTTTTGTCAGCCCCATGGTGCTTTAGGAAAGTTGTGAAACCACTAGTAGTTTACTTGAGGGCGCAGGGAGGAAGATTATTAGTCTATTTGGACAATTTTCTTTTATTGGCTCAGGGCAGCGACCCCTTGTTAGACCAGCTAACAACAGTCATCAGTTTGTTGCAGAATCTGGGATCCTTAATAAATCAGGAAACGTCTGCTCTAGTATACTAAAAGCAGATGAAAATTTTGAGTTTTCTGATCAATTCAGATCCATCAATTTTGCAACTACCACAAGCCAAGGTGAAAATGATAAAAAGGGGAAATTCTTTACAGAATGACGAAGACCACCTTTTCTATTGGACTTCTTGCTCATTTGGTGAGCCTTCTAGCATCATCCATTCAGATGATTTTACCAGGTCCACTTCAATATTGACCTCTTCTTAGGCTGAAGATCTGTCATGTTCGGCGAGGCCTCTCCTATTTAGATATGCAAGTCTTGATCAGGAATCCTGCTCAGAAGTTCAATGGTGGGTAAATCATCTAATTGCTTGTAATGGGAGAGCAGTTTTTGTTTCCAACCTGGATCTAGTATTAGAGTCTGATGCAAGCTTGGTGGGTTGGAATACAAGATATGGCTAGTTCTCAACTGGCAGTACATGGACGGCGCAAGAGTCATCTTTGCATATAAATTATTTCAATATGCTTGCAGGCTTCTTTGCAATCCAGAGCCTTGCAGAAGACAGGTAAGTTGCTCTATTCTCCTGGACTGGAAACCGTTTTTGCTGCAAAAGGGATTACACCACCCACAACCACTCGAGGGAAGGAGGAGGTGAAGGAGTGGGATGCATGTGGGCCATTTGCAGGTCATACCAGTCAATACCAGGAAAAGTAGGGCAGGGCCCCCCACTGGCCCTTCTGCAGAAGGCACAGTGAAGTAAAAGAACTGCATGAGCATATGTGGATCATGCTCTCCTTTGAGTTTACGTGCAGATCTGATTACCGAAAGGGAGATAACTCGTACTAGGGCAAGAATTTAAATGGTTAAGGTTCCCAAGATAATGCATAGCATTAAAGAATTACCCTAGTTGATGAAAACCTAGCCAATGGGTTAATCTCACTCGATTAAAGTACATCCCCTCCAGTGAGATAAGAAATTCAGTGCAAATTGAATCGCCCCAATGTGTTTCAATAAGCCACCCAGATGAACTGCGGTGTAGGGAATATTAAATAACAGGAATTCCATGAAAGAGCACACACAGATTAGACAATATTAGATGACACAGACTGACTCTCAACCTCAACATGCCCCTCATTCTGTTGGGCCTTTCCCACTGTTACTGTTTCTGGCATGAACACTCCATCATCACATAAAAATGTTCCATTCTGGAACCTCATTATATCTGGTAAGGGGCACCACCCCAGAGAACAAAAGAAACTATCGGAGGACAGCAAGTTATTGTCACATCATCCTATTAAAGTTTTGAGTTGGGACATGGCTGGTACAAAGCTAAAGTAGCAGACCCAAATTGGGGAGAGTTTATTGATAATTTCCAGAAAACATGGGCTGCTAGTCCTATTTATAGATCTGGATGTATTACCTACAGCATTGAGGTGCAGCGATCTAGAGCTAGTCGCGCGTCAGGGGGTCTATTGAGTCCAGTGGATCCCCAAAGGTAGGCAGAGGCTAAAGTAGATAATACCTTACACCTATTTGTGGTAGTGTGGGCGAGCAGTAAGGCTTTATCAGAGGGTAGTGTTAAGCATTTATTGTACACAGTCAGGCAAGAAATGATCTCACACACTCAAAGACTGAACTCAGACCAATGTGTTTGGATAAAAATATTATTGAGTTGTATTTTATTTCTAGAACAAAGCCAGGCCTGGTGCAGGTAAGTGAAATAATACTTTGCAAAAACAATACAGTTGAATGCAGTTGTATGTACTTATTTTGTATACAGGTAGGTCAATTATATAGAAACAGTTGAGATTACTTTTCAGTTACTTTGCAGGTACTGTATGATTACATTTTGGATTACTTTTCAGATTACTTTTCTTACTCAGTGTGATATGCCTAGATATCACACTGGGACATTTCCTAGATAAAAGATAAGTAAAACAGTTTTTCTCAAAACACAGTTTCTTAGGTTACCATACAAAACACCCTCCACACTTAGAAGTTTTTCAGAGAAAACAGTCAAAGCAATCCTATGGAGGAAAATAGGGTTATCGTTTTGCAGGTAAGTAAACAGTCTTGAGGGGTGAGTTTCTGGGGTTAGAACAAGGGTTCCCCCAGGGTCAAGGATGTACTCTCAAAGCACCCTCAGCGGCACTAGGGTGGCCGGGTGCTGAGGCCCAATGTTAATCAATGGGGGATAGGTGGCCTCCGGTTGGTGGCTGCTCGCCAGCAGGCCACAAGGTTGAGGGAGCAAAGCTCCTGGACTAAAGCTCAGGGCAAAGAAGGGTTCAAGTTAGCACCCACCGTACACCCACAGCGGCACTAGGGCGGCCGGGTGCTGTTTTGGCATCGGGTGCCCTGTTACTTTCAATGGGGATTCTCCGGTTTGAACAAACACTGCAGGCTCGGGCGCAAAGATCTTCTGGAAGCAACCACCGGTTGGAGAGGTAAGTTGGGATGTCGTGGGATGCCGGGACACCATCGGCTGGGCCACCCAAGGCCGTGGGGCATCGGGTGCAGGGGTGTCTTTTGGTGTCTGATTCTTCTTACCGGCTCCGGCACCCTCCAGAAAGGGGCTGCAGGTGTCGTCGGGAGGCACTGCAGGTCAGGATCGCCAGGGAGACCTTCTCGTAGTGTTGGGCCACTCTAACTCGGGCCGTGGGCTTCGGGTGCAGAGTGGTGCAGACTCGCAGATTTGGCCAGAGCCAGAATCTGTTGAGGAGCTGGGGCTGCTGGCTGCGGGACACACCAGGATTTCACTGGAGCAGGTCGAGGTCGGGACAGGCCGGTAGGACTGGGGCCAAGTCAGTTGGTGTCCTCCTCTACTTCCTTCAGCACACCTCTTCGCTCCTTCTTTTTCTTGTTTCTTCTTGTCTGAGGAGGCAAGGGTCAGGGTTGCCCCTAAATACTAAATTTAGGGGCGTTTCAGGTAGGTGAAGGTTGGGACCAATGGATCCCTTCCTTGGGGTGGGTACACCCCCTATTATGCCACCCTCCAGTGGGAGGGGGCATAAGCCTCACTCTGGTTGGCACGGTCCCCCCATCTTCAAGATGGCGGGGACAGAGTTGTGCTTCGCCTCACCTCCCCCACCTGAGGGGTGGGGTTGGCAAAGGTGGGCACACCTCTCCTCCTATCTTGGTTTTCCCACCGATTCTCCTGTCCAAACTGGGGGTCAGAACCGGTGGGGGCCAGTTGCTGGGAGCAGCAAATGGCTGGGGCAGCTCACAAAGGCAGCAAGCCTTTGAAGCTTCCCCTTCGTGGACCCTGCCCATCCTGGGGGAGGAGGCTTCGCACCTCTGCCTAGGGTGTGCTTTGTTTCAGGACCCCAAGAGCGGGAGGCTCTGGACCCAGGGGTCCAGAAACATGTCTGGGGGTGGCAGCTGGCGAGCAGCCAGTCAGCCAACACACTAGAGTTAGGTCGTTTTTCAGGGGGCATCTCCAAGATGCCCTCTGAGTGCATTTTTCATTAAATCCCACACTGGCATCAGTGTGGGTTTAATGTCCTGAGAAGTTTGATATCAAACTTCCCAGTTATCAGTAAAGCCATTATGGAGCTGTGGAGTTTGTGATGACAAACTCCCAGACCACATACTCTTTATGGCTGTACTGCACTTACAATGCCCAAGAATAGATTTAGGCACTGTAGGGGTACAGGTCTCATGCCACTGTACCCTCACCAATGGTATAGTGCACCCTGCTAGAGGGGTGGCTTACCTAAAACAGAGGCAATGGCTGTAGGCATGGTACACAGGGATGTGTGCCATGTCGGCTCTTCACACCAAAAAAGGCAGCCGGGGGTGTGGGGTGTGTGTGGGGTGTGTGGTTGGTGTGGTGTGTGTGTGTGGGGGGGCGGGGGAGTGTGTGTGTGTGTGTGTGTGTGTGTGTGTGTGTGTGCGTGTGTGTGTGTCTCTCTCTCTTAGGGTACAGGGTGGCACAATATGTGCTGCAGCCCTCAGAGGCCTTCCCTGGTCACAGGGCCCTTGGTACCTATGGTACCTTTTACAAGGGACTTACATGTGGCCAGGGAGGTGCCAATTTGGAGAACAAAGTACAGTTTTAGAGAAAGAACATAGGCCTGAGTACCTGGTTGGCAGGAACCCAGGGCAAACTCAAAGTGCATCAACATTAGGCACAAAGTGGGGGGCAACCACTTTCCTACAGAGCTGAGCTGCAAGATAGTAGTGGATTGTGGGAAAGATGCCTAATCATCTGTTCGCTATGCGTAGATAGACCTGTTTCCTGGCCGCACAAGGTTTCTTGCTATTCAAGAGGTAGGTCTCTATTGTGTGTTGGAGCTTGCCTATTAGGTGTGGAGACGGGTGTAGGGGAGTGTCTGCATAGTGTACAATATTTTGGGTAGCAGGGTTATTTTTACTGCTGCAATTTTGCCTATCCATGAAAGGCCTCCAGCGTTCCAGATCTATTCCTTCTATGGTAAGCAGGTCGAAGTAGTTGCGTTTCACCGTGTCCTGTAGGGAGGGGTAAAGTTTTATTCCGAGATAAGTCACATCATAGCTCACCATGCGAAGGGGGAAAAGGCTTTCTAGTTGGGCCTTGTTGCTCTGCGGTATGACAAGGATGAGGGCATGGGTTTTCTGGACGTTTACTTTGAAGCCGGTGACCTTGCCAAACTCATCCAGCTCACTCACAAGGGTTGGAGGCAAAGAGTGGGGTGAGTCATAACATCATCAGCATATAGAACTATTTTAGGATTGCTAAGGAAATGTCAGTGTGTCTGTTTGGATCCGCTCTGCTAGTGGCTCCATTTCTAAGGCAAAAAGACATGGGGACAGCAGACATCCCTGGCGAGTGCCCCTAGCTATTGCAAAGGGCTGGGAAGTCAACTCATTGACTCTAACTCAGGCATTGGGGTGTGATTAGCTATTCCAGACCCACTTCACGAACCTCTTCCCCCAACCCCACGTTATCCATATTATGTCGAAGTAATGGGCGGTGCAGTTGGTCAAATGCGTCGAATGACAAGAGTAAGGCTGGAACTTGAGGCCGGGCCTCTTTGTTTATGAGGTGGAGTAGGCGTTTAGTGCAGTCGCTGCAGCCCCTTTCTAGGATGAACCCGGCCTGGTTGCGGTCTACAAGATCCTGCATGTATGTGTTTAAACGAGCTAAACGCAAGTAAAGAACTTGGCATCAACATTTAACACAGATATTGGTTGGTATGAAGAGCATAATATTGGGTAATTTCCAGGTTTAGGGATCACAGTGATTACTGCTTGCCGCATTATTTTAGGGTGGGCACTGGTCTCTCCAAATGAGTTGTAGAGGCAGGTGAGTATAGGATGTAGCTGGGGCCAAATGGTTTGTGGAAGCCCGGGATATGGCGGTGAGAACCTCATCTATTTGGATGTCTGCCTTAAAGTAGAGAGCTTCTCTTTCAGGTATGTGTGTGATGTGCCCAGAGCAGAGGTATGTACTGATTTACTCGGGATCTGCCATTTCTGCTGTGTATAAGTCATTGTAGAAGCACTCGAAAGCTAGTGCGATTTCCACATCACAGTGGTTACTATGACCCTCTGACGTCTGGATCTCTGAGATCCTGCCCTTTTGAGCTTGAAGAACAAGTTACTTACCTTCGGTAACGATATATCTGTAAGAAACATAGGTTAGTTACAGATTCCTTACATTAGAATTACACCCAGACGTCAGACTGGATCCGGAAAGTTTTTCGTCAGCAGTACCCCTGCACGTCGGAAGGTGGTGTCGGTCGACTCCGCGTTCGTCGTCGGCGTCATAGTCGCCGGGATAACGTCGCGGTAGCTACATAGATGCTGCCTTCGTGGGCCGACGTCAGTTCTGTACACGACTTTCCACGCCAGAAGCGCAGAGCCATGCAAGACACTGACCACTGGTGCACAAAACAAGGGCCCTGAAAGGAAGACCTTAACCCTAGAAGTCAGTTCGCAGAACGGGGACGATGAGTGGGGCGGTAAGGAATCTATAACTAACCTATGTTTCTTACAGATATATCGTTACCGAAGGTAAGTAACTTGTTCATCTGAAAGAAACAGTTAGTTATAGATTCCTTACCTTAGAAAAGATACCCCAGCAATACAAACCCCAGAGGTGGGTCTGCGAATCAAGTTCACACCAGAAAGTCCTGGAGAACAGAACGGCCAAAGAAGCCGTGTCTCCGGACTTGGCTGTCTAGGCAGTAGTGTTTGGCGAACGTGTGCAGCGATGCCCACGTAGCTGCCTGACAGATGTCGTTTGGGGAACTCCCCATCCCAAAGCAGTAGTAGCTGCCGTCGCCCTGGTGGAATGGGAGCGCAGCCCCACTGGAGGCTCCTTTGCCAAAGAGTAGCAGGCTTTGATGCACAGAATGACCCACCTGGAGATGATTCGTTTGTGCACGGCCCGACCTTTCTTAGCGCCCACGTAACCAACAAAGAGCTGGTTGTCCACCCGGAATGGTTTGGTGCGATCCAAGTAGAAGGAAAGCGCACGTTTTGGATCCAGAAGGTGGAGCCTCTCTTCCTCTTTTGAAGGATGCGGAGGCGGAAAGAAAGGAAGGTCTAGTTCTCAGGATGACCTTGTCCGGATGGACAGCCAGAAAGGGAGGCTTGGAAGAAAGAGCTTGCAGCTCACTCACCCTGCGTGCAGAGGTGATGGCCACCAGAAAGGCAGTTTTCAAAGTGAGAAGTCTGAGAGGACAGTTATGTAGCGGCTCAAAGGGAGCGCACATGAGTTAGGTAAGAACCAAGTTCAAGTCCCACTGAGGCATTACGAAGGGAACAGAAGGAAAAAGATGAGTAATGCCCTTAAGGAATCTATTTACAACAAGGGACTTGAAAAGAGAAGGCTGATCAGGAAGCCTAAGGAAGGCTAAAATGGCCGAGAGGTAGCCCTTTAGAGAGCCCAGAGCAGAGCCCTGCTGGGCCAAAGAAAGGAGGAACAAGAGAACCTCAGAAAGAGGGGCGGAAAGGGGAACCACAGCCTTTGCTGCGCACCATGCCACAGATTTGTTCCATCTGCAGGCATATACCGTTTTAGTGGAGGGACGCCTGGCTGCCAAGATAACATCACAGACTTCGGGAGGCAGGTTAAATGACGTCAACTGCCGCCGCTCAATCTCCACGCAAGGAGGTGGAGGCTGGACAGGTTCGGGTGGAGGACCGTCCCCTGCTGCTGCGACAGAAGATCCCCCCGAAGAGGCAGTCTGATCGGAGGATCGATGGCCATGTTGAGCAGCTCGGGATACCAGACTCTTCGGGCCCAATCCGGAGCCACAAGAATGACTTGGGCCCAGTCACGCTTGATCTTCTTCAGCACTCTGGGCAGAAGTGGTATAGGCGGAAAGGCGTATAGAAGACCGCAACTCCACTTGCAACGAAAAGCGTCGCCTAGCGAGTGCCGCCTTGAAAATTCCAAAGCGCAGAACTGCTGACATTGTGCGTTCTCTTCAGTGGCGAATAGATCTAACCAAGGCTCTCCCCACTGCTGAAAAAGACCTTGCACCACCTCCGATTGAAGACGCCATTCGTGATCCATCATGCACCTGCGGCTGAGTTCGTCCGCCCTGGCGTTCAGAGAACCTGCCAGGTGTTGAACCACCAGGAATATGCCCTGACGTTCCAGCCATGTCCAGAGGCGAAGGGCCTCCTGACATAGGGTCCACGACCCCACCCCGCCTTGTTTGTTGCAGTACCACATGGCGGTGGTGTTGTGCATGAACACCTGCACTACTCTTCCCGGGACAGAGGGAAAGAATGCCTTGAGTGCAAGACGAATCGCCCGAAGCTCCAGAAGGTTGATGTGGAGCCCGGACTCCGCCGGAGACCAGAGGCCTCTGATCTCCGCCTCCCCCATGTGGCCACCCCATCCCAGAAGTGATGCATCGGTCACCACTGTGAACTCTGGTTGAGGAAGGGAGAGGGATCTGCCGTCGAACTAATCCTGGTTCGTAAGCCACCACTGCAATTGGTGTGCAGTGCCCTCCGAGATCTGGATGCAATCGGACAGATTCCCCTGATGTTGTGCCCACTGGAACTTCAGGTCCCACTGCAGAGCCCGCATATGCCATCTGGCATGGTCCACCAGCAGGATGCAGGAGGCCATCAGATCCAGCAGCCTGAGGGTCATCCTGACCGAAACCCGGGATAGAGGCTGAAAGATCGGAATCATAGCCCGAATATCCCAGACTCGCTGTTTGGGAGGATAAACCCGAAAATGCGTCGTGTCCAGAACCGCTCTGATGAAGAGGAGCTTCTGAGAGGGGGTCAGGTGTGACTTTGACACGTTGAAGGAGAACCCCAGCGAATGCAGGAGGTCGGCCGTAGTCTGGAGGTGGGAAACGACAGCCTGGGGCGAGCTCGCCTTCAACAGCCAGTCGTCGAGATAGGGGAAGACTGGAACCCCTGATCTGCGCAGATGAGCTGCGACCACCGCCATCACTTTCGTGAACACCCAAGGGGCGCTGGTAAGGCCAAAGGGGAGCACGGAAACTGAAAGTGCTCGTGGTCTAGCGTGAACTGCAGGTAACGCCGGTGGTCCGGCAGGACGGGGATGTGAAAGTAAGCGTCCTGCAAGTCCAACGCTACCATCCAGTCTCCAGGGTCGAGGGCAGACGAGACCTGAGCAAGCGTCAACATTTTGAACTTCTCCTTCCGGAGGAAGTGGTTGACGTTCCTGAGATCGAAGATAGGACGCAGGCCTTTGTCCTTCTTGGGAACCAGAAAGTAGTGGGAATAGGAACCACGACCTACTTCTGGGGCAGGCACGCGCTCGATGGCTCCCTTGGCCAAGAGTGCCGAAACTTCCTGTTGGAGAAGGGCCAGGTGATCCTCCGACATGCGATGGTACTGAGGTGGCATGGATGGAGGGGTAGTCTCGAAGGGGAGGGAGTAGCCCCTTCGGACTATTTGCAAAATCCACCTGTCCGACGTGATGGTGCGCCAGTGGGGGAGGTGATGGCGAATCCTGCCGCCCACTGGCGTTTGGTGGCCCTGAAAGGTCGGACTAGGAAGGTTTGTAGGCTGCTGCAGAGGGGGCAGTGGTGGAATGGCCCGCCCGCTGGGCCCCAGAACCACGCCAGTGGTTCCCACGTCCCCGGCCGCGCTGAGGCTGAACAGCTTGCGCCGGCCTGTGGCCCTGGGCGGGGCACCCCTTCCGTAGCCACGAAAGGAGCAAAAGGCAGACTGCACAGGGTGGGTGGTGGAAAAGCCCAAGGACCTGGCCGTAGCCCGATAGTCCTTAAAACGCTCCAGCGCGTTGTCTGCCTTGTCGCCGAAAAGGCGACGGCCATCAAAAGGCATGTCCATAAGAGTGGATTGGACATCCCCGGAAAAACCAGTCGACCGCAACCAGGCGTAGCGTCGAAGGGCTACTGACGTGGAAATCGTCCTGCCTAGTGCGTCGGCGGTATCCAGCCCACAGCGGATGGTAAACTTCGCTGCGTCTCTCCCCTCGGCAACTGCACAGGAGAGCACGGCCCGGGCCTCCTCCGGGCAGCACCTGCGCTACCGTATCCCACACCGAGTGGGTATAACGGCCCAACAGACATGCAGTGTTTACCGACCGCAGTCCCAAGCTGGCGGAAGAAAACATTTTCTTCCCAAGGTGGTCCCGCTTTTTGGATTCCCTATCGGGTGGTGCGTTAGGGAATGCGCCTTTGGAAGTGGAGGCTTGGACCACCAAGCTCTCAGGGGTGGGGAGTTGGGAGAGGGAAGTGGGGTCGCCCGGGGCCATGCGGTGGCGTCGGGCAATCATCCTGTCCACAGGAGCCCCTGTGTTGGGCCTGGACCAGGTGCCCAAAAAAATGTCCGTGAGGGCTTCATTAAACGACAGCAGGGGCTCCGAAGAGCTCGCTGCCGGTTGAAGGACCTCTGTCAGGAGGTTAGTCCTGACTGCCACCGTAGGTAGCTCGAGGTGGAGAGCCTTGGCCGCCCTACGCAAAACCACTGCGTATGACGCTCCCTCCTCCGTAGCCACGGTAGGAGGAGACAACATGCCATGGTCTGGTGAGGTATCCAGACCACAGGCTTCCCCCAGTTCCTCTCTCCAGTCCTGCTCATAAGTCAACTGGTTAAAGGGTCCCCAGACACCTCCCAGTCCTCCTCACCCTCCTCTGGCTGCCAATCTGGTCTCAAAGAGCCAGGGTAGAACAGGGGCACAAAAGTACCCGTCGGCGTCGGATTCGGCGTCGGTCAACGCTGGTCCTACTCCGTGTCTACCTCGAGGTGGAGACCGGGGTCGACGTCGGCTGGGGACACAGCCGACGCCGGTTGCAGACGTGGTGCCGGTGGAATCCGTGCCGGGGGAGGCGTAACTAGGTCTACCAGCGCCGATCCAGGCCTGGATCCAAGGGGACCCTGCGGCGCCGAGGCTGGAGCCCCCGGCGCCGAAGACCCAGGGCCCCCAGCCGAGTCCGCGGGGCCCGAAGGCGCGCCGGCGGAGTCGGGCTGCCCGAAGATGGCGTGCATCGCTTCGTAAAACTGACGAAGATGGGCAGCGGTCGCTCCCGGTCAGGGGGGGGAACCCAGAGCCGACCCCAAGGGCTCCGCATGCGGAGCTGCGGGAGGGGCACCATCCGCATCCCTCGTCGCATCGGCCGACGGACGGGGAGAAGTCGAAGAGCGACGATGCTTCTTCGACTTCTTCTTGTGCTTCGACTTACCTGACCCAGAGTGCAAAGACTTAGACGAAGAATGATGTTGGCTCCGCGAACGGTCCCTCGACCTCCTCCGCGACCGGGACCTCGAGTGACGCGGGGCCGACTGCCGAGCCTCGAGTAGCTTTCGGGACCGCTCCAACAAAGACTTTGGGGCCATGGTCTAGCAGTCGGAGCAAGACTTGGGGTCGGGGTCGCGCTCCAGGCAATAGAGGAACACGGGGTGCGGGTCCGTCACCGACATTAGTCGGTTACAGGAACCGCAGGCCTTGAAGAAGGGCATCCATCGTGCACCAGGAGTCGATAGACTCAAAAAACGAATTCGACAAAAGTCAGAAAAAAAAGTCAGTCAAAAAGTGACTGGAGGTACCGCTCTGTCCGGATCTGCGCTTGCTGGCGTGGAAAGAGAAAGAACTGACGTCAGCGCACGAGGGCGGCGTCTATGTAGCTACAGCGACGTCATCCCGGCGACCACGACGCCGACGACGAACTCAGAGTCGACCGACGCCACCTTCCGACGTGCAGGGTTACTGCTGACGAAAAACTTTCCGGATCCAGTCGGACGCCTGGGGTAATTCTAAGGTAAGGAATCTATAACTAACTGTTTCTTTCAGATCTCTCAATTTATGGGAGATAAGGTGTCCAGCCTTGTTGCCCCCGAGTAGTATATTGAATTGGTGCAGAGGAGGGCATATTCTGCTCTATCTCAATCTAGCGCTTGCAACTGTTTTCTACCAAGGGCGTAGTTGTCTGCACTTTATGAGCTCCTGATTGTTTATGGGCCTCCTCCAGGGTTCTCACGCGTCCCCCTCTAACTCTGAGCGTTTCTTGCTCCTCTTATTGTTGAATTCACAAAGATAGATATGAAGGTTCCCCTTATTACTGCTGTCAGCGTTTTCCAGACCAGGGAGGTGGGAGTGCCAGGTGTGTCATTTGTTTGGAGGAAAAGGGAGATGATCTCCTTGAACTTTATTATTGACTCGTATGTTAGGAGTTTGTCATTGAGTCGACAAGACCGGCATCGGGTGACAACCCCAGGTGTGTGTCAGGGGAGTGGTCAGACAGTGCTGCAACCTCCAGGTTGGTCCGGCAAGTGGCTACCAAACACATGGGGACACTAAGAAAAAATCAAAGCGCATATCTGGTGGGAGGCTGAGAAGAAGGTAGAACACCTTAGATGATGGATTTAGAGAGCGTCATACATCTGCCAACCCCACTTCTCCCAGTCGCTGCAACCCTGCAGTCGTAAAGGCTCTGGACTGGTCCGCTTACGAGGCTGATCTGTCTAGTGATGCATTTTGGACACGATTGAAGTCTCCCCCTAGAACCATGTCAGTGTCTGGAGATGAGACAACCAGGCTGAGGACATTAAGAAGAAACTTCTCTTGGTGGTTGTTAGGTGTGTAGAGCATGTCAAGGGTAAAAGTATAGATAGGCATATATGAAGATGTGTAGGGAGAGAAGTGTTCCCGGTATTTCTGCTTGGGTTTGTTAAACACCAGTAAAAACGCCACACCCACTTTTTTTTGCTGGGTCCAGGGGAGAAGCATTGCCTGTTGAACCACCAGGACCGCAATCTTCCCCAATATTTCTTAAGGAGGTGCGTCTCCTGTAGAAGAGCAATATCTTAGTTGGAATATCTTAGTAGCAACAAAAGTGCTAATCGCTACCAGGGGAAGTTGAGGCCCGCACATTAAGGCTCAATATGTTAACCATTTGGAGATGTCAGGTGGGAGATATCTATGTATGGTAGGAGGGCAGTTAGTGGCTTGGTTCAGGGTTTAGTGTGTCTCAGCTCCGATTCATTTACCTTCACTGTGGGTGGGATCTCAGGGTGGGAGTAATAACCAACTGGGGGAACAATAAGGAATATAATCACTCCCTCCTTGGGGGTTTTGGGTGTCTCTTGTGCCGGGGTTGTGTCAGTAGGCAGTGGAGCAGGTTATTCCTTGAGTGGGGTGTGTGGCAGCCCTGCCATTCTGGCTCAGGGATATGACAGACTTTCAGGTAGGCCAGTGCCACTACTATATCCTATTTGCTTGGTGGTGATGCCTGGCTGTCCCAATCCAAGGGGTGTCAGAAACTTTTGTTTCTTAGGACTGTTGAGTGGGGGTTAGTCGGCAGTTTGTTCCTGGGCAGTGTCTTGGGTCTGAACTTGTTGTAGTAATGCCATGCATTCTCTGTGGTTTTCGTCTAAGGTGGGTTTGTGTGCGCCTCCCCTGGAAAGGGCACTTGCTTTCAGCAGGCTACGGAGTTCCTTGCCAGTCTGTGGCTCTACCGACTATGCAGTATCCCCCGCCAAATTTGCACTAGTTTCACCGACTATGCTGTCGACTCAGGAAAATCATTAGGGATCAAAATATCCTCTGCCTCCGTCTAGAAGCTCCAATTTAGAGCAGCTCCTCGGACCCGTAGTCTCTTTGACAGTTCTTCGAATTCAATTCTCCAGGACGCATTCCCTAAGGGTATTCCTAGCCCTCGTGGTCACGTATTACCCAGCCTAACCTTGGGCTCAATATCAGGTGCTCACAAACCAGTCTTGATGATGATTTCGAATTATTGAGATCGAAACGCCGTCGACCCCAGTACAACTTAACTCCTTATTCATTTATATAAAAATTGTTTAGAAGGAGTTTTATCTTATGTTGTCAATGTGATTAATGTTTTTAAAGTTTTTCTTACCACAGCACCCCCCCCTTTTTTCACTCATTTGTGAGCACCGTATCTATCTTTTTGAACAGTCTGATATGAATATTGTGGAATAAATGTATTACTGAACAATGTCCATATGTGTCCCGCCCTATACCCGTTTAAAAGAATTGTGTGACACTGTGGGTTATAGAAATTTCTGCCCTCTGTGCTTTGTTGGATAACATATTGTTATCAGAACTCATTGGCCTCATATAAACCACTGTTTTCTCCTAAACTCCCCTGGAAAGATGCCAGGGTCTTCTACCAATTGCTCTACGTGTCATAAGGCCTCGGAGTTGCGGACCAACGGCTGGCGTCACAGGCAAGGCCTCCAGCCCTAAGATCGAGCGGGCCTCTTTCATGGTGTGGACTGCGTGCGTTACCTAGTTCTACACAAAGATCAAGCGGAAAGGGTGTCCCCATTTGTATTTGATCCACTGTTCATGTACAAAAGTAGTGGCCACTCTGAAAGAGCTGCGTCGTTGAAACGTAATGGGGGACAGATCCTGGTAAAGCCACACTTTTACACCCTCACACAAGTGTGCACCCTACTCCCTTGCTGCTGCTATCATTATAGCTTCTTTTAGCCAGTTGTTATGGGCACAATTTAGGATATCTTGTGGCTGGCCTGGTTCGTTAGAAGGGCATCCAGTTCTGGGTATTCTGTCGAGAGTGACCTCTTTCCTGGCTAAATCTGGAAGCATCTGGCAGAAGAGGTGGGTATTATAGCTCTCCAGATCACTCGAATCTACCAAAGTGGGAGACCCTTGATGCTTTTATTCAAACGTCAAAACCTGTTTTCTAGGTCTTCCAGGTGGAGTTGCAGGTCCACATGCTGTTCTCACAACTCCAGCAGCTCGTGTCTGTGGTTGTCTAGTTCTTCTTCCCTAGTGCCCCTGCTAGTTTCCAGGGTGGCCACCCGGTGGCCTAGTTCCACCACCTCCCTTTTTGGTGTTTTTAATGCCTGTGGCGATTAAGTGTGTCAATATCATCCATGAATTTGCCTTAGAGTCCTCTTGGTCAGGATTCGTGGCTTGAGTGTTAGAAGCCACCGGTTCCGAGAGGGCTGTGTCCCTTGACGATTCAGGTTTTTTGGAGACTGCTTTAGTTAGCAAGTCCTTGAAAGTGGAGTCTTTTTTAGCCCTATGCACCACGATGGTGGTAAGTGGTGAGAGGTGCCACCCAAATCGCTGGGTGCTGGGTAGAAAGCTGTGAAAAACAATCATCAGTATGGGTATTTGAGGCACCAGAGTGCGTGGAGTGCAACCTCAATTGCTGCGTTACACCTCGCCAATTGCCCTTGGATATGGATCTCTTCTGTGCCCCTTTCATTTTTTCCCTGTGTTGCACTTCTCAGCTGCCTCAGCTAGGTTGCCTTTAAGTCTCTGTGGTCATGAGGTAGTGCCCCTGTGCCTCCACGCTCACAACACTGACCTTGCGTTAGGGTTGCAGCACAGGTCCGGCCACTGGCCTCCTTGCCAGTGGTCGCTCGTCTTTTCACCACCATTAGCCTCCCCAAGGACGTGCCAGAAAAGCATCCAGGAAAGAGGTGTAGCAGGCGCAGCCAGTTTGCGCCTTTCTGTGGTGTGGGTCTCACGAGGCGTTGATTGGGCCAACATGACGCCCCCTTACTCCATGCAGTTAATTATGGGGAGCTAGTGTGGGGATCAGCACAGCCATCGGGGATCTCGTGGTACTCTGAGCCAGGCTGGATGGCTCTTTATCTTACTGTGCAGTCCCCACGGCTGGCATCATTTTGTTCTGTGGTAGCAGGCCGCGCACCTAATTGCGCCTCGCTGCCTCTACCCCAGGGAACGTTGACGGACTCGTCTCTCTGGTTGTGATCCCCCACTTGCCACCAAGGGAGGATCCCCGGCGGTGTGGCCAGTGCCAGAAGCTGATGTGCTCAGGTGGAAGAGCTCTGTGAAAGTGCTCCTACTTGGCTGCCATCTTCTCCACACCCTCAAAATATAACTTTTAGAAGGTTACCTTTACCCTCCCTGAAGCTGCTGGTGACCAATTTGCATTAGCTCTTCAGCAATTGCCCAGCTACACCTGGCCTGAATTAGTGGTGAAAGAGGTAATTATCTTGGAGTGGGGTTGTGTTTCCTTCACCTGACAGGAAGACCAGTTGGGGTGGGTCAGGAACTTAATTAACTTCAAAGAGGCTTGCCTTGTCACAAGCAAATGTAAGGTAACACTGGGGAAACCCCAGCTTTTGTCCCCCCAGTCAAGCTGGAACCAACAACCAGTGAGAGGAAAGCTACCCCCAGGACCAGTTTTGAGTGACCACAGAGGAGGCAACTGCTCACTACCTTGGCCACACCTCTAGGCGGGCACATAGGCTCTGCAAAAGGGTTTCCCTACCTTGGATTTCGAAGATGAGGAGTACTGTGGGATTGTCTGCAATAGGGCATACAGGAAATGCTGAAAAAGTGGGTAAGGTTGCCCTCTGGAACTTTTACCCCATTGCTTAAGGAGTGCCCAGGAGTCCTCCTCATCCATAGGCTGGTGAACCCTACAAAGCTGGACCTGCACTCATCCTTCCTTAGAAAACTTTCAGGACCTGCCGAAGATCAGAATAGGACTCGATCTGTGACTTGAGTGGAGCCCTGAAGTACTGGCCCTGCTCCTTCTTGTACTCAGGACAAAGAAGTTGACTCAAAAGTCAGTTGGCTGACCGCTTGTGTGGCTACATAGACATAACAAGCTTCAAGAGGACTTTACCTGGAAGTACCCAGCTGATAAGTGACAACTAGAACTTAGACTGGACTTTGATGGTGGCCTCTGCCCAGCACCCTGAGAGTCTTTACCTGATCCTGACATCCCCCTCCCCAGAGATACTGGGGCTAGAAGTGTACTCCTGTGATTGCTTGGGCACCAGAAAAAGGTTTGAAAACCATTGAAAACATTTGTTCCAGAGCCAATGGAGCCTGCTGCAAAAAGTACCCGACTGGCAGTTCAACAGCATCTGATTATATTTTAGATTTGTCCCCCTGAATGGTTCCAGCATCTTGGAAAAAATGACGAAGTCACTTTCTGTTTTGGGACTTAGAAAATCTTTCATGAAAAAACCTCAAAAGCTCCAGAGCCTTAGCGGAACTTACCTGTGGTAGGTATCTGAAAGCAATTCCACTGCATCAGTTCCATGGTTGGAAATACCATTTCAGACTTTTCTTGAAAAAACATGACAGTCTCTTTTTGAATTAAGACTTTTAACCACGCTTCAACACACAAAAGGGGGGGGGCCTAGAGACAATCAAGATCCTGTTTGCAAGCCATCCAATTCCAAAAGCACTTGGTGCATATTACATGTTTGGGCCCACTGGCTAGAAGTAAAAGAGCAGTCTTCAAACGACATGGCGAAGCCACCTTCCTTTCTGCACCAAGGACCATGAATTCAGAAATACTCAAAGTGTGCATTTGCCAAGTGAGAATAAGGTTCAATACCAGGTGCAGAGAAGCCTCCAGACTCGTATGGCAGGGAATTTTCTAGATAACCATAGGCAGCTTGCCCGCCCAATGCCGATTTTATCTGGAGCTATTTCAGGGAGTTGAAGAACGCTCAAGATGGATTGATGGGTACATTGAGTAAGAAGTACAGTAGCCTAGGAAGTATAGGCATTTTCATAACTGCAACGCAGATTGCGAATGAGATTGGCGAGTTTGATCCAGCACTCACCAGAGTCTGATAACTGATTCAACACTTACATCATTGTCCCTGATCATCTCTGTAGCCACTCTTCCACCCTGATACACATTTAGCACACAGAGCCTTCAGTCCATTGTAACATAAACTCTAAAGTGCACTGCGATGTGCTCTCAGTCAATGGGAAAATCAACAATTTGCTCAGTTTATCTTACCGCTAGAGAAGCCACCGAAGTACAGAATCTCGCATAGGATGAGAGAGCGATTGTACTCTGGGTCTCTATTATGCAACAGTACATGATGTTCCTACAATAAGATTTATATACATTTCCCAGAAAACCTAATGCCTCCCATGTGAATAGTGTTCACTTTTTGCACACACAAGTAGTTCCATTGCCAGGGCACAACATAGCAGGGATAACGGACATAACTGACGGTTGCCATGCTTAATGTCAAGTGGGATGGACAGTAGCCCGCTTATTCTTATTTTAGCCGTGGGACACAATTATCTAGGATAACAACAAATTCCATT
Source organism: Calotriton arnoldi (assembly GCA_963921515.1). Lineage (NCBI taxonomy): Eukaryota > Metazoa > Chordata > Amphibia > Caudata > Salamandridae > Calotriton > Calotriton arnoldi. Next base: position 3,286,230 of record CAWUFW010000565.1, on the reverse strand, counting down.
TCCCATTCTATTGAGCATGTCATCATGTATTCCCATTTAAGTTAATCAAATACCTTTTCTCCATATTAAATAACAGCAGCGGCATTCACTTCTGGGTGCAGTTGATCCACAGACACAAAAAATAAGTGCCATTTATACACATTTGACTAGTCAGGATTGAAACCAGCTTGGTCATGCATGACAAGTTCCAGCATTAGTGAAAAGTGGCAGCTGGCTGTCATTTTAGCTAGTATTGTGGTGTTAGGTTTGAGATGTGACAAGGGACTGTATGATGCACAAGCGGTGTCAGGTTTACCAGGCTTTAGGAGTGCTATGAGAATTGCTTCGGTAGGGGCCTGTGGAAAGTGGCCAAGACCACGTGCCTCATCGAACATTGCTGCAAAATACAATTCTAGGACATCTATATAATATTTATTTAAACAAGTCTATAGGGAGCTTATTAGCTCCCAGAGCAGGCCCATCCTTGATTGCGTTTTGTTTTTCTCACCTACTGTGTTCAGCTGCAGTAAATGTTTCCTTTTCGAATCCTGCAACCATGGCATAATCAGTCTGTAAAGATATTCTCATTCCACAACCCAGAATCATATCTGTGAGGAATATAGTTCACAGTATTCCCTAAAACGAGCAGTGACACCCCGGGTATCATGAATCACCCAATTGTCAGCTGTTTCAAATGCAGTTATATTACCAAAAGCCCACACAGGTCTCAAAATTTTAGGTAGCATTTTTCAGGGACATTGACTCTCGTTATGCGCCTTGAACACTGCATGTTTTCAGAAAATTTGACCTTGCATTCAGAATTGTACCCAAGCTCCCTCAACTTGGAGTGCATGTTGATAAGCATCTTGCAATCCCTAGGCTAGGCATAGAGCAAATCCAGACTTTAAATCTGTGCTTCCAGCCACACCAGTCTTCCATGGATCGAATTAAGAACACCTAATTTTTTGGCAAAACAAACAACACGGATAAAAGTTTTATAGGCATTTCATAAGATACCATAGGCACCAATCCCTGCTTATTACAGAAGGGTTCTGATATCTCTCAACCTACCTCTGCCTTTCATACAGCACCTGGTAGGTCCTATGAGGGGAACTGCCAATTGTGAACACAATTGGTCTGCACCAGCAAGTCCAATTTCTTAACAATTGGTTCATGGTCTCAGATTGTCTACGAATTAATATATGCTTGCATTTACTACATACAGACATCTTGTGTGACAAACCAATAATCGATGCAGGAGTGCATACCATGGACAGATGACTAAAATATAATTCCAGAGGACATCAGATTCTTGAGTCTCCACATATCATTATATCATCAAGGCTCGTTATGTGGAGGATTTCTCCGGCGGTGGTGGATTGCCCCAAGGGCAAGCCCACAGATCTATCAACATGTGGTTACAAAACAGAATTGAAGGGCCCACTCCATATCTGGGTCTGATGGTCCATCCCCCTAGTCACGGATTGATAATCCCAGTACAACTGCAGACTTTCAAAGTTCAGGCCATATGCATCGATAAATGTTATATAGAGACTCTCAAGTTTATCTTGACCCATTAGGAACCATCTACCTGGGGGTCGTGGATTGTACTGGTTATTCTGAACTGGAAACCCATCCATGCCCAGATTCGTGAGCAGTGTGAGAGGCAAACAGGCGGCAACTGACCATTCTTCCCTTCTTGGCCTTTTTAGGTCTCGCTGAGCCAGGGCGCATGCGCTGCTCTGCGAGACTTTAGTAAGGGGCTTTTGAAAGTGCTCCGAAAGCGGCCACCAGCATGCGGTTACGCGCACAAGCGCGCGCGACGTGCCCAACACTTTTTCTCGTTGCGCGTGCGCACAACTCGCGTTACCACTCGCGTTTTTTTAAATTTCATTTCGCGGCCGCGCGGCGTTACTTTTACGGCCGCGCGGCCAATGCTTGTTAGATCTTACTTCCATCCTCCACTAGGCTGCTCGAGCGACTGCTCCACCACAGATTGACAGCTTCGTTGAATGGTAATCCGACTCTGAGTTGACTTGTATTGTAGGGATCCAACCAGCTGTCCCTTCTTGTAGCTTTTTCTATTTTTTCTTTCTGATAGTCCCCATTTTATTTTTTCCTGTTTTAAGGCACCACCCGCAAATCAGCTCCCGTGCGCCACTGCAGAGGTCTATGCTCTAGAAGGAAGCCTCAAAATGCCCCCCTTCAGTTGTCGAAGGGGTAACTTCCACAGGCGGGGGCCTCATTGAGACCAGTCAAACCCCATCCTCCTAAGACTTCAGACCTCACCTGCACTTGATAACCACAACGCTAGTCCTGCAAAAATGACCAAATTCTCACTCCCATTCTTGCATTAGAGAATATATGACATTCTCACTCAGGCCGTATTTATTGGACGTCATAAACACAACATATCCAATAAAGCCATTTTTAAGTAAAAGCATTTCCATATTAATTTGCAATATGTACAGTAGCAAGGTTGATGATTTGATACAGCTAATGTATGACATTTGCAAATCGCCTATCATGGGCAGCCAGGCAGCCATCAGCTGATCCTGCTAGCCCTCTTTAGAATGAGAGCCTGCGAAAATGTAAACAAGCATTGGCATAGCCAATAGGTCTCACCTTTGGGACCTTATAAGTGTTTAGCCATGCAACAGTTGATGTTGCATGGATATTGTGCTGCATAACTAAATACTTATAAGGTCCCAAAAGCGAGACCTATTGGCTATGCCAATGCTTGTTGCTATAGGGAGTAGTGGGTCTCCTGAAGGGGAGCTTATTTTACAAAAACAGTGGTCCCTCACAACAAAATGAGATTAGATCTGTGTAAACATAGAAATACAAGGATGTCTATATTTGTGTGTCCAATTGGACAGTAATTATTTAATGTAAACAATTGCCAAAGCAACATACAAGTGAGACAATATCAAACAAAAACAAGGAGAAACTCAGGCATGTGTAGAAGCAAGGCCTAAAACAGAATTCAATAATTAGGCCACTGGAAATACATCGCAACACTGTAGCACATCATTTGAAACAATATAGTATTGTGTCAAGGTGAGCACCATCAACTTTGTGCCTAATAAATAAAAAATAACCCTTCCTGACTTTGTGTCATCTTGACTGGACCGTGTGTCAAGGTTGTTTTTGGCTTCTATGACTACAAGGACTCTTTCCATCTGAAGGTCTTTTTATTGCAAGCTGCCATATCATCCTTAATGCTGGATATGAATGGTTCAGTGAGGTCAGTTGTGGAAGCCTGCCTGTCGAGGCATTCTGACCTGCATTTCCTCAATGATTTAGCTTGCCAAATTTCTTGTCTGTTGTTTGGATGCTGTGCATTATGTTCTGAAGGATGGGTTTGATATCCTGATCCTCTCATGTCTCACATAATCGGGAGTCACTGCTCCTCCCATTGGCCTTGGTCCCTGTTAGCATTGCGTTCAGAATTCCTGGAGTCAAACAAACTTTGATTGATTGTTTTTTGATCAGCCTTACCCTATGGTACTGCAGTGGCAGCATTGTAACAGTGAACAGACTGGCTTGATCTCCATGAAGGATAGGGGTGCCCAGTCAAAGGCCTAATTCATGATTCAGGTAGCGGTTGGGGCAAGGCAAGAGAAGCCAGTTACAGAAGGTGAGGCAAACGCAGCACTGGCTGTCACACCTCACCAAGAGTGTGGAATGCTCTCACTTGCCTGCTAGAGCTTAGTGCCAAGAAGTTTCAACAGGATAACTGCTGCACTCTCCAAAGGTACTGTTCATACAGAGAGCATCCAGGCACACTTCTCTCACATTCGGTGTTCACTGACTGACAACCCCCAGAGTCAGTTCCTGTTGCAGTGATCACTGTAAGGTACTTCTGGCTCTTGGTTCCTCAGGACACCCAGTCCCCTAGGACACCACACTCCATTTGGCTAACGTCCAGTGGAACCCAGGGTAAACAGGCAGCACACCCGCACCACCCTAGGGCTATGCCACTCGGGGTTTGCCAGAGATCTGAGGGGAACAGCCTGCCTACACAGATCATGGCCTAGGACAACCACAGCTACCTATGTCAGGGGGATCCCTTTGCACCAGGCCGCTGGTTGCCAGAGACAACCTTCAAATATGTGCCATCCTCTCAGGTCAGCATGGATAATTTCTTTTGCATTGTAGGATTTTCATTGAAAGTCAAACATCAGAATGAAGAAGCAAGCTATTTAATCCCATGAAAAGTAGCTGTCTGGCAGCAGGAAGAAACAGCATGTACAGTAATGACCTATATGACAATATTCGGTCTCTGCCCAGGGGCGGAGCATCCGGAGAGCCTTTCCGGATCCAACCTGGCCAAATGGCAGTGGCAGTCTAACAATCTCTAGTATTGGGAAGGGAGCATGTTTGAGTGTCTGCTTGGGTTTTGGAGCAGGGTCGGGGGCAACAGTACTCACATGCTGCCAGAGTGTACTCCAATTCCTCCTCCACATCGGAGCCGAAGATTTCCTCAAAGGAGAAATCCCCTTGTTCCTGCTCAGCAGCAAGCTCTTCCTGGGCATGCTCCTCCCCGAAAATTTCGGGAGCATTGTCTTCACTTCGACGAGACATCTTCAACCAACACGCCGTTCGATCCCGGAGAGTCTTTTTGGAACGGAAAGACTTGCAGGCGTTGAAGTCGGCCTCGCGGTGATCGGGCGAGAGGCAAAGGTTGCAAATCGAGGGTTGAGCAGTGTGCGACTATTTGGAATGGCACTGCCGACAAAATCAAAAAGGTGTTCGTTCCATCAGGAACACAACTTCAGCACCGACTCTGCACGTGAGAGGGTAGGCCCAAGACAGGCAGTGCCTCGAAGGGCGATAGGTCGGTGCCCGAAACAACAAAGTTTTCGAGTGGCACAGTGACGGAAAAGTGCGATTGAGACAAACTATACTGTTGAAGACAGAATAGGACCGAAGTCTCGTAACAAACTGAGTTAAACACGGAGGATGCGTTCGAACCTGACGTCAGGGACACAACAATCTAACAAAGGAGTCGAAGCCCATGCGCAGTATCACCGAGGAGTCAACAATCGATCTTGTGACTCGAAAATCTTCTCAGAAGAAAAACAACCTGCACAACTCTGAATCCAACACTAGGTGGCGTGAATATGCAGATCATGTGTATCCACAGAAACACATTCCATTGAATATATATATATATATATATATATATATATATATATATATTTTATTTTGGTCGATTTGATGGACCCTACATGCCAAAATTGGGCTATATATGATGATTGAGTCTAATATTTATTTTTCTAATGAAATGAAGTATAAAGGCGAATATATCGCAATGTTGACTTGCTCGTAATCGTGCTGAAAAGTTAAACGTAGAACCAGCGCTACGTTGGGAGGAGGGCTGAACCATTGGTTTGTCTTTAAATCAGGAAATTGAATTGAAAAACTTTATTGAAAAAAACGTTTAAGTTACGTTCGTGCAATATGAAAATGGCGAAGTGGGTTCAGCGTTTGCACACACTGTCTCCGTTCAAGCCTCTGAAGAGAAGCATATGGAGCTTCGAAACACGTCAGGCATTTCCATTACGGAGCAGCTTCTACAAGCGGATCCTCGTCCCTGCCTATCATAAACAAAGCTGTTGATCGAGTGCTACTCACCAGGTGGACAACCTTTGGAGCAGAATGTAATACGCGGCCGTCCTGCCGCGGAGTGTGCACCACCCCGTAATGTTATGGGGGCCACCCGACATGGTAACTATCATGTCGGCTATGTGGGCCAGCAGCCGCAAACAGGATTGAGGACGAGTCCACTTGGAGGGTCCATACAGGACAAGATTTGTGTGCTATCCGGACCACATTTCCCACAATGCACAGTCTCATTCGAGCTTCCTATTGGTGGGTGTGCAATATGAAAATGGCGAAGTGGGTTCAGCGTTTGCACACACTGTCTCCGTTCAAGCATCTGAAGAGAAGCATATGGAGCTTCGAAACGCGTCAGGCATTTCCATTACGGAGCAGCTTCTACAAGCGGATCCTCGTCCCTGCCTATCATAAACAAAGCTGTTGATCGAGTGCTACTCACCAGGTGGACAACCTTTGGAGCAGAATGTAATACGCGGCCGTCCTGCCGCGGAGTGTGCACCACCCAGTAATGTTATGGGGGCCACCCGACATGGTAACTATTATGTCGGCTATGTGGGCCAGCAGCCGCAAACAGGATTGAGGACGAGTCCACTTGCAGGGTCCATACAGGACAAGATTTGTGTGCTATCCGGACCACATTTCCCACAATGCACAGTCTCATTCGAGCTTCCCATTGGTGGGTGTGCAATATGAAAATGGCGAAGTGGGTTCAGCGTTTGCACACACTGTCTCCGTTCAAGCCGCTGAAGAGAAGCATATGGAGCTTCGAAACGCGTCAGGCATTTCCATTACGGAGCAGCTTCTACAAGCGGATCCTCGTCCCTGGCTATCATAAACAAAGCTGTTGATCGAGTGCTACTCACCAGGTGGACAACCTTTGGAGCAGAATATATATATATATATATATATATCCATCACACAAAGAGTTACCCAACAGAGGAGCCATCACACAGGTAAGTATCCGCTTTCATTTAATGATGGCTGCTGCTCGAGAACCATGGACAAATCACAGCTCCAATGATCTGCCTGACGCGTTTCGTGCTGTAAGCACTTTATCAAAGGCACAATGTTCACAGGAAATGCGTGGCAGAAGTACACCAATTAATAAAACGAAATCCGGCCTCAGTGGGCGTGGCCGCCTGCACGGCCTTCTGGACTCTGTAGTGTACTCAGTGTTACTCCAGTGAACTGCCCAGCATTCCATTCGAATTCTAACAATATTACCACCGTGGGTTTCCGTGTCTGTCCAATTTGCACTCAGCCAGCACCTTTCTGCCAACATTAACAGCACCTGTCCCATCACGAACAACGCAGATTGGCGCCGTTCAGGGGCCGCTTTCCGCAGCAGGGCATCCTCCACGGCCGGGTCAGCCGTCGTATATCCATCACACAGAGAGTTACCCAACAGAGGAGCCATCACACAGGTAAGTATCCGCTTTCATTTAATGATGGCTGCTGCTCGAGAACCATGGACAAATCACAGCTCCAATGATCTGCCTGACGCGTTTCGTGCTGTAAGCACTTTATCAAAGGCACAATGTTCACAGGAAATGCGTGGCAGAAGTACACCAATTAATAAAACGAAATCCGGCCTCAGTGGGCGTGGCCGCCTGCACGGCCTTCTGGACTCTGTAGTGTACTCAGTGTTACTCCAGTGAACTGCCCAGCATTCCATTCGAATTCTAACAATATTACCACCGTGGGTTTCCGTGTCTGTCCAATTTGCACTCAGCCAGCACCTTTCTGCCAACATTAACAGCACCTGTCCCATCACGAACAACGCAGATTGGCGCCGTTCAGGGGCCGCTTTCGCAACAGGGCATCCTCCACGGCCGGGTCAGCCGTCGTATATCCATCACACAAAGAGTTACCCAACAGAGGAGCCATCACACAGGTAAGTATCCGCTTTCATTTAATGATGGCTGCTGCTCGAGAACCATGGACAAATCACAGCTCCAATGATCTGCCTGACGCGTTTCGTGCTGTAAGCACTTAATCAAAGGCACAATGTTCACAGGAAATGCGTGGCAGAAGTACACCAATTGACACCCACGGTGGTAATATTGTTAGAATTCGAATGGAATGCTGGGCAGTTCACTGGAGTAACACTGAGTACACTACAGAGTCCAGAAGGCCGTGCAGGCGGCCACGCCCACTGAGGCCGGATTTCGTTTTATTAATTGGTGTACTTCTGCCACGCATTTCCTGTGAACATTGTGCCTTTGATAAAGTGCTTACAGCACGAAACGCGTCAGGCAGATCATTGGAGCTGTGATTTGTCCATGGTTCTCGAGCAGCAGCCATCATTAAATGAAAGCGGATACTTACCTGTGTGATGGCTCCTCTGTTGGGTAACTCTTGTGTGATGGATATACGACGGCTGACCCGGCCGTGGAGGATGCCCTGCTGCGGAAAGCGGCCCCTGAACGGCGCCAATCTGCGTTGTTCGTGATGGGACAGGTGCTGTTAATGTTGGCAGAAAGGTGCTGGCTGAGTGCAAATTGGACAGACACGGAAACCCACGGTGGTAATATTGTTAGAATTCGAATGGAATGCTGGGCAGTTCACTGGAGTAACACTGAGTACACTACAGAGTCCAGAAGGCCGTGCAGGCGGCCACGCCCACTGAGGCCGGATTTCGTTTATTAATTGGTGTACTTCTGCCACGCATTTCCTGTGAACATTGTGCCTTTGATAAAGTGCTTACAGCACGAAACGCGTCAGGCAGATCATTGGAGCTGTGATTTGTCCATGGTTCTCGAGCAGCAGCCATCATTAAATGAAAGCGGATACTTACCTGTGTGATGGCTCCTCTGTTGGGTAACTCTTTGTGTGATGGATATACGACGGCTGACCCGGCCGTGGAGGATGCCCTGCTGCGGAAAGCGGCCCCTGAACGGCGCCAATCTGCGTTGTTCGTGATGGGACAGGTGCTGTTAATGTTGGCAGAAAGGTGCTGGCTGAGTGCAAATTGGACAGACACGGAACCCCACGGTGGTAATACTGTTAGAATTCGAATGGAATGCTGGGCAGTTCACTGGAGTAACACTGAGTACACTACAGAGTCCAGAAGGCCGTGCAGGCGGCCACGCCCACTGAGGCCGGATTTCGTTTTATTAATTGGTGTACTTCTGCCACGCATTTCCTGTGAACATTGTGCCTTTGATAAAGTGCTTACAGCACGAAACGCGTCAGGCAGATCATTGGAGCTGTGATTTGTCCATGGTTCTCGAGCAGCAGCCATCATTAAATGAAAGCGGATACTTACCTGTGTGATGGCTCATCTGTTGGGTAACTCTTTGTGTGATGGATATATATATATATATATATATATATATATATATATATATATATATACACACACATCTACACATACACATGTCACAATGTTCTGTTGCAGAACACATGTCACAATGTTCTGTTGCAGAACACCCCCTGGCCTTGAGATAAGGTCCAAACCTCTAAAGGCCTCAAACTTCGTCACCTCCTCCTGGGCTTATCAACCATATCTTGCCTCATTCACTAAACTTTATTGTGGTAGTTCCTTAAATTTAAATCACAATTGTTGCTGGCAGTTATGCCACTCTACCGTTGTAAAGGAGGTGGATACCCTTGATTCAGGTGTACAGAGGTCTCCACTGGGGAACTCAGACATATACCAACATGTGTGCATATACAAATATGCTAGACATATTCTTTCAGGTATAGTTCCCTTTGTATCAACATTACCAACAGCTGCAAAGATATAGTAAATGCCAATGGCAAGTCTCTCCACATGGATCAAACTTTTAACAACATTTTTGTTTACTTAACAATTGCAGCAATCACTGAATGATATGTTTTTTTTAACCGCACAGTTAGGGATACATTTTCACTAAACCACTGATTTTTATTATTTGGGGGTGAAAAGAGTCTGGCTAATTCCACTTGTTTCTTAAAAATTGCTTGTGACCAGATACATGAACGCGTGACCATGACTGAGCTCCATGAAGCACCACAAAGATTGAATCTCTCATTTGCAGAACTACTTTTGGTGTTGTCTGGGCTCTTGATCTCTTTTCCAATTATTCAGTTTTTCAGAGGTGTCTCCTGCATTATCTTCTGAGGAACTGAAGTAAGGGTATGTTCGATGGATAGGTGCATGGATTGCCTTAAGAAGGTGAAACATGTCCTTTGCTACTTTAGTAAGCATCCCATCCCTCATTTAGAGCACTGCACTGATTTCACTTTTAAAATTCTTAAAAATGCCATATACCAGTTGTTTTCTATTTCAGGTTTAGGGGAGGCTCATGTACAGTCATGCTCACTCCTTAGAACCATCCACATTTCAGGGGTCTCCATGGTTCAGGACACTGAAATTCAACCTGCTAAATTATAGCTTTGAATGCTTCCAGCTGTCGGCAAGGGGACTCAAACTGCAAATCTGGTCTCCAGTAGCACACCTAGGTATTTGGCTTCCTCAGCTCTGAGGCCTCTTCTCCGTGTGGAACATGGGCTCACAAGGCCAAACAGACGCTACCATTTATACTGTCATGGTAAGAGTGCAGCTTTGACTTTTTAAGGTCTGGACACTGCCAACACATCACAGTTTTAACTGGTTATCATGTGATGCAGAATAGGTTTTCCTTCTTGGATTTGCTTACGTGTGGATGCTGCTATACGTCCAGAAGCTGCCTTTGGAATAACAATAATAATTAACCTGATGTACAGATGGCTTCACCTCCCTGACTCTTACCAGAGTGGGTGTCCATTTCGCCATGTTACATCTGTGCATTTATAAACGTAGCAAAGCAGACAAGGGTGTTACTCAGAACAACCTGCCAGATACACTTTGCAACATAATTAATACTATGCTCATTGGCTACTTCAAAAATTCATTTATCTGTCCCTTTCATATTTTGTTGAAATACATATGCAACATTTTCTACTGCATGGTAGCAGCATTTCTTTTGTTGTTAATTAAAATGCCTCAGCAGCATTGGGCACCCCACACAATAATCCTGCATGCAGTGACAACACATCTCACTTTGTTCTCTTGCATTAGGCAGCAATCATCTAAAACAATGACTATCAGCAGTGGGCCACTTTTCTGAAATGGTTGAATTTAATTTCAATGGTGCAATACAAATTGATGAGAATAAGTATTTTAGTGAAACAATTACACCAGTTTTGCTCAATATTTGAATGCAGGATGGATATCGATTGCATTCCTTCCAATGGTACGTTTCCCTAGATGTAGCCCCCAACAACAGTGGTGCATGATATACTACTAACAGGTACTCAACTACCACCACATATTAGTAGGATATCCTTTTCAACAAAACTTTTTCTGAGGTAGGCCACAACTGCTTAATGTATGCGAGAAAAAGCAATATCTTTCATGTGTTCGACTACATTCCTCTGCCAGCTTTAATCATCTTTTGAGAGATGGTAAATACCCTTCACCTGACTTCAACTTGCAAATGCCGCACTACGACTTAGAATGGAAAGGAATCAATTCAGACAAACAAAAGAAAATAAGTGAAATTCTAAAACTCCGGGAATCTTGAAATTGTGAAGAGCGGAATTCAGTGTGCATTAGGTACTGTCCAGTTGTAGAGGGTGCCAGTGGACTGTCCCAGAGTCTAAAATACTAATCTGTTTCTACACATTATTGCTTATTAAATGCTCCTGACCTTAAATGAATTAAGAACCAAAAAAGAATTAGTCAAGTGTGTATTTTGTTCTTGTGTAAATCCAACAATTACACAGATTGCAAGCCCGGAAACAATTGTGAAACATATTGTGTCTAATTTGAGAGACTGATGCTTAACATTACCTGTTTCTCCAAGAGTGATGCTAGCTTCTCAGAATGGAGGCCACCAGGGGAAGCTGATGAAGCAGGAAGTTGAAGTGGCGCAATCGGAACTTGCTTTTCTTCACGTAGAGGGGTGGTCTCCACTTGGTGCCATCGCTGCTCAATTTCCACATGAACATTCTGTGGCTTCAGCTCAACAGATGCAGATGCCACTGGAATCCTGTCTACTTCCATCCTAGATATGTCCTCCATGCTTGACCCATCAATGGCATCAAATCGTTTCCGCCTCTCCTCTCGTCGCCGAGTTCGTTCCCTTTCCTGGTCTACTTGGTCAGGGTCAGAACCATTAGTGTCTTTTGAAGAGGTGACAATAGGACTAGAGGAGTCTGCAGCTTTGGCCTTTTCTTGTGCCAAGGCTTGTTGAATTGGACGGAACTCTGCCCAGTCAAAGGTTTTTGACCGCCCTTCTCGCCTGCGTTCACGTGCTCGGCTTCTCTTTACTTCCACATCTACTGCAGCCTGCTCAGAGACCTGCTTATCACCTAGTTTGGGACAGACTTCATAAGCGGATGTTGTTTTGCTCTTCTCTTCTGGCAAAGAACTGTTGAAAGAAGCACAGAAATGAAAATTTAATAGAAATCATCCACTCCCTTCCCAGATAGGTTTAAGCTGCCATGCAACTAGATTATTGTTAGCTTTACATGATGTAATGAAAGCCAATTTCTCAATGTATTGCAATTCCATCTATGGGATTCGTAAGTACGCTATGTTATGTTTTGGGTAGTTTTGCAGGCCTACATCAGAAGATTTAATATTGAAAATCTAGACTCCCCAATGATCCCTATGCTAGCCATAACATGTTAGAAAATAGGTCATAGAACTACAAAAAGTTGACGGTTTATTAAAACCGATCAGATTAGACAACTCCGGAAGTTGTGCATACTCATTGCAGATAGGGATAAGTGCCACTCCTCCAATCCCTCACCCAAAAAAATTATTTATTATACCCATCTCTCCAGATGGTTCAAATGATTTGAAGAAAATAATCTGGACAAAAGCCACACAAATATTTCAGACCAACTGCGATAAAACACACAACATAAATCATCAAATTCCGCAGTTAAATTGTCAGTACATGGAAATTTCTGAACATAGGTAAGTAAACTTATACCTTATGTTCAGCAGGCTGTGGTTTACCTTGCATGTTTCTACCTGCTTTTACATTTTTTCATTGCCATCTTATTTTAAGCTGACATATTAAAAGCAAATGGCGCATTCCTCAGAAGAAAATGCAACAACAATTCTAGATAATGAACTAAAGGGCGAGCTTAAAAACATGTCTGGAATGACTAGCTACTCTGGGACATTTGTCAAGATTGAATTATGAATGGGCAATACTTTTAAGACAGCAGAAACCCTCTGTGGTGTAATGAATGTGTAGGTAGTAACTGACATGCAAATTTTAAAGGGAAGTCCATCTGAAAATATTTCAGTGACATAGGGAATGTTGAATAAGGTTTGTTTTATTTGATACCGGGAACGTCTCCAGCTGGAGTCACTGGTGGTTTAGAGACTAAGTCAAACTTTAGTATATGATATAGTATTTCTAATGGTCTTTTCATCTATGATTTGGCAGTGGTTAACATTATTGTACATATTTATCAATAGATTTAAATCAACTGTGCCAGGCATAAACAATTTATGGCAGAAGTTCTACTATATCTCCACCTTAAGGTCCAAATAATTCACAGCATCCTTTTACTTCAGTACGAGTAGAGGCCACAGACAAGCGAAAGAAGGAATCCATGTTTTTTTATTTTCATTTTGAAAGAAATACAGGCGAACTTTAAATATCAACTGAGGCATTTTGTTGTCATTGTACATGGCAGAATGAAACATAGCGGTTTAGGCTAAACCTTGGGTATTGAGTCCTTTGTGTATTAATTGTATCATGGTGCCTTAACATCTATCACAGAAACACCACCAGTATATTAAATAAAACATTTGGTTCTGAATAAGGCGTAATGGACTCCTAGACCTCATTTTAAAGGTCAATAAATACATAATGATCACATAGATGGGATAGGGGTCAGAAAATACAGGTGTGCAGGCTGGAAGCCATGTGTGCTTTCTCAAAGAAAGAACTACAGAGCAATGGTAGGAACCATATAGTGTTCTTTCAGATCTAGGTGGTCACAAAATGGTGAGATATGTGTACAGTAATTACGCTCAAGGTCAATTAGGCACTGGCCAGCACATAACTGAGTTACACAAACTTAAGACAATTATGCATAAGACTACTGATCATAATATTTCAACCAAAAGAAATCTAGAAACGAGAAAGAGCCATCACTTAATTTAAGTTCTTCATCATGTGTTATTTTATTTATATTGACGAACACTAGGATACCGCAGACTATGTGCAAGATCATTATAGACATTTAGGAAGATCAATATAGATATTCTAGGAAAATAGCCCACCTGAAGCAGAGTTCGAATGGCATATGAGAGCACCTCGGGGTATACCTGTCTACGAAAAGAATGCTGGTAATTATTGGAGTTCTGTAAACAATGGAAAGATAATGAAACTCTGTCTTACTTCCAGTGTGATTAACCATAATGCTCTGTTTACCCACAGGATTTGGATTCTGGTCAATTATTTCTAGGATTACTGCTGAATGGGATGACAATTCATGTTAATTGTAATGCACACTCTACCTTGTTTAAAAATATAAGAAAGTATATGCTACTGATCTGTTTTAGACAAAAACCTCACAGTTAAAGACATTTACATTGCCCCTGTAAAGCAGTCAGGACATTTCAGGCTGCAAAAAGGACTGCAATGGCAGAGTAACAATCACAACCACAGACTCGTATCAATTCTATTGGTTGTGACATGGATGTTTGTAAAAAGAGATTGCAAGTAAGCAACTTTATTCTCAATCATGGAATCTTCATTAAAAGTCATATGCAGCAGGAAAAGCTCTCAACTAATGAAGGGAAAGACAGGAGTACAAGAAAACTAGGAGTAAAGCAAAATGTATGCGATCCTAAAACAGATTACGCAGACAACACCTGAATTATTTAAGTGTCTGCACTGTTGTCAGAAGCTAGAAAGCAGTCCGGAAGATGGCTGCTGGCTAGACAGCACCAAACATAAGTATTAAATTCATAAACTGCAATCATGGAAGGAATCCTTTTAATCTCAATGACCTTTTACTAGAACAACATATGTATTATTAGCACCTTCATGCCTCAATAAATCTGCAGCCAACTGGGGAGGTGGATTGGCAACATTCTATACATCTTGAAGTTACCTGAGATCAGTCATCTACAGTCTCCCGACCTGCACTTAGAAAATAAAAGCATTGAAGCTAACAGTTCAGAAAGATGTAGGCAACAAAGTGGAGCTCCGAAGGGTGTAAAGAGATATGCACAGGAAAGATCAGTATTTTGCTTACTCTACAAAAACTGGATAACAGTACAGTGGCTGAAGACAAGCCCACAACTTATCTACTAATAATAATAATAAAGAACCAATTCTCTTTGGCTGGGAAAAAACCTAGGAAAATTAAAATTAGGTGCATTGATAGTTAACAGCGTGACTGCTTCACCTGCAAATCCTGCCTCTGTAGATTCAGAAGAAATTATTTACAGGACATGAAGGTCAACAGCAGTAGTGAGGGCAGAACAGCCCACACACAACTTTCTGCTCAAGAATGTGAACTAGCAGACATTCTCATGAAGCCCGCCTGTCATAGTGGCAACAAAAAGATACCTGCCAAAGCAGCAGCAGAAAGACCTGCAAACCTAGGTAACCGGAAGAGGGAATGTATGTGTGCTATTACTGTCTGCCAAGGAAGTGAGAACTCAGAGTCTCCTACTCCACAGCCCTACAACCTGAAAAGTAGAGAGTATATTCGGAGGGCAAACTATCTGGCACAGGGCAGTAATTCCTAAACAATTTTAAATGAAATAGAAAGCATTGCAAGTGTCTGGAGGCACCTTTTCTTGTTCCTGAGAGGCACTCACGAAACTGAAACTAAACAGGGTTTAATTAACTTGAGGAATGAACATACGTTAGAGATGATTGCCCTAAAATTGGACGCACAACCTCAACGTTCTTAATAACTAACATTAGTCCACATTTACTCCCTTATGACTGAAGGCATGGGCTATACAGATAAAGAATTACAGAAACAAATTAGTAGGTATTTGATTTAAATTAGGGAGTGGAGGCTTTAGAGTTGAGGGCAGAGGAGACTGTGGAAGTGCTTTCCCATAATGAAGATAGAAACAAAGATGAAAGTATCTCATCTGCATACCAAGTCTGAAGATTTAGGAAATCTGAACACGGATCCAATGATAGGTTTTCTGGCATTCTGGAGAATGCAAAGAAGGAAAGACAGTCAAATGTTAATTTCTAATCATCTTGGGCAAGTCACCCTAAAATGGTTGGATGGGTTATAGTCTATGACCTAAAACAGGAAAAGTGCTCCCCATTTCAAAAGAATTCCAACAATTGGCCACATATACCAGTATTAATCAGCCTTGTGCGGTGTATATTGGAAGAAAAAATTAAATCTCTTAATGTATCAGATACAAAGGCCTACAAATATTGACAAGGTGCAACACTAGCAAGGAATTGGCAACTCACACATGAGAACCACAGAAACACAGGAGCTGAAAACTGATTAATAAACTAACAAGATAAACACTTGAACAGGATCCCCTCCCCTGCTTTTTCTAATGACTGCAGATGGCAACATGCAAACAAAGAAAGCCGTCTTTTGTATATCCATAGAAAGCCGTCTTTTGTATATCCATAGAAAGCCAGGGAAAAATGGAAGAAAAATTATGCTTAGAAAATGCAATGGAAGTAAAGAAAAATATCTATGTCATACGAGTAGAGACTTAATCGAGACTTGTGGTGTTAGCTCAGGTCAGCATCCATTTGTTGGACACCAGAATAATGATGTGCATTACGCTACTTGAAATACAGAACATTCAAGAGCTGATCGGACTCTGGAGCAACAAGGCCACCTTCCAGTGGAAAAGTTCAACTATTTTACTCAGAGTATTCTGTGTATCGATTTTATTTTATTTCTTTGCTTTTTTTAGAGAAAAAGAAAACAAAAAATTAAAACGAACTTCTAAAACTGTCAAATTATATTTTAGGCTATTTTTTATTGGTGTGTCAAAAAATGCGGTTTGAGACAGGCCTTACAAATAGTTTGAGATACATATTTTACTTTAAAAAAATGGTCTGAAACCCCAGAAACATTTTCTAGAGGTTATGAATACTAATGGCAATCTCGTGATGGAGATGTTTGAAATCACAACTCAATTAAATGGCACAATTACTGTAATACATTGTGCAGTCAAAAAACCATTTGGTTCATTAAATGGCAAGTCATGTAAAAGCTATTTAATTCTGGTAATGGCACATCGTAACATGGTGAACTTTGAGTTTGTGTTTCATGAACTGCACAGAGATTGTCAAAACAGATTTTTGTATTATGCTGCAATTAGTTTAAGATGTTTTTGTCTGAAATTTTCAATTTTTTTTATTGAAAAGGACATGTTTTTGTGGGAAAAAGCATCTGAAATCACATTTCGACTATCAACTAAATTTTTTATAAGAATTGCAGTGCAACTTTGAAAAATAAGATTAGCATGACAACCTTTTAAACAAAAAAACTTCTAAAAAGCTGCTGCTTTTACATATCATGTTTACTCATTCTTAGGGTTCACAATCCTGATATATATATTTTTAGGAGCATTTGGCATTCTAGAGAAGAAGCCACAATTGTATGTCTGATTTTGTTTAACTGAGAAATGGAACATTTAATAAAGCCTATATTAAATTAGATTCAAATTAAAATACATAATTACTATTGATCTACCAGGGAACAAAAACTATTATTTTTGAGTTGAAAAGCAAGATTTTCAACACAGTGGCGGAAATAAAAATGATAAGAAAATAACATATTCTGAAGGATTTTGAAGTCGGGAAACCACTGTTTGATCAAACATTCTCTTTTAGATTTCTAGTAAAAGAATTAAATCACTTCACTGTGGGTTATTTCTTGCTTCAAATCACAAAACAGAACAAGCCCATTCTTCAACAAGTAGCTGAACTCAGCATTAAACCTTTACCCTCCTTCCCACCTAACCTCAAATGCCCCATTTAATACACACTATTTCAGATGCTATGCAATAAATGCAGTAAACCAACTGATGAACTCTCCATGCGACTGCAGTTTACCTCTCTGGATTGGGAGCCGAGTAATGCAAGTACACTATTATCTTCATAAGAACTGCAAAGCACTTGATTGGAATGCAAACAGAAACAGTTAACAGAGCAGTTCAAAGTTTACCTTAAAAATCCTATTGTGTGCGTGTATACGTAAGCCTAATAGATTGTGAATTTCAATGCTTCCATTTCATGCACGTTTCACTATTGCCAACCGATCTGCAGTCCATCCGAACCACCATCTTGGTTACAAAAGCAGTTATTTAACAGGTTGCATGCAAAAGCACTTGTTCCATTTCCGAAATACTCATCAGAAATACTGTGAGCAGAAATGGACTAACAAAACATTACTTAGTTATAATAATATTTCATGAGAATTGTTATTGAAGTCAAACACTCAATAGCCCCTGCCTATGTGCGGGATCCCGCAGCAATTCTACAACAAATATTCTTTGTATTTAAAGAAATTTAATTTTTATTGGTATCTTCTTATTTACAGGCTCCAGTGACAGAATCACGTTCATTTTTAAATTTATAAAGGGGTGAAGTCGAATTAAAAAAACGAAAATCACTAGATTAAAACCAAGGCGCCAATACCAATTTTTATATTAAGAATGAGGCAATACAAACATATCAAGTGATTACACACAAATATTACTTGATTAATTTCATATCATTACACAAAGTGAATATGAAACCAGTTTTTTTTATTAAGAACCTTACTAAGCTTTCAATACAATAATCTATAGTTTCCTAACGGCTATTTATACAGAATTGATTCATTAACTACGCACCCAGTCTTTCAGTTGAACCACCTTAGACAAGGTGATTTGGTAAAAAAAAAAAACATATTATATTTCAAGATTTATCATAATCATTTTCGTTTTTGCCACACACTGCAGGTAGGTAGAAATTTCCATAGACCTTAATCTCTGCACGATCAAACTTCTAACTAACACAGAACAGCAAGATAAACTTCTTCACATGATCTATCTTGAGGAGGACCATCATCTGTTCCGCAAAGCTGAGCAAGCGTTATAACTCATGGAACACCCGCATCTCTCCTCCATCCAAGCATAAACTGGTTCCAAAAGGGCTGAATTTTAGAGCATGCCCACATCATATGCTTCCAGCTCTCAAGAGCACCAGCACACATTGTGGTTAGCTCTGAAGCCTCTGGGGTAATGTTATTTAATACCTCCATGATCAGATATAATCAGTATATTGAACAGTATTGTCTACAACACTGATAACAGCTAATGAACTTAAGTAATCTCTCCACATTTTACATAGGAGAATTAATATTCCACTTCCCATGCCTTACTGTTCCTGACTATCACATCTTGGACCTTCTAATGTATTAATTTGTTTGCGAACATGGCATAATATCTCTTGCTGGGAGGTCGCACAAATTCATTAAACACTATTACTCCCCTTTCTGTAGAGGGGGAAAGAACTTATAATTTAAGAAAATTACAAAATCTCCAGTATTGTAACATACATTTCTGCTGTATCCTGGGAAATGTGAATAATCTTTTTCCTTACCAAATCTGATCCAGTTCTCAGACCACCTTAACTTTCCAATCTGGAATGGGTATAGTCAGCAGCTACTGATTTTGCCAAAAGGGGAGACAAGCCTCTTGGTTGGAGCTGTGAGCTGTTTGTAATTAACCCTTTTTTTAAAATGAGAAAATAGAAAGAAAATGAGGCATAATCAAGCTAGACTGAAGCAGAATAAGGGACCTAAACTAGTCAATGCATCTTTAAGGTAGCCTCAGCTTTAGCATCCCATCATGCGCTGAATTGTAAATTACTTCAGTTCATTTTGATGGAACCTGGGTAACTTGGTCTTATATGGGCAGAGAGGTGCATGGGTTGCTTAGGAATTAAAACAAAAACAAAAAACTCAGGCTAGGGAACAAAGATTACAAGTAACTTTTTCTTCTGGAGAGATATTCCTTGATAGTCCTAAACACTGAATAGAGTAGCAAGCCCATCTCAGTGGACTAGAGAAGGGTCTAACATTGTGGTTTGTGAGAGCAACACCTGATGGCACCGAATGCCCTCCATGATATTCTTTACAAAAACAACCAGGAAAAGGACTGTAGAATTATAAAAGTAGGAGTCAGTTTGTTTGTTGCAACGGTCTCACGTTCAACTGAGCATCTAGCACAATGACATTTCAGATTCTAGCAGACCTGATATCTGAAGTGTTTTTGGAAACTGTCTTTAAAAGTTTGACATTGTATTTCGATGGTATACATACTGTCTTCTGAAAAATATCTTTCACTTTCAAGTGCACTGAGCTGCTCCAAGTTAATGGATAGCTTGAACTGAACACAAAGATGACTTGTGGTGGTGATGCTGCTTGAGTATTTAATTAGAGAAGCAGTCTTCTGGAAATCTTACTGAAATTTCAGTTGATGTTTGCTGTTTCAGCCAATGATACCGGTATGGAATGAAAAAACACTTTCATATTGGGTGTGGTGCTACTACTGCAATGAGGAGCTGGCTTCAGGGTGATCATTCATTTCCATTACAGAAATCCTCTATTCCTTACCTATACTGGTGGATTTGAATTTGTCTCTTGTTAAGTCTTCATCTGGTTCACCAATCATATTATGAAGGAAGTTTTTTCTCAGCTGCAGATAAAATTTGACGTTCCCCTACAAAATTATTTCAGTAGTCCTTGACCTCCTAATCTCGTGAGCCACTCCCCCCAGTGCCGCAGCCAGCTCCTCCTGACTGTGCTGCGTTTCTGCCCTCAAGGCAGGTTGTTTGGTCCCACTGCCAGGCGACCGCCAACTGCCTAGGCATTTAATTGTATTGGATTACTGGTAACTTGCTTTACATAAATTTTTATTTCAAGGTAGTCTTTTATTTGATTTGGGTTTGTCTTCTTAACGTTTTTGGTAGGTTTCACTGCTCCTGCCGTTTTTCCGCTCCCGCTGTTTTCCCGCTCCAGCTGTTTTTCTGCTCCCTGCCCTCCCACCTCCTTGCCAACCGCACCCACCTCCCAGGGCTACTTTAGAGGGCGCTGCGCGACCATGCTGCTGGAGTGGCAAAGGCAAGCCCATCTGTGCCCATCCACGCCTTGAACGGGCCCAGCGCTAGGACCACTAGTCATCCCACCACCAGCAGCTACACCGCCGAGGAACTCCTGGCCCCCGGATACTGAAACAGCAGCTGCACTTCCTCCCCATGATCAACCATAGGACCCTTCACCTGCTGCCACTGCTGCTTCTCCTGCAACACAGGATGCCAGCCCGCACTGGATCCCGCACTGTTTCCACCCTGAAGACGACGAACAACCTGGAACTGTTCCAATGCATCCTGCTCCACGACCGATCCCTCTGCAATCAAGCAACAGAAATCTGGGACACCATTGCCACCCTCTACCCTTATGCTGCCATCATCACTGAAACATGGGTCAACCCCTCCTCAAACCTAGACATTGCCACCGCAACACCCGATGGCTACAAGGTGATATTCCGAGACCACACCAACAAACACGGAGGGGGCATCACCATCATCTTCAACGAATCCAATGGATGCACAGCCACCAACGATGACCCCACACCTCTCATGGAACACCTCAACTTCCAACTACAGACTGACGCCAAGACCACGATAAGAGGCACCATCGTATACAGACCCCCAAGCGGCCTGCTGCAACGCCATCTCCAACCTCATTGCCCCCCTAGCCATCGACTCCTACCACTACGTCCTACTCGTGACCTCAATTTCCACGTCAATGACCCCAACGACGCCAACTTAACCACCCTCCTGGAGAACCTGAACAACATCGGCCTCACTCAACTGGTCCCCGAACCCACACACAAAGCCGGACTTACACTCTACTGCATTTTCACCTCCAGCAACAGAATCAAATTCAGCCACGTCACTGAACTCACCTGGACTGATCACGCCATTGTTCACTTCACCATCTCTAAAGCTCAGCACACCATAACCAAGCATCACAGTACCTCCCACTGCAGCTTGGGCAAGGTAACTGAGACACCGGCCCTCAGCACCACCCAACCCGTAGCTTCATCAGACCTAGACAAGGTCGTCCAGAGCTTCTCCACATGGATCACCAAATGCGTGGACAGAGTCGCCCTGATGAAACCAGCAAAAAACAACAAAACCTCAAAACAAGCCAGCTGGTACACCCAGAGCTCAGAACCTCCAAGTGCTATTGCTCCCGACTCGAGAAACAATGGCACGCCAAAAGTAACCCCTCCGACAGAGCCGTTCACAAAGCACAACGCATCAAGGAAACCAAGAGAGCAGCCATCACAGCCCACATCGATGCAGCGGCCAACCACTCAAAAGAACTCTACAAAATAGTCAAGGAATTCTCCAACCCTGCAGCCACAGAGAACACCATCCACCCCTCCCAAGTACTCTGCGACACCCTCTCGGACTACTTCCACAGCAAGATTGCCACAATCTACAACTTCGACCCCCAACCCGCTACTCTCCACCTCAACAGCCTCAACCAGCGCACACCAGACGAATGATCACCACTTGGTCTCCGCTCACCACTCAGACCACCATGTAGATCATGTCATCCATCCACTCCGGGGCGCCCACTGACACCTGCCCCCACTATCTCTTCAACCTCGGAACCAACCCAATCAGCATGGAACTAACCAGCATCATCAACACCTCTATCTCCACAGCAGCCTCAAAAAGTATTGACTGATTTCCCTGCTCCCTTACCCGGCCAAAGTACTTGAGAAGGCCATTAACCAACAGCTTACCGAACACCTGGAACAAAACCACCTACTTGATGCCTCTGAATCAGGATTCCATGCCAACCACAGCACTGAGCCCGTGCTGATCGCTGCCACTGACTACATCAGAACCCTCCTCTACCACAGAGAGACTGTGGTCCCGATTCTCCTCGACCTCTCTGCTGCGTTCAACCCAGTTTCCCACCACACCCTTATCAGCAGACTCTACAACATCGGCATACAGCAAAACGCCCTCAAGTGAATCGTCTCCTTCCTTACAGGAGGCACACAGAGCATCCGGCTGCCA